>CM028129.1:1413383541-1414003333 GCA_016271365.2 Neoceratodus forsteri
CCTGTTCTCCCACTGGGGCAAACCAATGGTGGACCGGTTTGCCTCCAGGGAAAACAAGCTGAGGCTGTTTCATGCCCCCCCCCAAGCGGGGATCTTCTTGAGGCCATGGACCTCAGGCCTCTTCTACGCCTTCCCTCCATTTCATTTGATCCACAGGGTGCTTCTCAAGGTGAGGAGGAAGAAGGCAGTGATCCTGGTATCCCCAGACTGGCCCCTCCAGTTCTGGTATCCAGATCTCCTCGGTCTCAGCAACAGGCTCCTGAGGTGTCTTCCAGCATGCCCAGACCTGATTTCAGTCATTCAGGGGAAGGTATTCCATCCGGACCTTCAATCCTTGCACCCGACAGCCTGGTTCCTGAGCAGCTAGAGTTCCAGGCTTTGGGTCTCTCTGAGGATGTACTCACTGTAGTGGAAGCATCCAGGAAGGAGTCGACCAGACAGTGTTATGCCTTCAAATGGAAGGGATTTTCCATTTCGTGTCGGGGTAAAGGCTTGGACCTTCTGTTCTGTCCAGTGGTTAGCATCCTAGACTACCTTTGGTCTCTGTCCAAAGGGGGTCTTCAGACTTCGACCCTTAAGGTGCACCTGGCAGCCATCTCTGCTTACCGGGCGCGGGCCAGTCAGCAGATGGTAGCATAGGAGAAGGTGGTCTGGTGCTTTTTTAAAGGCCTTGAACACACATCCCCTCCGGTGCGTGAACCTCCACCTCCGTGGAATTTACTGCTGGTCTTGGCAAAGCTCATGGGCAAGCCATTCGAGCCAATGCACAAGTGTGAAATGTCACACTTATTGTGGAAGACGGCCTTCCTGGTGGCTATCACGTCCGCCAGAACGACTGGGGAGCTCCAGGTGCTCTCGATGGAATCTCCTTATCTGGTCTTCCATGCAGACAAGGTTGTCCTACGTCCCCACCTGAAATTCCTCCTGAAGGTGGTGTCAAAGTTTCACCATAATCAGGTGTTCACTCTGCCTGTGTTCTACCTGAACTACATCTCGGATGCCAAATGCAGGCTCCATACTCTGGACCTGAGACGGGCTCTCTCCTTCTATAAGGAGAGGAGAGGATGGCAGAAGTTTGGGGAGAGGTTCATCATCTATTTATCACCTACCTGCAGCAAAGCTGACTGTTGGCAGATGGATTATATCATGCATTGATCTCTGCTATAGGTTGGCGGGCAAGAAGCCTCCCAAAGGGATAAGAGCTCATTCTACCCGCCATACCGCTGCATTGGTGGCTGCTTCCAGGGACATCCCTATCCAGGAAATCTGCAGGGCTGGTACTTAGAAGACAGCAAATACCTTCATCACCCATTACCACATCAGCCTTGAATCACGCCAGGATGCTGGTTTTGGGGCCTCAGTTCTCCAGTCTCTGTTTCCTAAGTAGGGGGTGTGCGCCTTGCCTCCCGCCTCCTGGAGAACTGCTAGGAGTCTACCAACAAGTGTGGATAAGAACAACATATCCGCATCCCTAGAAAAACAGGTTACTCACCTGTAACTGTAGTTCTAGGAGTGGTATATGTTCATCCACACTGACCCACCCGACCTCCCCGGCTGCGACGCACAACCTGGCTTCCAGCAGGCTAAGATCTGGTGTCATGGGGTGGAGCCGAGGGTTAAACCACCTTGGTGGGTGGGAGGAGCCAACTTGAAGACCTTCCGGCAAGAATTAAAGGGGAAAGGAACATGCCAACAAGTGTGGATGAACAACATATACCTCTCCTAGAACTACTTTTACAGGTGAGTAACCTGTTTTTTTGGTTGCTATTACTTCTGCTTGAAGGATTTACGAGCTTCAGGCCATCAGGTGCAAGGAGCCTTGTTTGATTTTTCACAAAGACATGGTGTCTTTTTGCACGAATCCTAAGTTTCTCCCTAAGGTGGTGTCTGAATTTACCCTGAACCAATCCATCCACCTTCCTGTTTATTTTCCTGAGTGTGCTAAGACAGGTGAAGCACTGCTCCATATGTTAGATGAGCACAGAACTTCGAAACATTACCTGCTCTGGACTAAGGAATGCAGAAAGTCAAAGCAGCTTTTTGTTTCTTTTGCTCCAGGCAGAGGGTGTTCAAGTTTCTAAACAATGTTTGTCTAAATGTTTGGCAAATTGCATTGTGTTCTGCTACAATAAGTATGGCAAAGAGTTGCCGGGAGTATGAAAGCTCATTCCACAAGAGACATGGCTACTTCTGTGGCCTGTTTTAGAAGGGTCTCAGATGCTGACATTTGCATGGCTGCCACCTTGAGTACCGTCTATACCTTCACCAAGCACTACAGTCTAGACATTGCCTCAAGAGCCTATGCAGGTTTTACCAGGGCTGTGCTGCAGGGCCTCCTCTCTCAAGTTTAGTGATGGCCTTCCTCCCGGACTGTTTCTGTGCATATGTAACTGCTTGGGATTTGTTCCATCTGTGGGACCTGATGACTGAGATACTCTGGAGATGATACAAGTTACATAAGAACTTACTGTAACAGTAGATCTTCGAGGGGATCTTGGTCATCAGGTCTGCCTTCCCTCCCACCATACCCCTTTTCGGTGGGGGGGGGCTCTCTCTTAGAACTGGCTATCTGGTGTATCCAGCCTTTCATATTGGCCTGGGCACCTCTGTCCTCCATGGCTTGAGCTATGCTCCTTTTGTCTCCAGGGAAAATAACTGAGGAGGGAGCAGGGCACTCACGCTTTTATAGGGTTGGTGATGTCGACAGACGACGGTGTGGGCGGCCCCAGTTGTACTGCTGAAAATCTTCCATGTGGATCCTGCTTCACTGATGGTAAAGTTCCATCTGTGGGACCTGATGACTGAGATCCCCTCGCAGATCAACTGTTACGGTAAGTTCTTGCGTAACTGTTCTTTCCTGTTGGCATAATTTGGGATGGAGGGGATTGTAATTTGGTTCTATGGAGAAGAGAGCCTGATCCCTTCCACCTCCTGATTCGGTGACCCCCCCACACTGTAATGTTTTGTGGTGTAATGCTATGGAGAGTGTGGGGCATGCTCCATAGACTTCTACAAGGACTCATTTTTAACTACTACCTCTAACATGTCCAAGTACCAATTTTAACAAATCATGGCCACCACTGAACTAAGAAAGCCCTTGTTAGTCGAGTGATGGCCATGATCTGTTAAAATTGGCACTGTGACATGCTTAAAAATGTAGTTAAAATTGGATCTCCATAGAAGTCTATGGAGCACACACCCATGTTGTCCATATTATTACATCACAAAATGTTACAGCGTGTGTTTGTGTCCCTATAGTGGGAAGGGGAAAGGATTGTGCTGTCTGCTCCACTGAGCCAGATTGCAGTTCCTTCCATCCTGAATTGTAGCCACAATAAACATTTTAATTTTGGCATTAGTGGACTTTGGGGCAGGTAAGGCTCCTATAGTGTTTCTGCACTGAGCACCTAAAAATGTGCTCTTTAGCAAAATAAGTACAAAGGTATTGTTTACACACTGCATAGTCACAGTGCACCACTCCCCTTGCTTTTGCTCTTTTACCATATACATTTTTATAAAGCTGCTGTATTAGTTTCTGATGCTGAAGTGGTTTAAAGATGAAACTTTTGTTCATTAGTAATTTAACTACCTAGATATCATAACTTACATTAAATAATATGCCCTCCCTTTTAGAAGTCTCATGAGTGCTTTAAGAAAAGATGCACCCCTTCCTGATTATTTTTTTTTTTAGAAAAATAATTGAACGGCAGTACAGCTTTGAATGCAATTTTATTCAAATGAGAACATGATTTCCATCTTTCTTGTGGTTAGACCGTGGAAGCTTCTGATTAACCAGCTTCATTTTAAGAGTGCAGCAATTTACTCACTGAACTTAACTGTTTTATGTAGAAATATATACAGTGATGGCAGAAAAAGACCAATCATCCATCTGGTCTGCCAGAGTAACCTTATCATGTATCAGGATCTATTGTCTCTCTCTCTTTTTTTTTTTTTTTATTGTATCCATGTATTGTAATATGTATCCTTGTCCAGGTCCATCTTGGAAATGAGTTTACCTCAATGATGCTTCGCCTGGTTAAATGAAGATTGATTGATTGTGGGGTCTTCACTTACAGGACAGTTCCCCTTTTTGTTATTCGTGTTTCTGCCCTCCCCCAACTTCTCGTTGATTATCCAATAGCCTCTTGAATCTGTCCCAGCCGTGTTTGAAGCCATTTATGGTTTGGATACCTACTAACTCTGCTGGCAGGCCATTTCATGGCTTAACCACTCTTTCTGTAAAATACTACTTCTTCATATGCTTTTTAAACCGTCTCCCACCATTGGGCTCCACTTGGGAACCCTTGGTCTGTCTTCTCTGTTCCTAGTAAATAGCTCCTCACAGTACACTTTGCAAATTCCTTTTAGGAACTTGGAAGGTGTCTGTCATACCCCCCCTTCTGATTTCGAGTGAATACATGTTCAGTGCCTTTAGCTGATCTTCGTAGGATCTGCCCTCCTGGCCCTGAATCATCTTGGTTATCCTGTCCTACACTGTACACTACCTAGCATGTGCCCATCCTTTTTTAGGTGGAGACTCCAGAACTGGGCATAGTACTCCAGATGTGGCCTCACTAGTGACCTGTACAGTGGTGACAATACCTCCTGTCTCCTCCTGTTGAACCCTCTCCCAGTACACCATAGCATCCTGTTAGCCTTGCTGAAGGACTTGTGACATTTGTGGGTTTGTTTAAGGGAGACCCTAATGATTACTGCTAAGTCTCTTTCCTCTAATGTTGAGTCCAGCTTAACCTCCCCAAAAAAAAAATCTAATACTGTGTTCTGGGATTTTTGTTCCCTAAGTGCTAAGTGCATAACTTTGCTCTTTTTGGCATTGAATGTCCGCTGCCAGTCTTTGGACCAGTTTTCTAGCCATTGCAGGTCTCTCTGCAACTCCATTAACCCCTCAATGTTGTCATCCTTACTGCAGTGTTTAGCGTCATCTGCAAATAGATATAAACTGCCCTGGATTCCCTCTTCCATGTCACTGATGAACATATGGGAGAGGACTGGACCCAGAACAGCTCCCCGTGGTACTCTGTTAGTGACCTCTCTTTCCTTTGATCTAACCAACTCCTTTGCTGCCTCCCCTCCAACCAACTCCTACCCACCCTACTATTTTCTTAGCTGTTCCCAGATCCCTCATCTTCTTCAGCAGCATTAGATGTGGCATTGCGTCCAATGCCTTGCTGAAATTGAAGAAGAATGAGTCTGCTGCGTTGCCCTTATCAAATATCTAGGTTACCCAGTCAGAAAATACAATCAAGTTGGTTTGGCAGCACTTCCCTGTCACAGATCCATACTTCCTGCTGTCCTGAAGTCTGTTTTTCTCCAAGTATTCCATTGGATCTTCTTTGACTAGTGTCTCCATTCTCGTTCTTCTCAGGCGGGGCTCCTTGGGTTCCACTTTCCTGCATAAAACGGTTGAGTGATGGGGTCTCCTGAGTTGCTGCACAATTTTGTGGAACTTGCTTCATGCTATTACTGGAGGACCCCACCATTGTAATATTTTAAAGGTTTAACAGTCCACTTGTTTAACTTAGTATTTGGGACTGCTTAGAACTGGGTTTGGGGTGGTGATTTTTTTTTTTTTTTTTTTTTAGGGTTGCCACATGTATCCAGATCTGTTTTAAGTTATGCATACAAGATTTTAAATTGTTGCTTGTAAGCTGTAGTATTAATAGTAATGACAATAATGATGTTTTCCAGACAATAAGAAGAAAAAAGAAAGTTCAAATTCCAGTTGCCAGACCAGAACCCAATCAAGTGTCAGAGCATGAAGAAGACAGTTATGAGGAAGAACTCTATGATGAAAGTGCACGGAGTGGGCCAAGTGCAAACAGTGGTGGGAGAAGAAGTGAAAAGAGTTTGATAAGGGACAGAAGTGCAAGTAGGGAACGAAGTTTATCACCCCGATCAGATCGGCGGTCTGTTTCATCAAATTTGCCTCCAAGACCAATCAAGGTGACTTTAGTAAAATCAAAAAAAAATGAAGGTAAGTTTATCAGTATCTGAATTTGCAAACTAGAGTTGGTTATACTTTGGTTCACTCTAGGTCCTAATAAAAAAAAGGCACATTCAATTTTACTTAACATGCATGTTCTAATATGACAACACAGTTCAGTAAATGTTTGATTGCAAAGAATTAATTACCAAAGCGAGATCAGCCATGGGGAAATGTATGAATTTCAATTTATTGTAAGCAGAACTAGCACATGCTAATAAATTGACCTCATGATAGCCTTGGCTAGGTGTTTCAAGTTTAAAAAAAAAAAAAATGAGAGCACTTAATGACTGAGTAGATGAATGTTGTGGTGTTTGACCTCCAGACAGTTGGATTTTAATATGGTTCTGATTATAAGTATATTGAGTGGTGGTTTCAGTACATACAATATGATTTATTTTTGTATAATGCCATCATACAAATCATATCCCAAAACACTTCACAGCAAAAATGAAAACTACAGAACAGAACTATAAAAAAACAACATTTCAGTTATAGTGCCTGGTCAGTTATGGCTCCTAGTTGGTCAAAACCTAGTCAACAGGGGCTCTGTTACCATAGCTTATCATGAGACCTGGTCACCTGGGGTATGCTCTATCCTATATGCAAAGTGTTTTGAAAGGCATCTTATCTGAGCAATAATGCAAAGCTGGAAGGCATGATGGTCATATCTTTTTCGAAGACAGTCTCTTGCAGCAGGTCATAACATAGAGAATAAGTACGGGGTGGTGTGTTTAACGAGTTTACACACACCCGAGGGGTTTATGCAAAGCATCTAACCCCAAGGGTGTGTAAACCTCGAGTTTAAACACACCACCAGATTTTTATTTTATATAATTGATGGCTCTCCCTTTGGCCACAGCAATTATATAAAATTAAATTCAGAAGTTCTCGTGTGGCTACTATATGCGCCACTCTTTATTTTTCGTCCGTTGCATTTTCGCTCGGACTCACTTACTTTTTTTTTTTTTTTTTTTTTTAACAATGCTGAAAGTCCCCATCTGTAAAAGCAGTGCTCATTTTTATTTTTTTAAAAATGTACTCACCTCCGTGTTTCTTCAGCGGCTCCGTTGAAGGAAACGCCAGCTAGGAAGGAGACACTGGTGTAGGCGCATGCGCAGAGGGAGGAGAACTGCGTGTGTTTGCCGTTATAAACGCTCCTTTATAACGGCAAATTACGCCGCTGTCTCTCAATGGCAAAATGGGAGAGCCATTAATTATACATGGGTTATCAGCTGCAGGCTTCATTTCCTCCGGATGACTTCTCAGCAGTTGACCCTGGGACCTCCCCCTAACACTACCACGTGGTATCTGCATGGCAGGTTTAAAATAAGGAGGTCCCAGCTACTACTCAGTTCTTTTCAATCATAGCGTACATGCAACAAGTCCTCCTTCGGAGCTCTGCTTCCCAGTCATAGAAACATAGACTTTGATGGCAGCTAAGGACCACTTGGCCCACCCAGTCTGCCCATTTCCCTACCTACTGGATAAGCTGCAGATTCTAGTTAACCAACAGCCTATTTCCTGCAACCCCCCACTATAATTGCCTTATGTCTGTCCCATGCATGTTTGAATTCCTCCACTGTTTTAGACCCCACAACCTCTCTCCAGGAAGGCGGTTCCATCGTCACCACTGTCTCCGTGAAAAGAATTTCCTCATTACCCTGAGCCGTCCCCTCTCACTTTAAATTGTGCCCCTTGTTCGTACACATCTCTTTTCTGAAAGATGCTACCCTCCTGGACTTTGTTGATTCCCTTGAGGTACTTAAAAGTTTCTATCATGTCCCCCTGTCCCTCCTTTCATCAAGGGTATACATATTAAGCTCTTCTCTGTCTCTTCATATGGTTTCTGATGTAGATCCTGCACCATTTTAGTTGCCTCCTCTGGACTGCTTCCATCCTGTCTATGTCCTTGCGTAGATGAGGTCTCCAAACTGCACGCAGTACTCCAGATGGGGTCTCACCAACTGTCTGTATAGAGGATAACCACTTCCTTTTCTACTTGTGATGCCCTCCTATGCATCCCAGTATCCCCTGGCTTTCCTACATGACTTCTCACATTGCATACCCATCTTTAGGTCATCTGATATGACTACACCCAGATCCTTTCCATTATTGTTGTTGTTAACTTCCCTGCTATTGTGTACTCTTCTCCTGGATTTTTATTTCCCAGGTGCATTACTTTGCACTTCTTTGCATTGAATCTAAGTTGCCATATGTCTGACCATTCCTCCAACCTTGCCAAGTCCCTTCTCATCCATTCTACCCCACCTTGTGTATCAACTCTGTTACAGATCTTTGTGTCATCCACAAAGAGGCATAGCTTTCCTTCCAGACCCTCTGCAATGTCACTTATAAAGACGTTAAAGAGGACTGGACCCAGTACTGAGCCCTGAGGTACTCCACTAGTAACCCCCCTTTCTTCAGAATGTGTTCCATTCACTCTTACCTTCTGTGTCCTGTTGTGCAGCCAGTTTTCTACCAGGCTACCACCCTGGGACCCACTCCCAGGCTGGCTAACCTGTTATTAATCTTTCATGCAGACTGTGCAAATGCCTTGCTAAAGTCTAGGTAGGCCATATCCACAGCCCTCTCCTGGTCTATTACTTTGGTCACCCAGTCAAGAAATCGATTAGATTTGTCTGACATGACCTTCCTGCTGTGAATCCATGCTGCTTTGGGTCCAGTGCCCGCTGGCCTCTAGGTACTCAACAATTCTTTCTTTCAGAAGTGATTCCATCATTTCCCCACCACTGAGGTCAAACTAACAGGTCTGTAGTTTTCTGCTTCTGCCTTGCTCCCACTTTTGTAAGGGAATCACATCTGCCCTCCTCCAGTCCTCAGGTACCACCCCATCTTCCCATGATTTGTTAAAAAGTGTGGTTAGTGGTGTCACTAGGTCCTCCCTTAGCTCTTTTAGGATTCTAGGGTGAATCCCGTCAGGCCCCATTGCTTTGTCCACCTTGAGTTTTAGAAGTTCTTTCAGTACTCTTTCTTCTTTAAATGGACTGGTATCAACCCCACTATCCAGCGTGCTTCTACTGTTTGGTTTAGGTAACTCCTCCTCTTCTTCTTTTGTGAATACTGAGCAAAAGTATTCATTCATTATCTCTGCCTTTTCACTGTCTCCTCTGCCCACCTCTCCTCTCCTTTATTAATCTTCCCTATCCATCCCTTAACCTTTCTATGTTCCCTAATGTACCTATAAAGGGTTTTATCCCCCTTCTTAACTGAGTTGGCTGTCCTTTCCTCGGTTTGGGCCTTTGCTTTTCTGACTGCCTTCCCCACTTCTTTCTGCTTTAATTGATACAGTTCCCTGTCGTGCTCTGTCTGTGATTCCTTATACTTTTTGAATGCAGCCTTTTTCTCCTTAACCTTCCCTGACACTTCTTTTGAGAGCCATAGTGTTTTTTTATTCAGCTTTGTTTTCTTTATTTGTTTCATACAAAGGCTTGCTGCCTCCGTGATGGCAGTTTTGATTTTTCTCCATTGTTCTTCCACCCCTCCTTTCTGGCCATTTGCTAATGCATTCCTCAGGTATTCACCCATTTTGCCAAAGTCAGCCCTTCTAAAGTCCAGTATCCTTGTATTTGTATGGCTTGTCTCCATGGTTGTGTTTATTGTGAAGCACACTGTCGCGGTGGTCACTTGTTCCCAGGTGTCTACTGACTTCTAAGTTTGTGATCCCTCTCCATTTGAGAGTACCAGGTCTAATATTGCTCCCTGCTGAGTGGGTTCCACCACTAGCTGTCTAAGGCATGCTCCCTGTAGGGCATTGAGAATGACCCTGCTCTTGGATGTGGCTGCAGTCCATGTTGCCCAGTTAACATCTGGCATATTCAGGTCCCCCATCAACAGTATCTCCCCTTTTTCAGCCATTTTGAGAATGCCCTCTATCATTTTCTTGTCCATTTCCTCCCCTTGAGACGGGGGTCTGTATACAACCCCTGTGCGGATTGTGATGCCATTCTCTGTCTCCAATGTGACCCAGAGTTCCTCTTGTCCTCCCCCTTTACCTTTTAGTTCTGTTACTTTGATCCCTTCCCTTATGTAGAGAGCTACTCCACCTCCTCTTTTACCCTCCCTGTCCCTTCTGTAGATTGTGTACCCTGGTATGTTGACATCCCAGTCATGGTTCTCCGTGTACCATGTTTCTGTGACTGCCACAGTATCCAAGTGTTCCACTTCCATCAGGGCTACTAGCTCTGGAAGCTTGTTTCCCAGACTACGGGCATTGGTACTCATTGCCCTCCATTTAATGTTGGCTTTATCCTTTTTTACCCCATCCCTGCTCTTATTGCCCTTGTCCATTTTTCCATTTACTCCTGTCCTGCCCTCTGTCAAGCTCTGACCTCAGTGTTTACCTACTACCTGCCATGCTTTGCGGGGGGAGGCTTGAACTTTCCTGTTTCCTATCAGCACCTCCCCCCTTGGCTAGTTTAAAAGCTTGCCAAGGAAGCCTTTAAACTTGTCACCTAGGAGCGTGTTTCCCTTCCTGGACAGATGCAGACCATCATGCCAGTATAGACCTTCATCTCTCCAGGTGGACCCCTAGTCATCGAAGAAAGAGTTCTACAGACCAAACATTCATTCTGAACAGGTTCATCTATTGATGTCTTTAGATCCCTTATTCCAAAAGTGTTCCTGTGATAATGGAATCGCCCCAGAGGACCTCCAGAACTTCTGTTTCGGTGCTTTCGCCCTGTACATGCCACCCGGGATTGTGCCTCTGAAAACGGTTCAACACAGGTCGTCCTCGGGGTCTCACCACTCTGCTGGTGTACCTTCCCCGTTGATGGCCCTGCGTCTGGGTGGGAACCATGCTAGCAGAACTGTGCACATTTCTCCCAAACTCTTGTCATGGACGACGAGTGCCCCAAGCTCTACCAAAAAGGTAAGTATCTGAGACTAGCCATTATGTCATCTTCTACACTGTCGATGACTACTGGCGCCTCTCTTATCTCCATCGACTGCTCCTCCGTCGATGGTGCATTCAGGAGTACCTGAAACGGTAGCCGCTGTTATGTCGTCTTCCACACCCTCGATGACGGCTGGCTCCTCTCTTACCTCCGTCGATGGCTCCTCCGTTGACAGTGAGTTCAGGGGTTCTCCTGCGGCTTCCATTGCTGCCTCCCTTTTCTCAGAATGCCATCATCCATCGATAATGGCTTCTGGCCTGTTGATGATTTGTCAACGACTGACCTGGTCTGTGGGAGCTCACTGTTGCCTAACTCATCAGTGATGTTGGGATCATACAGTGGTACCTGCACAAATGTACGATTCACCACTATAGTTCTGGCCCGTCGACGACCAGCAGAGTTTCTCAGAGCTCAGTGTTGACTCCCTCATTGACTGCACGATGAGGGTCTGTGCGGTAGATGTACAATTGTTACTCAATAGGTTGCGCAATTGCGCTATACCGTACTGCCACTATGCTTTTGTGCGATCGTCACTGTATACTCACCTTTCACCTGGGTCTGTCAATTGGCACTGCTGCCTTCCTTTGTTCCTTCAGTGGTTCCTATTCGCTCTATCCATACTGTTCCCACCATGTTCGCAGGGCAGCTGGCCATGGTTGATGTCCAGGCTCTAGTGCAAAGAACACTATCCTGGACCTTCTGACAGTCCGCCCCTTGACATAACAGCTCTTCCCTTGTTTCCTCCAGATTACATTTGAGGGATGGGGACTTAATGGACCCATTCCTACAGGCCATATCTTCCATACAGGATGAGCCAGGCCCTGACATGATTGGTCTGATAGACCTCAACAATTACCGGGGACTCCCAAGAAATTGGATGTTTTGGGGATGAGAATGTCCTGCACTTCTTCATTGCAACCCTTACTGTTGGTTCTCCTCATGATGATCTCCCTGCAAAGTTGTCTGCTCTGGTGGCAGTGTACTGCCACCTGCTTAGGGCCACATAGCTCGCCATTGATACATTGGCTCAGGCTTCCTCTGCGGGTGTTTGTCTCAGACGCCATGCAAGCTGGCTGAGAGTTTCAGGTCTCTCTCACAGGATGTACAACAACTCTCCTTGACACACAAGGGGTCCTACAAAGAAGCCGCCCTCATAGGTCTAGACTTAAGATTCAGAGGCAGCCTTCTGAGCGTAAGGCTCTGTTAACCCTGCAACCCATTTTGTCACTGCTGTCCCGCAGCAGGATCAGCCTTAAGCCTGACGACCTTTCTCCAGTCATGAGGCGGGAGACCCTTAATTCCCACGACCATTGGGGGCAGGTTTTCCCTGCACCTCCCAGGGTGGACAAGGCTTACTTTAGAGCTAGAAACAGTGACATTGACGGCAGATAAGGACAACTTGGCCCACTAGTCTGCCCATTCCCTGCATATTGGATAAGCTGCAGATTCTAGTTAACCAACAGCCTACTTCCTCCTACCCTTCACTATAATTGTTTATGTCCGTCCCATGCAATCTTGAATTCCCCCACTGTTTATTTAACCCCACGACCTCCTCAGGAAGGCAGTTCCATGCGTCCACCACCCTCTCTGTGAAAAATTACTTTCTCACGTTGCCTCCGAGCCCCCCCTTCAAACTGTGCCCCCTTGTTCTTGCACACCTTTTTCTCTCAAAGGTGCTGGCGTCTTGGACTTTGTTGAGTCCCTTGAGGCACTTGAAAATTTCTATCATGTACCCCCTCTTCCCCATTTCCTCAAGGATGTACATATTAAGCTCTTTAAGTCTCTCCTCATATGGCTTCTGGTGCAGAGCCTGCACCATTTCAGTTGCCCTCCTCTGGACTGCCTCCATCCTGACTGTCCTTGCAGAGATGGGGTCTACAGAACTGCATGCAGTACTCCAAATGGGGTCTCACCAACTGTCTGTACAGAGGGATAACAACTTCCTGTTTTCTGCTGGTGATGCCTCTCCCTTTGCATCCCAGTATCCCTCTAGCCCTCCTAACTGCCTTCTAACATTGCCTGCCTACCTTAAGGTCATCTGATATGACTACTACAAAGTCCCTTTCCATTTTTGTTGTTGTTAGTACCCCCCACCAAATTGTGTACCCTTCCTCTGGGTTTTTGTTTCCCAGGTGCATTACTTTGCACTTTTTAGCATCGAATCTAAGCTGCCATATTCTTGACCATTCCTCCAACCTTGCCAAATCCCTTTTCATCCTTTCCACTCCCCCTTGTGTATCAACCCTGTTGCAGATTTTTGTATCATCTGCAAAGAAGCATACTTTTCCTTCCAGCCCCTCTGCAGTGTCTCCAATAAAGACATTAAAGAGGACCGGTCCCAGTACTGAACCCTGCAGTACCGCACTAGTAACCACCCTTTCTTCAGAGTGTACTCCATTTACTATTACCCTCTGCGTCCTGTTGGTTACCCAGGCTATCACCCTGGGGCCCACTCCCAGGGTAGCTAACTTGTTTATTAATCTTTTGTGTGGGACTGTGTCAGATGCCTTGCTAAAGTGTAGGTAGGCCATATCTACAGCCCCTCCCTGGTCTACTACTTTGGTTACCCAGTCAAAGAACTCTGTTAGAGTTATCTGATGTGACCTTCCCGCTGTGAATCCATGCTGCCTTGGGTCCTGTGCCCTGCTGGCCTCTAGGTACTGAACAGTTATTTCTTTCAGTAGTGATTCCATCATTTTCCCTACCACTGAGGTTAAACAGGACTGTAGTTTCCTACCTCTACTTTGTTCCCACTTTTTTTTGAAAAGGAATCACATCTGCCCTCCTTCAATCCTCAGGTACCACACCATCTTCCCATGATTTGTTAAAAACGGTAGTCAGTGGTGTCACTAGGTTTCTCGTTAGTTCTTTTAGAATTCTGGGGTGAATCCCATCAGGCCCCATTGCTTGGCCCACCCTGCATTTTAGGAGTTCTCTTAGGACCCTTTTTTCTGTGAATGGACGGTTATCGACCTCTAGGGTTACCACCTGTCTGGTTTTTTGCCTGGTGATCAGGTTTTCAGGGTCCCTATCTGGTAATCCGGTTTTGCTCTGTGCTGGTCAGGTTTTTGAGCCATTTTGAGTGTTCACATACTTTTGAAACAAATTTTGTCATATCATTCATTGTTTCAGTTACATGTCCAGGTTGCAGACAAGTTCTGTTGTCAGTGTAGCCTTTTGCTTGTGAATGCAGTCACCCTGCGAGGTGTAAAGTATGGCCATTAACACCATTAGCACTTAGGTAACCTAATCTTTCCACTGCATCTTAAAGCGTCATAGCAGCACAGCTGCCCCCACCTTTTGTAACAGTAACGGAGCCAGCTGTCCTCCACTTTCATTTGCTAGTAAACACTTTAATTTCTAATAGAATTTAGGCATTTTTAAATGTTGTAAATTATTTTTTTTCCTCAAGAAAAAAGTATAGTCACTTTGGCTTTGAAATAGTGCTGTGGACAAGAACAGGAAATGGAGCTAGAAAAAGATATAAAGTATGTATACTATTGTATGCTATTTACAGTACAGTATTTCCTTTGTCTCCCTCAGATCATATCTGTAAATGAGATTTCTTTTATCTCTGTATGTTTATGTGGTTAACCAATGTCAATAAATAAATATGTAAGTAGATAAATAATTTGGAAGACTCTAGGAAAGTAACTTTAGCAGGTGCAATACAGTATCTTAACATTTTTGTTGAACTGCTGCTTTAACGGTTGTCTTTTATTGATATAACAATGGCTTTCTAGGAGGAGCAAGGCATGATGAGTCATGAAAAGGGGTGGGGCTAGGTGCGGAGTTTAGGATCCGGTTTTTGCCTCATCCGAAGGTGGCAACCCTATCGACCTCCCTTTCCAGAGTGCTTCTGTTGCTTGGTTTAGGTACCTCCCCCTCTTCTTCTTTTGTGAATGCTGAGCAAAAGTATTCATTCAGTATCTCTGCTTTTCCACTATCATCCTCTGCCCACCTCCCTTTTGTTAAGCCTCACTATCTACCCCTCCCCCCCCTTGGTCTTCCTTCACTCCCTGATGTACCTATAAAAGTTTTTATCCCCCTTCTTAACAGAGTTGGCTATCTTTTCCTCGGTTTGGGCCTTCGCTATTCTGACTACCTTCCCCGCTTTCTTCTGCTTTAACTGATGCAGTTCTCCGTCCTGCTCATTCTGTGATTCCTTATACTTTCCGGATGCTATCTTTTTCTCCCTAACCTTTCCTTCCACCTCTTTTGAGAACCATAGTGGTTTTGTACTTTGTTTTGTTTATTTGCTTCACACACAGACATGTTGCCTCTATGGTGGCAGTTTTGATTTTCCCATTGTTCTTCTATCCTCCTTCCTGCCCCTTTGCTAGTGCACTCCTTAGGCACTCACCCATTTTGCCAAAGTCAGCCCTCCTAAAGTCCAGTACTTTTATCTTGGTATGGCTTGACTCTTCAGATGTGTTTATTGTGAACTCTATCAAATCTTTCCTCCCTCCCATATCAGTTGTAGACTGTTGTTTGTTCTAGCTGCCAAAATATTGTACATTTGATTTGATTAAATCAAATCACACCAGTCATCATGTTTCATTTATCAGTATGCGACCTATAAGTCGCTTCCCTGTCTCATATCAATGTTTACCACCTGCGGTCACCCTATGTGGTACCCTTGTATGTATATCCAGCCTGTATCATGTAACGTGTATTTCATGTATATACTGTTATTACCTATCTGTGTTTGTACTTTAAGTGTTTATGTCACAGGACCTCCTTGTGAATGAGCTTGCTCAATGGAGTTTTCCTGCAATAAACTTGAACTTGAACTGAACCACACTGTTCGGTGGTCGCTAGTTCTCAGATGGCTACCCACTTCTAAATCTGTGATCCTCTCACCATCTCCATTTGAGAGTACCAGGTCTAAGATTGCTCCCTCCTGAGTTGGTTCCAACACTAGCTGTCTGAGGCATGCCCCTGCAGGGCATCGAGAATGACCCCACTCTTGGATGTGGCTGCAGCTCATGTGCTCCAGTTAACATCTGGCATATTCAGGACCCCAGTCAACAATATCTCCCTTATTTCTGCCATTCTAAGAATGCTGTCTATCATTTATTTCCTCTCCCTGAGGTGGGAGTCTGTATACAACCCCCATGCAGATTGTGGTGCCATTACCTGTCTCCAAGGTGACCCACAGTGCCTCCTCTCTTCCCCGTTTACCCTTTAGTTCTGTTGCTTTGATCCCTTCCCTTACATGGAGAGCTCCTCCTCCTCCTCCTCTTTTACCCTCTCTGTCCCTCCTGTAGATTGTATACACTGGTATGTTTACATCCCAGTCATGGTTCTCTTGTGTACCATGTTTCTGTGACCGCTACAATATTCAGGTGTCCCTCTTCCATCAAGGCCACTAAATCAGGAAGCTTGTTACCCAGACTACAGGCATTGGTACTCATCACCCTTAATTTCTTTATGGTCTTTCCTCGTTTAGCCTCATCCCTGCCCTTACTGTCTTTGGCCTTTTCTCCATTTGCCCTGTCATGCTCTCTATCGACCTTGCTGATTACCTTGTTTTGTAGGGGGCGGGGGGAGGCTGGGAATTCCCTGCTTCTCATTAGTGCTTCCCCCCCTTGGCTAGTTTAAAAGCTTGCCAGTGAAGCATTTAAACCTGTCACCTAGCAGCCTGCTTCCCCTCCTGTACAGATGCAGCTCATCTTGCCAGTATAGGTGGAGCCCCAGTCCCAAATGAAGCCAAAACCCTGTGCTCCGCACCAGTTTTTCAACTATTGATTGAATTGCATGGTGTGTTGTACCCTAGCCTCACCCATGCCATGGACAGGCATCACCTCCGAGAAGGTTACCATGTGTGCTACTTGGTTAAGGCCCCTCCCCAGCTCCACAAACTTCTCCTGCACTGCTTTGATTCCATGCCCAGCTAAATCATTTGTCCCTAGATGGACAGTGATGTCCATTTCCCTCTCTCGTGCAGATGCTGTTGCAATCCTGAGGATTCGCATCCTGTCCCTTCAAGCCATGGCACCGGGCAGGCAGCTTATCTCCCTCTCCAATTTTTCCCCCAGTTCTATCTCCCTAATAATTGAGTCCTCCACAAGGAGCTGCTTCCTTCCCCTGTGGTGTCCTGTGCCATTCTCCTGTGGGCCTTCCTTGTGGTGGTTCCCAGCAACCTCCTTAGTCTCCACTGCGGGTGTCTCCGAAGGGGACCTATGTTCCACCGGAACAGCATAAGAATTGTGGAGAGGCGAAGCTGGAGGGATGCACCTCTGTTCTACCCCCTTCACCCTCCCTTAGCCCACCATGGTCCAACTGCTCCTCTTATCAACCTCTGAGGCAGCGGTGGTGCCCTTGCTGTTCCCTGGGTGGGGAGGTTTCCCTACTCCTGTCCAGTTCGGCCTGGAGATGGGCAGCCTCCTCCCTCAAAGCAGAGAGTTGACTGCAAATAGGGCAGCATCACAGCCTCCAGAATGTCTCCCGGAAGACTGCTGCCCCACAGCCGTTGCATTTCCCCCACAACTGTCTTTCTTCCTGTTTGTTTAAAAACTTGTTGTTTTTGTGTGTGTGTGTGTGTGTGTGTGCACTTACCCTCAATGCAGTGTGCTGGACTGGTAAGGATATGGCAGTTGTATGCCCTGTGCATTCTTGGGGAAGTGATGTCAGAACTCCTGGTATAAAGGAAATTATATGGGGGGGGGACTGTGCCCTCCGGAAACAGCTGCAAGCTCTGACCCACCACTGTGGTGAATGTCGACCTTCCTTTCAGCAAGACAACCTGCCAACAATCTACCAGAGAATATACCCAACAAAAAAACAGTTACAGTCAGAGAAAAATCAAGCAGTTGGACCCAGTACCCATGATGTAAGCCTCCCCTGACCCAATACAAGCGTGATGTTCTGTGCTCTGAAGACAATCAGAGGAACCAGTTTCTGCAACCTGAGGCCCTGTCGTGGTCGAATACACAGATAGCAGGGTTCACAAAGAAAAAATCCTCTGCTACCGGTAAATAGTTCACTGTACCAAAAAATAGTTTGATGCAACCTGTCACAAAATACTAGCAGATAATCCAGCTAAAACACATGGGAAAAACAGTTTTGCAGTATTTCAATCCTTCTGAAGTTAAACTCACAAGATTAGCAGTTCTGCAGATTCCTTCGTGAGTCAAAGGAGGAAAACAAAGACAAAAAAAAAGCAATACCAAGTTTACAAATTCAAAGTTAAGTAAGGTAGACCTCCCTCAAATGCGAGCAAGAGCTTTCTTGCAGTTTGTCAGTCTCTCCCCACAGCTCCCAGTTGTTTCAAAATAGCATGTTTCTACTCTCAGTAGGATGGACTATGAAGGATACTCCACTCTCTTTGACCCCCAGTTCCTGCATTGGTCTTATTAGACAAATTCAATGCTCTGCTCAAAAACATGACATAAAACCAGTTCCCTTTCCAACAGAAGGGTGCAAGAATTTATTCCCTTTCTTCCTGGTTCCTAAATGGACAGGGGACTTGCACTCCATTTTGAATCTCAGAGGTCTGAACCTCTGTGTCAGATACGAAAAGTGCAAGATGGTGTCTCTTCCAACTCTTCTCCCCATGCTGAACACGGGAGATTGGCTCTACTTTCTCGCTATGAAGGACGTGTACCTCCATGTGCACCCTGCTCACATAACGGTTTCTCCATTTTTTGTGATCCAGGGTCATCATTACCAGTTCAGAGCCCTGCCATTTGACCTTTCCTCGGCCCTGAGTGTGTTCACACAATGTCCAGAGGCCCTCCACAGGGAAGGCATCTCTTTCCTTGCCTGGATGTCTGGCTCCTGAAAGCATCTTTCGGCCAACAGCTGTTATTCACACGTTCTCAAACCCTGCAGTTGTTTGACCAGGTGGGGATAGCAGTAAACTGTCCAAAGTCCCAAATGGAACCTGCTCAATACCTCCAGTATATCTGAGCCGTGGTAGATGCCTCCGTGGGGATGGCATATCTGCCCATAGCTTGGGCGGACACCGTGATTGCTTTGGCATGCAGCCTAGAGTCCAGCAGATTGGTCTCGGCATGTGATTACCTACACCTCCTGGGACATTTGGCAGCCACGATTCAGACAGTTCTCAATACCAGGTTAAATATGAGATTTCTTAATTGGTCCCTGAGAGTCCAATGGGACCAGAAGGAGGATGATTTCAATGCCCTGTTCCTGCTATCTTCCTCAGCACTTCAAGCCCAACAATAGTGGAAGTCCATGGACAACCTAATGTGAGGCATGCAGTTTCATTCTCCTGTCCCGTGTCTCATTCTGACCACAGACGCCTCCTTGACAGGGTGGGGGCGCTCATCTCCTGCAAGTCTGGTCCCAAGGCTCCTGGACGTCAGTGGAGGCTCGCCTCCATATCAGTGTCTTGGAGTGGAGGGCGGTCCCTTACGCCTTACAAGCATTCAAGGCTCACCCTCCACCCAGTTGCCTTCAAGTGCAGTCAGACAATTCTGTGGTAGTTCACTGCCTAAGCAAGCAAGGAGGCACCCATTCATACCCTCTCTGCGGAGAATTGATGAAGGTATGGTTATGGGCAATTCAGAGAAATATCCATCTTCTGGTGGTCCACATCCTCTGGGTATCCAACATCCTGGTGGATGCCCTGAGCAGATCCACAGCACGGGCCTACGAGTGGGAAATCTTACCAGACATCTACATGTCTTCCGCCTGTGGGGCCGTCTGGAGTTGGATCTATTTGCCTCTCCACAAAACGTAAAATTGCCTCTTGTCTCAAGTGAGGTCCTGGAACTGTGTGGCAGGACGTGTTCTCTTTCCTCAACAGGAAGATTTCTTTACGCCTTCCCGCCCTTTCTTCTCGTTCAGAGAGTACTACTCAAACTGGTCGGGGACAGGGCATCTATGATTCTGATAGCACCGTTCTTGCCAAGACAGATTTGGTTCCCTCTGCTTCTACAGCTCTTGGAACCAGATCCCCTACCTCTGCCAATTTGCCAGGCTCTGTTGTCCCAGGCACAAGGCTCCCTGCTACACCTGGACCTTCACTCCCTCCATTTGCATGCCTGGCTCCTGAGGACATAGTCCTCTCACGCTTCAGGGTGTCCCCAAAAGTGATGGAAGTCCTCTGGGCTGCCAGAGAAGCATCTATGCAGTCTTCCTATTCTATGAAATGGAAACACTTCTCCATTTGGGTGTCTACACAGGACTTAGACCCTTATGAGTGTTCTCCTGAGAGCATCTTAGACTGTTTGCTCTTTTTGTCGGACGGTGGACTGAAATATTCCTCTGTAAAAGTCCACCTTTCAGCCATTGCCACATTTCATTTACCTGTGGGCAACAAACCATTGTCCCAGTTACCTTTGATCTGAACTTATTTAAAAGGTATTCTGCACCTTCATCCCCCTATCCAGGATCCAGTCCCTGTGTGGGATATGAATTTTGTGCTTGAAAAATTGACTAGGAGTCCTTTTGAGCCCACTGAATCCAGCGAGCTCAGTTATCTTTCTTGGAAAACTATATTCTTAGTTGCCATTATGTCAGGTAGATGTATTTCAGAGTTACAGGCACTAATGTGCAAACCTCCCTACCTGCAGTTTCATAACGATAGGGTGACTTTACGCACCAACCTGTCGTTTTTGCCAAAGGTTGTTTCTGAATTTACTTTAAATCAGGCTATCCACTTACCAATGTACTATGCAGAGCCTGCGAATCCAGGGGAAGCCCTGCTTCATAATCTTGATGTGCATAGAACATTAAGTCTGTATCTTCTCTGCACCTCACACTTGGGAAAAACCGAGCAACTTTTTGTTTCTTTCGCCCCTGGAATTCAGGACGTTCAGGTTTTGAAGCAGTGCTTTTCCACATGGTTGGCCCACTGCATTTCATTTATCTATACATTATATGACGAAACTCTCATGAGGGTTGTAAAACCCCATTTTACCAGAGGCATGGCTACTTCCATGGTATGTTTCCGGGGCGTCTCTGCCTTAGAAATCTGAGAAGCCACCACATGGTCTACTGTACATACATTCACGAAACATTACAGTCTAGACATCAAGTCCAGTAAGTGAACTGCTTTTGGACAGGCCGTTTTACAAGGTCTCCTGTCCCCAAGTCCTTATAGTTCGCTTCCTTCTCCCAACTTGGCATCATAACTGCTTGGGAATCTTCCCATGTGTTGTGACCTGCTGCAAGAGATTGTCTCAAAGAAGACAGTACAGTTCCACAAGAACTACTATAACAGTAGATCTTTAAGAGTATCTCTTGCAGCAGGTCATGCAGCCCCACCCACCATCCCCCTTGCTATTACTCCAGAAGGGTTCCTTGCTCCTGTCCTTTTACGAATCCATGAGCTGCTGCCTTATTTCCCTCCTCTGTTCCCATCGGAGGCCTGAGAAATGGTTTCTCATTTAGTCGCTAGGATGGAAAAGAACTGAGGAGTAGCTGGGACCTCTCCCTTTTATACCTGCCATGCAGACACCACGTGGTATTGTTAGGGGGAGGTCCCAGGGTTGACTGCTGAGAAGTCATCCGGAGGAAAGGACGCCTGTGGCTGATATCCCATGTGTTATGACCTGCTGCAAGAGATACTATTGAAGATCTACTGTTACGATAAGTTCTTACGCAACTGTACTTTCTTCTGAGCAGCAAAGCAGAGGTCAGAGATCAGTGTGCGAATGAGACAACCACAAAATCCACTTGCATCATAAACTCCCATGTCTCCCCTTCCACATCCCCATGTAACAACAAAAACTGCTCACAAAATTGTAACAGAAAAGTACACAACAAGGAGTAAAACAAAGAGAATAAAAAGCCACAGTACCCATTGCAAAAAAAGCTAACGGAAAAATTAGATAGAGAGAAAGCAAACAGTTACTATTGCTTTCTTGGAACCTTTTTGTTGCTGTCTCAGATATTCTTATAAAATGGTGCTCAAGCACACTGACCACACAACATGCACAGAATGAATTGCAGACAGTTACTTCACAAGTTAGTTTTTCAAGCAGGCATACTCGCATAGCTGGCTGACTGCCTCTTGGCTAAAATCCGTCTCCAAGAGAAACTGCTGATGTCATCCCTGCCTTTAGTAACTTCTCTTTTAAAGGCAAGGAGTCTTAAAGCCACAGTACCAAGCATGCAAAACTTCTGTATTTATAGAAGCGGCTTTTAAAACACTTAATTCTTTTATCATGAACCCCCCCCATTAATAAGTGGAATATAATATTCCAGAGTATGGTAGTTATTAAACTTCGTAACATGCCTTGTGGTGAAACTTACCACTATAACTACAGTGTTGCATCTTATTCCTTACATAATATATGGACAATCTAAATTGTATATGTAAGGTATAACACACATCGATCATCAAAGAATATCTGTATACCTCCCTACCACAGCACACCCTGAAATTTGTTCGCCAGTTTACAAAATGGGTACTAAAATAAGTTTCAAATGAATAAAAGTTATGAAGTTAGGGTTGGGTGTGGGGTTATGGTATTTTTATAGACAATTTTTTAAACTGTATATTAGATGCATGGAATTTCTATATCAGTGATTTGATAACAGTTTGCTAGTCAATTAAACAAATAAGAAATTTAAATTAAAATGAGAGAAAATTAGGAAAGGAAAACAAAAAAGAAAGGACAGGACCTTCTGTAAGAGAATGTCCTTTTGTAGGGTCCCATTTTTTGATGTTATGCTTAGGCACTAGGACCCTATGGAAACCAGAACTTACTGGGGATGCCGATGCATGGAAGCAGTGCACTGCACCTTATGTGCTGTTGCATAAACAGCATTGTTGGCTTAATACACCTCGGTTCCTTTTTTCCCTGCCTTCAGTGCACAGTGGCCTTGCAGAACAGCGACTTTGTTCATTGCATTGCCTCTTTGCGGCACTGTTTGAACTTCTCCTTGCTTGTTTTATTTTCTTCACTGTACAATGTTGGGAAAACAGCACTTTGGCTTTTGTAGATTGTGGTAACAAAATTAGCTTCTTGGACTCCATGAGGTTTGCCTGACTTGTCTGGAGCCCTACCATGGTGTTGCCAACCATTCATACTAATTGACCCAAATGAACTGGACACTGAAGGACTGGGCCTGTCATATTTTGTCCAGTGAGTTGCATGGTGCAGTTCCCTATCTGAGTTCCTGCTTGAGTTTCTGAGGACCAACTAGGCCTTTGTCGTTATCTCCCTCTACTATGAAAGGAATAGCCTCACAGGTTCTGCCCCTCTAATTCACCCTTGAGTGCTGCTCAGAATAAGAGCACCTGACTGGATGATTCAGACATTGAAATTTTGTCTGACTCTTGTGACTGTACTGCCATCGCTGAGTGTTGTCTGCTGCTCCTGTCACGACAGTATTTTTTTATTTTTTTTATTTACTACTTTTTGGTGGTACCTGGCCGTCAGGGGTATCTGCCGTGGTCACAGACCCACGGGAACTCCACCTCTGATCATGCCTGCACTCTCCCCAGTCACCCCTGGCTTGCCCTCCCAGAGGGGAAGCGGGCTGCGCGCCCGCCCCCACACCGCACTTGCATCCGGCCTGGGGGGAGCCGCATCCGAGGCGATGAGATGCCCGGGGGCAGAGCATCATGAAGATGAACCCGGCCCAGATTTTCTTCCCCCTGTAAGGGGCGGGGACATGCAATGACGACCAGTGTCCGCCCGGCCCCTGAGACGTCCAGGCGTCAGTGTGCTCTGCTGGGTGTCGCTAGACACCGAACACACACACACCCACCCTCCCCCGGAGAAGGAGAGCAGTCTAAGGACGCTCTATCCTTCTCCCACCTGCCGGCCCTTCAGCAACCATGGTCCGTTCCCAAACCTGGGTCGCCGGCATCGCAAGCGGAATTCCAACTGCTGCACCAGCGGGCTGTCAAGACAGTGTTTGTGCCTTGGAATGCTTATGCAGCAGTGACAGGAGCTCTGTCGGCACTGTGGTTTGTGCTTAGTGTGGAGCTACCATTGCCCATACGGCACTGCTCAGCTGTGCCAGGAGTCCAAACAGTGGCATTTTTGGGGCTGAATTAATGCTCTACAGCGCTGTTCTCTGCTCCATTAGCAACCCCATCAACATCATCTGTGCTGAGGATGGTGCCAACAAGGAAACACTCGATGCCAACAGTGGTCTTCTCTGTGCTGATGTCAGCCTCATCTGCACATCTTGGTCAGGCATTTTCCTTTTGGAATTTGCCAAGCCTCAACCATGGATATCACCTGCTTTCTGGCCTGTCAAAACAGATCCTCTTTCTATGGTGTGACTGTATCAGTAGGGCGATTAATGTCACTATCTGCACTGTGCGCAGTGGTGTCGCTAAGTTTAACCTTTGCCCAGTCAGGTGTTGATCTGCATAAGGCATTACAGTTTGATGCCTCACTGCATAAGTGCGTAGGACAGATGTCTTCATATTTCTAGGTGTACCAACCCCGTAGATGGTTGTTTTTTTTTCCCCCATCACGCCTGCGTTTGGGTAAACAATGCAGACTTTTTGGAGGCGGCTAGCCAAGTCTCATATAGTTTCTGTGTAAGCCAGTGCTCATTACCTGGTCCCACAAGGCAAAGAACTTTGCTCTGCCAATCCTAAGTTAGGAATTCTGGATATGTCAGTGGGTTGTGCCGTCACTCCCCGTGGAATTATAAATTGAAAGCTTGCCCGGGGAGCTAAGGCAGGGGTGTCTCATTGCTCAACATACCAGCAAACCAGGTTTGGAAATGAACTAGATTGTTCAGAGTGTGGCCAGGGGAAGGAGGATTGAGTGTCCAATGATGGCTCTGCTCCTTTGAGGAGGGTGGATAGCAGTCGCCCACCTGGTTGGCCAGGTGCAGATGTTGAGGTGTGTTATATATTTACGCAGTGCATACATGCCATAGCACGCATATTGGTCGGGGGGGGTGAAACAACAGCTCCAGCGTTGGATTAAGACAGTGCCCTGCAGGCTCTGCATCACCTACTGAGACACCCACCCACTCATTTCATTTCAGTCAAGGGTTTGGAGGAGAGGAGAGGAGGGAGAGAGGGGATATGATGGAGACATACAAGTATCTTACAGGGAGGAACAGACTGCAGGAATACATTATTTTTCAGCAAAAAAGATGTTACAGGACTAGAGGGAATGGGATTAAGTTGGAAGGAGGGAGATTCAGAGGAAACGTGAGGAAGAATTTCTTCACAGAATGGGTGGTGGACAAATGGAACACTCTGCTAGAGGAATTAGTAGGGGCTGAAACAATCATGGGATTTAAGAATGTATGGGATAGACATAAGGGAATTCTGGAGGTCAGGGGTAAGGGGCAACATACTTCTAGGAAAACATAAAGTGAACTTACAAGCTCAAATGGGCAGACTGCGTGGGCTGTAGGCCTTTATCTGCCGACAGTGTCTGTGTATCGGGAAGGGTGGATGACAGGGCTGAGGGTCATTGCCAGAAGGGGACCGCTGGAGTGTCAGGAGGATAAAGAATGAGGAAGAGACTTACATAAATTGAGCAAAAAGAGGTATACATTGGTAGCTGTTGACCTTCATACTAGTAGCTGCTAGGCATATGTTTTACAGTTTGCACAACACCACTTGGACACGACTGGTGCCTTGTCAGGGAGTCTCCCACCTTCTCCTAGCAGAAATCAGTTGTTGACGTTTGCAGCTGAAGGACAGGACTCTACTCATTTCTGACAGCTTACAGTGCCTATCATACAGATGCCCATGGTTGTATGAGCGATAGTTATAAGATCCTGTGCTTTGGTTTTGTACACTTACCCTACCACCTGATGCCAGGAGAAAAATTAATAATGCTGCCTTTGAGGGTTTGCTGTCCTTTACCTCCACAGTGGAATCCCCTGCTAACACATTACTGTGTACTGAAGGAGCTGGCAGAGGTCCTTGCAGGACCTTTGGCAGACCTATTTAATGCCTCACTACATTCGGGGTGTGTACCGCAGGTCTGGAGGATGGCTCATGTGGTGCCCCTCCACAAGAGTGGCCCCAAGGATGAACCGGGAAACTATAGACCAGTGAGCCTCACATCCATCGTGGGTAAGCTAATGGAGACTATCCTGAAGGAGAGGCTGGTGGCCTCCCTAGAGGCCAAAGGACTACAAGACAGCAGACAGCATGGCTTCATATGGGGCAGATCTTGCCAAACCAACCTGGTGGAGTTCTATAACTGGGTAACTAGGCAACTGGACAGGGGCCATGAAGTGGATGTCCTGTATCTGGGCTTCAGTAAGGCATTCGACTCTGTGCTGCATGGATGGCTGGGAAGTATGTTGGAAGACACAGGGGCGGGTGCAAAGCTGGTGAGATGGGTATGGAACTGGCTTCAGGGAAGGCAGCAGAGGGTGGTGGTGGGTGGGGAGCTCTCACACCCAAGGATAGTGACATGCGATGTTCCACAGGGCTTGGTGTTGGGACCAGTGTCGTTGGGATATTCATTGCAGACATATTATTGGACATCAAGAGCAAGATCAGTCTGTTTGCTGATACCAAGGTAGGAGCGGTGGTGGATGACCTAGGGGGATGGCAGGGGTTGCAGGATGATATGGCAAAGCTTAAAACCTGGTCAGACACGTGGCAACTGGTGTTTAATGCCAAAAAGTGCAAGGCGCTGCATTTTGGGATGAAGAACCCAAGGAGGAGTTACCAGCTGGGGGGAGTGCAGCTAGCCCAGACAGAGGAGGAGAAGGATCTGGGGGTGTTCATTACAGGGTCAATGAACAACTCAGCACAATGTAGGAAGGCAGCTGCAAAGGCCAGCAAAATGCTGGGTTGTATGGCAAGGGGTATATCCTCAAGGAGGGAGGAGGTGATTCTGCCACTGTATAGGTCATTAGTTAGACCGCACCTGGAGTACTGCGTGCAGTACTGGCGCCCATATCTGAAGAGGGACACTAAGTTACTGGAGGTGGTGCAGCGCAGGGCGACAAAGATGATCAAGGGGCTGAGGGCCTTAATCATATGAGAGGAGGCTGAGGGAGTTGAACATGTACTCGCTGGAGGAGAGGAGGGACAGTGGGACATGATTGAAACCTTTAAGCACATGAAAGGAATAAACAAGACAGGTACAGAGGGGCTGCTCAAAGTAAGGGAGGGGAGGGACACCAGGGTCGTGATATGAGTCTGGAGGGAGGAAGGTTCAGGAGGGAGATGAGGAGGCACTTTTTTACAGAGAAGGTGGTGGCTGGGTGGAATGTATTACCTGCAGAAGTGGTATCCAGTAGAACAATGGACTGCTTCAAAAGGGGATGGGACAGGACAAGGGGGAGGGTCAATGAAGGGGAAGGGCGGAAGGGAGGGGCAGCTGCAGAATAAGGGGTGCTAGCTGCACCTTCCAGCAGACTTGATCGACCTCTAGGCCTTTATCTGCTGGCAAATTTCGTATGTTCGTATTAAAGCGTAAACACTGCAGTCTCAACTCATGGTTCCTTAAGTGCTCTCTAAAAGAAAAGGATCTGTTCTTTCTGCCGAGGAAACCAGCTGGTTTACAGCCAGAGTTGTCCTGGAAGTGTTTGAGTTTGATCTTTTCAGTTTCACTCTAAACACTAAAACGAACACTACAACACTGAAATGCCTGCTAAGACTCTGTCCTCCCCCTCTGTGTACCTGTCACCCCTCTTGATTCCTTTGTTCCCTTTTACACCACAGCTTCTATTCTCCCCCTAGTCAGACTCCTCTTTCTTGGTGTTCCCCAAACTTCTGACGCTCAGTCTGCATTTTCTCTTGAGGTTAAACTCGCCCAAACACACCTACTAGCTGTTGTACAGCCTATCCATGTGTAGAGTGAGCTTCTTAGCTCGTTTGCAACACTTGTACTGTATATCTGCTGCTTTATATTGTTGTCAGTTGTTTCTGCAGTTGTACTTTCCCTTATTGTACTTCTGATGATTGTAATTTCCTGTATGCTTACTCCCATTCCCCCTTCCCCTGGGTCGCACCTGGAAATGAGCCCAGGTTCAGTATGCCCTTCCCGGTTATCAAACTTTCAAATAAACAAAATAAAAGCTTTAATGTGTTAGCAGTGACAGTGGCTTAGCAGGTTGCACATTTGCTTCTGAGGCTAGAAGATCAGAAGGTTGTGGGCTCTAGCCCCACACCAGTAAATTGGGGTAAAACCCAGTACTGATATTGTAGTGCATCATGAGGAAGATGCTGTACTTCTGAGGTGCCATGTTTCGGATGAGACATTAAACCGAGGTCCCATCTACCTGTTCTGGTGGTTGTTCAGGTGGATGTTAAAGATCCCATGGCACTTATTGAAAAGAGTAGGGGAATTTCTGTTTGAATAAAATAAGACTTGCAATTAAAAAAAAAAAAGAACTTGTTAGAACAAATAATATACAATATTAAATAAAAAAATAATTAAACCAGCAGTAAGACAGGAAAATAAAATAACCCTACCTATATTAGACCTACTCAGTCATCCTCTCTGTGCTTTAACCAGTAGGATCAAATCAACAAATGAAGGTTAAAATAAATAAATAAACTTAAGGAGGTTTGAAAAAAATGCCAGGTTGTTCCACCTGTTACTAGGGATGCTGGAGAGCTAAATCAGCTCTGTAGCCTATGCATCTCAGACAGTTCTTTTGAAATTATTTGAAGAACTAACGGATTCAAATACAGTTGCTGAAAAATTAATTTACAGCACATCTGCCATAAATAAAACTCCAACCCATGTAAAGAGTAATTATATTCTAGCATCCTGGTTTCTTTGAGTTAATTCCCCCAGTATCACATCACAGTATGTCTGTAGACCACGTTGGGTCTTTCCATTAGTGCGCTATTAACTGCCAAAAGGATTGCACAAAGGGGCATTCTACAAGTAAGTGTTCTGTGGTTTCAAAAACATTTTCGCATCCATCTGCAACACAGTGTCTTTCGTTTACACTCTAAGGTTTTGAATTATTTTTTTCACTCCAAGTCGGCCATGGCAGCTGAGCCAAACCACATTCCACATTCTGGGAGGAGTTCTTTTATTTTCCAAATATTGTTCCACCTTTTTATAATCTATTAAAAGGATCCCTTTATATATCACTTCTGCATGGGAACCGTGTTCCATAACAGTGTAAATTTTGTCTCTGGAAACTCTTTCAGTTTGAGAAATTCCCAAATTCCACACACTCATTTTCTCCAAGAGGGAGCACACAGCTTGGGGCTGGTTTTCATTTTCTAAGTCTTTTGACCCCTGCTTCCCAACTAGAGGTTAAAGCAGTCAGCTAACTTTGTATCCAATAATTCCATATCTTAAAAATGTTCATTGTATAAATTGGAAAAGTTCCAGAAAATAAACTAAATCTCACTCAATGGTTGTTAATCAGTGCTGCTGCACTTGAATGGCTGGTGCCCCTTACTCTCCTTACTCTTGGCCAGTTTTTGTCCTGTTTCTAATACGACCTGTTCTCTGTGTTGTTCTATAATACTACCTATGCATGTACCTAAGCAATTAACTGTACTATTTTTGTCTATTATATGCTTTTGTGTCTGTTATCTGTAATTAAGTCCGGGTCGCCCCTGAAAAAGGGACTTTGTTGTCTCAGTGGGCTTACCTGGTCAACGAATTTCAATAAATAAATAAACTGTGAAGACATATTATTGGGTTTATGAGATGCACCCCCTTTGCTTAATCTGTAAATACAGGAAATCTCATTTTATAGGATTTGATCTAATACTCCATATTATTTGAAATACACAACTCATAATTTGTACTTCCAGTTCTTTAGGAAGAGGATAAATACTACTACCCCATATTACTTGAAATACACAAGTCATAATTTGTACTTCCAGTTCTTTAGGAAGAGGATAAATAATACTAATAAAAGTAAATATAGGTAGGAGAAACATTTTGATTAGTTTTTTTGTTTTGTTTGCTTTCAGTGTTTCCAATTACAGTATTAACTTTTTTTCACACACCTTTAATTTATCTGTCCAGTTCATCATGACCTGGTTTCCTGTACCTAAGATAACTCCTAAAATGTTAATAGGAGCTTCTGAAATTTCTATACCTTTTATATTCTTATGTGGTTCTTCAGAATTTAAGACATAACCTTTACCCTTACTCATGTTAATAGCAGCCTCTGAAACTTTTGAAAAATATTGTAAAGATTACAATACTACTGTTCCCAACTGTGTGTCATTCACACATAAACAGATGTCGTCTGCATATGCTGATTCAGAAACAGTTGCTGTACCTTCTGTGTTACACATCTTTAATCTCAGGGTGCTGAGAAATAATGCGTATTACAGGATCTATGCAAAACACGAATAACAATGGGCTGAGAGGACAACACCCTTTTTTTAGTGATCAGCCCATCCCACAAATATCCATTAATATTCAGAATAAGTTTAGCTACTTCATATAATTTCTGAATCCAAGCACAACATTTTGCCTATGTACCATAATGTCTCAAAATCTAAGAGATAACTGTGAGACACCCTATCAAATGCTTTTTTTGATAAAATGACAAAATATAATCACTCTTTGCCTTGTTTTCCCATTTCTACTATTTCACGTAAGAGAATCAAACTATCATATATACACGTCTTCCTGAGATGGAGCAGATCTGGTATGGAGAAATTAGATGTAAGGCAATCGATAATAGTCTAAGACATAAAACTTTCAGCAGAATTTTTAAATCTGAGTTCGTAAGACTCTGTGGTCTCCAGTTCTGAAGTTCCTGGGGATCTGCTTTTTGGTGCAAAAATATTTGTACAGCTTCCTCAGATGTATCTAATGAATTGCCTTCTAAAATCCAGTTATATACGATATGTAATATCTCTGTCAACTGGTCTATATGAGTGTTGTAAAATTCAGATATGTCCGTCAGGACCAGGAGCTGTATTACTACTAAACTTTTTTACAAAAAATGTTATTTCTTCTATAGTAGTAGGCTTTATCAAATCACCGATCTCCTCTTGGGGAAGGAGTGGAACATTGGAATTTTGCAAAAAAAAAAAAAACCTGAGCCTGTTGTGTATTTTAATCAGTCCACCACACATATCCTGTAGATATTTCCGCGCAATTTTCAAAATATTATCCTTTTTTTTCATTAACCCTTCTTTGTTTTGTAATGCAGTTAAACATCTCTTGTGTATTCTGTCTCTGCAGTTCTCGAATATGTTCCCTTTCCCCAGTTTACCATGAGTGCAAGTACGGTGTTTTGTTAATAAAGACGTGGCTCTGTTATGTTGCAATTTGGACATTTTTTGCTTAATATTCAGAATCTGATCTTCATACTGTCCAATCCCTGAATTAATTTTTGTCAGTAATTTAGTAAATTGTCCCCTCAGAGCCAAATACTCCTAGACTGTTTTTCATTTTTACTGCCTCCTTTTGAAATTAGTGCCATATTAGACTTAGTTTAGATCCACTGTACACCTAAATCCTCATAACGAAACAGCTGACAATCTCCTAGCTAAAAAGAGGTAATGGATTTTAAACTTTATTTTTGAATACTTGAGCAAAGAGTTGTTAAATCTCTGAAGTCCTTTCCCCATTCCCATAAAATCAGAACCACCAAACTGCCCCCCTAGTAATACATGATCTGAATTATTTTTCTCTATAGGTACTAAGTTAATCTTTTGAACTACCAGCTGTGCAGATAGAAACAGAAAATCTATCCTTGTAGTCAGTTTTTTTTGTAACAAGTGTAACCCTCAGTATCATATAAAGCCGTGTACCAGCATCCTTAATCATGGAATTCAGAAAATTAGTATCACAGAATAATTTAGTGATATAAGCTTCTCCATCAACTGTAGCTAAATCACAGTTAAAATCACCTCCACATATTAAATTTTGAGATGTATACAGATATGGCTGCATTTGTTTAAGTCAATTCTGCCTTTTTTTTTGGTCTGTGGAGCCTAAACATTTAAAATATGTAGGCATTCTGACTGGAATGATAGGTCTAAGAGCATAGCCCTTCCTGGATCAATAGCTAGGATTCTAGTGACCGAAAAGCTTGAACCTTTGATCAGAATACCTACAGCATCACACCAATCTTTACCAAATGACCAAAATGATGGACCCCCGGCACCAAAGATTTTGGGCTTGAGTTATGTCTAAAATCATATTCATTCTTGTTTCCTGAACAATGTAAATGTTATAAGCTAAATCCTTAAGAATAAAGGATGTCGACCAGCATCTCTTAGGATTCTTAATACTGTTAACATTTAATGTTGCTGCCTGTATGTGGAATTAGACATATGGTGAGGACAGGAGAAAAGTTCAAACTTTGCCTAAAAACAGTCGATTTATCTGGTATTTTCAACTTCTGGTTTTAATACCAGACCAAGGTTTTTGTTTTGTTTTTTTCTCTCTCTCTCTCTCTGAATAATTTAAATTTAGTGAATCTTTCTGTGTTTCAGAAGAGGCTAGCCTTTGGGAGGACCTGGTAGATGAGGCTTCTGAGTCCCCTCTGTCTGAATCCAGAACCTCATACTTATTTTCTAAAGGAATTCTTGTGAGCATGGGGTCTGGTAGTAACAGCTTGGATTTGGGCTGCTGCCTACACTGAACTCTTTTCCTGGAAACAACAGTCATCTTTGGAGGGGGCTTTATCTCTTCCTCTGGTTAAACTTGACTTTCTTGATCAGGTTCTGCACTGACCACCTGTTGACCGTTGTTTCTCTATCTGGAACATCAGACTGTAAATTTGATATAACAGCTCCTGCTGACCTAATCTTTTTTGACTGTTGTCACTTGATGTGTTAGGATGGGATTGGGTGTTGTCCAAAACTCCTGAAGGGTGTTGTACAACTGGTGGATTCTCTAAACCAGAACACTGAGCTAATCGTTTTGCTGCTTCTTGCTGTCTTTTTTTTTTTTTTGGGTGGATGAATTTTGTGCAGTAGTTATAACTGCATCTTGGTTGTGCCTATCCTCACAATTTTGAGTGGCCCACTTGCAGTTCCGGAAAGAATCACCACTCTTCTTGCAAATGCTGCATCTAAAGTCATTAGGGCAGTAAGTACTGACATATCCATATTCTAGACATAGATTGTAACAAACTTTATCACATGCATTAAGATGATTATCCAAGCCAAGTTTGAAAAAGGTCTTTGGTTGGCCCTGGTAGAAACGTTATCCTCTGTTCCTTTCAAGATAAAGTACACTTTGAAGATGTTGTAACCCTGCTGGTCCATGTCATAACTTCAAACTGCCAACTTCTAGTCCATATTTGCTCCTCATCCATAGTGAGCTCTGGGCCCACCAGAAGGTTGTATCTCTGTGTCAGCCAGTATTTAATGTCAAAGGCATTAACCCCTTCATTCTTAGAAATAATCGTGACTATTCTTATTGCAGGTTTTATCGAAGGGATAGCTTGGAATGACATCCAAAATAGTGAATTCTTCATGGAATAATATTGTGCCCCAAAATGGTCAAAATTTGCTGCTGTTTTCAAACTTATGTCAAGTATTACATCCTCTGGTGTGTGGATCAAAGCATATATTTCAGTGGAAAAAAAATGCTTAGATCTTCATTGGGGGTATCTCAGTCATCAGGTCACATTATATGGAACTTCACTGTCAGTGAAGCAGGATCCTCATGGAAGAGTTTCAGCAGTACAACTGGGGCCTCCCACACCGATGTCTGCCGACGTCTCCAATGCTATAAAGGTATGAGCGACCCTGCTCCCTCCTCAGTTCTTTCCCATCGTCGACTCTGTTTACACGAGTCTCCTTGGAAGCTCCAATGCAGTTTTGTGCCATTTTTGCCTTTGGGGAGGGGGCCAGTGGTTCAAACAACATGAAGTCTTGCTATATTATGACATATGCAGTATAACCCCAGGTTAGAACTGCTCTGGAGGTGAAAGAGTTAACTTTCCATGCAGGGCATGGAATCTTGAGCGCAAGCTCGGTTGAACACTCTGTCTGTTGAAACTCAAACTTAAACTGTCAGATTCTTTACTCCGCTTCACTGAACAGTCGCTCCGGAGATTCCTCCTGCTGCTCGGTTCGTTTGTTGGTTTTAAAGTTTAATTCTCGGTTTATTTTACCGAAATGTAACCGCAATTGTCGGTTCAAGCTCTGTCTGTGGTATTGTAAGTAATAGATAGGCTTATTTGTTATTTTTTCTTCTGTGTGGAACTTGTAAACGTCTTTTTCGGTTTGGTTTGAACCGATCAGATGGGTTTTAAAATTACCTTCTAGTCCTTTAGAGTGCGGTTCCCGGTTCTTATCGGTTCTAAAAAAAAAGCGGATTTTATTATGGTTTTTTCTACGACCCGTGACAAGGTTGGGAACCGATAAGAGAGTCTTGCTTGGTGGATTGCCATTAACGGGCAAGTTTTGGTTAGGCTGGCACTATGTCTGAGAAACCCAAAAGAAAACCGGACCCACTGGGTTTCAGCACTGTGGCCTCTGTGGGGAAGCCTTTGCTAAGGCTGACCCACACACCATTTGTGTATATTGTCTGGGGTTTGACCACCTCAATGCAGACTGCCAGATTTGTAAGAATTTTCCTGCTGCCACCGTGGAAAAAAGAATGGGTAGGCTCAGGGAAAGGGAGGCCAAAAAGTCCACTGACCCGGATGGCCAGCCCGGTTCGGTTCCAACCGAACCTGAGGGAGTGCCCTCTGACCAGCGAAGCTTTCCCTCGGTGAACGGAAGAACCAGCTCTGAGGAGCCGGTTCCAACTAAAAGGACTAGAAGGTCAGCTAGTTTGGGGCCAAAAGTTCTGTCTCCAACTGCTGAGAAATAGCCAAAGCTATTCAAATTGTCCAGCTCTTTCCCCAGTTCCGTCCGAACCGCACCATTAGGGAAGCGCCTGCCGGGTCGGGTTCCGGTTCAAGATTATAATTTTGAGGATTTTATGAACCAGGGAAGGGAGGAGGGCACGAGGGAGAGGAGTGATTTTGAAAGTGTGGATGTGCCCATTGAACGGACATCTCTCCAGACAGACCCTCAGGAGTGTCCCCTCCCAGGCTGTCTGAGTCCCCTTCTCATTTTTTGTTTTACAAGAAAGTTGCTGAGACTCTGCAACTCCCTGTTGAGGAAGCTGTTGATGATCAAGAAGAGCCTGATTTTGTGGAAATGATGGATATTCCAGAGTCTAGGAGACTGTCTATTCCCTTGCACAAATCTTTTAGGAAACAGAAACATAGAAACATAGAAGTTGACGGCAGATAAGGACCGCAAGGCCCATCCAGTCTGCCCGTTTCTTTTTCTACCTTATAAATGTGCCATCGGCCTTTGCTCTGTCAGTGGCCTATCTATTCATAGTCATTTGTATTGCTCCCTTATACCTATCCCATGCCTGTTTGAAGCCCTGCACTGTATTCATAGCCACCACTTCTTGTGGTAAGCCATTCCATGCATCCACCACCCTTTCTGTGAAAAAGAATTTCCTCACATTCCCCCTTAATCGGCCTCCCTCTAATCTCATGCTGTGTCCTCTTGTCCTGCTATTTTTCTTATATTTAAACATGTTAGACTCTTTCACCTTGTTTATGCCCTTAAGGTGTTTGAATGCCTCGATCATATCACCTCTCTCCCTCCTTTGCTCAAGGCTATACATATTGAGCTCTGTTAATCTGTCCTCATATGTCTTCTGATGCAGTCCCTGCACCATTTTGGTTGCCCTTCTCTGGACTGCCTCAATTTGGTTAATGTCCTTGTGAAGGTGTGGCCTCCAATACTGCACGCAGTACTCCAGATGGGGCCTAACCAGTGTCTTGTACAGAGGGATTATTACCTCCCTCTTACGACTTGTGATACCCCTACTAATACACCCTAACACCCCCCCTAGCCTTACCTACTGCTTTAGAGGTCTGCTTGGATGATTTTAGATCATCAGTGATGATGATGCCCAAGTCTCTTTCTTCCTTTGTGACTGCTAGCAACTCCCCTCCCAGCCTATAGGTGGCTTCAGGGTTTCTCTTCCCTATGTGCATGATTTTGCACTTCTTTGCATTAAATCTCAGTTGCCACTCTTCTGACCATTCTGCTAGTTTATCCAGATCTCTTCTCATTCTGCCCACCCCATCTGGATCATCTACTCTGTTGCAGATCTTGGTGTCATCTGCAAACAGACAAGCCTTACCCTCTAGTCCATCTGCAAGGTCACTAATGAAGATGTTGAAGAGGACTGGCCCCAGGCAGACAGTAAAAATCCTGAAAACTCCTCATTCTATCCTCCCTGCGGATAAAAGGATGGACAAGAGGTATGCTTTATCAGGCTCTGATACGGAGTTCCTATCCCAGCAGTGCAGCCATGTGGGGGGTAGTGCAGGCTGCAGCCTGTGACAAGGCTAATATTCCTCTAGCCTCTCACCCTCCTGAAAAGGATTCCAGGAGGATGGATGCCATGGCAAAAAAGCAGTACATGGCAGCATCTTTGGGACTCAGACAGACAAATTATATGGCTTACGCAGCTAGGTACCAGAAATCCAGGTGGGATGCTGTCCTGGCCCTAGCAAAACAGGCCCCTGACCAGCTTGCCAGGGAACTGGAGCAGGTGGCTGCGGATGGTATTGAGGCATCCAAGGTGCAATTTCATGCTGCAGTAGACTCTAATGATGTTTCATCAAGAGTCATGGCTACATCTGTCTCTCTTCGCAGAATGGCCTGACTCAGATGTACTGCCTTGTCACAGGATACCCAGTCTAAGGCTATGGATTTTCCTGTTGTGGGAAATTCTTTGTTTTGGGAGCAGACAGAGAGTTATATGAAGAAAATGGATGAGTATAGGACCACCTATAGGAGCGCACAGGCCAAAGAAAGGCAAGCCACTCCTCAAAGGCAGCATATCGGGGGCAGGGACAGGCCTTTTCATAGGCCTTTTTACCAAGCCCAGGCCTCCTCTTCTGCTTATGCCCGGAGGGGGTTCTTTAGAGGAAGGGGCAGAAGGGGTTCTAGTAAGCCTGCTTCTACCCCTCAACCCAAAGCCCTTGCAAAACAGGCTCCCTGATGGGGTAGCCAGGGCCAATTCTCCACTACTGGTAGGGGGCAGGCTGGCTTACTTTGTGCAGGACTGGAAGTCTTTAACATCAGACAAGTGGGTCCTGGAAGTAGTAAGCCAGGGACTGGTTCTCAGCTTCAAAAAATTTCCGAAGATGAGAGCCAGGTCTTTTCCACCTGCAAACCCTTCAGAGGCACTTGTCCTGGAAGCAGAAGTTTCTTCCTCCTGGCTCTGAGCCGTGGAAAGGTTCCACCCATACATCAGGGCAAAGGGTTGTACTCCAGGTACTTCCTTACTCCAAAAAAGAAAGGAGAATGGCGGCCCATCCTGGATCTCAGGTATCTAAACAAGCACCTTTTAAAACCAAAGTTCAAAATGGTGACCCTGGGGATTATTTTACCCTCTCTAAGGCCAGGGGACTGGCTAGCCTCCCTGGACCTCAAGGATGATTACTTCCATGTTCTCATCAGAAGCTCCCACCGAAAGTACCTCAGATTCGAACTGCCCTCAGGCCATTACCAGTTCAGAGCAATGCCCTTCGGCCTCACCTCGGCCCCAAGGGTGTTCACAAAATGCCTGGCAGTATCAGTTGCTCATTTAAGAAGGCAAAAGATTGCCATCTTTCCTTATCTGGACGACTGGCTCATTGTAGGCCAGTCTCCAGAGCAGGTCAGATTACATTTACAAGTAACCCAGCAACTGCTTACATCTCTAGGTTTCCTTCTCAGTCTTCCAAAGTCAGTTCTGGAGCCTGTCCAGCTTCTCACCTTCATAGGCTGAGAACTGAACACAAAAGCCAGAGCCTTCCTTCCTCTGGAAGAGCAAGGACCCTGGTGTCTCTGGCCTCCTCTTTCACCCTGCAGGTCTCTCGACCAGCAAGGCATTTTCTACAGCTCCTGGGGCACATGGCTGCTTCTACAGCAGTAGTGCAGGGAGCGAGATTTCAGATGAGGGACATTCAGTTCCATTTGAGAGCTTTTGGTCTCAAAGGACAGATCCCCTAACCAAATTGATTCCAGTGACTCGAACCCTGATCCAGGCCCTTAAGTGGTGGCAGGATCAGAACAATCTGAGACAGGGGGTTCCCTTCACTCCCCAGTCTCATTCCTTGACCCTTACTACAGATGCATCCCTCTTGGGGTGGGGAGCTCACATGGGCGACCTTTCCACCCAAGGGCTGTGGTCCCCTCAGGAATCCCTGCTCCACATCAATTTGCTGGAACTCAGAGCAGTTTTTCTAGCACTCCAGGTTTTTTCCACATCTGTCCAGAACAAGGTGGTTCAGGTCAGAACAGACAATACCACTACAATGTGGTACATCAACAAGCAAGGGGGCACTCGGTCTACGGCCTTGTGCACCGAAGCAATGAAGTTGTGGTCTCTGGCTTATTCTCTGAGCGCCTCCCTTACAGCAGTTCACCTCCCAGGCAAGGACAATGTCCTAGCGGATGCTCTCAGCAGGATTTCCCAGGGCCATCACGAATGGGCACTGGATCCCCTAGTACTGGAGGTAGTATTTGCCAGATGGGGCACCCCTCAAATAGATCTCTTTGCAGCCCCAGACAATCGCCAACTTCTCCTTTTTTGCTGCAGGCGCCCAGTGTTGGGCTCAGTCCCTCTGGATGCCTTCCTCCTCAGTTGGGAAGGGAAGTTTCTCTATGGTTTTCCCCCCTCCCCCCTTCTTTTCAAAGTGCTAGTCAGAATCAGATCTCAACCCTGCAAGATGATCCTGATTGCTCCAGATTGGGCCAGGCAGCCCTGGTACCCACTCCTCATGTCCTTAGCATTCCACTCTCCCCTATGTCTTCCCAGGAATCACAACCTGTTAACCTGTGCCCAGGGGAGAGTTTGGTATCCGAACCTCAAATCTCTCATTCTCAAAGTTTGTCTCTTGAAGAGTTAGAGTTTGCTGACCTACACCTGTCTCAAGGTGTATTGGATATTTTGAAGGCCTCTAGGAAGCCTTCCACCAGGGCTACCTATAATTCAAAATGGAAGAGATTTTCCATATGGTGTGCTGGAAAGCATATTTCCCCAGAATCTGCTGGCGTGCCCACGATCCTGGATTATTTGGTGAATTTGAATTCCTTGGGGCTGAGACCAGCTACCCTAAAAGTGCACTTGGCAGCTGTGTCTGTCTTCTTATCAGCAGGTAAGCCCTCTTCTTTATCAGCTCACCCTGTGTTCTCCAAGTTTTTTTAAAGGGTTGCTTCACACCAACCCTCCGTTCAGGGCCCCTGCCCCTGCTTGGGATCTTAATATTTGCATTGCTCAGCTTATGCAACCCCCCTTTTGAGCCATTGTCTTCAGCAGAGCTTAAGTACTTGACTTGGAAAACTGTGTTTCTGGTAGCCATCACCTCTGCCAGGCGCATAAGTGAGCTACAAGCCTTGTCAGTGGAGCCTGATTTTATCTCCTTTCATAGAGATAAGGTGATCCTCAGGACTAACAGGAAGTTTTTGCCTAAGGTGGTTTCAGACTTTCACCTTAATCAATCCATGTCTCTTCCTGTGTACTTCACTGACCATTCCTCCTCTGGTGAGAGGAGATTGCACAGTTTAGATGTCAAAAGAGCCCTTAGTTACTATATAGAACGTACCAAGGGTCACAGGTTCGAATCCCTCCAATTGTTCCTCACTTATGGTGAGGTTGGTAAAGGGAAACCTGCCACTAAAGATCCATTGCCAGGTGGATTGTCTCTTGTATCAATTCTTTTATGCAAAACTGGGTAGGTTCCTCCCTCAGGCCTGAGGGCTCACTCTACCAGAGGTACAGCTGCGTCTCTGGCTGCTGCCAGGGACATTCCTATCCTAGAGATATGTCAAGCAGCTACCTGGAAAACAGTTCACACTTTTACTAAGCATTACTCCTTGGATATCCAGGCTAGGAGTGATGCTCGATTTAACACAGCTGTGCTTCAGAGCCTATTTCCCAAGTGAGGTTCTGTCTCTCCTCCATGGAGGTACTGCTGTGTAGTCTGCATATGTCATAATATAGCAAGACTTCATGTTGTTTGAAGAAAATTTACTCACCTTAGTAATGTTGTTTCTTCTAATGGAGTCTTTATATTATATCTAAGCGTGCCCTCTCAGAACCTCTATTTTTGGGATGTGGGTGGGCAGTGCAATGTTGGCACTTCACTGATGCCCACTTTATTTTCACCCTTCTGGGTGCTTAGGTGTTATACTTAATTTTCTTTCTTGAATCTCCCGGCTTGAGTCTTTGCTTTGGGATCAAGAACAAAAAGGTGTTTTTGTAGTTAGTGGCCAGTGGCTAGTGTAGGTTTTCGGCTTCCACACAGAACCTTAGTGAGTTTTTGCTCATAAAGATCTGACAGTTTAAGTTTGAGCTTCAACAGACAGAATGTTCAACCGAGCTCGCGCTCAAGATTCCGTGCCCTGCATGGAAAGTTAACTCTTTCACCTCCGGAGCAGTTCTAACCTGGGGTTATACTGCATATGTCATAATATAGCAAGACTCCATTAGAATAAACAACATTACTAAGGTGAATAATTTTTTTCTTCTGGACTCTGCACAGGGAAAGGCCTTCCTGCCCCAGAACAGGGCAGAGTGCTTTATTGCCCAGGCTCAGGAGGTCACCCAGAGTCGTTCTGTCCCTGCAAGGGTATACTGTACTTGAGGCTATTGGGAGTGATAGCTGTGGCCATTCTAATGGTCCTCTTGGCCGGGCTAAACATGCATGTCCTCTAGTGTGCACCAGGGTGCAGTGGGACCAATGCATGGATGAATTAGATCAGTTAGTGCTGGTCTCCTCCCCAGTCCCCAAGGTATTCCAACGGTGGATGGACCCACTAAACCTGTTGCAAGGGGTTCCATTCCAGATCTCCTCCCCCTAGCAAATTCTCACCACAGATGCTTCCAGCTCAGGCGGGGGGGCGCACATCTGGGTAACTTTCAGATGCAAGGGACCTGGTTCCAGGTCAAGCTTTCCCTGCACATCAGTGTTTTGGAGATGAAAGCGGTCCTGTATGCCATGTAGGCCTTTCAGAACCATCTCCTCCCGGGTCAGCTGTTGATCCAGTCCGACAATCTCAGCGTTGTCTAGTGATATCAACAAGTGTGGTGGGGGGAGGCCGCATTCGTATTCCCTATGTAGGGAGGCCATGAAAGTTTGGTACTGGGTGCTAGACCACAGTCTGGTTCACTTGGCAGTCCAAGTCCCAGGCATGCTAAACACCCTATCAGACAGCCTCAGCCACACTCAGTCCAGTATGCACAAATGGGAATTTCTCATCTGTCACAAAAGAGCTGTTCACCAGATAGGGTCTTCCACAGTTGGACCTTTTTGCATCCCCACTCAGTGCAGAACTGCCCAGTTTCTGCTTGCTAGATCCAGATCCTGGAGTTTTCTGGTGAGACACATTGTCCATCTTCTGTAGTGGGATGTTTCTTTTTGCCTTCCGTTCATTTCCTCTGATTCAGAGGGTGCTAATCAAGCTGCAGACGGAGGGGGCCAGCATGATCCTGGTAGCTGCATTCTGGCCATGGCAGATATGGTTTCCATTACTGCAACAGTCAGCAGAGGTCCCTCTGCAGGGATTTGCTGATGCAGGCTCAGGGGACCCTGGTCCATCCTAACCTCAGGTCCATTCATCTGCATGCCTGGCTTCTGAGGACATAGCCATTGCCTGGTTTGGGGTGTCCCAGAGGGTGGCGGGTGTCCAAGTGGCCACTTGGAAGACCTCCACTCAAGCCACATATGCCATTAAGTGGAAGAGGTTTGTCTTCTGGGCTGCCAAGCATCATCTGGACCATTTCACTTTTCTGGTGAGTCAGATTCTGGACTGCTTGATATCACTGTCTGACTCTGATTCCCAGTACTCCTCCCTTAAGGTGCACCTTTCGGCTGTCTTGACCTTTCATGAGCCTGTGGGCGGCAGCACCATGGTTCAGTTGGATATATCCCATACCTTTCTTAGGGGCATCATGCATCTGAAACCTCCAATCCGTTCCCATGTTTCAGCTTGGGATTTAAATTGTGTTTTGGAGACGTTGACCCTGTCTCCTGAGCCAGCCACAACTTGCGAGATACGCTTTCTTTCCTGGAAAGCATTATTTTTGGTTCTTGCTGCTTTTGCCTGAAGGATTTCTGAGCTTCAGGCCCTCTAGAGCAAGGAGCCTTATTTGACTTGTCACAAAGACAGGGTGTCTTTGTGCACAACTCCTATGTTTCTTCCTAAGGTGGTGCCTGAGTCTACGCTGAACCACTCTATCCACCCACCAGTTTATTTGCCTGAGCGTGTCAAACCAGGGGAAGCACTGCTCCATACGTTAGGCGTGTGCAGAATTTTGAAGTATTTTCCGCTCCAAACTAAGGAATGCAGAAAGTCGAAGCAGATTTTTGTTTCTTTCACCCCAGGTAGAGAGGGTGTTCAGGTTTCTAAACAATGTTTGTCCAAATGGTTGGCACATTGTATTGTGTTCTGCTACAACAAGCATGGTAAAGAGTTGCTGGGGGCAGTTAAAGCCCATTATACAAGGGGCATGGCTACCTCTGTGGCTTGTTTCAAAGGGGTCTCAGCCGCTGACATTTGTGCTGCTGCCACCTGGAGTACCGTCCAATACTTTCACCAAGCACTACAGTCCTGATATTGCCTCTAGAGCCCATGCAGGTTTTGGCAGGGCTGTGCTGCAGGACCTCCCGTCTTAAGTTTTGGGATGACCTTCCTCCTGGACTGTTTATCTGTATCTGTGACTGCTTGGGACTCGTTCCATATGTGTGACCTGATGACTAAGATACCCCCAATGAAGGTAGAACCAGTTACATAAGAACTTACCGTAAAAGTAGATATTCGAGGGGATCTCAGTTGTCTGGTCTGCCTTCCTTCCTTCCCACCATCCCCCTTTTATAGGGCTCTTTCTTACAGCTGTCTGTCTGGTGTATCCAGCCTTTCACTTAGGCCTGGACACCTCTCTCTCTGTCTCTCCTTGGTCCCCCATGGCAAGAGCTTTGCCCCCTTAGTCTCTTGGGAAAAGAACTGAGGAGGGAGTGGGGCCACCGACGCCTTTATAGTGTTGGTGACGTCAGCAGACGATGTTGGCATGGTGGACCCCAGTTGTACTGCTGAAAATCGTCCATGTGGATCCTGCTTCGCCGATGGTGAAGTTCCATATGTGTGTGACCCAATTACTGAGACCTCTTGAAGATCTACTGTTATGGTAAGTTCTTACGTAACTATTCTATTCCTTCAGAGTTCTCCTTATATATACCTTATCCAGAGGAAGAGCCAAGCCTCCTTTTGTAAAGGAGCTGTACCATATTCCATCTTTGTGCTGGGACTGGAGGATTAGAAAATAAATCTGATCTCCTAAAATTCCTCCATTTATGGGCAGAGTCTTGCTGAGTATCATTAGGCTGAGTAGTTCATTATTTTCTACAGCAGTGGCTTGTTCAGAGCTTTGTGCAGCTGTACCCTGTTCGACTCTATCCGCCCAAGTAGGCTTTATGCTAGGCCCGTCATCTGCAGACAGTGCCCCCACAGCAGTTTCAGAAGCTGCACCTACATTTTCCTAGGTAAAAGCGGTGGTAAATTAGAAGCTTGTTTACCATCCTGAAGTATAGACAACAGTCCTCCTGTACTCAAGTCTCCACCACTCATTCACACTAATGGGACTACAGCTGAGGCACTAGGACCCCATGGGAGTCAAAAATCTTCAGGAGGGCCGGCGCTGGGATAGGACCATGTGAGAGTATCTTGCACCTGTATAGGCTATCTTGGCATCGACCCTCCAACCACCTCAGTTCCTTTTCTCCCGCCCTCGAGTGTGCTTCGTTGTCGACATCGCTTGCCTGCCGGAGTCAAGTCTTTGACTGTACGACAGCAGCTTATGCGTTCAGTATTCGTTTAAATTAACATTTTTAGTGTTCTTTTCTTATTTAAAAAAACATATGGTGAAGATGAAGAAAAAGAATTTCTCACCTGCCATCAACAGAGTTGACCTTAGACGGTACCGGTAGGAAGACTTCATTTGAAAGTTGTAATGGCAGAGGGGCTGTGTCCGGTCTGCTCCCCTTTGTGAAGGGGGTGTCCGACCACAGACAGTCCTGTCCATGGGGGAGGACAGTCCGCCGAAGCACAAAACTGTCGATTCCGGGTTTCTGGCTCTGTTTGACCTTGAGCTCTTTTTCCTCTTGTTTGAGAATTCATAAGAATCAGGGCTTGCATCAAGATCCATGTTAAAGAGGGGGGAGCACTGTGGAGCGTGAGCAGAGAAGATGTCTTGCACTTGAGCTCCCTGGATAATACAAGATATAAACTTTTAAATCACTGTTTCAACTTTTATTTTGGGGGACACAATACAAAATCTGAAAGTAGAAGACTCTGTCACTAAGATGGGGAAGTCTCAACGAAATCCGCAGCAAGGAGAGTCCTGAAAAGACGGTGGGAAAGGAATGGTGGCAGGCCTTAGCACGTGGTCTACACAGCCTAGCTCAGTAGACTAAGGTAACTTGGACAAAACCCTACAGACATTAAGCTGCAAAATGCAGCAATTACTAGCCTCCTCCTACAGCAACCAACAGTAAACTAGGCATCTTAATGGGCCAGTTTGCTACTGTTGAAAAAAACGTTAGATGTCCTGCAAGGCGAAATGGAGAATATCCACCAGCACTCTGAGGTCTGTAGGAGTGCATTATCGCAGAGGGCTAAAGAGACGCACTACATTACTAATCGGCTGGAGATTTTGGAAAACGAAATACGAAACCACAATAGTAGACTCCTCTGTCAGCCAGAAGGGACCGAAGGGGATCATGCGGTAATGTTTCTACGGGATTGGCTGAAGAGCCAGTTTCAGGTGCAGGCACCAGACTTTGATTTTCCAGTGGTTAAAGCATATCGTATTTGTCCTCAGGGGTGGGGGCCCTGCCAGAGACATTGCCATGGGTCCTGATGATAGTGGTGGACAGTGTTGGAACACGGAACAGGATTTTAAATTTAGCAAAACAGTGTAGCCCTTTGAGCATGGAGGGAATAACTGTACACCTGTTCCCGGATATATGCTATGCTACCAGACAGAGAAAGAAAAAATTTGATGAGGTTCGGGCAGTACTAAAAGAACTAAATGTACCTCATTCCATGCAGTTTCCAGCGAAGCTGTATGTTGTGCATGACAGCAAAGTTTATCTTTTTATGGATCCTGAAGGCACTGGGAAATGGGCATCTAAGATGGCAGCAGCTGTGAAGACTACGCAGACAACATTGAGGGAAGACGAGGAGACCTGAGTGAGTCTTTCTTCTTTGTATTATTCTCTTTTTTTAACCCCTTATGAAGAAGTTATTACCAATTTGCTGACCAGTGTTTCTTTTGGGATTAACTTTAGAATTAAAGTTTAAGGTAACAGTTTATAACCATCGTTGAGCTACTGAAGTGGTGGGTAGCCTATTCTGTATTTTATTATTATTGTATTGGTAATAAGGGACTTAGATTTACAGATGTTTATGCTGGACACTTTTAGTTCTTCAGTGTTGGGGCTGGTAATTTATTACTGCACATCCATTGTGTGGATTATGTAAGCTCTCTATTTCCCCACCACCTGAGCAGTGGCTTTGTATTACTGTGTGAAATAAAATGATTTGTCAAAGTTCTCATTAGTTTTTGAGTTTAAATATGATGCTCTCGGCAGAGTTTAACTGTGCACTGCATAACATCATATAATTGTTTGGAGTAAGAAAAGTGCCTTGTTCATTTTGCTTTTAAGCATGGGCATTTTCATGGTACCCGTAGCCCATTTGGGTGCAGGATATATGGACTGACCTTTAAAGTACTTAAGAGAATTACCATGAGCTCTTGGGCTATAGTTCCACAATGTTTGACAAACTTGTGTTTAATTAAATTAATGGTAGCCCCTCTGTTTAGTGATGTGCAAGGGATACTATGCAAGCCTAAATGTTTTAGATGTACAGTCTATCTGGGACATATATATCAATTTGATGCTCCTCGTATGGAAATAATTCGGTTTTATTTTATCTGAAGCTGAATAAAATATAAATTAAAATTAAAAAGATCCATATTACGATCAACATGTATTTCAGCAAATATTTATCCAGATACTTCACTGTGGGCTATACTGGGAACAATCACACATGAATCTGCAGGCATATTTACAGTTTCATGCTCCACACCTGTTGTAGCTCTGTCCAAGATATTTTTTTTTGAGGGGGTTGGGGTTGATGTTAAAACTACATAGGTTTTAAAAGCTGGAAACTGTACTACCTCAGAAATGCTGTCCATTTCTGTTTGTGAGGCGGAGAAGTGTACGTAAGCAATAAGACACAATGAGGTGTGCATTAGACAGTTCTAATGCATGGCTAGGGGACGTAGTGAGGCACGAGGCCAGAGGCAGAGTGCGTCCAGTGCCCTAGCCGTGCATTAGAACTGTCTAATGCACATCCCTGGAGTGGTTTATTGCACTTATAAAATGGGCCTGTGTATGCTAAATGAGGGTTCTAGTTTTAGCTGTGCATTAGACACATCTAATGCACGGTTAACAACCAATCAGATTGCTTGAAATCCTTTGCCCATTTTATAACTGCTTGTTATTATGCAGTTAGTAATCCTGTATCATTTTTGAGAACATGCCTCTTGTTTGTTAAATGAGATGCTAGATCTCTGCTCAGAAACCGAATTTGGCCCATCTTGCACTTTATCAGACAACCCCTCCCCTTACAATACCAGAGAAAGTTGTACCTGCGTTGTTACAGGGGAGACTAAGTGTTCTGAAGTAGATCAGACTTCACTGCACTATCCGTTGTACTAGAGACAGGCAAATTAGCAATTTGTTGGGCTGTATCGGGGATCCATTGACCAGCAGGGTTACTTGTCTGACCTGCTCCCTGAAGGGCACTTTTCACTGTCTACTCAGCAGCTGGGAACTGTGGCTATATTTGTGAGCCTGAACACCTGCCATGTCGTAAACCTAGATTACCACTATTTTGGCATTTTTAATTAGTATTTTCGGAATACAGTTTTGCTTTAGATACAGTAACAGAACGTTTTCCCACTCATGACTGTTGGTTCGAGAAAGCATCTGTTTTTTTTTTGTTTTTTTTCCCTAAACATTTTCATCGGGACCTTGTGTGTGTGGTTGAAGTCAGCTGTTACGATTGTGGAAAATTGCTTTCTAAATCTTTCTGTACAACTCTGTGTCGAGGGGGCTGGTTGTGAGAGAGGCACAATTGTATTCTTCGACAGCGTTTGCTGTGCCTTCAGTAAAAGAGGTACTGAAAATAAGCAGGACGATGTACTTGTTTGTTGGGCTGACTGGTCTGCCGTAAGACGAAAGCACTGCTTTTCCAGTTTACATCATTCCTTCTCCTCTGCTATGAGAGACAACAGTGCTTTCTTCCTTAATTGAAGTTGGACCACTAACCACCGTTCTGCCTCCTTCATCTGGTCTGAATCCTCCAAACTCTGACTGGTGGTCATGCTAGGTGTTCCGTCTGATGTCAAAACAACATTCGCCGCAAACCTCCGGTACATCCGTGCCTGCCAACTTAAATTGTACGTTATTCAACTCGGCAACATCGGTTTTCAGGACATCATTTTTGTAGGTAACTCTGAAAGCACACTGTGCTGCAGCTTCAGATGGTGCAGGTCTGTTCTCTTCATTTTGTTTAATCAAACTAAAAATTGCTCTGTTGGTTTCCTCATTACCCTGAGTGGAGAGGGACGCAAACTCCTCTACTGGGCACACTCCGACTCAATTACCCTAGGGTCCTTCATCCTCCTCACAGGAAGCAGCAGAGTCCCCTGCAGGAAGAGTAGGGGAATTTTTATTGAGAAGACATACAGACAAATAAAACATGCTGATATTTACATATTTACAGAATTAGTACATGTAGATACATGAAAGGTATTATCATGATTTAAACATTAAAAGGTACATATACAGAGGCCAAAATTCAACAGTCATGGCATCCAAACCTTCAAGGTGGATTAGCCCAGTGTTCACAATTAATCCATAATAGCATACATTTTCCCTCAGCATATCTCTGTGTCCAAAGCCTTCAGTTTTTGCAGAGAGATGCCAATATTTCTTCCAATTTTTACATAGGATACCATTTTCTGCTGAGTTGCCCATAAACACCGGGATTGCCATATATAATACCTTATAATTGACAATGTTACATACAGTCTTTCAGGGTGATACTTCCCCCATGCTCCCTACCACATGTCCAAAAATCAGTGCAAAATATGATAACTGGGAAAATAACGGCTCATTCCAAACTTTGGCTAGATAGTCCCAAAAATGTGAGGCATATTCACATTCCAAAAACAAATGTTTTTGCGATTCCAGTTGCTGAACACACGACTGCCTTAGGCAGTATCGATCCTGGACCTGTTTATGTTTCTTATTGTTACGCACCCCTAATTTCCCATGAAGGCTGAGCCATACTGCATCCCATGCAGAATCTGGTATGCATTTAGAAGTGGGCATAGTCAAATTAAATTGCAAAAAAGAAATCGGGACATTCCCCCAAGGATAGACGGTCCCTATCTTCCACAGCTAGGATATGGGAATATAGGTCTTTTCTACTCTTTACCAGAATCATATATTTAGTGATATCGAATTTTATTAATATTTTTAACAATTCTGTTCCATATTTTGGGAGATCTGAAATTCTGTGTAAAGAAATAGTTTTCTTTTGAAACCATGCTAAGGCACCAAGATTGATAGTGCACAACAATTGTTCTTTCCAAATCTTGTATCCAGGTTTAAAGGCCCCACCCTAGATTGTATGACACAAATATACTATAAAAAAAGCAATAGGATGAATCATGCCTAGACCTCCTTCTGCTATCTTTCTATAAGTTATTGCTCTTTTCACAGGATTAAGCCTGCTCCCCCATAAAGCCTGAAAAAAAATGCTATATATAGTAACCCATCTAGACTGAGGAGGAGAAAAAACATAGCTAACATATACTGTAAAAAAATCAGAATTAACAAGGTTTTTATCAGGAGAATGCTCTTTTTCTTCCCTATTGCTTGGCCCTTCCAACTATTCAAGTGTTGTGCAATCTGTATTTTTGTGTCCCAGTTCTGACTGGCCATATCTGTGCCCCCAAATACTACCCCTATTATAGGGATAGTACTTTTCTCAATTTTAAACCCAGAAAATTAGTTCTCCGGAACTGGGGTGTCACCCAATACTATCCCTAAACTTTTATGGAGGTTTATCTTAGAACCAGAAATATCAGAAAAAGACTGATAATGTTCAATAAGACCATCTTCATTGTAGCAGGGTCTATACATAAAACTAAATCATCAGCATATGCTAGTGTTTTTGTCCTGGGTAAAGTAGGACTTAGAATTCAAGGGATAGAATTAACATCTTGTTCTATATTCCTAAGAAAAACATCAATACAAAAGACATATAGCAAGGGGCACCCTTGTCTTATACCCCTTTTTAACACTAATGCCTTTCCCAATCCACCTGTTTATATTGGGGGTCAACATGGCATGATTATATAGAACTTTCACCCATCCAATAAATTTTTCAGGAATCCCATAAGCTGTTAGGACGTTAAACATATACTGATGTGATATCTTATCAAAAGCCTTCTCCTGGTCAATTTCTATTATGTAGCCTTTCAATTTATATTTTTCAGCTCTATAAAAAATCTCTCTTAGTGCAATTAAATTATCTGTTTGTTTTCTATTAGGAATTGCACATGCCTGGGTGGGACTAATTAGTTCATCTGCAGCAGACACCAGTCTGTTCATTAAAAGTTTACTTAATATTTTGAAATCCACATTCGGAAGACTTAAGAGGTCTCCAGTTTTTCAACTCTTCTCTATCCCCTTTTTTAAAAAGCAGAATTAGTGATGCCTGGTACATGGAACTAGCTAGACAACCTTCCTGTGGCATGCTATTATATATTGCTGTCATGGCTGGTATCAAATCTTCACAAAAAATGTTATAAAATTCAGCCCCTATTCCATCTGGCCCAGGGGCTGAGTCACTCTTCAGACTTTTTATAACATTCCTTATCTCTTCTCCCTGTATTTGGGCAAGTAAATGACTTTTTTCATTGTCCATAAGTGAAGGTACATTCTGGAATATGTTCTTATCAGATATGTGTAGTTCAGAACCAAATATCTCTAAAAAATGTGCATGGACCAAATTCAATATTTCTTTAGGAGAAGCAGTAGATTGTCCAGAATGTAACCTTAGTTTATTTAGGAACCAATGTTCCATTCTATTCTTTGAGTCTTTAAAGGGACCTAATGCACCTTTTTTAATGTTAGTGCCAAATCTTAATTCCTACTCCAAGGTTTGGCTCTGTCATACTGCCATGAGCACATTTGTTTTTTAATTTCTAGTATTTGGTTATCTAGATTTTGTTTTAATGTTTCCGATTTTGAAATTGGTGCTTGCAGTTTTGCTCTTAGATGTAAGTATGCCAAATACCTATTGTTTGTACTCTCTCTTGTAAGTGTCTGGAAAAACTGTTTCCAGGATACTTTTGTATCTTCCCACCAGAGGGCAGCACTATCATACATTGCAAACACAGATACCCTAGCTTCCCATTCCTGTCTCCAGGCTTTCTGTACTTGTTCATCTGTTAAAATTGAATTGTTCAACCTCCACAAGTTCTTCTTAGTTCTAGGAGTACCTTTCCAAGTAACCTTTATTGTTAATGATTTATGATCTGAAAATTCTCTCCCCCAAAAGATTAGCATTTAAAATCACTAAGATTTCAGAAACAAAAACAAAATCAATTCTGTTGGATAAATGTCCTTTAAAAAAAGTGTTTCCACCATTTTGAAACTTTGCCCTATAGGAATCTATTAATTTTGCATTTAAAATGATTTTGTTAAGGGCTGTAGAATCACAAAACATTGTCAGTTTTCAGTCCTCTATCTGTTGTCTTAAGGCCACAATTAAAATCACCAGCCCAAACTAATAATCTAGAGGTATGTAGGTATGGCTGAACTTTTTGAAATAGACAAACCCTAAGAGCTTTAGTCTGTGGTGCATAAGTATTGATTATCTGGAATCTTTCAAAATATAAAGAGATGTCTAGCATTAATGCTCTCCTTGGGTCAATTTCTACTAGTTTAGTTACTTTGATACCAGGATTATTTACTAAAATCCCTACCCCATCACATCTTTCTTGGCCTACTGACCAGAAGGAAGTCCCTTTAACCCAAAGTTTTGTAACTGCTTGTAACTCTGTGTGTGTCTTAAGCCTGGTGTCCTGCAAACAAACAATATCATAATTCTCTTGCGTTAAAGAGTTTAAAACTACAATCATCTTAGCAGTCCCTTTAATGCCATTTACATTTGTAGATTTTTAAACTAAGGGAGTCCATGTGTTAAAGTCTTTATAAAAAAAAAAAAAAAAAAAAGGAAATGCTAACCACATCAAGACGTTTTGCTATGTCTCCGTCTCCTTGTCCTTTGGGCAATATGTGTATCCCCTCCCCCATCATCCACGTCAGAAATAACCTCCGTAGTGCCAGTATTTGTAGAAGAGGTATCTGATAACTCTGCCTCTGAATCTTCATCTGATTTATCTAGGGCAAGAGCCTCATATCTATTTCCTTTTCTCCAAGATTTTGTCCCAGAGGCTGTGCCTAGTTTCTCTTCCTTGCTTTTACATTTAAGAGTTTTGCCTGACCTATTCCTTTTAGTGGCTGCTTTCCTTTATTTTGTCTCTTGGCTGGGTGGTGGGGAAGGGGGCATGTTCTCTACTTCAGCAACATCAGCTAGTCTAGTCTGTGGTTTGTCAGAGATTTTGCTAGTGCTAGGAGAAGTTTCTGAAAATTCCTCAGAGGGACCTTTACTTGTGTCTGTTTTAGCAGCAACACTTGGGGGAGAGGGGTCCAGAACACTAGGTCCCTGAGTTGCTGCAGCAGCAACGTTTTGGGTCTGTAACTGTTGTGCTCCATTTATAAAGCCATCCTGGGGGTTGGGGGCAAACTTCACGATTATGGGAGGCCCAAGGGCACTTCCCATAACCATGTCCTGTGTTCTCACATAAATTGCATTTAAAAAGATTTACACATGCTGAGGAATTGCCAATTAATCTAAACAGTGGTTACATCTGGGGATGTCAGGCATTGTTCAAATGAGTACGTGAACCACATTTAAAACATGATTTTGGTTGCCCATGTAGAATAAAACACCCTGTCCCTTCCCAGATAAAATGTACTAGGCAGATGCACAGGCCCATTATTTGTGGAAAATAATTTAACCTTTATTTTCCAGCCACCATTCCATATTTGTTCACTATCTAAAATAGGAACAGGCTTATCTAAATTTCACACCTTTGCCTCAACCAGAATAGGATGTCCTCACTATGGACACCCTCATTACAAACATGACAGTGATGTATTTAACTGCGGTTTAGTAAGAGGGATGGCCATGTAGGGAATCCATAAAGGGCTATTTTTCAGAGACTGAAATTGAGACCAGAACCTATCTATCATAATTTCCGTTACCTAAATGAATCAGAGCAAAAATTTCGGAAGAAAAAAAATGCATTGTACCCTTTAACAGCTGTTTAGCAATATAAAGCCTATCTGGAGGATCCTCCAAACCACCCTTAAAAATAAGTCTCACAGCATTTTTCCTTGGGGCTGGTTCCCCCTTATTCTGATATAAATCCGCCAGTTTAAACATGGGGTCCAACCAAGCTTTTTTTATTTGGGTCCCTCAAAATATGTTCTGCAGGCCCCATTCTAGGAGGAAGTTCCTCTTTGTTGACTGGTGCTTGAGAGTCTTGTTCTGTAACCATGGCCATGTTACATTTGTTACTTGCCTCGTTGGGGCCCATTTCAGGTGAATAATGACTAGTAGTAGTAGGAAGGCAGGGTTTGCACACATTATCCAGCTTTTTAGCATCAAAAACATCTCCAGACGAAGCTTCAGTCCTGTATTTAATAACAGTTTTGTCCTCTGAATCCGCTTCCCAGGTACCCGAAGCATTCTGCAACCAACCCGCACTCTCCAGCGCATGGGCAGGGGACCAATTCTTTTGTAAAGCTATCAGTTCAGCATTTGTCTCTGTATGTCTCAACGGGTAATGCGCTGTAAGTGCAGGCTTTACAGTGGGTGTTTGAATTGGGACTTCCTTCACTGGAGTGGCCTTTGATTGTGGGGCTCCATGAATATTCAAAAGACCCAGTCTGCGCCTTGCAGGGAGAGGAGGCTTTACTGGCTCTGGGCACACAGCTTTCTGCTGCTTACTACTGCCAGCCAAAGAGGTCTCAAGTCCGGGGGAAAAAGTTACAGAACCTGCAGGGAGATCATTCTTTGCCACATCATCACACAGCTAATTCCCATATGAGTCACCACACAGAACTATCTGAGAATTTTCAGGCAAATTTGACAGTTCTTTTTGCAGCGCTTCACGTTGTGATTTAAACTGCTCTTCTTTTCTTAGCAGCTGTAAAACTAATTTCTCTTTATGCGACACAGTCTTAACATTATCAGGCAAGGTGTACGGTGTATCGGTTTTTTCTTCAGCATCCTCCATGATCTGAGACCAATCCATGTTATCTTCAAAGAAACATACCGGCACATCATTCTCCTCCAGTGATGTACTTAAGTCTTTCTCACTTGCTGAAACTGCAGCCTCCAAAACGATAGCTTTTTGACCTTTCTCTCCCGTTTGCAAGTTTGTAGGCCTTGAAACCAGGCCTCCTCGTTGTAGCACATCCTGCTCCCCTGCCACATCAGCACTTCCTCCTCCTCCTGTGTCCGGCTACAAACTGAGCCCCTCCATCCTGTCCACAGGAAGTGACAGCACCCCTGCAGGCAGAGTAGGGGAATGTCCCCGGTGTCCTTGCCAAATTTCCCCCATTCACTAAATAATACCACTAACAGCTTAATCTGGTTAAATTTCACTTGACTTCCATCTGTATCTCCCCCTCCCCCCCAAAAGCGTGACGAGGCTGAAAATAGGCAGAATTGCCTAGCCCTCCTTTCCCGGTCAACAAAAACAATTATTAAAGACACAGCACAAATAGGACAGTAGAAGTGCTTAATTGTGCTGTGTCTTTAGTAATTGTAATTGAATCTGAATGAATGTCTGATGTCACAATGACACACCTATTTGCACCTGTATTTAATGCACCAGCGCTTTGTTTGCCCTAGCCTTGAGAAGGGGTCCAGGAGGGACCTGAAATGCATCAGGTGGGCACTTTTCTATTTTAATTGTGCAATAAATTTCTTCCATTTTTACCTTCCATACAGTGTCAGTACAGTATGTGGTGGTGAGTGCCCGACTTTCTAGTGTTTTAGGAGTGTGCTACACCGGAGATAGCACTGTTTGCTAATTGTGCAATGAATACTGGTTCAAACTCTGCACTGTGGTCACACTCCCACTGCTGTTCTAATGTCAGATTTGTTTCTCCGCTTGAACAGTGCAGTCTCCTCAGTCATCTACAGTGTTCTAGTCTTCAGTTTATTTACATTACTAATAGCATTATTACTTTGTGTTTAAATGTTTTTTGATAACTCAGTGTGTGTTAGAGTATTTAGTTAAAAAATGTATACATTTTTAGTGGTTCTTCAGTTCCCAGGAACCGGAGAAGACCGCTTCACAGTGTGGTTCCCGCCTGAGGGACCCTACTGCATTTTTTGTAAAATCTCTGAATTGCTTGTGTTTTTATTTGTTTTAAAAGTGGTTTAGGTGTTTTCTAATTAAAAGTTTTTTAATTTTACTGCCTTTGTGTTCGAGAACAGAATATTGAGTTTTACAGGTTCTTTCTGGTTGATATGACTGATGGAGTTAAAAAGAGAACAGGACTTGCAGGTTTTAGAAACTGTATTAAGTATTTTCAGTTCCTGGCAAAGGCAGACTGCTACAAGCTTTGTCTGAAGTGCCTCGGTCCAGATCACTATTTTAATTACGAACTTTGGAAAATGTTTTGTCCTAAAACCCAAAAGAAAAGGGCTTTAAAAGAGAAGTATTTATGGCTTTCCAGTTTTCGCCTATGTTACCAAAGCACAACAAAGGCTTGGTGGGAGTTCCTGGTCATTCACCTGAAGAAGGGACCTGTGAGGCCCCGAAAGCTTATGTAGAATTCCATCTTTGTACAAGACTTGTTGGTCCAATAAAAGGTATCAAACCTTCCAGCGTCTCCTGGGAGTTCCTAACGATGGTGGAAGGCACACATGAGGGGTTCTTCTCCTCATAAGCAGCAGTCCCCATCAAAGAGGACAGATAAGAAAGATGGAGCTGCTCAGCCATCAGAAAGGCGTGGAAAGGATGGAAATGACACCAGGGTGCCCAATAGGGGAACCTTGATCCCAGTGATGGCAGAAATACAGATGAAAGAGCCCCAGAGCAGGTGCTGGAACCAGTGCCTGCTCCCCCAAAAAAAAGAAATTCTCTGCCACTCCTTCTGTGAAGGAAAACAAGAAGGCAGTGGAACAGAATCAGTTGCTCTTAACAGAGGACATGACTAAGGTATTGCAGATTTATCATGCCTTTCAGGCAGTGGTAAATTTGTTCAGTGTTCTTGCCCTACTTACCAGGCTCCAGTTCTGGATCAGGTTACTGCAGAGGCTGGAGGGGCTTCAGGCATGCTGCATCAGCAGCCCCTAAGCCACAACTAAAACAAAACCCTTGATGGTTCTGCTCAGGTCACTAGTCAGCAATTGCCAATGGAGGGAAGGCTGACCCACTAGTTCTAGGAATGGGTAAAAAGTGCCACAGACAAGTGGGTCCTGGAAGTAGTGGGTCAGGGATTGTCCCTGCAATTCTAAAGGTTTCCAAAACTACAAAGACCAAAAAACTTTCCAGCTCATTCACCAACAGAATGCATTCTGCTGGAAGTAAATAAACTACTTCAGGCAGATGCATTAGAAAAGGGCCCAATCCCACAATGGGGCAGGGACCTGTTTTTAGGATACTTGCTGATTCACAAGAAAAGTGGTCAATGGTTACCCATTTTACACTTAAGATATCTTAACAAACATCAAATAAAAAGAAAGGTTTGAGGTGGTCACACTGAGCACAGTGATACCATTCCTACAGTCAGGAGATTGATTGGGGTCACTGGATTTGAAGGATGCCAGTTTCCACGTTCCAGTAAGACCCAGCCACAGAAAACACCTCAGGTTCAGGCTGGGAAACTGACAGTATCAGTTTGCAGCCCCTTCCTTTGGTCTCACCTCTGCACTGAGGGTATTCACAAAGTGCTTAGCCGTGGTGACAGCTCACCTAAGAAAATAAGGTGTGGTAGTTTTTCCCTACATAAACTAGGCTAGTCTCAGGGAAGACAAAACAAGAGGCAGTGTGCTCCATCTAACAGGTAAGGAGCACCCTGGAGAACCTGGCATTCCTAATAAATCTGCAGAAGTCTTGGACAGAACCAGTGTAGGTGCTGGACTTCATAGGTGCAGAGCTGGATACCCTGTAGGGGAAAGCTTTCTTTCCACTGGAAGGGGTTTCAAATCTAATTGCTAGTGCAGAATCCTTCACACTGCAAGGGATTTTCTGTAGCTACTAGGCCACGTGGCCTCATCACTGCTGTGGTGCCATGGACCAGATTTCAGATGAGGGATGTTCAGTACCATCTAAGAGATCACTGGTCTCAAATGTCAGACTCGCTGTCCAAGCTACTGCCAGTCACAAAAGCCTTTGTACAACCACTGGAGCAGTGGAAAGAGGACAGCAACCTCTGGGAGGGTATTATCTTCCTCTAGCAATCCCCAACAAAAGTTCTTACAACAGATACTTCACTCCTGGAGAAGCCCACATGGAGGCATACCTCTCAACTGTCCCTGATTTTCAGGGATGTCCCTGATTTTGCCTCAAAATTTTACTCTGTCCCTCCTAAAAATTGTGTTTCCATGGCCAAACAGTAGGAGTTGTAAGCACAAAATAATGTCAAACATTAAAGCTACAGACTTGTTCTTCCTTAGAAAATGCATTTTACACTAAGCCACTTATTCTATCAGCTTCCTGAGAGGATATCACTAATTTTGAAGAAGTGTCCCTGATTTTGGTCCTTTGTCCCTGATTTTTTTAAGCCTTGTCCCTGATTTATGAGGCAGGAGGTTGAGAGGTATGCATGGAGGATCTCACAATAAGTGGCATTTGGAGCCCTCTGGAGACTTAGAAGCACATAAATCTCCTAAAGCTCAGGCAATGCAGTCCTTTTTCTCCCATTTGCAGGGTCAGTCTGTCCTAATTTGGGCAGACAGTGCTACAACAATGTACTAAAGCATCCCAGCAGCAGCATCAACTAGGAGCAGATTTATCCTGGACTCCCTTCAGGGTGCCTTCCTCAAGCAGCTGGTCATGGAACCAACTCGGCAGAAGGCAATACTGGACCTTGTGCTCACAAACAGGGACAGTGTGATGGGGGTAACAGTGGGGGAGCACCTGGGGAACAGTGACCACCAGTCATTGTGGTTTGAAATCACAGAAAGAGCAGAACCAAACCACACAAAACACGTATCCTGGATTTTAGGGGCAGACTTTGGGAAAATGGGAGATACTTGAAAGAGGCATTAAGGGAATGGAGCAGGAATCAGGGGTTGAGGAACAGTGGGCAGTATTTAAATTGGGATTACAAGAACAACAGAATTATGTATTAAGCAGGTTAGCAAGAGGAAAAGGAAGAGGAGACCATTATGGTTTTCCAAAGAGGTAGCAAAGAAAGTGAAAGCCAAAAGATTGCATTCAGGCAATACAAAAAGACACAGGCAGAAGGGGATAGGGAGAAGTACCAGGAGAAGCAAGGGAGGCAGGGAGGTCAGTAAGGGAAGCCAAAGCTCAGACAGAAGAACACATTGCAAAATCAGTGGGTAGAGGGGACAAAACCTTTTACAGGTACATAAGTGAAAAAAGAAAGACAAAGGGAGGGATAGTGAGACTGAAGGGGAGGATGACAACAGTAAAGCTGACATATTGAACAGGTATTTCTGCTCAGTCTTTACTGAGGAAGAGGAGGGTAATGGGTCTGAAGGGAGTACAAGGGGTGAGAATGGTGCAGAAATGGACACAAGTCCCTTTACACGAAAAGGGTCCTGAAGGAACTGGAAGTAATAAAGAGTTGATAAGCAATAGGGCCAGATGGGGTGCACCCCAGGGTCCTTAAAGAACTAAGTGAGGTGGTGGCTGAACCTCTGGCTATCCTGTTTAGCGATCACTGGAAACAGGGAGGTACCCAAAGACTGGAGGACAGCAGATGTAGTCCCTTATACAAAAGTGGGAATAAAGAGGAAGCAGGGAACTACAGACTCAGTCAGCCTCACCTCGGTAGTGGGGAAGATCATGGAAGCACTACTGAGGGAGAGATTGGTGGAACATCTGGTTGTCAATGGACTACAGGACCCAAGGCAGCATGGTTTCACCAGGGGGAGGTCATGTCAGACCAACTTCATTTAATTTTTTGACTGGGTGACTAGGGAGGTGGATCAGGGGAGGGCAGTGGACATGGCCTATCTGGACTTCAGCAAGGCCTTTGACACTGTGTCACATAGAAGACTATTACACAAACTGGGGAATATGGGTGTGGGCAGGACAGTAGTGTGGTGGGTAGATAACTGGCTGGGTGGCAGGACACAGAGGGTGGTGGTAAATGGCTGTCACTCCACAGAGGGAAGAGTGACCAGTGGGGGACCACAGGGATCAGTGCTGGGACCGGTCCTATTCAACATCTTCATCAGTGACATTGCACAGGACCTAGAAGGCAGAATTTCACTGTTTGCTGATGACACAAAGCTCTGTAACAGAGTAGACACACCAGAGGGTGTAGACAGAATGAAAAGGGACCTGCAGAAACTTGAAGAATGGTCAGGGGTTTGGCAGTTGAGATTCAATGCAAAGAAGTGCAGGATAATGCATATGGGGCACAAAAACCCTGGCACAATACATCAGTTGAGGGGTGAGGATATAGCATGCGCCAAGCAGGAAAGGGATCTTGGGGTTATCATCTCTGATGACCTCAAGGTGGGGAAACAGTGTGACAAGGCAGCAGGTAAAGCAAATAGGATGCTGGGATGCATGACAGGGCATCACCAGCAGGAAAAGGGAGGTCATAATTCCACTATACAAGACACTAGTGAGGCCACCTGGAGTACAGTGTACAGTTCTGGAGACCATACCATCGTAAGGACATAGACAGGGTAGAGAGGTTCAGAGGAGGGCAACAAAGATGGTGCATGGATTGCATCACAAGTCCTATGAAGACAGGTTGAAGGAACTGAACATGTACTCCCTGGAGGAGAGGAGGAGAGAGGGATATGATAGAGACATACAAGTATCTTACAGGGAGGAACAGGGTGCAAGAATACACTATTTTAAGCGAAAAAGATGTTCCAGGACTAGAGGGCATGGGATGAAGTTGGAGGAGGGACGATTCAGAGGAAACGTGAGGAAGAATTTCTTCACAGAACGGGTGGTGGACAAGTGGAACACCCTGCCAGAGGAAGTGGTGGGGGCTGAAACAATCACGGGATTTAAGAATGCATGGGATAGACATAAAGGAATTCTAGAGGTCAGGGGTAAGGGGCAACAGACTTCTAGGAAAACATAAACTGAACTTACAAGCTCAAATGGGCAGACTGGGTGGGCCATAGGCCCTTATCTGCCGACACTGTCTATGTATCTATGTACAGTATATCTGCCAGGCAAGGAGAGTGTGCTGGCAAACTTCAGAGTCAGCTGGGGAAACCACAAATTGATCTCGAACCAGCAAGTGCTGGCTTCTGTCGTCAGTAGATGGAGTACTCCAGGATCTGTTTGCCTCTTGGAAGAACAGTCAACTCTCGGGGTTTTGTTGCAGGCCACCAGCATGGGGCACAGCCCCAGATGATGACTTAGCCCTGGCTTGGACAGGAAAGTTTCTATATGCCTTCCCGCTATTCCCACTCATACATAGAGAGCTCATAAAGTTCAGGGGAGAGCCAGCAACAGTGGTCCTGATAGCTGCAGACAAGACCAGGCAAGTCTGGTACTCAATGCTTCTGAATCTGTCCAGTTGAATTCCAATCAATCTGCCACTGAGATAAAACCTGCTGACTCTGTCTTAGGGGAGAATAACATTCCCAGACCTCCTAACACTACATCTGAGAGCATGGTTCTTGAAGTTTTATAATTATCTAGTTTGTATCTGTCAGAGGAAGTGCTGAGGGTGCTGAAGATTTCCAGAAAGTCAGAAACAAGGAAATCATACTCCTCTAAGTTGAAGAGATTCTCATACTGATGTGCCCCCAGAAAGATAATCCCAGTGCAAGCAGGGCCATCTACAGTTCCGAACTACCTGATATATTTACAGTCCATAGGTGTGAGACCCTCAACCCTGAAGGTGCATCTGGCAGCTGTGTCAGCCTACACAACAGCAGGCAAAGACAAGTCCTTGGCCTCACAATCTGTATTTAAAAGTTTTTTAAGGGCCTCAACCATCTGTAACCCCCTGTAAGGGACCCAGTCCCTCCCTGGGACCTAAACATCTGTTTTGCCCAGCTGATAGAAGCTCCTTTTTTTTTTTTACTGCACTTTCAATTCCGTGCCTGACCTTGGCCATCCTTTCTTTCCCAGCCGCGTCACTCGCTGTCCCCAGGAGTGCCTTCAACCAGATCAGTGCCCCATAGTGTAAAAACCCCACCCCCAATGGTGGATCTTCCCGGGTTCCCCAAGCCTGGGAGGAGTTAGAGCTGGATTCTGGTCAGCAGCCCAGTGAATGGTACTGGGCCTGTGGCGAGGCAGTGTCATGGGAAGCTTTTCTTCCCAGCAAGCCCCTTCCCCAGGTGCCTTGTGGGTTAGGACAAGGCGGATATCCTGGTCAGGAGGTGCTCTGCCCACCAGTGGTGGCTCCTCTGAACTGATAACTGTGGTCACCCTGGTGGCATTGCCATAGTAGAGCACACTGTCCTCCTTCCCCGGAGGAGGAGAGCATCCTCTGGGATGCTTGATTTCCTTCCCCATCTCCACCCCCACTCGACCTGGCCCACTTTTGAACACGGGTTGCCGGCATCACGAGCAGTAATGCCACCATTGCTCTGAGGGACCGGCTTGGTTACAGCTTACTTAAAACATGTCACATGGAAAACATTTTTCCTTTTAACCATGAGATTTGCCAGGAGGGTGAGAACTGCAAGCCCTCCACATAGATCAAAACTACATAATCATCCACCATGATAAGGTAGTCCTTAGAACTAGTAGGAAGTTCCTACCCAAGTTGGTGTCAGAATTCCACTTAAACAAGTCAGTTATCCTTTCTGTACTCTATCCTGAACATTCCAGTACAGGTGGTGGAAAAATTAAAAAAGAGCGTTGGATCATTACATGGACCGGACAAGGGGCATCGCATCAGGTGCCAGAGTGCACAGCTTTTTGTTACCTATGGAAAGGTTGGCAAGGTATGCCAGCAGCAAAGAAAACTATCTCTTGTTAGATAGGTTTCTGCGTACAATTTCTGTTATGAGAAAACTGGCAAGGTAACCCTCCCCTCCAAACGGAGGCCTACGAACATCGAACATATGGGCCACCCAGAAAAATAATTGGGACCTAAATTTGGAGGGCTACAAAATATTCAGGAAGGATAGAGGAGAGGGAAGAGGAAGGGGGTGTAGCGCTGATGGTCAAAAATTACATAGTGGTTAGTGGAGTAGAGGAGGCTGTAGGAGGGGTGAAGGCGATTTGGGTAACCCTGCAAACGAGGACAGGTAAAAAATTGAAAATAGGGATGGTGTGCAGACCCCTAGCAATGGAAAAGGCCCTGGAGGACAAACTAGTTGAAAATGTCAAGGGTCACTGTGACCTTGGAAAGGGTAGGGTGGTGGTCATGGGTGACCTTACTATGCTGGGGGCAAACTGGGACACTATGAGCTCCTCTGTGGCCAGGGAACAGAGACCGATGGATGTGATTCAGGATGCTTTACTGGTCCAACAGGTGGGAGAGCCTACTAGGGAGGGGCGGATACTGGACATTGTACTAGCAGACAGCGACCAGATAAAGGGCTTGAAGGTGTGCAGTCTGCTGGCAGGTGGTGACCACGCCATGGTCTGGTACCTGCTGTATCTAGGGGGAAGGTAAACCACACTAATACAGTAGTAGTAGACTTCAGGGGAGCGGACTTTGTGGGCATGGGTAGGATTCTACTGGGGAGCTTGGACAAGATTAGGCCAGACTTGGATGCGGGTAGCTTGTGGGAGATCATTAAAAAGGCGGTACAGGAGGCTACTAGGTCCTGTACTAAGGTAAGGCGTGAGAATGCAGTGTCAGTGGCTCAGTAGGTAGCACACTCGCCTCTGAGGCCGGGAGATCAGAGGGCTGTGGGCTCAGTTCCCACATCTGGCACTTGGGTTAATATCCCAGTACTGACATTGTAGTGCAGCATGAGAGGGGTGCTGCACTTCTGAGGTGCCGTCTTTCGGCTGAGATGTTAAACCGAGGTCCCATCTGCCTGGATTGGTGGTAGTTCAGGTGGATGTTAAAGATCCCATGGCACTTATCGAAAAGAGTAGGGGAATTTTTTATTAACAGAACATCAAAAACAAAATGATTATAAACAGTGTGAAATCACACAACATAATATTCAAATCAGATGGCAAACAACATCAAAATAAATCTTATAATCATACATTATCAAATCAGTGTGTGACAAGATCTGTGTATAAACCTCCCCAAAACGAAGGGGGAATTTTTTATTAATATGATATCAAAGAAAACAGTTACAAAACAGCATATGTACACCCCCTGTACCAGGAGGGAAGAAAAAATGGAACATTTTTGACATACAGCAACCAAAAACCAACTCATTACCAGTTTTCTACTACTAATCATTCTACCCCTCCGTAGTAAGCCTAAAACTTCTCGTATTCCCTTTCTATTGCTATAAAGCTATCCAAATGCTATACACAACCCTTAACTATTTGTATTTTTTTTTTTTTGAAATCGTATTTTATCCTCCTCCCTCAGCCTGCCTCCTTCGACACTTCGGCGATGACCCGCAAACATCCCACTGCCCGAAACCCTACACGCACAGTCCACAAGCCCCCATGGAGCCGCGGCTTACCCAGGCGGGGCGAGGTAGGGGACAACCTCATAACTTAGTGTTCGTCGGTCTGCGGACTGCCGAGTGGGCACGGGCAAATCGGGCACGCCCCGGTCCTCGCTCTCCCGAACGCAGGCAGGCTCTTTTCCTGTTTTCTCCCTCCCGAGCAGACTGCGATCACCCCTGACGTCACATGACGCGCTACGTCGGCGTCGCACTGCATGACGGCCAACCAGCCAATCCCTGCAAGGGCTTGCATTTTCCTCGAGCCTCCGCTCGGAGTCGCCTAAGTGCGGGACTACGGCCGTCCCACCCGGAGTAGGCGAGCTGTCATCGGACGCTCAAGCCTAACTCCCCCCAGCCGACCCACCGGCTACCCGAGTCCGCTTCCAACCGGGTCGCCGGCGTGGAGCGATGTGTGGCGTTCAATGCCTCAGCCCTCTGCGCCACCAGGCCGGCAACTATTTGTATTTTATAAACCTCGTAAACCCTCTCCACCAATCCATCACCTGCCTAGTGGTTACAAATCCTAAATCATGGAGATATACCTTTTCCAGGGCTCCCTGAATCAATAACCCTACAGTATCATAGGGCATCAGTTTTTGATACAAAACCCATTGGCACCAAGCCTGCCATAAATAATATATCAAAGCACAACAAAAGATCTGCAGAGTCTCTAAATTATACCTCTTCCCCAACTGAGAAAAATGCCCCAGCACCAGTATATCATAATCTAAGTACCATAACCACCTCATCTTCCATTTAAAAGCCAGGAATTTCCAAAGAGACCTGGCATATGTACAAAAAAAGAAAAAATGCTCCACTGTTTCCTCCTGAGCCACACACTCTAAAAAAGGGCAAGTTCTTTAATTTACGGCCTTGTGCTTAGCATTGCCTCGAACCCCAATCCTTCCATACACCGTGAGCCATACAATTTCCCACATATAAGCCGCCAGTCTAGGATTATTTAACCTCTGAAGCACTGTCTCCGTGCGACCTGACGGACAGTTTTTAAAGGCTGGTTCACTCGGATAGAATAGCTGCATAACTTTAGTATACCACTGTGGCCCTGTATTATCCCTTACCACTTACATAGAAACATAGAAACATAGAAGTTGACGGCAGATAAGGACCGCAAGGCCCATCCAGTCTGCCCATTTCTTTTTCCACCTTATAAATGTGCCATCGGCCTTTGCTCTGTCAGTGACCTATCTATTCATAGTCATTTGTATTGCTCCCTTATGCCTATCCCATGCCTGTTTGAAGCCCTGCACTGTATTCATAGCCACCACTTCTTGTGGTAAGCTATCATGCATCTACCACCCTTTCTGTGAAAAGAATTTCCTCACATTCCCCTTAATCGGCCTCCTCTAATCTCATGCTGTGTCCTCTTGTCCTGCTATTTTTCATATATTTAAACATGTTAGACTCTTTCACCTTGTTTATGCCCTTAAGGTGTTTAAATGTCTCGATCATATCACCTCTCTCCCTCCTTTGCTCAAGGGTATACATATTGAGCTCCGTTAATCTGTCCTCATATGTCTTCTGATGCAGTCCCTGCACCATTTTGGTTGCCTTCTCTGGACTGCCTCAATTTGATTAATGTCCTTGTGAAGGTGTGGCCTCCAATACTGCGCAGTACTCCAGATGGGGCCTAACCAATGTCTTGTACAGAGGATTATTACCTCCTCTTCGACTTGTGATACCCTACTAATACACCCTAACACCCCCTAGCCTTACCTACTGCTTTAGAGGTCTGCTTGGATGATTTAGGTCATCAGTGATGATGATGCCCAAGTCTCTTTCTTCCTTTGTGACTGCTAGCAACTCCCTCCCAGCCTATAAGTGGCTTCAGGATTTCTCTTCCCTCATGTGCATGATTTCCGCACTTCTTTGCATTAAATCCCAGTTGCCACTCTTCTGACCATTTTGCTAGTTTTCCAGATCTCTTCTCATTCTGCCCACCCCATCTGGATCATCTACTCTGTTGCAGATCTTGGTGTCATCTGCAAACAGACAAGCCTTACCTCTAGTCCATCTTGAGGTCACTAATGAAGATGTTGAAGAGGACTGGCCCCAGGACTGATCCCTGAGGTACCCTACTCTGACTTGCATCTCTTCTGACTGTATACCATTTACCACCACTCTCTGTTTTCTGCCAGTCAACCAGTTTGCCACCCAGTTGACCAACTCTGACCCACCCCGAGCCTACCTAGCTTATTTATCAATCTTCTATGTGGAACAGTGTCAAAAGCTTTGCTGAAGTCAAGGTAGGCGACATCAACACTCCCCTTGGTCCACCACTCTGGTTACCCAGTCAAAGAAATCTGTGAGATTAGTTTGACAGGACCTTCCTTTGTAAACCCATGCTGTCTTGGATCCTATGCCCTGTGGATTCCAGGTGTTGCACTATCCTTTCCTTAAGGAGTGCCTCCATAATCTTGCCACTACTGAGGTAAGACTGACTGGTCTGTAGTTCCCGCCTCCTCCCTTGCTACCACTCTTGTGGAGCGGGATCCACAAACCCTTCTCCAGTCTTCTGGGACCTCCCATGCTCAGAGACTCACTAAACAATTCTGCTAATGGCTCTGCTAGTTCCTCCTTAGCTCCTTAAGTACCCTGGGATGTATGCCATCAGGTCCCATTGCCTTATCCACCTGAGCTTAGCAAGCTCTTGTAGGACCCTTTCTTTTGTGAAGGAGTAGTGCTCACCTCCCTCCCCTGTGTCCATGATGCTGAGCTGTGGGCCCTGCCCTACCTTCTCTTCAGTAAATACTGAGCAAAAGTATCTATTTAGGATAGATGCCTTTACAGGTCCTCCTCCTCACATGCTCCTTTTCTCCATTAAACAGCAATACCCCTCTGGACTTTCTCCTTTCACTAATGTATCTATAGAAAGTCTTGTCACCTTCTTTTACTGTTCGTGCTAGTGTTTCCTCAGTTTGGGACTTTGCCTGCCTTACTGCCTTACCTGCTTCCCTTAGGGCAGTTTGGTATGCCTCCCTATCTTCATCCCGCTGTGTTCCCTTATATTTCCTGAAGGCCAGCCTTTTGGCTCTGACCTTTCTGCTACTGTATTTGAGAACCAAAGTGGTTTCCTTCTTCTTTTGCACTTCCTTTTCTGTCTAACACAATGGGATGTTGCTTCAAGTATTGTATCCTTAATGCTTGCCCTCTTTGCCTGTACCTCCTCACCTGTGTTTCTTTTTGCCAGGGCTAGCTTAACTCTGTTGGCCATCTTATCAAACTTGGGCCAACAACCCCTATTTAAATAGCTTCTTTGCAGTTGGCAAAAAATAATAAGGTATAGACAGTTTAGGAATAGGCTTAGGAGGGCTTGTGAGCCAAACAGAGTAATAAAGAACAAACACCTGTCTCATTAATATGCCATAACTTGATGCTGATGCCCCCCACCCAGCCCTAATATTCGATGTTATAAATAATGTGGAAAAAAAATAACCAGATCCACCATCCCTAATCCCCCTTTTTCTTTTGCCAAATATGTGTAGTGTTGTTTAATTGGGTTGAGTCTCTTACCCCATACCGTCTGAAAGAATAGGCTGTATATACTTGTTTCGAATTTTATTGGTAACGGGAATATTATCGCTGTGTATAATAAACCTGGAATTAAAAATTGTTTGGTTACTCGTACCTGTTTCAATTTAGACAATTTCCAGTGTTTCTAAATGTGAATTTTCTCCTCTATGGAAGTTAATGTTTTTTCCCAATTTAACTCTGGCAAATTCCAGGCCCCATATGATTATCCTAGAATTTTTATAGGCTCAGATGAAATACATAATCCTTGAATCAGGAGAGTGGCAGGATTGCCTATCCCAATAAACAATCTTTGGCTTTTTTGTTTATTAAGTTTGGAATTGGAAATCAAAGAATAATAATCCATAAACTCCAAGAACCGTGCCACTTGTTTATAGTTAGAAAAAAACACACACAAATCATCTGCATACGCCTGTACATGTAATTCCTCCAATGGGGGGGGGGGGGCCACAGACCCCTTCCCATAGTGGATACTGTGACAGAGATTGAATCAGTGTATCTATTATGAAGGCATATAATAAAGGGCTTAGGGGACATCCCCGATGCACCCCAGTAGGAACATGAAACCCCTCCCCGATTTCTGTCTGAATAATGGGGTGAGTAATAGTATTATTATAGATAGATTTTATCCAATTTAAAAAAACCTCAGGCACTCCATAGTGTGTTAAAGTTAAAAATAGAAACGGGTGGTAAACTCGATTGAAAGCCTTCATTTGGTCCACAGAAATAATGCAACCAGAAAGTTTGTTCAAATTGGAATATTCTATCCAATCTCGAACAATCATGTGAGCGAGGTGAATTTTTTTTCCGGGAAGCCCACAAAATTGATGGGGGGACACTGACCGCAAACTGTTTAAGCCTCTTTTTCAGAATACCTGCCAACAGCTTATAATCTGAATTCAGAAGCGTAATTGGTCTCCAACTTTCTAGGAGTTTTTTATCCTCAGATTTATACAAAAAAAATTAACAATCCCTCAGAGAACCGAACTGGAAATTCTACCGAGGCTAGAAAAAAATCAAATACCTTCTCCAGACATTCAGAGAATTCAGCCGGGAAAGCTTGATATAATTCCGCTGTCAGCCCATCGATCCCCGGTGATGTACCTGATTTTTGAGCTTTAATAGCCCTTACTATTTCTGCCCGGGTAATGGGAGAAGTTAGTGATGATTTATTAAATTGTGAGTCTGGTAATTTTATCTTTTCCAACAACTGCCTCATAGTGTTTGCACTAGGGGATATCCTCGGCCTATGAGAAAGAAAAAAGTTTTTATTACCGCTTGAAGGCTATTTGAATCCCGCACTAGTTGTCCATCCTGAGTCATAAGTGTCCAAATGTGTATTATGTTTACATTTTTTGAAAGCCTCATATGGATCTCCCGAAGGCTGTTTTTACGCCCCATATTGAAAAAGAACTTGGAGTGTGCTAGCCCTACTGTATTGAACCTCCTGAAGTTGTTTTTTCAGAGTTAAAATTTGAGATGAGAGATCATTCTTTACGGTATTTGCCACCGAAATTAAATAATGCAATTGCTGCCTCAATTTGAGATAATGGAGAAATTTATCATTTTCCCTCGACCGCCCTTGATTTTTTTAATAATTTACAAAAATCCTCTTTAGAATCTTTGCACCACTGTACCAAATCTGCATATAAAAAGGCAACTGAAATTCTTGCTGAAAGTAATGCTCTAATCTTCCCTACTACCTCAGGGCATTTTAACAAAAGTGCATTCAGTTTCCATCGTGCCCGCTGTCTAGGTGGTACCGGGTAAGGGGAAAAAGTACATTGAAGGAGTATGTGGTCTGAAAAGGAAACAGGGAAGGTATAAAATTTAAAAGGAAGTTTCTCAGAAAGAAAGATATAGTCTATAGTAGACGTATAGAGGTGTCTCTGATAAGTAAATGTTAAACCTCCTTGTTGATGGCTACTGCCATTGACCAATCGGATGATTTTATCAGTTACCCATAATGCATTGGAATCACAGTGAATCCCCCAGGCTTCCTGCTGCCTTCAATTCACAATTGAAGTCCCCACACAGAAAAATTTAGTAAGAAGTCAATAAAAAAGGTTTTATCATATAAAAAAAAGTGCCACCTGTTCTGCGTTTACCTGTGAACCATACACATTAATAAATCTACATGTCAGGGATCTCCACACCCCGTCCAAGATCATTAACTGCCCTGGAATTAAGTCCATTAGCTTAATTAATGAAAAATCATAGGAATTAAAATTAAATCCTATGCCATCTGCTGTTTGTTGTCCAAAGGACCAATCAGATGGCCCCCAGCACCACTCTCTTTGGAAAAACATGGCCTGGTCTAAGGAGTACATCCAAGTTTCCTGTAGGAGGCAGATATCTAAAGCATCACTATGAACAAACTCATAGATCACCTGCTGTCTTTTAAAGTTTAATAAACTGTGTACATTCAGTGAACCAAGTTTAAAGCCAGACAGTTATGGGAAGTGAGTGTCAACCATCTTTTTTCCGTCTTTTTCTTTTTCCCTTTATACTCTTCCTGCACCTGAAAGGGGGAAGGGGGACTATCCTGTATGGGCTGAGAGTCAGGTTCTTGGCAATCCATTTCTGAATCACCCCACTGAGCTGCCAATACTGCAAAGGGATTACTAGTTTCCATGTCTGGGTTGGGGACCATAGGGGGTTTTAAGGTTCCAGGAGGACCTCCTTACTGGGATAACTGCAGGAGCTCTAGAGGACTCTTGAGACCCCCCTTCTTTTTTGTGCTGAATAACAAATGGGAGAAGGGATGGGAGACCTCTGACCTTTTGCCTCAGAGGAATTGCCCTCTATTGTGGCCGTGGTAGGATGCACAACTGGATCTATTCCTTCCTCTCCAGCCTCCGTGACTGTCAGGGCAACACCCGTAACCAAATCTTGGGCTTTCTGAATTAACAGATCTGGACTACCACTGGATGCCTTGTTTTTGGCTGCCCACACACACTCTCTGAAAACACATGACCGGTTTCCTCACAGAGGTCACAGCAAGGCTTATCACAAGAACTGGATAAATGTGTTCTGGACCCACATTTGTAACAAGCACGGGGTTGCCCCACATAAAAGCATACTCCTCTATCCCGCCCTAACAAAAAGGAATTTGGAATATGATCTATCCCAGTATCAATTTGCCTAAGCTTAACTTTGAAGCGCCATCCCCCTGTAAAAAACTGCTCAGAATCTAATATAGCTTCAGGAGGACTCAAGATCTTACATTTTTGAGACAACCAGTATGAAATATCATCCACATGAACACCCTCATTCCTAAACATGATGGTATCATAATTAATTAAAGGTTTTGTTAAGGGAATCACTAAAAAGGGTGTCCATATGGGAGAAAATTTCACCTGGTTGTATCTTTCCCAAAAAAGATCCAGGGCATAGGCTGAACGAAAACTCACATCAAAGTTATCTTCTCCAGATATATTCATAAATGCAAATACCTCCCTGGGTGAAAAATGTAAGGATTCTTTTAACAAACTTTTCCCCACATACAGCCTGTCAGGCCGAACTTCAAGACCCCCCCTTATAGTGCAATCGCACCGCATTTCTGCATGGTGCTGCTGCTTTTTTAATTTTAGAAAATAATTCAGACATCAGGGGTCTGTCTGAGACAGGAGTACCCTGCACGGTATCCTCCTGTTGCTTCGCTCCCAAATTAGTAGTGGCTACTAAAACCTTGGCCTGCAAGGCAACCTCAGAAGGCCTTACCCCCCCCCCCCAGGAGCCCCAGTAAGCCCTGGTGAAACAGGTAACTGTGGTTGCCATGTAGGTTCGTTCTGAGAAAAATTGAGTTTAGGGTCCCACTCGGGTGTAGGCTGCCAGGACCCTTTATCCAGAGTCCATCCAGCCTCACTTAAAGCTCTCTGAGGGGACCATGTTTCATTAGTCAAGGGCTGTCCCAGAGGAACAGTCTCTAAAGTCCTCAGACCAGTCTCTGCTTTATTAGTAGAACATCAGCATGCCCCCCTTCAGGTGCCCCTAAGTTCCGTTTAGCAAAAATTACTGTTGCTCTCTTCTCGTTTCCCTCATCTCCTAATTTCTCTTGATAAATTGCTGGCCATTTCAAAAACGAAAAGTCAGATACTCCCTCTTAAGAGGGTCTGTTTGAAACACACAGTTCACTTCTGTGGTTGGCAGGGTGGAAGAGGGGTTCACAAACGGTCCTCGCAGAACAAACCCTGCTGTTTTTGTTAGGTTGGCGGTATACCCGGAGGAAACAGAGCCTCCGTGCTCCGACAGAGCTACATCCGGGACCTTCAGGAGTGCCCTAGCAACCTGCGGGACGTCGTGAGATGCTGCTGGTACTCCTGTTTCTACCAGAGGCTTTTGTCACTGAATCTGCTTCGATTCCCCACTGCCAGCCTTATCCTTAGTCTCTACAGTTTGTTCAAGCTGCTCCACGGCAGACACTGTGTGTGACTCACCCGACTGCTCCTCCCCTGGAATAGGAGACACTGACTCTTCATTCAACGTACTGACAGCCTCTGGACAGGTAGTGACAGATAACCTCCTCTGCACGGTGCAGACAGCTGCTTTTTAACTCGTTGTTGCTCCCGCTTTAACTCTGTAAGTTGCTGCTTTAGTTGTTCCTCAGCGCTCAGCGTTGTTGACCGTTTCCTCGGCATATCGGGTACAGGAAAACTTGATAAATTCTCCTTTGACACAAACAGCTCACCCTCCTCCAAATCTTTAGCTGGAGCCGACTGCTCTTCGGGCTGAGTAGATTCCTGCAATACCAAGGGAGAACCTCCCCGCTCTTCCTCCGCTACGACGTCCATCCTCCACCAAGTCTGACCACCGAGTGATCTGACTCACAACAGCAAGTCCCCCTACTGCCAGCAATGCAGTAGGGGAATTTCCCCAGTGCCCTGGCCAAATTTCCCTCATTCACTAAAAATACCAACTGCTTAATCTGGTTCAAGGTCAGTTGGCATTCATCTATATCCCCCTCCTCTGGGTCGTGCCTGAAAATAGGCAGGATTTGTCTAGTGCACTTACCCGGTCAACAAAAACTAAATAAATAAAAATAAAAAATTAAAAATGGTAGAGCCAACAAGCTATGTTGGTGGACCAGGGAGGTGCAGGAGAAGGTGAGGGATAAAAGGCTGCCTATGCATGCTTTAAGCGCTCTAGGTGGGATAGGGAGAGGGGTGAGTACGAGTTGAGGGCTAGAAGGGTCACCAGAGTGGTGAGGGGAGCCAAGGCGAGGATGGAGCAAAATCTGGCTAGGGGTATTGGGGGGAATGATTCTATAGATACATAGGGGAGACGAGAAAAGGGAGGTCACAGATTTGCAGGATTAGGACTGGGGAGGGATGGGCTCGGGAGGCGGGGGAACAGGCAGAGGTGCTAAATGAGTACTTTGCCTCGATGTTTACAGAAGGAGGCAGGAGACCCGTCCAGCCCGATGGGAGGGAAGGGGAGCCAGCAAAGTCGATAGGTCAGATGGAGTCTAGGGGACAGTAATAGGCAAGGGTACAGGCTAGGCAAAGTGTAGAAGAGGATCGTGGGTTAAATGTGGGGGTGGGCTGGGAGGCAGAAATCACAGTGGCTAGGGTGAGGGAGGTTCTTCACGCTTGGGGTAAAACTGATAAGGCGCTGGGCCAGATGGGCTGCATCCCAGGGTTATGAAGGAGCTGTCGGATGAGCTAACAGCTTCTCTGGCTACACGCTTTAACACCTCTCTGCAGACAGGATGGGGGCTTCAGGACTGGAGGGTGGCTCATGTGGTGCCTATCCATAAGGGGGGGGGTCTAGAGGGGAGATGGGGAATTGTAAGCCTGTCAGCCTAACGTCTGTGGTAGCAGAGTAATAGAGAGCATTGTCAAGGAGAGGCTCGGGAGGCAGCTGGAAAGGTTGGGGCACCTGGATGACAATCAGTACGGTTTCATCCAGGGGAGATCGTGTCAGACCAGGCTCATAGATTTTTATGAGTGGGTGACGGGGGCCCTTGACCAACATAGGCCGGTGGACGTCCTATACCTGAATTTTAGTAAGGCGTTTGACTCGGTACCACACGCTGGGCTGCTAACAAAGCAGGGGGGGGTGGGCAGTTGCTCAGATGGGTAGAAAGTTCGCTAATGGGGCGAATATAGAGGGTAGTGGTTGGTGGGATAGTCTTCTCCCAGGAAGGTCAGTGGGGTCCCCCAGTGGTCGATATTGGGGCCATTCCTGTTCAGTGCCTATGTCTCGGATATGGGGAGGGGGGTTAGGAGTAGGATGAGTCTCTTTGCGGATGACTCAAAACTGCGAGCACTGGCAGAAGGGGACGACGATAGAGAGGCAGTTCAGAGGGACCTGGATACTCTGGAGGGATGGTCGAGGAGGTGGGGGCTGAGGTTTAATGCAGGGAAGTGTAGGGTGCTGCATCTGGGGGTCAGACACCTGGGCCATGTATACATCCGGGGGGGGGGGTCGCACTACAAGCCACAAAGAGTGAGAGGGATCTAGGGGTGGTGGTAGACATCAAAATGAATAACACTGAAAATTGCAGAAGAGCTGCAGCAAAAGCAAACGGGATACTGGGCTGCATAGCCAGGGGGGGATAATGTCCAGGAGGAGGGAGGTGATCCTCCCTCTGTATAATGCCTTGGTCAGGCCGCACCTAGAGTACTGCGTGCAATTCTGGAGACCTCACCTCAAGAAGGACGTAGCACTTCTGGAGAGGGTCCAGAGGAGGGCAACCAGGATGATTCAGGGCATGGAAGGGAGGCCCTATGAGGAGAGGCTGGAAGAGCTGGGGCTGTATTCATTGGAGGAGAGGAGAGACATGGGAGTTATGATGGGGGGTCTTCAAATATGTAAAAGGAATACACAGGGGCGGAGCCAAAGAGATGTTCAGACTAAAGGGGGGGGACAAGAGGGCATGAGTGGAAGCTAGAGGGGGGAAATTACAGGGGGGCGCGCAGGAGACATTACTCCACTGAGAGGGTGGTGGAGTCATGGAATGCACTGCCCGGAAGTCTGGTGGAGAAGGGCACAGTAGAGGGTTTCAAGAAGGGGTAGGACAGGTACAAGGGAAAACTGAAGCTGAAGATGACCCTCTCTGGGGCTGGGGTAGTGGAAAAGCAAGCACCCACTAGGAGGCTGGCTACCGAGCAGACATGACAGACCATCAGGCCTATTCTGCTGGCATTTAGTATGATGTTAGTATATTCCACAAGGAGCATCCCCTTTCAAGAAATTTGTAAAGCAGCTACCTGGAAAACAGCGCACACCTTCAAAGAGCACTACTGTTTAGACATACAGTTCAGAAAGTGTGCCAGTTCTGGAACTGCTGTCTTGTAGAACGTTTTTCTTAAATAGGTTTTAGATTCATCCTCCCAAGGTACTGTTACTGAGTCTGCCACTTGTAAAGCATCTAATTGAGGGATTCCTGTTTGAGGAAAAATGTATTATTTATTTATTTGAAAAATGTCCCCTATGCAAGACATACTGAGCTACATAGCTCGTTTCCAGATGTGTCCTTGTGGAATGGGAGAGGGGGATACATTTGTATAATAAAACAAAGTGCAAATACATAGAATGGAGCATGAACATATAAACATAAACAATTAAAATTATCCAGGCATATTGTGGTAAAGTTAGGCAGCACATGACATCCAACTAAAGACTAAGCACATAAATGGAATATATATATAAATAAAGTAAGAAAGACAATGTAAATAATGAGAGAGTTAGAATTTAGTTAGCATATAGAATTTAAATAAACTAATAAATAGACAAATAACGGAAGTAAATAAAATGATTGAAAATAAAATAAGTAAACTAATAAATAAACTAATCAAAACTAAACCACCCAAACAACATAAAATATGAGCCTAAATGATATACATAACAACACATAACCATTGAATACAGTTGGTAGGACTGGCTCTAGAGTAGTGTGTGTGGGTAAATTTCCAGCCGGGGGGGATAGGGGGGAGAGAGAGAGAAAGAGGGAGAACAGTGAACCTACACCTCTTCTCCCCTCTGGGATGCACACCCTGCGGGGGATAAAAAACGAGCAGGGCAGCGATGTTGGGCATAAAGAAAACCTAAACACTGGTGATTGTGCGTAAAAATACAGGAAGGTGAAACCATAAGACACTAGAGCAGTAAACCTAGCAATGACACAATTACACAATACAGATGTAGATTAGGAGCAAAATAGCATGGGAGAGAAGACCGAGGAGAGGAAGAGGGACAAGCAAGTATGCTCTGGAGTGGATTTAGCACTGCTCGATGTAAACCCAGCCAGTGCTGTAGACAAAGCAGGTCAAGGAGGGGCAGAAAGGGAGGGGGAAATTCTTAACAAAATTATTTACTGTAGTAATGCTATTTCTTCTCAGGGATCCATCAGTGAGCGTTACAGACCCTGACTGCTTCTCCTTCTAAGACCTGAAAACAGGTTTACACATAAGCCAGTTCTTACCTTAAGGTTGCTTGATCATTACTTACTGTAGTTTCTCAACAATCTGTAACGCAAATGATCATTTTAATGCTACATGATTTGTCTGCTTCAGTTTTGTTGGGTTTAAAATTTTAAAGAATTTTTTTAGAAATGTTTTATTTATTTAGTTTTTGTTTACTGGGTAAGTGCACTAGACAATAAAATTGCCTGTTTTCAGGCACGACCTGGGAGGTTACAGAGAAGGCAACAGTCATCACATTAGGACAATACATTATACATTACAGGCAGTACAGTAAACAAAATGAAGATATAACAAGACAGAGCAATTAACAGTGTAACCACTCTGCCGTTGTAATACAGAACAGAGCAAGACAATTGACTGTGATACAGCAGTAAAGACCTAAGATAACATACATTGCCTAGAGGAAAAAAATAAATACCATCCTGCTAACTCATATAAGATGGATACAGCTCGCCTAGAGCAGGCAGACAACAGTTGAAATAAAGTTCATTGTAGTAGTGTAAATAAATGTCCCATTGTCATGGGAGGTAAAAGCTAGTTTTGAATGGCCAGGACGGCAATCAGCCGCATGAGTGTTTGTCTTTGCCCATAAGGAACATATGGAGATACTTCTTGAAAATCCTATGTGAAGGAGAAAGCCTTAGCTCAGTAGGGAGAGAGTTCTAGAGTTTAGGCGCATATGTTAAGAAAGCACTTTCACACATATCAGATGCACATTTGGGTACTACCACTAAGGACTTGTCATTAGATCTCAGGGGACAGGCCAAGGATGCAGGTATAACAGAGTTAGAAATCCTTATAAATAAGGCAACACGTGGTGTACGTCTGAAATGAGGAGGGGGAAGAGCCATCCAAGGCTGGAATAGAGTTGAGCAGTGATGCACGATTTTAGGAACAGATAAATCAAATTGACAAACATTATTGTGACAAACATTCCATTTGTTTATTAGCCCTTTGTTGGACTCCTGATAGGCTACAATCCCCAGAACAAGGCTCGGTCTAAGGACTCTCAGGGCTAACGCCATTCTGGCAGTGGCGGTGAGATTATGCCTGATCCTGTACACAAGCCTAAGTTTTGAATTGACTGTTTTGATGACATTTGACCCATGTAAGGTGAGAGCCAAGGCAAGGGTCAAGGGTGACTCCTAGATATGTGAAGGATTGTGCCCTGTTCAAAGGAGAGCCATCATGGCTGTAGATGGTTAGTTGTGTGGAGGAAGTTCTGATCCTGGGTTTTGATCCAAAGAGCATTGAGACTGTCTTATTAGTATTGAGGATGAGCTTGTTTTGCTTTAGCCAGTGTTGGAGGATATCAAAGTCAGTGTTCAGGTTTTGGTTTGTGGTGGACAAGTCATCAGAGCTCGAATAGAGCACCATGTCATCAACATAAAATAGCAGTGAGCTTGAACCTTTCAGCTGGGGCAGATTGTTTGTGAAAGGAGAGAATAGTAGGGGACCCAGGATGGATCCCTGAGGAACACCCACAACAGTATGGGCAAGAGCAGACTTAACACAATTAATCTGCATGAACTGCTGCCTCCCTGATAGGTAGCTGAAGAACCAGGCCATTGTCAGGGGTGAAGCCCAGGTTGGACAGTTTCATCGACAGTAGGGAGTGAGCCACGAGGTCAAACACCTTCAACAGGTCAGTGAAGATGGTCCCTGTGAGTAATCGTTTGTCCATGTCTGACTGGATGATGGCAATGGATGTACTGTGCCACACTCTAAATCCATGATGAGCTGGGGAGGAGAGGAGGTTGTGCTGTTGAAGGTGGTCCACTACTTGGGTGAACACTGTTTTTTCCAGTAGTTTGTTTATTTTTATTTATTCAATCTTGGATTACAATACCTTTGAGCACGAGACCGCTGTTTTAAAAAGGTTCCACGTCATAAAGGGTGGGTATACATACATTGTGGGTTTAGGAGTATGTAGCTAGGTGAGTAAACATTGACAAAAATACATTGTAAATGGGAAACAGAGATGATTTTAACACTAGGATAATTCAGGTAACAGTAGAAGCCTAGGTGGCATTGTCAGGTAAAAGACAGCAGCTATCCAGAAAGGAGAGTAGGGGGCACTGAGTGTGTGTGTGGGGGGGGGCATGATGACTATTTAGGGGGGAGGTGGGAGAGGAGAGTGCAGGGTATTGCAGGGCAAAAATGGGGACAATTCAGGGCGGAAGGACAAACTAGAAGTAGCGAGGAGATGGTAATAACCTGAAAAGTGAACAAGACCGGGGTCAGAAGTGGGTGTGTGTGGAGTAATTAGAAAGTACAGTCACAGGAGCTTTTCTTCAGTAGGTGTTGTCTTAGCTTGGTCTTGAAAAGCCCCAATCTCTGCTTGGCGTTCTGTTCAGTGCCGAGGTTATTGAGCCAAAGTGGTGCCCGGTAGGCATATGACCTCTGCTCTTGGGAGGTTCTGCAGCGAGGGATGGTGAGAACCTGATGGTCAAAGTTCCTGGTGTGGTGTGGGTCTGTGAATAAGCTTAATAGGCTTGTGACTCCAGGAGGCTGAAGTCCGAGTAATGATTTTTTTAGTTTAGAACTGATAGCAGAGCTATAGAGTAGTAGTTGTCCATATTCAATTATTTTATTTAGATTTTGTTTACCAGGTAAGTACACTAGACAAGAAACTGCCTATTTTCAAGCACGACCCGGGAGAGTTGCATACAGAGATAGTTATATACAGAGTTACATACAGAGGCAATAGCAAGTCAGGAGACAAATAACATCACATAATTTAGTGCAAGGAAACTAGACTATAATAGATATTCATGGTACAGTATCTCCCTTTTTTTTTCCAGTTATTTGTTTAGCCATTTTTACCCTGTTTTCGCCCACCCTCACGTCCTTGGCGTGAGCGCGTGTGTGTGTGGAGGCATGCATGCGTCACGCACTGCAGGATGACGCACCCTACCGGTTGTCCATTACCCGCCTGCGCCGCCACTGGACCTCCATTCGGAGGTGGCAGTACTGCAGGAGGGTGCTGTTAGGCAGCTCGATCCTACTCCGACCCTCCCCCCATGCCAGCTCTTTGACCCGAGTCTGTTCCCAAAACCCAGGTTGCCAACGTGGTGCGAGGTAAGGCGTCCAGTGCCTCAGCCCTCTGCGTCACCGATCCGGCACATGTTATCCACTTTTTTTGTGGATGGGGACTACCTGAGCAATCTTCCAGATAGAGGGAACTTGACCAGTGGATATAGATGCTGTAAGTTAAACAGCCTAGTGACTAGAGCTACTGTTAAGAGATGCGATTATTTTAAGAAATCTGGGGAGTAACCCTACAGCTCCCGCAGACCCATAAGCAGGTAAGGTGTTTAGGAGCTGCCACCCCTCCAAGGTGGAGACTGGCTTTAGTTTAAGAGGGGGATTGGTCAAGCAATTTGTAGTGCAAGATTGTGCGGTGTCAGGGTAGGCAGATTTGTGAACCCTGAGAGATCTGAGAAGCATTTATTTTCGGCAGTCGCAATGGTTGAGTGGTTGTTGCAGTGAGTTCCATCTAAGGTCATCTCTGTAGTGGAGGTGCTTGAACTCCTCCCCATAATGGATTTAATGTGATTCCAGAATTCACGGGAGTCTCTCAGTGATGCATGAAGAAATTGCTTACAGTAGCTGCTTTTTGCTGAACTAATGGATTTTTTTTACACTGGTTCCTAAGCCGTCCGATTCAACCCAGTCAGCAGGCGACTTAGATTGGTTAGCCCTGGTCCAGGATTTACCCTCTTTCTGATGGTGGCGAAGTTGTCACTGGTCAGCCATCTGGTTGCTGAGCCTCTCATTCTCCGTTTCTTGAGTGGAAGATTATTTTCCTGCAGATCCAGTAGGTTACGTATGAGAAAGTCGGCCACTTGTTGGTAGCCATTTAGATAGTTTTTCTGGTCACTGCTCCCAAAGTTGTAGAAACAAGTTTGACATATAACTGCAGGGGAAGTGTGAACACAGTGCAGAGTTTGAACTAGTATTCTACATTTTATAGTTGGCATGCAGTTCTGTCTCCAGGGCTGCCATTTATAAGGCTCATTGATGGACCCCTGAGAAGAAACATTCCTACTGTAATTTTGTTCTTCTGCTAAAGCACTAGACAGTGTTGTGCTGCAAGCTCGTATGGTTTCTTGTTCTGTGCTAGCTATATACTGTATTCTCACTTGACTTTCCAGTGGCTTGCTAGGTTTTACTGTGTTAAAAGTGGGAGATGTTGAACACTTTCCTTCTGAAGTATGTATAGCTTCTTGATCTTGTTGACATAGTCATGTGGTTATTAATTCCAACCTCTCTAGTGATTACCTGCTATATGAGAGCAGCATGGGTCTCTTCACAGCTGGGGTCATGTCCTTATTTTCTTCTTCACGCAGCATGCAATAACCATGCTAGAGCTTGGAGAGTTTTTATAATATTGGGTCACAGGGTCCCTAGTTCCATCGCATTCTTTTTGAACTAGAGTAACATTTCTGTTTCCCTGTGGAATTCTCTAGCTGATCCCCTCCAGTCTTCATATTCCTTTTAACTGATTTTTTTTTTTATTCATCTAAAGAGTGAAGAACTACAGTGGCGATTATCTCTTAGAACATATGAGCATTACTTAAGTCTGCATAGAACTGCAACTGATCCTTCCTTCATTCGCCCAAGCGGTTACTTTTGTGACCTCTTTCTAGTTCCTGTCAGTCAAGTACTCTCCAGGTGGCATTTGTTCTGAATAAGCTTATAAATGTTTTCCTCTTGCCTATGAAGTCTTTTTTTTTCATTGGGTAGATTCTGGCCCTATTTTCCATTAGGACATTAATTGTCTTGCATGACTACGTCAAGTAGGTCTCACCATTGGTATTGTGGGCAAAGTTAACTGTGATACCTTCACATGGTTTGGAAGCAGTCCCATTATTCATGTCTGCAGGCGTGTGGTATGCTGGACTGCAGAATTTCTAAACGATGGTCAGGCCCCAAACATGTTTGGGTATTGTAAAAAAACAAACAGCAGCAGCAGCAGCAAAAAAAAGAGTTGGATGACATGTACAATTTCTTTTAGTCTGCTCTTGCCAGAATAGGTGTTATCTTTTTATAGTAAGGGGCATTTGGTTCATACACGTGTCACTTTTTGTTTTGCAGCAGGCCTGCAAAAGTAGTTGTTTTTCTGTTGCCTATCCATGGTTTTTAGTTAGATTGCTGTTTTTATTATTTTCTAACCTTTCCCTTTTTGGCGGTGGTTTTTGCAACAGAAAACAGCAGTGAGGTGTATGGGTGGAGTGGTGGCCATGCTTGTACACCAGCGCACACTGTACATGCATCAGTGTTGCCATCCCCAAGTCCTAGTGCCTATGGCACAAGATCAAACAAAGTAGCGCTATGAAACAGATAAGAAAATCACAGGTTTTAACAAACTTCTTTTTTCGGTGAGATTTACAAAGCAAAGGCAGAATGCAAAATTTAACATCACAAGGGAAAAAGAAAACAACCCTAAAAAAAAAAACATAATTACATTTGATTAAGGATAGCAATTGCTTTACAATCAACACACAACTAATGCCCAGAATTGCCACTAAATTGCATCTGCCTCTGTGTAGAATGCGGCAGCCATTTTGCTCCAGCATTGCACATTATTTTTTTCCTTTTTCTCTCTCTCTGTTTCATGGTAGCTTTAGTACATAGGCTGAATTATTTTCAGATTTCAAAGAGGGTAATTCCCTCGTGTAGCTTCACATGTGATATAGAGAAGTCTGCTCCCTTATAAATAGTTTCTGTGATGATATGTTCATCAATATTAATGACGTCCGCTCCGTGTGACATCACCCAGTTTGAACCACAGTATATATAGTGATTGGTGAGCTGTAAACTGCCAGATTCCTGCAGTTTGCTTGGGTGTATGTTACGCTTGCTGGTTGTTTAGTAAAGCTTTGGAAACTACAGCACTTTGCCTCTGAGTTTCATTACATCGTATCAGAAGATTGAGCAGCTGTTGCCATCTCCTGCACTGGACCTCACAGGCAACCTTGCAGAAAACTGGAGCTGCTTCAAACAGCAAGTGGAGATTTGTTTAGGCCTCGGGAGTTTCGGAGAAGTCCCTGAAGATTCAAGTTGTGACATTTCTGCATGTGGCAGGCCCCGCGACCCTAGAGGTCTGTAATACGTTCAGCTGGGCAAGGGAGAAGATAAAACAACTTTGACCCAGATCATGGAGCAGTTTGAGAGAAACTGCAACCCACAGAAAAACCTCACATACGAGAGGCATTTGTTCACTCGAAACCAACAACCAGGTGAAACCTTTGATGCTTATTTTACAGAATTAAGTTTGAGAGCCAAGTCTTGCGAGTTTGGAAGTCTGATTGCTTCGTTAGTCAGCAACAGGATTTTTTGTGGTATTTTGGATGATCGTATCTGGTGCCGACTGCTCTGTGATACAGATTTAACTCTAGCCCAAACCATTCACACATGCAGAGCTGCTGAATTCAGTGAGAGGCAAATTAAAACCACGGGTGAGCCCCCTGTTGAAGAAGCTGCTGTGAATATGACTGTTTTCAAGCAGAGAGGGGAGAGTGACGCTGTGCAAAAAGTGAGAGGGACTGTGCCAGCCTGAGAGCCCAGATTGCATAGATGTGGAAAATGTGGGAGAGAGCATGGGCCAGACAGATGCCCTGCATATGGGCAAAGATGTCGAATATGCAATAGACCAAATCATTTTGCAAGAATGTGTACTGCAAAGCAAGTTGCAAAAATGCATGTAGTCAAGGAGGAGACTAGAAGTGAAAGTGAGAATGCTTTTACTTTAGCCACCACCCTCAGTTTAATAGAAGAATTTACAGGTTATAAAATTAACTCGGCTAAATATGAGGTTTTATAACTTCATTACACTCCGACCCCAGAACTGAAACAGAAGTTCCCCTGTTGGTGGACTTGTTCTAAATTAAAATATCTAGGAATCCTTATCCCATCTGATCCAAATATGACATATCCTGAACTATGACCCACTGTATGAGTGGATCCAGGGGGACTTGGCCCGCTGGACCACTCTACCAATATCTCTTTTGCATAGGATCCACTCTATTCCAAATGATCGTCCTCCCCAGGATTTTGTACCTTTTGAACAATATACCATATTTCCCAAGACTAAAGGAATTTTCTTGCTGGAACAGGATTGTATCTCAGTTTCTCTGGCAGGGGAGAACTCTGCAGGTAGTATTAGTGAAACTGCAGCTCTCTTAAGATGGGGAAACAGGACTGGCCTTGCCAGACTTTTATAAATAATACAGCAGCAGCACTGATTTTCCCATCTATTTCACTAGTTTTTATCCCGGGTGGTGGTCCCGGTTTGGATTTCTGTGGAGGGGGAGCTAGTGGTTTCTCCTCTAAATGAGGACATGGTTTTTCAGCTCCATGGTTCCTCTTGTATTATTACCGGATCACTTTACACTAGAATTCTCCTTAATGCTTGGTCCCATTATTTACAGATGCTGGCGAATGCCGCTGGGGCGACATGGATGGGAATCCCAATAATGGACGGGACGTTTTAACCCTCTCGTCTAGATGCGTCCTTTGCTTGCTGGCTAGAGGCTGGACTTAGACGTACCTTCCAATTCTATCAGGAAGGGACCCGTAAATCTTTTGCACAGCTTCAAACTGAATTTGGACTATCGTATAAAGATTTTTTTAAATATCTGCAGATACGTCATTACTTTATCTCGACTTTAGGTGTAAACATATCAGATCAGTTGGTTCCCCCTTTATTCTCTCTGCTAATACATTTGCAATCTGGAAAGTCACTGACACATGATCTCCCATCTGTATAAGGCACAAATGCAGGCCCCTTCCCCTTTAATGGACCTGACTCATTATAACTGGGAGGCAAATTTTTTTACATAGACAGTGTTGGCAGATAAGGGCCTATGGCCCACCCAGTCTGCCCATTTAAGTTTGTAAGTTCAGTTTATGTTTTCCAGGAAGTCTGTTGCCCCTTACCCCTGACCTCTAGAATTCCTTTATGTCTATCCCATGCATTCTTAAATCCCGTGATTGTTTCAGCCCCACCACTTCCTCTGGCAGAGGTGTTCCACTTATCCACCACCCGTTCTGTGAAGAAATTCTTCCTCACGTTTCCTCTGAATCGTCCTCCCTCCAACTTCATCCCATGCCCTCTAGTCCTGGAACATCTTTTCGCTTAAAAATAGTGCATTCCTGCACCCTGTTCCTCCTGTAAGATACTTGTATGTCTCTATCATATCCCTCTCTCCTCCTCTCCTCCAGGAGTACATGTTCAGTGCCTTCAACCTGTCCTCATAGGACTTGTGATGCAATCCATGCACCATCTTTGTTGCCCTCCTCTGAACCTTCTCTACCCTGTCTATGTCCTTACGTAGGTAAGGTCTCCAGAACTGCACAGTGTACTCCAGGTGCGACCTCACTAGTGTCTTGTATAGTGGAATTATGACCTCCCTTTTCCTGCAGGTGATGCCCTGCCTATGCATCCCAGCATCCTATTTGCTTTACCTGCTGCCTTGTCACACTGTTTCCCTGCCTTGATTAATTAATTAATTAATGTTTTTATTAATGTTTTTCTTAGTTTTTCAGAAATATTACTACAAACATAAGCAGATGCACAAAATATAATATATATACACAAAACTGAATTAACCATAGTACAATATCATATGTTTACATTTCCTGTATAACAATCATTACAACTAATCCAGAAAAATATCAGCTAATACTCTCTGTAAAGAAATTCTTTGAGGATGCTTAGTGATTAACAGTCTCAGAAACATTTTAATTTAATTATATTTGTAATTATAATCTTATTTTGTATATTAAATTAGTCTAACAGTTATAGTTATTAATTACTGGGCCTTGTCTTTTGAAAAGATTTAAAGAACATTTATACTACCAAACATTCCTAAGTCATCATCCCAAAAATGATTTATGTGATTCTATATCCACTTTGGTATATGCTGACAGACTTGTCACCAGAGGATTGGATTCGTATTTGGAGAAGATAAGACAAAGTAATGTCTTCCCCTGGGTGGTGAGAGAGAATATGGGTTGAAAGTAGTGATACTTTTTTTTCCCCCTGCACTCCCCAAATTACAGCAAAGTATAGTCCTGTGGGAGATTCTTCCTGTTGGAGGAAGTGCGGATGCGAAGTCTCCACTCATGCCCATGTGTTGTTGTACTGCCTGGTGTTGGCATTGTTTTGGAGAGTTGTAGGCAAGGTCCTGCAGACCCCTTTCGAGAAATGGGAGACCTAACACAGAGATAGCACTTTTACTACATTTACCTAGCCATATTAAACAAAAACATACGGTATATTTGATCTGTGTCTTATTAATTGTGGCATTAAAAAGTAAGTACAAGATTATGCCCCCCATGATTAGGAATTGGGATAATACTATTTGTGATGTATACAAAATGGAAAGCCCTAACAGCTAAATTTCAGAATACTTCTGTGGCCGTGTTAAATAATTGGTCCATCTGGTTTTTTTTATACATAACATCTCTTCGACCAGAAATGATACCTTGAGTCCTTATCAGGCTCTGGCATGGACTGAGGTGGGTCCATCTGGCCGAGAGACTCAAATGACATTCTCTGTAGCAACCCTGTATTTGTATACTCCATTTTATACAAATGCATCTCAAGCTGGATATAGTATGATAGAGAAACTTAACCCGACTTTCCTTTAGTTCTAGCCTGGATATTGGTTCCCTTGTACTGGTTCCATGGAGGTGAGCAGCAGAACTTCTGTCTAGTTTATATTTGCTTGACATATTACTATGTGGTAATGTACTTTTTTGATGTACGCCTGTTATGTTATCTCTCCATCTCTGACTGCACTGTAAGGCAATGTATGACAACATGCACCCTATTTTTTCAATAAAAATTTAAAGTTAAAAAAAAAGAGAGAGAATGCTTTTACTGGTTAAATTCTGACTGACACGGCTGGGGACAATGACTGGAAGGTGCACTTAAGGATTAATGGGAAAATTGAAACTTTCAAACTGGACACTGGAGCTCAGTGTAATGTTATGCCTATTTGCACGTATCAGACTGTATCCGGAGAGCCTATTCAAAAGTTGAAAGCTCGATTGGTTTCTTATTCTGGCCATCAAGTGAATGTGTGTGGGAAAGTTGTACTGGCTGTGGGATTCAAAAATCAGTATCATGTAGTCATGTTCCAAGTTGTTGATGCCAGAGTGACACTTGTACTGGGACTGCTTACGTGTTTAGAGATGAAACTTGTCAAGAAATTGTTTGCAGTCAATGCAGAGTGCGAGTCAACTGAAGAGATATTGTCTGAGTGTACTGACGTCTTTCAGGAGCTGGGGTGTCTCGAAGGAGAACACCACATTAAGATAGACAAGTCTGATAATCCAGTAATACAGCCTTCTAGGAAACTACCATTTGCTTTAAAAGATAAAGTTAAGGCTGAGCTAGACAATATGGAGAAAGCTAGATGTTATCGAAAAAGTTGAGAGTCCAATAAGCTGAATTAATTCAGTGGTGGCAATAGAGAAGCCTAATAAGGTGAGAATATGCATTGACCCCAGAGATTTGAATAAGGCCATCAAGAGAGAGCACTATCCTATGAAAACAGTAGAAGAGGTAGCCTCAAGGCTAGCTGGCACCAAAATCTTTTCAGTGCTTGATGCAGGTCACGTGTTTTTTGGCAAATAAAACTGGATGAGCCCAGCTCTGAACTAGTGACATTTAACTCACCATTTGGGCGTCAGAAATTCAAAAGCATGATATTTGGAATATGCTCAACTCCAGAAGTGTTTCGGAGAAAAGTATTTGAAGGCCTAGAAGGTGTAGAGACGTATATGAATGATATATTGATTTGGGGATCAGATTTGCAAGAACATAATGCAAGATTAAACAGTGCTGCAGAGAGCGTGAGAGCACCGCTTGACGTTGAACTTGAAAAAATAAAAGATTGGGTTGAAAGAAGTTACATATATTGGGCACATATTGACCCAGAGTGGACTAGTAGTGAACCCTGAGAAAATTAAGGCTGTGCTGGTGATGCCCACACCCAAGACAGTTACTGAATTACAGAGGTTTATGGGAATGGTTAGTTAACTAATTAGCAGAATTCATTCCCAACTTGTCAACTGTGAACAAACCTTTAAGGGAGCTGTTGGAAAAGAAAACGGCATGGCATTGGGACTCTAGACATGAACAGGTCTTTCACGAACTAAGAGTCATCATGCACCCACAGGTGCTAGACTTCTGTGACCTTCACAAGCCAGTGGCCCTGTCTGTTGATTCTTACTCCAAAGGACTCTGAACATGTCTGTTGCAGCCTAACAAACCTGTTGCATTTGTTTTGAGATCTTTTAACCAAAACAGAGAAAAACTATGCACAAACAGAAAAAGTAATGCTGGCTAGTGTGTGCGGCTGTACTAAGTTTCACCAATACAGAAAGTGCTGGTAGAGACTGTCCACAAGCCCTTAGAAATCTTGTTCAAGAAAACCCTGCACACTGCCCCACCTCAAATACAGAGAATGATGCTTAAACTACAGAAATATTATTTACAAGTGTAAGCCCCCCTTCACGGCGTCTAGGGATATCCAGGTGGTAAAGATGGGAGGGGACACTGTACAAGCCAGAAAACACAGTCCAAAGAAAACAGAAATGCACTTAACCTGGTTTTTCTGATGGCAGCAAGATGGCTTTGCTAATTAGGGAACAGGCTGTCGTCTTCATTCCAGAAGTGGGCTGCAGGGGGCAGTGTTCGTTAATAGGCACACAAATGCACTGTTCAAGTTAAGTTCAGTGTCCACTTCAGAATCAAAGATGCAAAAACAGATTTAATGAGCAAGAAAGTTAATGAACCACTCCATGGAGTGTGGGGGAAGGGGGTACATACACGGAGGGGTCACGTCACAGGCCGAAACCTGACATTTCTTCTGCAACAGTCTCTTTTTCCAATAGACTTGATTTATTTCATGCAGACATTCCCTCGAGCTGGAAAGGCTACATTCCTGACAGCAGCAATATGTTGGACCGAATCAGGCCACACTCCAAGGTAGTTTGTACTTAGCAAACACTTCCATTTCATATCCCTTCATTTCACTCAACATTTTACTCAGGTACTTGCTTACTTTTCATTCTCTTATTCTCAGAACCGGGCATTCACTGGGGACTGTGACAGCATGAGACATTTCTACTGTCCCAATCCCATTTCCAACCTGGACTTACTTTAAACTTTCTCCACTGGGGGATGTCTTACAATACATGGAGCATTTCCTTTACTTCAAGGTCTTAAAAGTCAAAATGGGGTTCTTAGCAAAAACCAAACCATCAAAGACCTTCAGGACATCCAATCACTGATGCTATGAACTATCTGTTCTCCCCTGCAGAGTGCTGAACACTCCTGGACCAACAGAACTAAAACTCCCTTTCAGAGTGTCACATTCCCAGACCTAAAGAGACCCAGAGGCACTTTCCACACATGCAGTGATTTCAATTTCTGGACTGCCTTCATGCAGGGGACTGTTACTTGTGCCACTCAGAGCACCCGGACAGTCTGCCACCCCGTCGGGATCCCAACCAACCATTCCCCTCATGGACCTTTCCCTGCCTCCACAGGCTGCCCAACCTGAGGGTCCCAACACTGTAGTGGCCACTGGCTAGGGGAAAAGGGGTAGTGCTGCCACCACTATGCCCACAACAGTCCAGGCTGCCACCTCTGAACTGCACCCTTGCCCCAGACTGCCAGAGCAGGCGCGCTTACAGGAGACACACTGACCCAGAGGCCGCACTTGCCCACGGACGAGACTGCTTAGAATACCAGGGCCCCCATCAGTGCTTACCCTACCAAGGTGCCAGAGATCACTTGGCAGGCTTTCTTCTGCTTGCTCCTCAGGCTCCAGCTCCCAACTGCCCCGATAGGTCCCAAAACCTGTGCTCCAATGCTACACTTCTGAATTCACTGTCTAAACCCGCCCGAACTGCCGCCCTTCTTATATATGGGTTTTCTTTTCTCCACATCATCTGTTTATCCCTCCTGTTTGCCCTGGGTCGCCGGTGTAGCAGGAGGTGAGGCGTCCAGTGCCTCAGCCCTCCATGCCACTGAGGGTCTTTGAGGGAGGAGGGCCAGGGTGGCAAGCGGCCCACCGCGGCGCTCTGGCTGAACTTGCGGGCCGACAGCCCCGACATACTTCTCTTCTCTTCCCGGGCGCTCTCTCTCTCTCTCTCTCTCAAAATATGCCAAACCCTGATTTTTATACCCCCTAGAGATGACACCCCACCCGCAAGCAGCAAGCAGGTCCTGCTTCCAGATCTACCAGCACCATAGCTCTCTCCCTCTCTACTTAGTTACACCTAGCAACCAAAATTAACTAATAAGCTCCCAGAGGGTGCTTACACAAGTTGTGTACAAAGCAGGAAGAGAGCTGCCATTTTTGACACCCTCAGTAGGGCAGTACAAAAAGGAACTTTACCAGAGACTGACATTGATCAATGTGATGTGCATACAATTGCTAAAATCCAGTAACAGGTAAAAAATTGAAACCGTTTCAAGAAGAAACAGCACGAGACCCAGAATTACAAAAGCTAAAAGAGACAGTGTTATGATTTTGGCCAGCCGAACGGTCACAAGTAGATGCTGCCATTAGACCATATTGGCTATTTCAGGAAGAAATCACAACTGAGAGCGGGCTACTCCTCAAAGATGAGAGACTGATGGTGTGTGTTTCACTGTGAAAAGAAATGCTTATGAAAATACATGGCAGCCATCTGGGTATAGAAAAGTGCAGGAGACGAGCCAGAGATGTTTTGTTTTGGCCAGGAATGAATAGTCAAATCAGTGACTTGATCGCCAGCTGTGGCATCTGTGCCACCTACAGGAAAACTCAACCCAAAGAACAACTTGAACCCTCATGAAATACTGGAGCGGCCTTGGCAAAAGGTGGGAGCTGATTTATTCGACTTTAACAGAGAAACGTACTTGCTGATGGTAGACTATTATTCAAAGTTTATCAAGATGTCCAGATTACAAAATACAAGTCAGACTGTGATTAGCTATATAAAATCTCAATATGCACGGCATGGAATTTTGGAGATCCTCATTATGGACAGAGGGTGGGTTTGACTTTTGCAAAAGCATACAAGTTAAAGCACCTTACTTCCTCACCCATATACCCCCAGAGTAATGGCATTGTTGAGAGAGCAGTACAAACAGTCAAACTCTTTCTTAAGAAAGCCATGAAAGACAAGAGACCCATATCTAGCACTGCTTGATGAGAGAAACACACATATTAAAGGCTTGGGGTCCCCAGCACAGTTACTCGTGGGCTGGCGTACCAGAACACTGCTACCCGCAACATATGAACTGTTGAAGCCTAGGGTACGAGAGTCTAATATCTGTGCTACATTAGAGGCTGCTCGATGAAAGCAACAGCATTATTATAACAGAACTGTGCACATACCTTGCCTCCATTGCTTCCAGGCCAGCAGGTACACATGCGTACTGACCTGCATGAATGGACCCTTGCAGTTGTTGTTTTGCTGGCTCAGACCCCTCGTTCCTGTGTTGTCTCTGCCAATGGGAAACAGTACTGGCATATTCGCCAAGATTTGATATGCCCATCGGTCTTGCAGACCACCCGGCAGCGGCTATAGGATCTTCCTTGCAGAGTGGGAGAATGAGAAGTGGACACTGAATTGGGTGAGGATTTTGAAACCGAGAGAGTGGCAGGAGAAAATGCTGCAACAATGGTGGCACAGCCAAGCCAGGAGCCCAAGTGAGGATCCGCCACCAGCGGCAGAGACTGCAGCTGCCCCTGTGCAACCAATCGAAAAGCCCTATTCGAAGCAGTAGAGTCAGTGGACGTCTGATACAATGGCCTGCATGCTACAGGACTTAAAAAAAAGTTTTGATAAAGTAATATCTAAACTGTTTAAAAGACTATTCTGAAGGGGGGAGATGTGATGATATGTTAATGATTATTAATGATGCACACTCTGCGTGATGTCCCCCAATTTGAACAACAGTATATATAGTGATTGACTGGCTATAACTTGCCAGAGTCCTGCAGTTTGACCGGGTGTTATGTCATGCTTTATGGTTGTTTTCTAATGCTTTGGAAACTACAGTACTTTGCCTCCGTGTTTCATTACAGTTTCCAAGACCATAAATTAGAACAGTCTTTTAAATCTTGTGGTGTAATCTCCATGAGGTGCATGGTGCCCTGACACTTAGTGTCTTTTTTCTAAGATGCTGTTTCACTGTGCAGGTTTTGATGCTCCCAGCATTCCAATGGCAGACCAATACTAATGGAGTTATAGTAAGTCACTGTGGAAAATCCTAGCTATATATAGAATGTGAAAGATCTATTACTTTGCTAACTCAAGGCAGGCACTTTTGTGTCAGGACACCTACGTTTAGTGGGGCACTTAAGTATGGTGCTTTATTTTGCTAGGTTGGCTGCTCATCACTTCTCCCATTCATACCCCTCGCCCTCTAAACCCAAGCAGAGCAGCAATGACTGTGCTGTGCATCAAGAGACATTGCGAAGTGATGCATGCAGAGAACTGTGCTAACTGGATTGAGTGCTTTACTGCGGTCACAGGACATGCATGTACACACAAGCCGGAGTTGTGACATCTGGTTGCGCTGACTCTGCAATCCCTTCTCTCATGAAGTGTTCCTTTCTGAGCAGTCTGCAGCTCACTAAAGCCTCGTTTACACTGCCCTCTTTGCAGCGCATCAACCTGTACACATGGGTTGATGTACTGCAAATTCTGCCGTGTGGACACTCACCAGAGCGCTTCAGGAGCCATGCGAATCCCTTTTTGGCTGTGACGCAGGAGTGGGGACATGTAGCGGATCAAGCATGTTACCCTGCACTGTAAACTCATTTCTGTGCTCAATCCTCTGCGAAGCTTGCTTTTCCCATCATCCACCATTTTTTCCCCCATCATCCTTTGTGCTAGAACCAGGAAGACAATTCCACCACACACTGTGCAAACCATAGAATTATTAGGTACAAACATATAATTTCTGTACTTTGGCCATTGGAACATTGCCCCCTGCCCCACCACACACACACACATGATCAGAATCGCTTACTTGCAATTTTTTCAAATTAGGATGCAGATCTGAATAGAGAAGCAGACTGAGTATCGGTAATTAGCTGTTTTGTTTTTTTTGTAAGGATTGTTTTTCTCAGGATCCAATAGAACAACAACACTATTCTGCTTACCCTGCGTCACTCCAGATGTCAGTATCAGGAAACATGCCCCCACTGAAGGAACAGCCCTGCTGCGGCATGACTTGCAGTGCAGTGTGGGGGGCCTGTGTAAACAGTTAATTGCCGGGTCAGCACACAGTGCAGCTTGAAAGGAGTGGCGGATAATTCAAAGCACTGCAGCAGTGTAAACGAGGCTTAAGAGTGCTTCATGAGATTGAGGTAAACAGCAGTAGGCAGTATGTGGTGAATGTTCCTCCTCCTCAAAAACCCTTTTAAGAGTTTTTTTATTTAAAAAAAAAAAAAAAAGTTATTTCAAGCTCTTGAGACAGCAACTTAAAAATAGTTGCTTTCAAAGCTCGTTAAAGAGTAGCTTCATAGTAATGGAGTCACTGCTGTCCCAAACATACAGTATACGTTAAGTTACCAGGCCAGGAGTTGCTGTGTAAAATTATTCCATTTACTTCTTCCACAATTAAGTCATTTTGCTCATAATTTACTCTCCATAGATACAAGAAAAAAACGAAACCACTTACCAGCTCTGAAGACATGCCCCAACGCTGGCACACGCAGCCCCATTTTGTTTTCTTTTTTTGTTTTTTTTATACTTTTTATTTATTGCTTTTATCATAAAAAAATAGATATTTTACAATCTTCTGTCAGACATCACATAGGTAGTACAAATACATCCAATGTATAGTTAGGATTGGAAGTCTATACAGAACTCTTTTAGGAAGGGGGGAAACAAGAATTAGAGTGTCCCTTTAAGTGGTAGTCCATTAAAGCTACAGTCCACCAAGGCTTTGGGGAAACCAATCCTTAATTTACTAAGTCCCGACAATTTTGTAGAACTCAACCACCAAAGTTGATATGTCCCCACTACAAAATGGGAGATCCAAACATTTATATCACATTATCAACAGATACATCTGCTGTGATACTACTCAAACTTAATATTTTAAACTATAGTTTACAGTCCTTGCAACTTCCCTCATTGCTCTACTCGTAGCTGACCAATATAATCAGAAAGAAAATAACTTTAAACTGTTTAAATTGGCAGTTTTGTATTTTACCCATCCCACAAAATCAGTTAAACTGTTCAAGTTTCCTCATCTGACTCAGGGATGTCCCGACTCTCAGACGCTTGGAACTCTAGGCTAATGGATTCCACCTTTCTGCCAGCTTCCTCGGGGTCGTTGAATTGGTACATATGCCCTCCATAGTAAATACGAAGTCGGGCAGGCATTAGTAGTGAATGCGTTATCCCCAGGCTACGGAGTCTTGCCCGGACCGCGTCAAATTTCTTCCTCCTCATCCTGGTTGCATACGATAAGTCTGGGAATAAATGGACTGTAGCTCCATTAAAGCGTAAACCATCTGCTGAGTTGGCTGCATGGAGGAGTAAGTTAGAGGAGCTCGTGGTCATCAGGAGGATAACTCTGGGAGCTTCAACGTGAGGGCCTGCTGCTCGAGGGGTTATTTGGTAAGCCTTACAAAAATAATTAGCTGTGTCCTTTGGTAAATCCAGCACCTCAACCAGCCATTTCTGTAAAAAAGATAGTAGTTCCCCTTCTTCACTTCCTTCTGGCAAGCCAATGAGTCGAACGTGAGAGGCTCTACTCGAGTTTTCCAATGCCTCAAGTCTGTATTTTAATTGTGCATTTTCTTGCACCAGCTTAGAGGTAGTGGCCATAGCTTGGGTAGTGATCTTCTCCGCTTATGTAGCAGTTTGAGTTGCGACCTCCAGTTTTACATCTTGCTCCGTAAAACGCTGTAGGATAGAGTCCACTTTCTGATCTATTGCCTGCATCTAAATTTGCAGCGCTCTCCATGGGGGCTCCGCGCCAGTCGATGTCGGTGGGTTGACGGAGGCCTGTAAATCCACTGCGGAAGTTGTTTTAGGACCGCTACCACTCGCCTTTTGATTGCGATCCATAGCAGTGTCTGGTATCAATCGACTCTTTTTGCTGTCAGCAATCGAGATCTGAAGGATTGAGGGACGATTCTTACTTTATACTTTAGTTATTTGAGTTTGATTACCGTGCAGATGCAGAGCTGCTGCAATGTGCTTCTTGCCGGTAGGCTGCTCAACAGCGCCTCTCGCAGCCCCATTTTGTGATGTCACTAAACGAAGTTGTTAGGATCTCATTGATTTGAATGGGGGCGATTTTCTTATAAGTGTTATTACTATTTGAGTGTCGGGATTTTAATTAAAGTGACTGCTCGACTTCTAGGGTCCTTATAAGTTGAGCGGTGGCTTTGATCATTAAAATCCTGACACTAAATAATAATAAACTTTTACAAAAATCGCCCCATTCAATCAATGAAAGCGTACAGCCTTCATTTAGTGACATCACAAATGGGCTGCGCTTGCCAACATGGAGCGTGATCTTCAGAGTTGGAAGTGGCTGCTTTTTTTTTTTCTTTTCCCATGCCTACAGAGAGCAAATTACGAGTGAAATAACTTTTAATTATGGAAGAATTAAATGGAATAATTTTACACAGCAACTCCTGGTCAGGTAACTCAACATATATGTTTGGGAAGGCTGCTACTAGAAACCTGCTCTTTAAGAGGTCGGAAGCACAGGGTCAGCAGGGCCTAGAGTTGACAAAAAAACAAATGATTATATCCTTTTAAGGGCTATTTTAGCATGAAAATTAGACTTGGGGCAACAAGTTAAAAAAAAAAAATTGTTTTGAAAGCTCCCAGTAGTCGACTTGGGGTAGCAAATAAGGCAGCTTTGTTTTAAAAGCCCTTTTAAGCATGGCAGTTTATAAAATTCAGGGCAGCATGTAAATATGCTTATAGGGGGTGTATTTTTAAAACTTACATACCCAGTCACCCAGTGGAAGCGTATTGTGCAGCCGTGCAGGCAGCTGGGGTTCGGCAGTGGACTTGGGCTGACAAATTGGGAGGCAGACCAGGCTGTAGGCAGCTGCCGAGAAGCAGTGTTACTTGGCTGGGGAAGGTTTCTGTGCCACAGCGTAGGGAGCTTATGCTTTCTGCATGGGCATGCTGAGTATGCACGGGGATGACAGAGTCATTACTCACGCCACGGATGGAGGGTGCTTGTAGGGAAAATACTGACTTCTGTCTATATGATGGCTTTGGGCTGAGCAAGGCATATCCTTTTCAACAGAGTACATTTTCCCTGAATGATGACAACAGGGGCCAGTGATAAAATATGTATGGGGAAAGACATTTTTTTAATGCCCCAATAGATAGCAAATTTTTTTGTTATGAATTTCATTCCTTGGCTACAAATAGAAATGATTATGAGTGAAGGTGGTTCCGCCCTGCCTCCCCAGTATCTCAGCATCATTACCAACTTCACAGGTTTATCAAATGCAGTATTTCAGTACTGCTTAACTATATCGACAACCAAATGCCTTAATGTAAAAACAGTATTGGTACAGTGTGCCCAGCAAAGAAAAAAGTGCTTACCTTTACACAAAATGATCAAAGCAGTGGGTTGAAGGTGTTGTATTAGCTGCTAGGTCTGGTGACAGACTATTGTAACTGCTTCCCTCCCCCATCAGAGTAAACACACAAGCATCTCCTGTGGATATCTGCTGTAGATGCTGATTCCCTTATGACGAGTACATGTTTCATACAATTCTCTTCTAGGGTTGAACTCGAACTGCATTGTCATAATTGCTACCTGTGCCTTTATAATAAGGGCGAGTTAGAAGTTTGTTTCTCATCTCCCCCAGGGTGATATAATTAGTAGTGGATCCTGTTCTTCATGTAGTATACAGGCAGTTATATTTTGATCGAAAGTTGAGAAGCCATCGATTCTGTATCACTTAGGCGGCAATAAATATTTTAAAAATGTAGTTGACTTTGCTAACGTGATTTTTAAGAGAGTGCTATAATTTATAAAACTATGCAGCTTGTCTATGTAACTGTCTTTATTGTATTGCTGAGTAGCACCAATGTCAGGAGTTGACTTCTGGTAGCCATATGCAAGTAATATCATTTTTAAACATCTCCATGTTACACAGCCAGGGCTATGCAACTGTCTTTTTGTATTGTTAAATTACTGCAATGTAATTGACATGTGGTAGCTGTATGCAGGTAAAATTTATATTTTTTTATATTTGAGTGTTGCTGGGTAAAATTATTTTTTAAATATTTGAGTGTTGCTGGGCACTTTCAGAAATCTAACTGGTTGCATTGGCAACATTTAATGAGCCTGTGCTAACATTCACTTTTCATTTAAAAACTAAAAGAAAAGGACTGCACAATGACCTAGTAACAGCAGGATATGCTTCTGTGCCCATAACCCAGGTTCAGGAGCTGACTCTGGGAGCAGGAATCAGTGCGGCCCTGGCTGGAGAATAATGCTGCCAATGGCGGTGTGAGCTAGTCCAGGGAATGAGTCCACAGACGGCTGGAGATGCTGCGAGCCCTTGCGGTGTGCGTTGGGGAGTCTTCTCCCTCACAAAGGGGTGTGGTGCATGCACCCAGAGCACGTTGCAGTGGCCTAGGCCAACGCTAGTCTGCCCCACATCACGGGGTGCTAGGAGGTTTAAAAAAAAATCTAGGAGAAATTCCCACCTGTCATCCAGATGACAGCTGAATTTCCCTTAACTTGAATAGGGTATATCACTAACATCAGGATTTATCGCTGAAAGACAAATGCCGGCTGAGGATAGAATCTCTATAGGACACAAAAATAAAACAAAAGCATGTAACTGTACTTCCTTTATTCTGCGTGTTTCAAATGACATTTTACATTGTAACATTGCTAGTGAAACTTTTCACTTTATCTGCAGCAAACCACTTGGGACTATAGATACTTATGAAAGTAGTGTCTGATGCATCCACATGTCCACCACAATTAAAAAAAAAAAAAAAAAAAATCAGTATTTTTTAAAAGTAGTCCCTGATTACTTTTTTATTTCAGAAGTTTTTTTTTCCGTGTGCTCATTAGATGATTTTTCTGGGTGTAATATGAAAAGCAATGCTTTACTTGGAAGCAGACTTTTACCTAGTTCTGTTCCTCCCACTACATCATGGTGGACAACTGGAACACCTTACCAGATGAGATGGTGTCCTGTAAGACGGTGGACAGTTTAAAGAGGAGTTGGGACAGGGTAAGGGGAAGGAATACTGGGAAGGGGGGTGGGAGGGGCAGCTGCGTGATGAGGTGCTAGCTGCACACTCGAACATACTCGATAGACAATGAGGCCTTGTTTCTGCTGGCAATTTCATATGTTCATATCAGCATGTGATGTCACTCATTGTTACATCACAAGCCCTGTGACCTGATTGGCAACATATTTCATAGTTTGTTAACCAAGCAGCAGTAAGGGCACAATGCTGATCATGTATTGAGAGGAACAGAACTATGTCAGTCACCAGGTAGAGTGCTGTTCCACACATCACACCTAGTGCTGTCAGGAAAAAATCTTCTAATTAGCAAAACAGAAAAGAAAAAATACTTTAGATGTAAGAGGTGATAGATGACTGCTTCTGAAAGTTGGTGTTAATTCCAGGCAGTACAGTAGCTCTTAAAAAAGCCTTGTATTTTATTACAGTAAGGAAGTGTTAAAGGAAAACTACACCCTTATATCTTGTTAATTTTGTTTCCTTGTAAGCAACTATTTTCATGTAGCTGTTTAGAGATGTATTTGATAGCTTTAGTTTATTTTCACTGTTCATACTAGTCCTTGTAACTATCCGGGGGACTTCATTTTCTGGTTGTTGAAATCTCATTGCCCCTGACAGCTGCATTAGCATAGGAGAATGTGATGTGTCTGCACTCTTTAGACTCCACAGTATGCCCGTCTGCTTAATTAGACTTTGAGGAAACAAAGTGCTGCAAGGTGTGAAATGCCACATTTACCTTCACTTAGTTTTGCAAACTGTCTTGAGTTGTGATGCAGAGGTTTTTTCTTTTAAATTGCATTCAATTTGTGTGTTTCCAGAGAGTTTTTGCAGGATTTTTGTTCTTTCAGCATAGAGATAGGTAGTATATATGGATGATGTGACATCATGTTCTCATGTGCTATTGCAGTTTTCATGTACAATGAGATTTCAGCAACCATAAAAGGGAGACCTCCAGGGTAGTTACAGGAGACTAGTATGAACAGTAAAAACAAAATAAAGCAAACACTTACAGCCCTAACAGCTACAGGAAAAGAGTTGTATGTTGACATGGAAACAAATAAAATTTACAAGATATGAGGATGTAGTTTTCCTTTAAGGGTTGTAGATGGGGTGTCTCTTCATCAGGCACATTTATTACAAGAGGAGTAGTTCTTTTAGAATACAAGTGACAACCTAATTGTTTGAGAAAATTTCTGGCTTGTCCAAACCTGATCGACACACATTACATATATGTACGGTATACATTGTAAAAGCTTGCAGCATTGCTTTTTACTTGTTCTCTATTTTTTATTTACAATTATTTGTGTTCTTTAAACAGAATATGGGCTACGTTTGGCTAGCCACATCTTTGTGAAGGAGATATCCCCAGAAAGCCTTGCAGCAAGAGATGGGAATATTCAGGAAGGGGACGTTGTATTAAAGGTGAGCTACTTAAAATGATAGGAAGGAAAGAGAGAAATATTTACTTCATTATAGCTGACCATCATTTTTGCTACTAAGCCATACAGAAAGACCATATGCTTTGGCTTGATTAGATGACATTGTGTGACTTAATCGCACTGATAGTTCCTTCAATTTGTAATGCAGTTAGAAAACAAATGAGCAGACGGAAAAGAGCAAAGGGAGATGGTGAAGATAGAAGGGAGATGAGATTGATGAATAAGCTGGAGTCACAATAGGTCTTTGGATCATTGGCATGGCATATAAGGCTTAACCTTCTCATGCTGCTAGGAGTGGTGGTTGGGGTTGAAAATCTAACAAAAAAGTTGTGCCCACCCCCAGGCTCTGTGAGGGTTACCTTATTTCTGAGGCTGCCACCCCATTATGGATTTTTGCTACCCAACATCAGCTATATTGTTTTGCATGCGGTTTGTAAGGAAAGTCAGACAGTGTTTTAATGGTAGTATACAGTAGATTGTGGTGTTAAGCTTCTCAAGAGAGCAGGTGATGTTGACAGCGATGGAAGAGGGTCCCAGACAAGGTAATCCTGCTCGGGGAGATGTTTACAAAAAAATATTTCTACTATTTGGGTTGACTAACTGCCTGATAGGTAAATGGTATGCAGCATAGCTTAACATGCTGATGGACAGGGGTTTGTGCTGCAGGTCTGGAACATCACAAACTGGGCCGCAGAGGGAGTGCTTAAACTCCATTCTGAATGCCTCCTGCCTCGGAGGTTGGGTGGCTCCTTCCACTACACAGGTGCCCTCTGATGGCCAAGGGGGATGGTGTCGTGTAGGAATATGTCACCCCACACTGGAAGGGAAAATCATGATGCCTATATGACACAGGATGTTGTCATGCATATGCAGTGCTTTGTCAATTGACAGGGCGGTACATGGGATTCATCCTAATCCACTTGTGACTGTCATGTGGTCTTCTGTCTCAGGTCATTCCTGAATGGGATGGGGGTTTGGAAATTAAGTTTGGGGAAGGGAAAGAAAAGGGGGCGTTTCGTAGTCGAGACACACTCCTCACCCAGTTGTGATAGCCAGACCTGTATGCCACTGCTTTTCCTTGTCTGGTTCATGACACTCCAGGTGGCTTAGCTCTGTCAGTCAGCCCTCTAGCAGGAGAGTACAGAACAAGAATAAGAGAATGGCAGTGGGTAGCTGGGAGGCCAATGTTGACTTCTTCAGGAAATGATGATCTCAGAGCTTGTAGGCAGGTCAGACAAGAACCTGGCTCACAGTAGAGAAGAAAATTAGTAAAGTTTAATTGTTCTGGTAGCTGGTGTCAATGTTTTTTTTTTACTTTGCACCTTAAAACTGTAATTAAATTTTTTTTTTTTTTTGTGTGTGTGTGTTTTGGGGGGGCATTTTTCCCCTGACTGCCGGCAAGGCTCGGTGGCGGCGTACAGACCATCTGCTCCATCCCCCCTTGCGGGGATCACAGGGCACAGCAGGGTGTGTGGGGTTTTTCATGGTTACGGAGGTAGCTATGGGAAGCCCTAACCCCCTCCCCCAGAGGGTACCAGCGCAAAGGAACAAGTTCCAGGCTGGAAGCCGTGTGGAGACAGATTCCACCAAGGGCCTAGCACCATTAGGACTGAAGCCGGCAGGCGTCAGGACCCCACGGAAAATTTTCTAGCTAGCAGTCTTCAGCGGGGACCACCTCCGATGTCGGTCCTGCCTCCGACGTCAGGTGTAGTACATAAGGAGGCGGTCCTGCCAGAATCCCCAGTTCTAGGGACATGGATATGTTGTTCATCCACACTCATTGGCAGTATCCTTGCCGCTTTAAATCTTGCCGGAAGGTCTTCAAGCTTGCTCCTCCCACCCACCCGGGTGGTATAACTCTCGGCTCCGCCCCATGGCCAGATCTTCCTTACCGCTTGGAAGCTCAGGTTCCTCCTTAACGCTCTGCGTTTACGACTGGTTCCTATTTCTCCGCTTATGGATTTAAAAATAATATTTTGCAAAAGACTTCAGTCTTGATCCCTGCGGCCGCGATGGATAAATCGACCCTGATTTCGGAGATGCCCATGCGGGCAGAAGATGTCTCGGACGGATCCACACTCCACGTGTGTCTACTGCTTAGGCCTTGAGCACGACCCGCAGGCTTGCGACCTGTGCTCATCTTTCACCGACCTCGTCCTCGGACCGTGTGCCGGTGCAACGGGCGTCCGAGAAGCGTTTCCTCGGTGAAGTCCAAGGAGGCCCGGTTGGCGGTGTCCGCGGCGGCGGGCTCGGCGGATCAGCTCGAGCGGATGGTCGCCCTCGAAGAGGAGGCGTCGCGGGCCGTATCTTCCTCGGCCGCGGCATTTATCCCGCTCTCTCTGGGTTCTTCCTACACGGCTTCCTTTAAGGAGCTTTGTCTGTCCCTCTCCACTAAAGGAGAAGGGCCTGCGTCTGCTGGACCTTTTTCTCGGTCCAAAAAGAGGGACAAGGGTAAGTCCCTCGTCGGCGCTCTTAGAGGCCGGAAGAGTCCTCTCCCGGGCCGTCGACCGTCGGCTTCGGTCGACCGCTCGGCTTCGGCCACTGGCCTCACGGTGTCCCCGTCAGGTCAGTTGACCGAGACTCCCACTGATGAAGTCGAGATTTTTCTCGACCCATTGGACGGGCTGTCGCCTTTGGCAGCCGAGATTCCCCTCTCCCCGGTTCCCCCGGGAGGAGTTGAGGATCCCGTGGGCTCGCCTGTGCCTCCGGTTCCGGAGCCCTCGGATGGACCTTCCGAGCCGAAGGGAGTGTCGGTTCCGGCCGACACCTCCCTGCACCGACCCCGGAAATTCCGGGACTCTCGGTCTCGGTCTCGGACCTCTTCGCGGTCCAGCCGTTCCCACCATCGGCGGTCTCGGTCTCGGCACGGCAGTGGCGCGTCGCCCTTCTCCCTCCTCCTCGGATGAGGGAGGCTTGGCGCAATTACGCCGGACGGACGAGACCTTATGTTGCAACAGCTCCTCCTGGCGAGGAATAAGCCGACTCCGCGCCTTCCCGACCATTAAGTAGCTGTCACGGGCGGCAGCCGACACAACCCTCGACTTGTCCGAGGAGCTATACAGGCGGTTGTTCGGCCAAAACCAGCTGCTCCACGATTCCGGTGGAACCTCCGCCTCCACAGCCACCAATTGGGGCTCCGACCAAGGATTCTCGTTAAATGGGGTTTCACCCATCGGCTGTCAGTTACCCTCACTCCGACCGACCTCGGCAGGTGAAGGTGGCTCAGGCCAGAGGCAGCTCTTCCGAGGACTCTTCCGAGTCCGAAGATGATTCCTCCTTCTTCTCCAAGCGACTGGACTTGGAGTCTTCAGGAGAGTCAGCCAATGGGCGATAGCCGTCGTCCTTCCTAGGACTGCTTGGCTCATCTCGGAGTCTACGGGATGGGCTGAACCCGTTCCAAGCAGACGGCAGTATCCCCTCACGGAGATTCTGGACCGAGGGATTCTCCGGCGGAGCCTTTCCGGTGGCCGAGGCCATAGTGGGTCCAGCACTGGAACTTTGGCAGCGCCCTGCTTCCTGCCCTGCGCCCGGCCAGGATGGCCAAAGTATCTGATCCTCGGTTCCTTGTCGGTTTTAAGACACCCCTCTGCTGAGGGTTGGTTACCAACAGCGTTTTCCGGTAGCGCCCGGCTAGCGCCAGGGATGTGGACAAACCTCCTGACAAGAGTCAAGAAATTGGACTATGTCGGGCGAAAAGTCTACGCTGCGTCCTCTCGCGGCCTTCGTCAGGCCAGTTCGGCCATCCTCATGGCACATTTTTCTCATGCCCTGTTGGGCTCCCTGGATGAGGTCATCCCTCATCTTCCCGCCGATCTGCAGACTACGGTTAAGCAGGTGCGGGACCAGGGCAGGGCAGTGGCCAAACAGCAGCTCCAGACTGCTTTGGATGTAGGGGACTCATGTGCCAGATCGGTGGCGGCCGCGGTGGCTGTATGCGTCGGCGGGCGCTGAGGATATCCACCTTACCCCGGATACCCAGCACAAGTTGGCGGATGTTCCCTTTTGAGGACTGACCTCTTGACCCTGGGGTGGAAGGTCACCTGCAGAAGGATCGAAGTCAATGCCACCTTGACTCGGTCTCTTCCGCTCAGAAGGACAAAGGCCGCAAACCACAGCCTAAGCCCTTTTAGTCCTTCTGTGCCCCAGTGGAGCCCGGACCCAACAACGTCAGGGCCAGCAGGCTCGACCTATGGCATCCCAAACCCAAGCATGGCTTCCTCTAACAGGAGGCAGGAGGAAAGGGCCCAGGAGGTCCCTCGGCGGTCCCTCCTCCAAAGCCTGCCAGTGGCAGGCTGAGGGGTGTCGCCCCATCCCGTCACCTTACCCCCTAGGTCCCCCGTGGAAGGCGGCTCAGCACTTCCGTTCCGCCTGGTCCGCTGTTACCACGGACAGGGTGGGTCTTGGAAGGTAGTGGAAGAGCCTCCCTGGAATTGAGCAGGCACCACCCTTGAGCCGCAATCGCCTCAGAGAGCCGGATCCCCAGCCTCTCACTGGCGGCTCGTCGAGCCGACATCACTCTCCTCCTCAGAGAGGTGGTAAGAAGTGGTGGACCCTCCTTCAGACCCAGGGTTTGTGTCCAGGTACTTCCTGGTTCGAAAGCGGGACAGGGGCTGGCGCCCCATTCTCGACCTACCACGACCTAAACAAGTTCCTAAGGTCTCGAACCTTCAGAGTGGTCACTCTGGCTCAGATAATACCATCCTTGGAGCAGCGTGTGGTTCTGCTCTCTGGACTTGCAGGGAGCGTTTTTCACGTCCCTATCCGTCCGTCTCACCAGAGATTCCTTCGCTTCGGCGGAAGGATCTCTCTTGATTCAAGCCATTGCCCTTGAAAGCTTGTCTCCAGCTCCCAGGGTCTTCACCAAATGCATGGCAGTGGTGACAGCATTCCCTGCTGGCGCCCGGGGGTCAGTGTACCTTACCTGGGCGACTGGCTGATAGCAGCTCCCTCCAGGAAGGAGGCGGAGTGGTCAGAGATCTGGCCCTCCAGGTCTGCTCTCAACTGGGCCTCCTTGTCAGCGAGGCCAAAGTGAGACTCGGGCCGGAAGCAGGTGATTTTATTCATCGCGAAAATCGAGCTCTCTGTGAGCCAGGCTGGCTCCAGGCGGACAGGGCCGAGGGTTCTTTTCCTCCTTTGCCCGATCATTTCTGGTTGGGCAGTGCGTCCCTACCGGGACTTCCCCTGCGCCTCCTGGGTCTCATGGCGGCCTGTACCAGCGTGGTCCGTTGGGCCGCTGGAACATCGTCCTTCAGTGGGGACTGGCCAGCCCAGTGGTCCTCGCTGCGATCCCTTGGACCAGCTTGTGTCGGTGACTTCAGGGATGTGGAATGCTCTCCAGTGGTGGACCGTTCCAGATCATTTGCAGGAGGCATCCCGTTCGTCCGCCCGAGCCAGCCGTCTCTCTGTCGACCGATGCCTCTCTGATGGGTTGGGGTGCCCATCTGGGGGACACGGGCTCATGGCCTCTGGTCCCAAGGGAGTCCGATGCCACATCAACCTGCTGGAGCTCCAGCGGTCCGCCTAGCTCTCACCGCCTTTGCTCCGTTCCTCCGGGGTCAAGTGGTCCAGTCAGGACGGACAATACCGCGACCATGTACTATCTAAACCGCCAGGGCGGGGCCCTCCATGCTTCTATGCAAGGGCTCTCCGCGATTTGGTCACTCGTCGCGGCCTGGAGGCGGATCTCCAGCCATTCACGTGGCAGGGCCTCCAACACCCTGGCCGATGCCCTGAGCCGGATGGGGGCTGCATCCCCGAGTGGTCTCTCCTCCCGGAGGTAGTACAGCATCTGTTCTCCCTTTGGGACACCTCAGGTGGACCTGTTTGCCTCCATGGAGAGCAGTGGCTGAGTCTGTTCCATACCGCCCCCTCAGCAGGGCTCGCTGCAGGGGGATGCCTTCTCGAGGCAGTGGACCCCGGGCCTCTTTCGCCTTTCCCCCCATTTCCTTGATCCACAAGGTGCTTCTCAAGGCGAGGAGGGACAAAGGCGCAGGTGATCTGATAGCCCCAGACTGGCCTCGCAGTTCTGGTACCAGATCTCCTCAGTCTCGGCTCCAGGACTCCACGGCAGCTTCCAGCTCGCCGGACCTGCTCTCAGTCAATCAGGGAAGGTGTTCCATCTGGACCTTCAATCCCTACACCTGGCGCCTGGTTCCTGGCGGCTAGGTTCAGAGCTTTGGGTCTTTCGACGAGGTCCTCAATGTAGTTGGGCGTCCCGTAAGTCGACCAGAAAATGCTATGCCTTCAAATGGAAAAGGTTTTCCATTTGGTGTCAGAAACAAAGGCTTGGACCCTTCCTCCTGTTCCTTGGCAAGCATCTTGGACTGTTGTAGTCCCTTTCTAGTCAAGGCTTAGGTCGTGACCTAAGGGTGCACTGGCAGCCATCTCTGCTTACCGGGCGCGGGCCGGGAAGCAGTCGGTGGCGCAGGAGAAGGTGGTCTGGCGCTTTTTCAAAGGCCTTGATCACATTTCCCCTCCAGTGCGGGAACCCCCACCTCCGTGGGATCTACTGCTGGTACTGGCAAAGCTCATGGGCAAGCCATTCGAACCTATGCACAGGTGTGCTCTCTCTCACCTATCGTGGAAGACCGCCTTCTTGGTGGCTATCACGTCAGCCAGAAGGATGGGAGAGCTCCAGGCGCTTTCCACCGAGTCTCCCTTACCTGGTCTTCCACAGGGACAAAGGTTGTCCTCTTCCCCACCGAAATTCCTTCCGAAGGTGGTGTAGGAGTTTCACCTTAACCAGGTGACTCTGCGGTGTTCTACCCCAATCACACACCTCGGAGGCGAATAAGGCTCCATACTCTGGATCCTAGAGGCGCTCGCTTATTACAAGGGCGCCTGGCTGAAATCGGGGAGAGGTTCGCCAGCTGTTTGTCACCTACGCTGAAGCCCATCTGGCAGACCTGCAGCCAAGCGGCGATAAGCAGGTGGGTAACCTCCTGCATAGATCTCTGCTATAAGTTAGCGGGCATGGAGCCTCCCAGAGGATAAGATCATTCTACCGCCATACTGCTGCAGCGGTGGCTGCTTCCGGGGCGTCCCTATCCAGAAATCTGCAGGGCTGCTACCTGAGTCAGCAAACACCTTCATTACCACTACCACATCGGCCTTGAGTCACGCCCGGGATGCTGGTTTTGGGGCCTCGGTTCTCAGTCTCTCTTTCCCAAGTAAGTATATGGGGTGTCGTCTTGCCTCCCTCCTCCCGGAGAACTGCTAGGAGTCTGCCAGAAAAGTGTGGATGGAACAACATATCCATGTCCCTAGAAATACAGGTTACTCACTGTAACAGGAGTTCTAGGGAATGAGCATATGTGTTTCATCCACACGACCCAACCGACTCCTCCGCCTCGACGCTAACAACCTGAGCTTCCAGCCAGGCCAGATCTGGCGCCATGGGGGCGGGCAACGAGTTATACCACCCGGGTGGGTGGGAGGAGCAAGCTTGAAGACCTTCCGGCAAGATTTAAAGCGGCAAGGATACTGCCAATGAGTGTGGATGAACAACATATACCATTCCTAGAACTCCTGTTACAGGTGAGTAACCTGTATTTCTTTCCCGCCGTCGACTTGCATGTCTCGACCTCTTCGGTTTATTCTAGCGGCGATGACCAAGAAATCTATTCAGAAACCATCCAAACTTCGGAAGAAATCTTCTTTCAAGCCTTTTCTTCGTCTGATGTCCTCCCCAACTTCAGTGGAGGGCCATTCTTTGAAGTGTGCTTGTGGGAAGCAGATTCCTTTCAAAGACCCTCATTCGGCCTGCGTTCGGTGCCTGGGCCCGGACCCACGACACTCAGGCTTGCTCCTTCTGCCAGGGCTTTAATAGCAGATGAGAATCCATGACGAAGGCTTTCCAGGCTTTCCTTCTTGAAGAAAAGCTCAAGGCCATGGAACCTTCCTCCAGGGAATCTTGAAATCGCACAGGCACCACGAGAAGCACCGGAGAAGGTGAGACCTAGATCCCCTCTAGGGCCCCAGACTCCCGCAGCTTGGGCTCCAGCTCGGACCGCCTCCCCATCTAGAGCCCACTCTCAGCCCCGTCGTGGTCCAAATCAGCCAGCGGTTCTTGACTCTGAAGCTGCCAGACCCTCAGGCCTGCTTCTTCAGCTCAGGCCTCGTCCAGGTCAGGGGAGCATCACAAGTCCTCGTCCCGGCACTCGGTTACCGACGTCCGGTCAGTCTCCCTGCCGCCACCACCCCAACGCAAGACCAAGGAGCTGACCTCCCTTAACCGGATATCGGATCCGACGTCGGCCCACCTGACGTCGGCCAGGGTACACAAACACTCCCGGGGCGGCGGCTGTTCGTCACCCGTCGCCAGTCAGGCATTCACCCCTAGGATGCCGGGCGGGGACCCGGCGCAGATACACAGCCAGAAGAACCACACCGCCTACCGACGTCGGTCAGGGCGTTGTCGGAGGAGGAGTCCACTCAGCCGAAGACCAGGCAGGCGATTCGGGCCCGTGAAGTCCCATGGGCCCTCCCCAGAACGGAGACCCCGGGGGCGGCGCCTGGCCCAGCGACAGGCCACGGCGCCAGATCCGTCGTCAAGCTTCAACCAGCAGAAGTGAAGGGCTCTTCCTTTCTGGTGGACACCATGAAAAAGGATGTGGTCACCGCACCTCCTCCACACCCACGGCACCACCGACGCCTGCGCCTCCTCCGCCAAAAAGGGCAGCAGGCGAGCACCACCCCAGGACCCAGCAGCACCTCCTAGGGCAGATCTACAGAGAAGAGAAGGCCTCGCCTAGATCCTCTTCAGGGTCACCCAGCCCCAAGAGATCCAGAAGACGTCCAGTATTCACCGTCTCACGGAGGGATTCAGATCTGACATCTCTGAATGCTCCAGGTCTCCTTCACTGATCAGCATCCCCTCTCTGGACCTACGCGACCTCCCTAGGTCTCCTCCGGATGACCCCTCGTTCTCAGAGATAATGACACATCCAAGAGAACATGGGATGGGATGCGGAGGAACTCGACCACGAAAGATTACGCCTTGCCTGCTACCTTCGTCAGAAAGATCCCAAGCCTGTGGTAGTGCCACCCTTGGTGGACACCTTCGTGGACGTCACCCAAGGCAGCGTGGGCGTCCATAATGCGACCCGACAATGCGAAGAGGCTGACCGCCTGTACAAGGCCCCAGGGAGGACCCAGTACCTGGCTAACCATCCTCTGGCCGACTCCCTGGGCATTACAGCCTCATGACCGGGTCTCAAGACCGCAACATCTGAAACATGCAGCCACTGGACCCAGAGTCCAACAACTGACGCGGCTGGGTAGGAAGATTTTACGCGCCAGCGACCTGGCGGCATTAGATCATTGAATTACTCTGACCCACATGGTCTCAGTTCCAGAACGCGCTGTGGGAAACAGGGACAGGAACTGGTGGAGAATTTAGAGACAGTGGCCAGAAGGAGGAACTCCATCAGCTCCTCCGCACGGGTTCAGACGTGGGGACCCAGGTGCTCCAAGCCACGTACGACTCCGCAGACTCTTCGGCCAGTGCGGCAGCCTCAGGCGTATGTCTCCGGAGACACTCATGGCTCCGTGTCTCCGGGTTTACCCCGGATGTCCAGAAAAACATTATGGATGCTCCTTTTCATGGCGAAGTTTTGTTTGGTGAAGCCTCGGAAAAGGTCATCACCAAATTACAGGAAGCTGGGAAGGCTGTTAGATCTGTCCAGGCCATGTACAGATCTAGACTCAGTTCCTTTCGTAGGAACCAGAGTCGTTTCCGAACCCGGACTCAGAGGCAACAACCTCGTTCCAGCCAGCAACAGAGGGGCTCCTTCTCCCGGAAAGCCTAGGTCAAGACGTCCTCAGGTAGAGGCCAACGTGCTACCAAGTCGGCCCAACCTGCAGGACCCTCTGCTGCCACAGCATGACTCCTTCCCAGCCCCCGCCCCTCCTCTGGATCAATGAGAAACAAAGGTCGGAGGTCGCATCGCAGACCACCTGCCAGGGTGGCGGTCGATCACCACCGACAGGTGGGTGCTACAGTTGGTCGAAAAAGGCCACTATATAGAATTCCTAGACAAGCCCCCCACAAGGCCTCCTCTGCTCTCCAGTTACTCAGGTCAGCATGCTCTGCTCATAAGGCAGGAAGTGCTCACGCTTCTACAGAAAGAAGCTTTGAGCACGCTTCAGGGAACCAGAGAGGAGCAGGTTATTATTCACACTTCTTCCTGGTTCCAGAAAACAGGGGACCTCCGTCCAATCTTGGACCTCAGCGACCTCAATATGTCTGTCGTTTACAAGCGCTTCCACATGGTGACCCTCCCGGGACTAATCCCCATGCTGAAGAAGGATGCTTTCTTGGCGTCCCTAGACATGCAGGACGCCTACCTGCACATCCCTATCGCTTGGGCGCACAGGAGGTTCCTGCACTTCAAGTTTCTCAGTCGCCACTACCAGTTCCGAGCACTTCCTTCCGGGCTGTCATCAGCACCCAGGGTATTCACCAAGTGCATGGCAGTTGTGGCAGCATCTCTGCGGAGACAGGGCCACTACGTGTTCCCGAACCTGGACGACTGGCTTCTCATGGCCTCCTCCAAGGAGACATTGCTGTTGTCCATTCAGCATACCCAGGCTCTTTTTCAGTCTCTGGGCATCTTAATCAGCTCCGAGAAGTCTCTCCTGGTACCGTCTCAGAAGCTGCAGTTCATAGGGGCAGTTCTGGATACTGTCAAGGGACGCCTTTCTTCCCAAGACAGAGGCGGGCATCGATCCTCATAAGGGATCTGTCAGGTGAAGAAGACCGTCCGGCCAGACTGGTCCTTTGCCTGCTCGGACACATGGCTGCGGCCATTCCAACAGTCCGATGGCAAGACTTCATGCATGGTAACCCAGTGGATGTTAAGGGTGCAGTGGGACCAAAGGCAAGACCATCTGCAGCATCCAGTCAGAATCCGAAGACTGTGGTTGGGACTGGCAATGGTAGCTAGACCGGGAACCCTCTCGGTGGGGTTCCTTTCACAGCGCGCCGTCCCGGTGTGCTAACTCTCCACAGATGCCTCAGGGCTGGGGTGGGGAGCGCATTTAAACGGGTGAGGTCTCAGAGACATGGACTACCTAGAATCTCATCTCCATATCAACATATTGGAGATGAGGGTGGTTCTTATGCCTGCAAGCCTTCCAGTCGAGATTCCACAGAGTACTCTCCTGTTACAAACAGACAATACTGCGGTGATATATTACCTCAACAAACAAGGAGGCACACACTCCTACCCCCTTTGCAGGGAGGCCATGAGGGTGTGGGAATGGGTAGTACGACACAACGCAAACCTCATTGCAGTTCACGTTCCCGGGGTGGACAACACTGTCGCAGACAGCCTGAGTCGTTCCCAGGCCAGGGTCCACGAGTGGGAACTTCTACAGGAGGTGGCAGAGGATCTGTTCCACAGATGGGGCACTCTAGAATTAGACCTATTCACCTCCCCATCTAACGCAAAACTGCCCAATTTTTGCTCGCTAGATCCAGGGCCTGGTGTTTTCTGGCGAGACACGTCCCTCTCCTGGGCGGGCAGATTCCTTTACGCCTTTCCTCCTTTTTCGTTGATCCTGAGAGTCCTTCTCAAACTTCACAGGGAGCATGCGACGCTTATTTTGATAGTGCCTTTTTGGCCCAGGCAAATTTGGTTCCGCTTCTGAATCAGTTATCCGGAACCTCCCTTCCTTCTATGATCACTCCACCTGCTGTCTCAGGAGGAGGTTCGCTAAGTCCACCTGGACCTACATTCACTGAACCTGCATGCCTGGCTCCTCGAGACCATGTTATGCACACAGGGTCTGCAAGAAGTGGCAGAGGTACTTTCTGCCGCTAGAAAACCGGCGACACACGCAACATACGCCATGAAGTGGCACAGGTTTTGCCTGTGGTCTCAAGCACGCGGTTTCTCACCCCTAGACTGTCCTGAAAAGATGGTTCTGGAGTACCTGCTTTCCCTTTTTCAATCCGGGTTAGCTTACTCCTTGATCAAAGTGCACCTTTGTGCGATCTCGGCTTATCATGCCCCCATAGGCCACCACATGGTGGCCCAGCTGGATACTACCCATGCCTTTTTAAGAGGGGTCCTCCACCTTAGGCCACCCATCAGGGATCCCGTCCCTCCTTGGGATTTACCTTGCGTTCTGAGCAGCTTACGCTGCCACCCTTTGAACCTGCCGCAGATTTGTGACTCGTTTTTCTGTCGAAAACGTTGTTTGTTGCCGCTATCAGAGAAGAATTCAATTACATGCTCTCATGTGCAAGGAGCCTTATTTAGTTTTTCATCAGGACAGGGTGTCCCTGAGGATGAATCCTAAGTTCCTGCCTAAGGTGGTTTCAGCCCTTACCCTTAACCAGGACATTGATTTACCAGTGTACTTTCCTAAGTACGCCAATCGAGGAGAAGCACTGCTCCACACCCTGGATGTCCACAGGTGTCTCAAATATTATTTGACCAGAACCAAACAGCACCGAAAAGCGGAGCAGCTGTTGGTTTCATTCGCTGAGAGGATGAAAGGGGCCCCAGTTTCGAAACAGACCCTTTCACGCTGGCTCATTCAGCGTATCTCGTTTTGCTACGACAAGCGTAAGAAACCCTTACCAGGAGTGGTCAAGGGCCATTCAACAAGAGGAGTGGCTACCTCCTTCGCAGCACTGAAGAACGTATCTACATCGGCCATATGTGCTGCAGCCACCTGGAGTTCGGTGCACACTTTTATCAGGCATTATAGCCTGGATATCGCCTCAAGGCGAAGAGCGGGTTTCAGCCTTGCTGTTCTTCAGGGCCTCCTGTCTTAGGCTCAGGACAGGTCTGAATCTCCGTATTGCCTCCTCCCGATGGCCTCTCAAGGCGCCATTGCTTGGGAATCAGTCCTAATGGTGTAACCTGCTGCAAGAGCTGTACCTCGAAGAAGATAGTACAGTTACGTAAGAACTTACCGTAACAGTAGATCTTCGAGAACAGCTCTTGCAGCAGGTACCTTCCCGCCCACCATTCCCCCTTGGAGGAAGTAGGTTCCAGACTTATACTATCCTTAGGATCGGAAAGGTCGGTTCTTAATCTTGGCCATCTGATGGCGGGTCCTCGGTCTCCCTTTCTGATGTCATCCAGCGACCAGAAGTCTCCGGTGGGAGAACTGGGGATTCTGGCGGGACCGCCTCTTTATGTACTACGCCTGACGTCGGGGGTGGGACCGACATCTGAGGCTGTCCCCGCTGAAAACTGCTAGCTAGAAAATTTTCCGTGGGGTCCTGACACCTGCCGGCTTCAGTCCTAATGGTGTAACCTGCTGCAAGAGCTGTTCTTGAAGATCTGCTGTTACGGTAAGTTCTTGCGTAACTGTACTTTCTTAATGCATTGTAGTACAACTCAAGCTTTGCATTGTAGCAGGAAAAATGCATAATTGACAAGTGTTATGTCATGTGCCTGGAATTTTAGGAATCACAAGTTCTACTTCTTGTTGAATTATTAGAATTGCTATGTGAGGATATTTATTTTAATTTTTTCAGTTTTACCTGGATATTAGTGTATATGATTTGGGTGGTGCTCATCGATTGCAGTTGTTTTTTTCTTGTAATACCATTTGAGATTTCGATTTGAGAATTATCTGTTTAGTTAAAAAAAAGCATTTATAAAATCAGGTGATAATACCCCATTTTCTTATTTAACTCACCACCCCCCAATTTCTCGTAACTGGCCAGCATCGGTCAACAGTGGGTACATGACTACTGGCAACTAAGCACCACAATTTCAATGGGATTCTGGGACTTATTTGAATATCAGTTTCATAATTCACTCCTGAGTTATGGCCCGGCAACCTTACAAGTGTGTGTGTGTACCTGTATATATCTGGCTATGAACCATAACATAATTCAGATTATTTCAGCATAGCAAGTCAGCAAAGCTGTTGCAGTTTATCATTCATTATTTTTAATCTTTTAGAACAGATTTTTGTAAGAACAATAACTCATTCCAAAGTATCCGGTTATACTGAACTAAGTAAGTGGTTCAATTTTTCAAAGTCACGCTGCACAGAAAATGGAAGTGCTTTCACTTTCTTTTTCTGCCTGTGCCCTTTCACATTAATTAATTGGTTCCAGTACAGGAAACTGCAGTTTGACCTTTGGCACAGTTTTTTGGAGGTAAGAGACGTTCTAGGGACATGGATATGTTGTTCATCCACACTGTCTGGCAGGTTCCTTGCTGCTTTAAATCTTGCCGGAAGGTCTTCAAGCTGGCTCCTCCCACCCACCCGGGTGGTAAAACTCTCGGCTCCGCCCCATGACGCCAGATCTTCCTTACCGCTTGGAAGCTCAGGTTCCCTCCTTAATGCTCTGCGTATAGGACTGGTTCCTAATTCTTCGATATTTCGAAATCAAAAGTTTTTTGCTAAAAAGACTTCGGTCTTCTTTCCCTCGCGGCTGCGATGGACAAATCGACTCCCGGTTTCCGGAGGTGCCCTTGCGAGCAGAAGATGTCAGGAGCGGATCCACTCCACGTCGTCTACTGCTGTGACCTTGAGCACGACCCGCAGGCCGTGACCTGTGCTCTTCCTTTTCGGCCTACATCCTTGAAGACCATGCTGCCCGCTTACAACTGGGGCTCTGAAAAGAATTCCTCCGGTTAACCCTAAGAAGCCCGGTTGCGTGTCCAAGGGCGGTGGCTCAGCGGATCAGCTCGAGCAGATGATCGCCTCAAGAGGAGGCGGGCGCGGCCACTTCTACCTCGGTCATGCATTTGTCCCCACTCTCTCGGTGCCTCAGACCGCTTCCTTTATGAGCTCTGTCTGACCCTCTCTATGAAAGGTGAGGGTCCAACTTCTTCTGGACCTTTTTCCAGGTCCAAAAAGAGCAAAAGTAAGTCTCTCCGTTGGCGCTCTTGGGGCCGGAAGATCCCTCCCTTCTTGTCGACAGCCCGACTTCGGTCGACCTCTCTCAGCTTCGCCACTGGCTTCAATTGCTCCGTCAGGCCAGTTGACCGAGACTCCCATTGACGTGGTTGAGATTTTTCTCAACCTGTTAGACGGGTTGTCGGCTGGAGAAGCTGAGAACCCCCTCTCCCTGGTTCCCCCGGTGGGAGTTGAGGATTCCGTTGGCTCGTCTGTGCCTCCGGTTCCGGAGCCTTCGGTGGAATCGTCCGAGCCGAGGGGAGTGCCGATTCCCGACACCTCCCCGCGCCGTCCTCAGTCTAGCCGAGAATCTCGGTCTCGGACATCCTTGCTGTCCAGCCGATCCTGCCGTCATAGGCGGTCTCGGTCTCGGCACCGCGGCAAGCGGCGCCACCGCTCTTCCTCTTCCCCCTCCTCGGACGAGGGGAGGCTTCGGCGCAAGTTGCGTCGGAGGTATGAGGAACTCATGTGGCAACAGTTTCCTTTTGACTGGAATAAGCCGACCCAGTCGCCTTCCCGCCATTAAGTGTCTGTCATCGAGCTGCCGAACAACCCCTCGTTGTAGCCGAGGAGCCTGTTCCCAGGCCAGTTGTTCGGCCAATTCCAGCTGCCCCACCGATTCTGGTGGAACCTCCGCCTCCACAGCCGTTAGTTGGGGCTCCCACCAAAAGTTCTCGGTCGGCTCGGGATTTGCCCTAGTTGTCTGTCACCCTCACTCCCGATCAACCTCGGCAGGTGGAGGGTGGCTCAGTCGAGGCAGCTTTTTGAGGACTCTTCCGAGTCCGAGGATGATTCCTCCCTTTCTCCAAGCGTATGGACTTGGAGTCCTCAGGAGGACAGTCAGTGGACATAGCCTTCGTCCTTCTTAGGGTTGCTTCGCTCATCTCGGAGTTCACCGGATGAAGCTCTAACCTGCTTTCTAACGGGCCAGGTATCCCTCACGGAGATTCTGGACCGAGGGATTCTCCCACGAGGCCTTCTCGGCGGCCGAGGCTACAGGGTCCGGCTTGAGCTTTGGCAGTGCCCTGCTTCCTGCCCTGCGCCTTCGGCCAGGATGGCCAGGAAGCATGACGGTCCCTACCGGTTCCCTGTCCCGGTTTTCGAACACCCTCTGCTGAGGGGTTGGTTACCGACAGGGCGTTTCCGGCGCGTAGGGAATGCCAGGGATGTGGACTAATCTCCTGACAAGGAATCCAAGAAATTGGATTATGCTGGGCTTAAAAAGTCTATGCTGCGTTCCTCTCGGCCTTCGCCAGGCCAGTTCGGCCGCCCTCATGGCCATTTTTCTCATGCCCTGTTGGGCTCCCTGGATGAGGTTGTCCTCATCTTCCCGCTGGATCTGCAGACTGCAGTCAGGCTGGTGCGGGACCAGAGCAGGGCAGTGGCCAAACAGCAGCTCCAGACTGCTTTAGACATCGGGGACTCATGTGCCAGGTCTGTGGCGGCCGCAGTGGCCATGCGTCGTCGGGCTTGGCTGAGGATATCCACCTTTACCTCGGATACCCAGCACAAGTTGGCGGATGTTCCCTTTTTGGGGACTGACCTCTTCGGCCCTGAGGTGGAAGGTCACCTGCAGAGGATCGAGAAGTCCAATGCTACCTTGGTCTCTGTCTCTTCCGCTCAGAAGGACAAAGGCCGCAAGCCACAGCCTAAGCCCTTTCGTCCTTCTGCGCCCGCGGCGCGCCCGGCCCAGCAACGTCAGGGCCAGCAGGCTCAGGCTTGGCATCCCAAACCCAGCTGCTGGCTTCCTCCAACAGGAAGCAGGGAGGTAGAAGGCCCAGGAGGTCCTGGCCGGTCCCTCCTCCAAGCCTGCCCAGTGACAGGCTGAGGGGTGTCGCCCCCATCCCCGTCACCTCACCCCTGGTTCCCCCCGTGGGGGGACAGCTCCGACACTTCCTTTCCGCCTGGTCCGCTGTTACCATGGACAGGTGGGTACTGGAAGTGGTGGGAAAAGGCCTGCCTCTAGAATTCGAGCATGCCCCGCCCTTCAGAGCCGTCGCCCCTTGGGGGGCCTCGGGGTCCGCAGCCTCACTAGCGGCTCATCGAGCCGACATCGCTGTCCTCCTCCAAAAGGAGGTGATCAGGGAGGTAGAGGACCCCCCCTCAGACCCGGGGTTCATGTCCAGGTATTTCCTGGTTCCGAAACGGATGGGGGGCTGGCGCCCCATTCTCGACCCTACACGACCTGAACAAGTTCCTAAGGTCTCAACCTTCAGGATGGTCACTCTGGCGCAGATAATACCGCCTCTGGAACACGGCGTGTGGTTCTGCTCTCTGGACCTACAGGACGCTCTTTCACATCCCTATCCGTCCGTCACATCGGAGATTCCTTCGCTTGAGCGGAGGGATCCCTTTTCGAGTTCCAAGCCATGCCCTTTGGCTTATCTCCAGCTCCCAGAGTCTTCACCAAATGCATGGCAGTGGTGACAGCATTCCTGCAGCGCCGAGGGGTCCGGGTGTACCCTTACCTGGACGATTGGCTGATAGCAGCCCCCTCCAGACAGGAGGTGGAGTGGTCCAGAGATCTGGCCCTCCCAGGTTTGCTCTCAAGTCGGCCTTCTCATCAACGAGGCCAAGTTGGAACTCGAGCCGAAGCAGGTGATCCTGTTCATCTGGGCAGAGCTCGACTCTCTTCGAGCCAGAGCATGGCTCCCAGCGGACAGGGCCGAGGTTCTTACCTCCTTTGTCCAATCATTTCTGGTTGGGCAATCGCGCCCTGCCCGGGACTTCCTGCGCCTCCTGGGTCTCATGGCGGCCTGTACCAGCGTGGTCCGTTGGGCACGCTGGCACATGCGCCCCCTTCAGTGGGGACTGGCCAGCCAGTGGTCACAACGCTGCGATCCATTGGACCAGCTAGTGATGGTGACCCAGGAGATGTGGAACGCTCTCCGGTGGTGGACCGTTCCATCTCATCTGCAGGAGAGCATCCCGTTTGTCCGCCCCGAGCCGACGGTCTCTCTATCGACCGATGCCTCTCTGATGGGTTGGGGTGCCCATCTGGGGGAACACCGAGTGCACGGCCTCTGGTCCCACGAGTCCCGATGCCACATCAATCTGCTGGAGCTCCGGCGGTCTGCCTAGCTCTCACCGCCTTTGCTCCGTTTCTCCGGGGTCAAGTGGTCCGAGTCCAGACTGACAATACCACGACCATGTACTACCTGAACCGCCAGGGCGGGACGCGCTCCATGCTTCTATGCAAGGAAGCTCTCCGCATTTGGTCACTTGTGCGCAGCCTGGAGGCGGATCTCCTAGCCATTCATGTGGCAGGAGCCTCCAACACCCTGGCCGATGCCCTGAGTCGGATAGGGGCTGCATCTCACGAGTGGTCTCTCCTGCCGGAGGTAGTACAAGATCTGTTCTCCCACTGGGGCACACCTCAGGTGGACCTGTTTGCCTCCAGGGAGAACGCGAAGCTGAGGCTGTTTCATGCCCGCCCCCCTCAGCAGGGCTCGCTGCAGGGGGATGCCTTCTCGAGGCTGGACCCCGGGCCTCTTTTACGCCTTTCCCCCATTTCCCTTGATTCACAAGGTGCTTCTCAAGGCAAGGAGGGACAAGGCACAGGTGATTCTGATAGCCCCAGACTGGCCCTGCCAGTTCTGGTACCCAGATCTCCTCAGCCTCAGCTCCAGGCTCCCGAGGCAGCTTCCAGCTCGCCCGGACCTGCTCTCAGTCAATCAGGGGAAGGTGTTCCATCCGGACCTTCAATCCCTGCACCTGACGGCCTGGTTCCTGAGCGGCTAGAGTTCCAGGCCTTGGGTCTTTCCGACGAGGTCCTGAATGTTGTTGAGGCGTCCTGTAAGGAGTCGACCAGGACATGCTATGCCTTCAAATGGAAGAGATTTTCCATTTGGTGCCAGAGCAAGGGCTTGGACCCTTCCTCCTGTTCTGTGGCAAGCATTTTGGACTATTTATGGTCCCTTTCTAGTCAAGGGCTTAGGTCGATGACCCTAAAGGTGCACCTAGCAGCCATCTTTGCTTACCGGGCGCGGGCCGGGGAGCAGTCGGTGGCGCAGGAAAAGGTGGTCTGGCGCTTTTTCAAAGGCCTTGATCACATGTCCCCTCCGGTGCGAGAACCTCCACCTCCATGGGATTTACTGCTGGTACTGGCAAAGCTCATGGGCAAGCTCATTCGAACCAATGCACAGGTGTGATCTCTCTCTCACCTGTCGGGAAGACCACCTTCTTGGTGGCTATCCGTCAGCCAGAAGGATGGGAGAACTCCAGGTGCTCTGCATTGAGTCTCCTTACCTGGTCTTCCACAGGGACAAGGTTGTCCCTGCGCCCACCGAAATTCCTTCCGAAGGTGGTGTCGGAGTTTCACCTTAACCAGGTGCTGACTCTGCGGTGTTCTACCCCAATCACACCTCGGAGGCGAATACAGGCTCCATACTTTGGACCTAGAAGGGCGCTCGCTTATTATAAGGAGCGCACGGCTGAAATTCGGGGAGAGGTTCGCCAGCTGTTTGTTACCTACGCTGAAGCCGCACCTGGCAGACCTGCAGCCAAGCGGACGATAGGCAGGTGGGTCACCTCCTGCATAGATCTCTGCTATAAGTTGGCGGGCATGGAGCCACCCAGAGGGATAAGAGCTCATTCTACTCGTCATACTGCTGCATCGGTGGCTGCTTCCAGGGACGTCCCTATCCAGGAAATCTGCAGGGCTGCTACCTGGAAGTCAGCACACACCTTCATTACCCATTACCACATCGACCTTGAGTCACGCCGGGATGCTGGTTTTGGGGCCTCGGTTCTCCAGTCTCTATTCCCTAAGTAGGGGGTGTGCGCCTTGCCTCCCTCCTCCCGGAGAACTGCTAGGAGTCTGCCAGACAGTGTGGATGAACGACATATCTATGTCCTAGAAATGGAGTTACTCACCTGTAACAGGAGTTCTAGGAATGGTATATTGTTCATCCACACGACCCACCCGCTCTCCTCTGCCGACGCACAACCTGAGCTTCCAGCGGGCCAGATCTGGCGTCATGGGGCGGAGCTGAGAGTTTTACCAGCCGGGTGGGTGGGAGGAGCCAGCTTGAAGACCTTCCGACAAGATTTAAAGCGGCAAGGAACCTGCCAGACAGTGTGGATGAACAACATATACCATTCCTAGAACTCCTGTTACAGGTGAGTAACCTGTATTTTCTCACCCAAGGGGTCCCTTAGCATCAGTAACAATGTGCAGTTAGCTGACTAGATTGAACTGCCTCGGAGGTGGAAATTATAATAGTGAATCTAATGAATTAGCTAATCAGGAAAGAGCTTGAGGGTGTGCTGAGGAGAGCCTGCCTGGAAGGCACCAGAGTTTTTTCTCTGCTCACTGAGTAACACTGCCTCTGGGGTGCTCTCTCTTTTGGCCTAGAAAAAGCCGTTTGCTGGAAAATCTAAGGCCATCAAAGGTACTGATGAAGTGCCTGGTAAACCAAAGTCTTCAAAAGGTGCTGATGAGGTATCTACAAATAAAATAAAAGCTGATAAGGTCACTGATGAAGTGCCTTCTAAAAAACCTTACAAAGAAAAGCATGCCACTGCCCTCCCAGTTGGAACAAAGGTGAGATATCAGTGGGCAGAAAACATAAAGAGAAAACATAAAACACAGAATCTTGGGGGGGGGGGAGGACCTCCTAGATGTTCAAGCAGACCTACCCCTTGTGGAAGAGATGGCTAAAGCCTGGCATCTGTATCAAACTCTTTAGTGCATGGGACCCATATTTAATACCCCTGCCTTGCCCAGGCAACCTCCTAGTTCAGCTCCCTCGGAGGCAGGGACCTATACTGGAGAGGATTATGATGATTACTATGGAAGTGACCCTGACGAATCAGAGGGGAACCTAGAAGCTGACGTTTCCCCTGTTCCACATTTTGGAGCCTCTCCAAAAGATCAAGAGGATACCTCCTCTATGCTGACTTTTCTGCAACACATGGTGGACGCCCTAGACCTCCCCTCACAGGAGTCCACTCTAGAGGAAGAGCATGACCAGGATTAAAGAAAAACGATGGGTCTCCCTCCTCCAAAAAAGCTGGTGCTTCCTATATATAAGCCTTTTAGGAAGAATGCAATGAAACTACTCCAAACACCTACTTCCCTACCTGGAGTAGATAAAAGAATTGACAAAAAATACCAGCTCTCCAAACCTGACACTGAGTTCCTGTATGTATATCTCAACCATGAAGGGGGTAGTACAGCAGGCAGCCTGTGACATAGCCAGTACTCCTCTCTCCTCTCAACCCCCGGAGAAGGAGACAAAGAGACTGGACTTCATGGCCTTAAGTCCCATACTTCAGCCTCTCTCTTCTTCTCAGCCTTTCTTCGTACTTGGCATACACAGTCAAGTTCCAAAAGGCCTTTGAATTCAGTCCTGGCTATAGCACAACAAAAGTCTGATTCTATGGTTCAGGACTTGGTGAATACAGCTAAAACTGCCTTGGAAGCAACGAAGTACCAGTTCCATATGGCAGCTGATAGTAATGATGCAGCCTCTAGAGTTATGGCCCAGGCCATCTCCTTGAGGCGTTTTGCCTGAGAACAACCAGTTTGACACAGGACACACAGTCCAAAGCTATGGACTTCCCCTGTGATCAGAATGTTCTTTTTGACTCTAGAACAGAGACTTGTATGGAAAAGGTTGAAGAGTAGAAAACAACCAATCAGGGCAAAACGGCCAGAGAGAAGCCTCCTACTACCCAAAAGTCTCAGAACAAAGGTAACAGGGACAGAGGGTACTACCCTAGACCCTTCTACCCCTTTCCTGTACAGGTGGATTACAGTCAGATGGGGGGTTCTGCAGAGGAAGAGGTAGGAGAAGACAGAGGAGAAGCAACCCTATGCCTGCTCCTGCCTCTTAGCACAAGCCCTGACTTCAAAGCCCAGGTCGACTCTGTAGGGGGCAGGCTCTCCCACTACCTCCATTCCTGGACTCTAATCTCTTCAGACAGGTGGGTCCTGGAGATAGTGGAAAAGGGCCTACCTCTACAGTTAAAATAGCTGCCAGCCATCTGGGTCTCTGTCAAAACCTCTGACCCCAACAGAGAAACATCTGTTGGAACTGGAGATAAAACACCTATTGACAGCAAAAGTGATGGAAAGAGTACCCTTGCATCAGCAGGGCAAGGGTCTCTTATTCCAGATACTTTCTGACACAGAAAAAAATGGGTAGTGGCAATGTATACGCTACCTCAGATACTTGAACAAGCATCTTCTCAAACCAAAACTCAAGATGGTCACCCTAGGGATGGTAATACATTCTCTTCAACAGGGAGACTGACTAGCCTCCCTGGATCTCAAGGACGCCTATTTTCATATCCCAATAAGGCAGTCCCACAGAAAGTTCCTGAGGTTCAAGCTTCCTTCAGGGCATTATCAGTTTGCAGCCATGCTCTTTGGCCTGACATCTGCTTCAAGGGTATTCGGCAAGTGTCTGGCCGTCGTGGCAGCACACCTCAGAAAACAAGGGATCACAGTCTATCCTTATTTGGACGACTTGCTCATAGTGGGGAAAACTCCTCTACAAGTAAAAGAGGCACTTTCCCAAACAAAGGACACCTTACATTCCCTGGGCTTTCTCATAAATCAGGAAAAATCTCACATGGGTCCAACTCAAACCCTTACTTTTATAGGGGAGCAGTTGGACACTCCGCAAAGCAGGGCCTTTCTTCCACGAGAAAGAATCCAACATTTTTTATCTGTGGCAAACTCCTTTGTCTTAGGCCAGCCAGACACTTCTTGAGGCTCCTGGGTCACATGGTATCCATGACTGCTGTGGTCCCAGGAGTCAGATTCAGAATGAGACATATATACAGTATCACCTTCGCCTTCACTGGTCTCAAAAAAGCCATCCTTTGCCCAAACTGGTTCCAGTAACAGAGGCACTACTTCTGGTCTTACAGTAATGGAAAGAAATACCCAACTTATCGGTAGGAATTCCATTCCAAGCTCCCTCACCCACAAAGATCATTACTACAGATGCATCTCTACTGGGGTGAGGAGCTCATCTGGACAGCTCTTCTGCTGTCAGTGGCACATGGACCCCAAAGGAGTCAGTATGCCACATCATCCTTCTAGAACTCAGAGCTGTCTACCTAGCACTGAAGGACTTTGCTTCACAAGTCAAGGGTCACACAGTGCAGATCAGAACAAACACCACTACTATGTTTTACATAAACGAGTAAGGTGGCACGAGGTCGAGTGTGCTGTGCGTAGAGGCCATGAGAATTGGGTCCCTAGATGTCAGTCTAGCAGTTGTACATACACCTACCGGACAAGGACAATACCCTGGCAGATGCCCTCAGCCGCATCAGCCAAGGGCACAACTAATGAGCTTTGAACAAACAGGTCCTTGCTACAGTCTACAGAAGGTGGGGCACTCCAGAAGTGGATCTGTTTGCCTCTCATGTCAACCATCAGCTTCCTCTGTACTGCTGCAGGCCTCCTGCCTTGGGAAACCCTTTCACAGACGCCCTCTCTCTCTGGATTGGTCAGGGAAGTTCCTATATGCCTTCCCTCCATTTCTTCTGATTTTCAGGGTACTTATGAAACTAAGGAGTTAGTCAGCAACAATGATTCTGGTGGAGCTGGATTGGCCAAGGCAACCTTGGCCATCCTCTCCTGCTAGCCCTCACTTGCAGCAGACCTATTCGGCTTCCCCTCGGTCACTCTCTCCTGATTCTACCTCAGTTAGAAGTGGCTTATCCATATCTGCAGTCCCTTCACCTCAAAGCTTGGCTCTTGAAGAGTCCAAGTTCCCTGCCGCTCAGTATTTTGAACTAGTATTGAAAATCCTGAGGCTGGCCAAAAAGCCCAGCACTAAAAAGACTTATGCAGCTAAATGGAAAATATTTCCATCTGGTGCAAGAGGAAACAGATCACCCCTCTCAGAGCATCAGTCGCTAATCTTTTAGAATATTTAGTGCACCTTCAGGCCTTGGGTCTAAAGGTCTCATCCTTGAAACTTCACCCAGCTGCAATTTCGGCCTACCTTTCTATTGGAAAGGGGAAATCTGTTCTATCCTTTTGCCTGTTTTTAAACAGTTTCTCAAAGACCTTCTCCACCTTCAACCCCCAATCAGGGATCCTGTCCCTTCTTGGGATCTTAACCTGTGTATAGCCAAGCTCATGGAGCCACCCGTCAAACCCATGGCTACGGCTCATCTGAAATATGTCACTTGGAAAACTCTCTCTTTAGTAGCCATCACCTCCGCAAGGAGAATTTCAGAGCTGCAGGAACTTTGCGCTGAGCCCAACTACATTGTCCCACACAGGGACAAGATGGAGCTCAGAACTAACAGAAAATTCCTACCCGAGGTGGTCTGAGTTCCACCTTAACATGTCCATTTCCTTACCAGTTTTCTTTACTGAAAAATCCACTCCTGGGGAGTGAAAACTCCATAGTTTGGATGTCAAGAGAGCCCTGTCTTATTATTTGGATGACACCAAACGGTTTAGGGGCTCCTCCACACAGCTATTCCTTACCTATGGGGAGGTAGGTAGAGGAAGGCCAACCACCAAGAGAACTGTCTCTCGCTGGATAGTCTCTTGCATTCGGTTTTGTTATGACAAGGCTGGTAATCAGCCTCCTGAGGGCCTCGGAGCCCATTCTACTAGGGGCACTGCTGCCTCTGTGGCAGCTGCAATGACATTTTCCTACTGGATGTCTGTAAAGTAGCTGCCTGGAAGACTGTACATACATTCACAAAGCATTACTGCTTGGATGTACAGTCTAGATCTGATGCCAAATTTGGTAGGGCGGTTCTGCAGTGCCTCTTCCCTAAGTAGGTTCTGTACCCGCCTCCCAACTGTACTGCTTTGTAGTCTGCACATTGTTACTGATGCTAAAGGACCCCTGGGGTGAGAAGAAAAAAATTACTGACCGTAGTAATCCTCTTTCATCCAAGGTGTCCTTTAGCACCAGTAAGCTTCCACCCATCCTCCCCTAGAAACTTTACTGAAGAGGATTCTGCTTCTATTTCTGACAAATTTGTGTTAAACTTTGGGTTAAATTTATAGCAAAGTTAGTTTTTCTCTATATATGTTGTTCATGCTGCTGCATGATTTTTAAATCCTGTTGGTTTGCACCTTGAATGGGCATTGTCCCAATCTAGCTTTGAAAAAGTTCTGGTGCCTTCCTGCAGGCTTTCCTCAGCATACCCTCAACCCTTTCCTGATTGGCTAATTCATTAGATTCATTATCATAGCCTCCACCTCCGAGGCAGTTCAACCCAGTCAGCTAACTGCACATTGTTACTGGTGCTAAAGGACACCTCGGATGAAAGAAGATTACTATGGTGAGTAATTTTTTCTTTTTTTTTTTTTTCACTATTGGTCTCTTACTTTTTACTTTTGTTTGGAATTGGTTTGAGTTTTTTTTTTGTTTTTTTTTTTACTAGGATCTCTCTAATTTGGCATATCAGAGAGACCTTGGGGAGACTGCCACGAGCTCTGTGTAAAGTGCTTACTGGATGCCTGTAAAGTAGCTACTTGGAAGACTGAACACACATTCACAAAGCGTTTATTTTTAATTTTTAGTTTATTTATTGTGAGTCCTGCATTATTTTTGTTTTTTGCACTGAAACCTTACATAAAAGGGTAAATAAATTATAAGTAATTAAGGCTTCTCATTCTGCCTCATCGCCACAAAAAAAAAGGCTCTAAGGGAGTTCCCAATGGTGGTGGAAAGCACACATTAGAAGGCTTCATCTCCTTGTGTTCAGCAGCAGCATCAAAAGATGTAAAGGGTGTCAGGAAAAAAAATAAAGTTGCTCAGCCATCTGAAAGACAGGGTAAAGATGGATCAGATACAAGGGAGTCTGAAAGGGGGAAACCTGAATCTGTTGATGGCAAAAATACAATTAAAAGAGCCTCGGAACAGACACTGGAAACGGTGCCTGCTAAAAAGAAATTAAAAGAGAAAAATGTCACTGCCACTCCTGAATGGAGAAGAAGCTGGCAGATGACAGGAAAATGACATTGCAAAGATATGCCAATTTTTCCAGGACATCCGGCTATGAGAAAGTTTAATAAGGTAAATGCCTCCCCCGGCTCAGGCTCCAACGATCTGCCTGCAGAGGATGAGGAAGAGGAGTACTATGTACAAGAGGAGGAATGGTGACCCCATGGAGTCAGAGGGTGCACCTGAGCAGGACTTTGGCTCTCTTCCAAGGCATAATGAGGACTATACTACTACTCACTTGTCAGAAAAATGCTTGATACTATCAACATTCTCTCTCAGGAAACTGAGAAGGATGAAGAAGATGTTGAATTTATGGATATAAGGATAGCACCTTCAAGGAGGTCGCTAGCCCCATACATAGTTAAGAAAACCATATCAGAAATCATGTCTGCATCTACTTCAGCTGCAGCCGTTGATAAAAAGATTGAAAGAAATATCAGGTGGACAGATAAGAGGTGGAAATACCTGTATGCCCATCCTGATCACCAAGGGGTAATCCAGGCTGCCTCTTACAAGAGAGCAAAAGTCACCCTGTCTGCACAGCCTCCTGTAAAGGACTCCAAAAACTGAGCCCTATGATCAAGAAAGTCCTACTTCAGCTTCCCTGCTCATTAGGCAGGCATCTTATTCAGTACATATAGCACAGTACCAGAAAGCATTTCAGAACACAATTCTGGCACTTGTTGAAAGAGCAGATGGTGAGCTGGCACAGGACTTGGTTGCCACAGCAAGATCAGCTCTGGATGGCTGGCCCGCCAGTGCAGAGGTAATGCTACCGCTTTCGATGCCGCTTGACCAGGTTCGGGAATGAGCCTGGGAAGTTGGAGAGGGCTGGCAGGGGAGAATGATGAGCATCCTTAGGGACCACTCCTTCCGGAGGAGGGGTGGCTGTTGTATGGCCGAGCCACCCCGCGTGGTAGCCTGGGGTATGACTGCCAAGACTCATTCAGTCCGGGAGGCATGTCAGATGTTTTGGCTTGCTCACCCAGTCATTGCACACCACGCCTCCCTGGGAGAACAACAGGAAAAAGAAGGCTCCGACCGCCGCACAATGACTTGCATCCCCACACTGCAGACCCTGCACTGCTGACCGGGCTCTCGCTGTTGTTGCTGCAGTCCATCTCTGTTGGGCTGGTGAGTGGCCCAGCCCTTGGTGGGCTGTGCCGAGATCTTTGGGAGTGAGGTAAGTCCTGGGGTATGTAGTCGAGGCTGAGTGTGTGTAATCAAACGGATGGTTACCGGCTGGACAAGGAATGATGAAGCATACTAAGTAAAAAAAAAATAAATAAATAAAATAAAATAAAAAATAAAAAAAATAAAAAATCATCCCTGGATGCCAGTAAGTACCATTTCCACACTGCTATGGATACTAAATACACTTCAGCTAGAGTTTTAGCTCATGCAGTGTCCTTAAGAAGATTTTCCTAGTTAAGGACTACCATCCTTTCCCAGGATACCCAAACCAAAGCTGTGGATTTCTGCTTTGAGGAAAGTTCACTTTTTGGTGACAAAACAGAGGCATACTGTACATGAAGAAAGTGAATGAATACAAAACCACTCCCAAGACTTAAAATGAGAAGGCAAAGGCCTCTGTCTCCTACAGGCCATATGGAAGGGGAGGCAGAGGCAGGGGTCATTTCCCAACAGTTTATACCCCATATTCTCTGGCATGTGTCAGCCACAAAGGGGCTATGGCAGGGGCAGAAGGAGCATGAAGCGTACTGCTGCTGCAGCACCAGAACCCAAGTACCAGCCAAAGCAAAACCCCTGACAGTTCTTCCCAGGTTGCCCAACCATTGCCGGGGTGGATTGGCTCACTATCTTCAGGAATGGGTAAACATTACCTCAGACAAATGGGTTCAGAAGTAGTGGGCCAGGGTCTTGATCTGCAGTTCAAAAAAATTCCCAAGATTGCAGAAACATAAACATTTTCTAGCACTCTCTCCCACAGAAAGAATTCTGCTGGAACTGCAAGTAAAGAAATAGTTGACAGCAAAAGCTGTAGAAAATGTCCCTGCCTCTCAGTGGGGCAAGGGCTAATTCTCAAGGTGCTTCCTGACCCTCAAGAAAAATGGGGAGTGGTGATCCATTTTTGATGTCTCGTATCTAAATAAGCATATGAAGAAAGAGGAATTCAAGATGGTCACATTGAGAACAGTGACACCATTCTTGCAGTCAGCACGCTGAGTAGGATCACTGGATCTCAAAGACGCCTATTTTCATGTCCCAGTCAGGCCTGCACACAGAAAATATCTCTGGTTCAAGCTAGGGAACCGCCAGTACCAGTTCACAGCTCTTCCCTTTGGCCTCACCTCAGTACCAAGGGTATTCACAGAATGCTTGGCTGTGGTGGCAGTGCACTTGAGAAGGCAGGGTGTTGTGGTTTTCCCCTACCTGGACAACTGGCTAGTCTCCGTAAAAATGGAACAGGAGACAAGGTACTCACTCAGATTATGTGTGATGAAATTTACAGAACTTAAATGATGAGCATTGTTTGTTAAATATTGTTATAACAGTGTCTACCTGTTTTATATGAAAATCTACTATTTCATACCATTTTTAGCTGTGTGTTGTGTGCTGTGCTTTAGCCGCACTGCAAGATGCTGAGACTTTCTGTTCCTGGTGGTAATCAAAATGTCTCCAACCTGGTGATGTAAATTGGGGTGCTATTAGAAGCCAGGGAGATTGTCACATTTCTGAGTTCTGTAAAGATTCTTTCTTTTTCTTGCTCTGTTCCTGTTGCAGGAAACTGAAAGACAGACAGCTGTTTGTGGTTTTGTCATGTTCAATGCCAGTAATGCACAAAAATAGTTTAAATAGATCATTTTAGCCTGTGATGAAGTTAGGGAGAGTAGCAGATAGCTGTAAGGTTTGTAGACTTTCTGCTATGGTGAAGGGCATGAGTCCTATTGTCATGTTAATGACTGCTGTGTTCAGGAGTGTAGCCAGAAATTTCCATTTTGTACACAGTCTCCAATAGTTACACCCCATTAAAAATGTACACATCCTTTCCAAATGGCACCCCCTTCCAAACAAGTCAGATTGTTGTCAGATGATTCCTCTACTCTCTAAAGAGGTTATACATGTATTGGACACACCTCAGTGGCCTACACTAACCCAAATACTACAGATTAGAATGATAATATTAACAGAGTGGCTTATGGTTTGTGACAGGCACTCAACAAAACTGTACACAAATGTGTACAGTGAGTATGCCTGTCTACACCCTTGGCTGTGTTCATTCACATCTGCCATTCATTAGAGGTTATTTTCTCAGGGTACCACTAAAATAATTATCCTATCACTCTGTAAATGGCAGTGGGAAAATTAATGCTGTTTTTGAAACCTTAGTAAGAGTTTCCATGCACTATCCAGCCCTGTGTTTTCTCCCTGGCAGGTTTGTACTTGACCTAAAATCAGGCTCAGCTATTTTTTACTCCACATTAAAATGATATTTTTACCAAGGCTAACACATCCATCCCTAGTAGGAATTAACACAGATAAGGCCCCTATTAAAACACTGTAAAGCAGACACTAACCAACAGCAATGATGTTACCAACATTATAATATAGTACTTGTAGTAATACAGCTTAGTAACAGGAACAGTAGAGTAGCACCCAGATGACAGCAGCAGCCTGGAGGCATGCTGACTAAACATGCAGCAAACTTGGAGAAATGGACCACACCAAAAAGGCACTCAGTAGCAATGTTTGAGTGGTTCTGCCTATTTTATTATTATTATTATTTTTTTTTTTACTTTTTATTGTTTTATTATGAAAACAATACAGCACATATTCTCATGTAGGATAGTTCAAATAACATTTGACACTATAGACATAATTAAAATAAGTATGTATACCTACATTCTGGTACAAAAGGGGGTGAGGGGAATAACGTATAATCAGGCAATCTTAGCCTAGAGTCCCAAAAGAAAATCCTCTGTATGCCAGCTGCTTCAGTGGCTCAGGTTACTATTCATGAATATAATTCGAAGGGATGATTCTGCACTAACTTGTAGTGCTATTAACCTATTAAGTAAATTAAGCAGACAGTAAAGTTGTTCCCCACCATCTCCCATCCAAACCCCTTACAGCCTAGTAAGAAAATGTGAACAGATACAGAGGCACTCCAACAGAGAGAGCTTCAGAAAACTAAAGGTACTCCTGAGGACAATAGATCTCTAAATGAGGATCATTAAAGGAAAAGGGGTACAAACATATGGAAATATTATCTCCCATAATAATACAATACAGAAATCCTCCCCTGTTTCTAACCATACCGTCCTTCTAATCCTAGTATATAACAATACCACTTAAATCACTTTCGGGTCCTCATGACTGGAGCATTAATAAGGGATTTTAACACATTTTAGCAAGTCCCAGAGCACCATACTCGGCCCTCGTTGGCATCTGAAGCTTCTTCCTCATTCCGCTGAGGTTGCTGCAATTTAAATTCGGCTTCAGTATTTTCAATCCAACGAACATCATCCTTCGGATCCATGAGTTGCCAGCTCTTTCCTCCATATGTAATATGGAGCTGCGAAGGAAGCAAAAAAGGAGTGTACAATCCCCAAGGAGCGGAGCTTTTTTTTTTTGGAAATTTAAATTTTTATTAGGTTTAACAAAACCAGCATTACAGATACATAGTCAAGAACTGTTAACTGGATAACAAAATCATTCACATAAGTATCAACAACATCCCCTCCCACCCTTTTAACCCCGGAGTGTGCTGTCAAAACCAATATGGTGTCTTAAATTTACAATTAAAAATAACAGCAAAGTAGTCAGAGGAGTATATACATGTTAGGTTAGGTACAAGGCATACAGTTTGCCCAACTTTTTGTCAAAAAGCTTGAGCTTGCCCCGAGTGGCAGCAATTAAGCGTTCAGTCTGGAAATATAGGGTGAGTTCCTTTAGCCAGTCATTATAGGCAATGGCCAATTGGTCCATCCAGTGCCTAAGAACCAGCTTCTTGACCGCCATTGATATAATAGCCATGTGAAATTTTCTTTCCTTGATATTGATATTGGAATAAGAACCTAAAATGCAAATCTCCACCATAAACACATCTTCAAGCCCCAGAATGGGATCTAACCTGGTTTGTATCATTTGCCATGGGGGGGGGGGGAAGAGATTTTTTCACAGGACCAGAAGATGTGCAGAATATTCTCTTCTTCTTTACCCACCTGGAGCAAACAGCCAAGGGAAGCCGACCCATTTTGGCTAGTTTTACCGGTGTATAGTACATATTAAGAATATGATATTGGGTGAGCCTAATTTTGTCCTGAGTATTATATATATATATATAGAGGTCTTTCCATATTTGTGCCCAGTTGAGGGAGTTGTCAGGCAGTAAAGAATCCCAAACCTTGGAACCCATCAAGATATCCGGATGAGAACTAGATAGAAGATACGAGTATATGCAGGAGATACTATGAGGCCCATTGGCTAATTCAGAAAACCTGGATAACATAGGTTGTATAATTAGAGGCGTAGGCTTTGTTCCGAAAAGTTGAGCCAATAAGTGTCTCAACTGAAAAACTTTGAAGATGTGGGACTGGTCTAGTTTAAATTTTGCAAGGATGTCATAAGAGGAAAGGAGAGAGTCTGGGTTATAGAAATCAGTAACCATGGTGTCTTGCAACTGAGGTAGTCATCCTGGAGAGAGGGTTTAACCCCCAATCTTGATACTAAGGTTAGAGAATATAGGTTGAAACGGGTCTTTGTAGAGCGGGATCTTCAGAGAGGAGCAGATCTGAGCAAAAACTCTAATGGAGGTACCAATTGTTGATTCTAAGATAGGAACCGGCAAGAATTTCAGGGGTATATAAAATATGTTAATGGGAAGAAGTTTCTGTTGCTGTATCATTTGCTTCTCTATCTTTAACCATTGGGGAGAATAGACACCTTCAGGTACGGAACTCCATCGACTACATTTAGAGAAATGGCTGGCACAGTAATAGAGAAGGAAATTTGGGAGGCGGAGCCCACCAGATTCTTTGGGAAGGCACAACTTAAGAAAGGAACATCTAGGAGATTTGTGCAGCAGTACGAAATTGGATACAAGAGAGTGGGCATGTTGGAAAAAGGAAAGGGGAAGCCATATGTTCAACATATTCAAGGGGTAAAAGAGCCTGGGGAGGACATTCATTTTAATAATGCTAATTCGACCCCATAAGGATAGTGGAAGTGATTCCCATCTCTGAAGGTCTTGTTGGATGTTGGTTACTAAATCATCAGGGTTCCATTTCTTGACGATAAAAAGGTCGGTCGACAGCCAAATTCCTAAGTACCTCATAGAGTTGGCAGACCATGTCATGTTAAACTGAGTAAAAGCCACCTTGTAAGTGAGGTGATTGAGAGGAAGAATTTCCGACTTACTAAGATTTAATTTATAGTTAGAGAGAAGACTGAACTGGGATATCACCTGTAAAGCATGAGCAAGTGAGGTTGAAGGCTGGGCTAAGTGCAGTAAAATGTCATCTGCATATGCTGAGAGAGTATATTCTACTCCAGCTATGGGAATTCCATGTATCTGGGGAGAGGTCTTGAGATATCTAAGAAGAGGTTCCAGGTATAGATTGAAGAGGAAGGGTGACAGAGGACAGCCTTCTCTAGTGCCTGTAAAGAGTGGGAAATGAGGAGAAAACCCCATTGCAGTATATCCTGGCCGAGGGAGATGAATAAATCACTTTAAGCCAGAGCAGAACTTGAAGGGAAAGCCCATTTTCCGTAATGTTGACCAAAGAAAATTCCAATCCACCCTATCGAAGGCTTCCTCTGTATCAAGGGATATGAAAGCCATAGGGGATTGAGAAGATGGAGCTACTTGAAGAATATGATCCAGTTTATGTAGCTGGTCTGCAGAGGATCTGCCCGGGACAAACCCTACTTGTTCTGGGCTAAGTAGAGGAGTCCAAACTTTCCTTACTCTGGCAGCCAGAATTTTAGTGAGAATCTTAATGTCATTATTCAGAAGAGATATAGGCCTGTAGCTGGCAGGGTGGGAGGGCTTCTTGTTCGGTTTAAGGAGTAGAACAATAGTAGCTTCCAAAAGGGAAGGGTCGAGGATTTCAGATTCTAGAATGTAAGTGTATAAGCGAAGTAAAAGAGGGGCTAACTCCTTAGAAAATGTCTTATAAAAATTTGAAGGAAAACCATCCGGTCCTGATGCTTTATCTAGGGCCAGGCCGTTGATGGCCTGTTCTATCTCAGCAAGAGTAATCGAAGAAGATAGAGATAGTTGATGGTGTTCAGGAAGAGTGGGAAGGGGAAGGGTATCTAAGTATGTGTCTACTTCTTCAGAAGTTGGGGGTGAGGTAATCTCCCCATAAAGCTGGCGGAAGTAAGCTTCAAATACTAAGGCTATCTCTATAGGGAGGGTTTTATTTGAGCCGTGTAACGCTATGATAGAGGGAATTAATCTAGAGCCTTCCAGCTTCCATAGACGAGCAAGAAGTTGCCCTGCTTTTTCTCCCTGATCTACATATTTTGATTGAGTTTTTAAGATGGCATGCATATTCAGCCTTCTCCCGCATGAGGTCAAAGTATTTATTTCTTAATGAAAGCAAAGTTTCAAGAGAATTGGAGGAAGAAGAGGAAGAAAGAGATACCTCTGTGGACTTTATCTGTGTTAGGAGAGATAAGGCTTGGGATTCTCGTAATTTTTTCCTTCTGGAGGCAAGCTTGATAAATTCCCCCCTTAAGAAGCACTTAAGTGCACACCATTCATGGTCTATTCTGGGTACGAAATCTTTGCTGAGTTCGGTAAATGTTTGAATGAGAGATTGGATAGAGGAAACAATGGATCTTCCCTTGTCAATCTTCACCATTCATTACTGCTTGGGTTAAGCCGGAGGCGCGCACCCGCTACGGGAGTTTTTTTTTTTTTTTGAGTCGGTTCTAACGGCGCTACCTCGAGGACTACGCGTGCGCGCCATGCGTAGGGGCTGGTGTTAGGTGCCGCAGACCCTCCCATATCTCAGTTCTGTTTCTCCCATTGCCGAGGTTGCACCTGCTGGGTAGCGTATAGTGTTTTTGCTCTTCAAGACCCTCGCTTTTTCTCAGAAGGTTTTCACCACTCACTGATGTCGTACACCGTAAGACCGCCTTTGTTTTCTATTCTATGGCCGAGTGCTTTATTGCTTTTTTTCCTTGTTTAGTTCGAGATCATGTCCGCCCGGGAGCAAGGCGAAGTCGGAGGCGGGCCATGCCCCTAGCGCCGGTGCTCTGTGGCTGGCATTTTTCTGTCTCGACAGCATGATGTCTGTCTCCGTTGCCTGGGACCCAACCACAACATGGACCGCGTGCTTGATTTCTCCTGGGACCATCGTGTCTTGAAGTCCAGCTGTTCAAGCTCGGCAAGGGCCCGCTGACCTTTGGGGACGCATGTCAGCTCCAGGACTCCCAGGTAAGATCTCTAGGCCCTTCCTCCGGTCCCCTCCGGCCTATACGGTCCGCTGGAGGAGGAGGCTTCTCCCTCTCTTGCTGAAGAGGAAGTTTCTCTCGCTGTGTCAGGGAATGTCGAAGTCCCATCCGGGGCCACAACGGGACACCTCCACAGCAGTCACCTCCTCGGAGGTGCAGGCTCCAGTGTCGAGGCTCACGCCTGCTGGGTTTGGCACCAGTGGACCTCGACACCGCCTCCGCGCTGTTTCTGATCCCGCACTGCTTTGGCGCGCCGGTGATCGACGACGCCAGAGGGTCCCGGTTTGCTCCTGGTGGCGCCTGCTACATGACACCAGGGCGGCACCGGGCCTAACTGGTGGCAGGGGAGCCAGGACGGGCCTAGCTGTCGCGGGTGGGCTAGGGTCGCCCTAGCACCGGCGCTGTTCCTCCGGGGACCCCTGAGGTTGCCAGCATCGAGGTTCTGCTGGTCTCGTCCTCTTCGGAGGTCGATGACTTGGATGAGGACCCATCCTGACTCTTCAGGGTCGGGGTCCCCGGGTGGCACGGGGTGCTAGGCGGCACAGCGTGCCCCTCCCGCTGTCCCCACTCCTGTCCTCCCCTGAGGGCCCTCGGGCTAGGGGTCGCCCTGGGTCCTGGGAGGGTGATGTGGTGGAGACTGGGGGCTCCTCCTAGGGGTCTGTGACAGCTACCTTCCGGTGTTGCTGCCACCCCGGTGGGGAACACTGGAGTCGAGGAGGAGGGCTCTCGGAGTCCGAGGGGTCGAGGGCGGGACGGTCATCACGCCGCTGCCACCGTCGTGGGTGGTTAGGGAGTTGTAGCGCCAACCCCGCCCCTTCCTCTTGGGCCCGGGGTTCCCTCCGTGCTTGTGTGACTGCTCTTCTGGATCCATGCAGTCCCGGTTCGCTACAGGTGAGGATCCCCCTGGCTCTTCCAGGCATCGCATCCCCAGGGTCTCACTTGTGGCCTGGTTTGTTGTCCGGGATCCCGCCAGCTCGGCCCGCCTCCCGGATTTCAGAGCCCTAGCAGAGGCAGTTGCCTCTTCTCAGGTGCCCTTCTCCAGTACCTCTGCTACCACCCCGCCTTCCAGGCCATAGTGCGTCCTACGGGTCCGTTATCCTGGGAGCAATTCAGAGGTTCTGCGGCAGTCTTCCCCTCATACGTTAGACACATGCATGAGCGGGTCTTTCAACTCTCCCCACCGCCACAGGAATCTTCTGGACATTCGAGCTCTCCATCATTCTCGTCTTCCTCCTCTGACGGAGAGGAACCCCTTGCTCACCTTTCTTCCGATGCTGATTTCACTGAATATCAGCGATTCCTTTCGAGGATGGTGAGGGATCTTCGAATCTCTTATGTTAGGCGAGACAATACTGAACGGGAGATGCGTGAATTCAGTGCCCAGCACCTGGTGGTACCTTCCTGGCCTATCTCTTTCCAGGAGGCGTCTATCCGTTCCTGGCAGTCGCCAGCCGCCCTTTCTCCAGCCCCGGCAGACTGTCGTCGATTGTATTGTGCCCCTCGAACCCCTGGCTACTTCCCAACCCGCCCTCGGTTTGGTCACCATTTAGAGACTCCTTCCGGCATTGCCGCCTGGCGCACAACCGCCCACCGGATTTGGAATCCCTACACCGACCGTGGGGCGAAGTGTGTTCTCTCGCAGTGGCTTGCATTGCATCGCGCCACCACGCTGCCTACAATCGGCATCTGTGGTTGATGCTCTACCAGCTCTTAGCATCAATGCCTGATACGGAGCACGCCAGACAGGCTATTGCCCTCTCTGCTATAGGCCTGGAGCTGGCAAGACACCAGCTAAGGCATCATCTTATGACGCCAATGAGGTGGCTTCCAGGCTTCATGGGACAGCGATCTTGGCCAGGGCAGGCATGGCTTCGGCCTGTCAAGGTTGTCACCCCTATCTCGGGCGTAGGGTGATGCGCCCGGCCTGGGGACCCGCTTTTTTCCTCCAGAGCTAGGAGACTTCTGCAGGGCTTCTCGCTCCGCCCTCGGGCGGGCACCTCCTAGCACTTCTCCCACTTAGGCTTCTCTGTATTAGCCAGGGTCTTCCCTTCTGTTTCTCACCAACAGGAGGCTGGGGGTCTTGTTCCCTCAGGGTTCTACTCTCTTTTAAGGGGAGGGGGCTTGGTATCATTGTTAGTAATGAATGGTGAAGATTGACAAGGAAGATATGAAATTACGTACCTACCGTAATTTTTGATCTTCTCTTGTATCTTCACCATTCATTACTGATACCCACCCACCTTCCCCTCAGTGGCCTCCGCCTGTGGCGCCTCCCTCCTGTCTCATTCCTCTTACTCCCTTGGCCTTTATGCCAAAAAAAACAAAAAAACTTTTCTGTTCTTTTCCCATTCTGTGAATGGATCTCTTTTTCCTCAGGTAAAGGGAACGAGCACGGTTCCAAATGTCTCTAATTTGAGGGAACTCTTTCTGACTGCCCTATGGTGTGATTCCTCACCGCCTTCAGGTCATGCAGTTTCACAGCCCAGGTGGCCACGCCCTGTCTTGGCCTCCGCAAAGTCTGGAATCCCCCTGGCAGGTCTTATTTCAAGCTCTTCTAGCTGCTGACTGAACTTGTCAGCTCTGAGCATCTGTCTGCCTTGCTCTGGAAAGTCTGATTGAGTTACACTCTTCTTTTCATACAAAACTGCCTTTGAGAAGGCATAGTCTTTCCCATACACTTCTGTGTTAGCACTTAACAAGGTGCTAAGGGATTTAGTCCCCTTCCTGATGGGGCTCTACCCGGAACAGTTTCTGCCCGACAGTCTAAGGGCCTCAACTAGGATGAAGGGACTTGCATGTTGAGAGTTCAGAGAGTCTGCCCTTCGATCTGTTCAGGTGGTTCGTTGAACTCCCTCAGTCCTGCCAACTGGTATTCTTGTTCTCTGGTCAGTTTCGAGCCTGTAAGCCTCTCAACCAATGCTCAATGGGCACTGTCCTCCCTCTCAACATGTTTCTTTCTTTCTTTCTCTTCCTCCTCCTCTGTTCCTCCCTTAGAGCCGCTTCTGAAAGGAGGCCCTGAGGTCCTTAGGGTAGGAATTCTCTCCTCTGTCTACTCTCCATCGGCTTTTTCCTTTTCAGTTTATTTCCTTTCCTTTTCTATCCTCGCCTCTTGCCTCGCTTTCTTTTTTACCCTTTATTTTCACCTCTCCGGCTACCAGAACTGAGATATAGGAGGAGTCTGGCACCTAACGCGCCTTCATGACGTGACGAGCACGTCGCCCCGAGGGCGGCGCTGGAGCAGACTCAAAAAAAAAACTCCTGTCAAGAGGGTGTGCGCCCGCTTAACCCAAGCAGTAATGAATGGTGAAGATAAAAGAGATCATCAAGAATTACGGTAGGTACGTAATTTTCATATCTGTCTTTCAGAAGTTGAGTATTCAGCTTCCAAGTGGTGACTTTATGGGTGTCGGGGTCTGGAGATATCTCTATCCAAGCCACTGAGTGGTCGGAGAGAACTGTCGGTTCAATATCAGCATTACAAAGACCAGAGAGGAGGGGGAGACTGATCAATATAAAATCTAAACAGGACCAGGATTGATGAATAGTTGAACAGAAGGTGTAAAGACGAAGGGAAGGGTTGATGATTCACCAAGGATCGCATAGGCCCAGCATTTCCATAAAGTCAGCCAGAGACCACTGTGTGGGGGTGAGAGGTTTAATTGGGAGGTAAGTTCTATCCAGATCCTCCGTTGGTGAGATATTCCAGTCCCCCTCTAGAATTAGGTGGGTAGGTAGCAGGTTGTCAGTTTATTCGCCAGGTCCAAAAGAAAGGGGACGTCCCATCCTACCGGCCCGTATATGCTGCCCAGCACAACTTCTTTACGGTCCAGAAGACCTTTGACTAAAATGTATCGTCCATTCGGATCTATAATAGAGAGATCTGCCTGGAAGGAAATATTTCCCATAATCAAGATGGCTGCCCCTCGGCTCGAGGATGAGTCCCCTGTAGCAAAGACTTGACTCACCCCCTGCCGGCGAAGCCAGGTAGCCTTCTGAGTCAAAAGATGAGTCTCCTGCAAAAATATAACGTGCTTTTGTAAGGGTACAATGTTTTAGGACCTGATATCTTTTAGTGGGGTCTCGCAACCCTCTGACATTCCACGTCATCATTTTAAAGACATTACTCATCATAATTAATGAACCACCAGACAAGCGAGATTTGTAGAATACCAGTCAATAACTCCTTTATGAGGCACACTCCATCCCTCCCACCAATACAGGCCCGTCAAAAAAACAGGTTTCACTGCAATCTAATGAAGCCCCAGTTCCCCGCCAGCAATAAATGAGCCATATTAATGAGTAGTCTGAGTAGGGCAGGATATCAAACTTGGACATCGTGAGAAACCCTAACAACCCCCAAAAAATTAAACCAGTTATGTACCCTCCCTCCTTAATTAGTGTGTTGTTGTTTTGAATTAAGTAGTTGAAAAACAAACCCCTTAAACCATTATTCCACCCCATTCCATTGGTCTGAAATCCAGTGAGGTAATTATATGAGTGTAGCCCTCCCTCCCAGTCCAAAACCTCAAAATTAAAGGAACTGTGTACAACCCCCTCTTCTAGAGAGTCAGAGTGACTGACTGAGTTCCAGTTGCAGTAAAAGGAAGGGGAAACCCCACTGTGCCTGGTACTGTTTCCTAAAGTAAAGTGGAAAAGTGGAAATATCCCAGAAAGGTATTTATTAGGAAAACCAGAAGCCGGCACAGGCCCCCCCAGTTTCCATGACGCGATGCTAGCTAGCATGTTAGCTAACCATGCCTCCAAGCTTCCTCTCCCGCCAGGGCACAGTCCCCTTCAGTAAGTTACTAATGGCAGAAAACACAAATACTATAATATGGTGTAAAAACCCTGGTGTAGAAACTATTATAGTCCCATAATATAATAAACAGCCCTTATTGCTGAGAGGAGAGCTGCTATTGCATTCAGCTGAGTGGGCCCTGCGAGGAGGATAACAAAATGAGAAGGGGCCATCTAATCCTGAAAGGGGTTCAGAGAGCTCATACAGGAACTTCTCAAGTTTGTGAATAACTCCTGAGGTTTAGAGCGATGTAGAGTGAGAAATAACTGAACATACCCCCGATGGGATTCAGCAGATTCCTCCCTGCTAATGCGAGTTAACCGCAATGGGAAACCTTGTATGGGGAGGGGATATCAGTCGGACCAGTACGTCCCGCTTGTAGGTCTCCTGAAACAGGACCCAAATAGTTAGTTCCTCTGAGAGGGCACTTCTGTTTCAGAGCACAGTGTGTGTCGCGGGAAGCTGGGATAGGCCCAAGACCGCTACCGGCATAAAGCTGCCAAGCCCAAACCTATGGGAGCCCTACTCATCACTAAACCAGAACAGAAAACCGAGAGGAGCACCCAAGGTCAGTTAAATTTTAAACCTTATTAAAATTATTCAAAAAAACAGCAATGATCAACCAAACAGGCGAGAAGAAGAGACCATAGTGAAAAGTGTTCAATCAAGTGTCCGGAAACAGGTTAGGCAGGTGAGTAGCTAGGTCCTACTTCACAGGAGAGCCAGGACCCATTGAGCTGGATCTGTAGTCGAGCTGGATAGGACATTCAAAACTTGAGTCCCGCAGCGATCAGTTTCGAGACCAGAGGATGGAAGGCGGTTCGTTTCTGCCTGACCTTGAGGGGTAGATCCTGAGTGAAACGTAAGGGTTTGTTCTCCCAGAGAATAGCCTGCAGTTCATGGGCCTTAGCCAGAACGTGCTGCTTTTCCAGGTAACTCAAAAACTTAATGATGAGTGGTCTGGGAGGTGCACCATCAGGTGGTCTCGGGGGCGAAGTGACCTATGTGCTCTTTCAATTTGGTAGCCTGGACTAAAAGGAGAGGGGCCCACTGTTTTGGATAGAAGCTTTTGAGTGAAGGTGACCGCATTAGGGCCCTCTTGTGACTCTGGCAAGCCCAAAATTATGATATTGTTCCGATGACTTCTACCCTCCAAGTCTTCGGTTTTGGCTTGAAGTTTAAATATTTGCTGCCCCAGTTTGGTAATTTCTGTGTCCGTTCGGTCTTGCCATCCTTCCAGGGAAGTGGTTTTCACTTCAACATCTTTGATTTTCCGGTTCATGTCTCCTATATCCGATCGAATGGTTTTTAATTCAGAGGAGATGTCCGCTAAGGTTTCCCGAAAGGGAAGCAGCTCCTGGAGAAAGCGCTCTTCTGTGAGAGGTCCAGCGGACGAGGACTGCGTTGAACTACGGGTAGGTTGAGAGCCCTGAGTCTTGGCTTTCTTGGAGGTTTTAGTAGGCGAGACTGGTGGTGTATGATGTGGCAAGGCCTGTCTCATCTCAGCCTCCGTCGCTGCTGATCTGATAGCGAGAGCGGTGAAATTAAGGTCTAGCTAGATGTAGATGAATACAGGCAAAAGGCAGGATGCCTTAAAAATAAAAATTAAGAGCTGTAGAACGAGGATTGCCGCGGATAGTGGAGAGAGAGAGAGGAGAGAGCTCTGGCAAATGGCTGCCACTAGGCTGCAGACATCACGTAATCTCCCGAGCGGAGCTTTTTGACGAATTGCATCGAATTGCTTGTGGTGGGCCCGGGTTTGGTAGGAAAGATTGGAGAAAAATTTTATGTCCCTCCCTTGGATGGTCAAAAGGGTAAGTCATTCTCGCTGCTGTAATTAAAACGTCCCGCACCTCTGGGCCAGCTGTTTTCAATAGAATTGTCTGGGGCTGATTTAATGTCAGTTGGTCGAACTTGAGAATTAAGCCTGTATGCAAGGCGTAGCTCAGTCCAGTCAAAATCCTCCGGTAAAGATAGGTCCCCAGCCATCCACTGCTTCAAAAAACTGACAAGATGCACTCTCTCTCTCTCTCTCTCTGTGCCTTCTGGTAAATCCACTATGCGAATGTTCCCCACCCGCAAGCTGTTTTCAGTCACCTCCAAGCGACCCCGTAGCTGTTGATTCTCCTTTGTCAGGAGAGCCGTCGCAGCCTATGTGGTAAGGGATTGCTTATCTGTGTCGGCCACTGAGTTGGTTAGTGGCCAAAGCGACATTGTGGGTCGCCAGCTTAGTGAGGGATTTCTCCAGCTGCGGGTCCATGGCCCTCACCGACTCTAAAATAGCTAGCCATGGCGGTTCCTTGGAGATTACAGAGGGGGAGGTTTCCGGCAACTCTAAACCCATGCCTGATGGAGGTTGTGATGCTTTAAGCCGCACGGGACCCGATGCTTTTTGCTGAGTGTTCTTGGTTCACCCCATGTCCGAATTTGGCATCCATTCGAAGCCCAGACTCTAAGGAATCTGATTGCATTACTCAAATTATAATATCGGCACTCTGGTAGAATAAATTTAGGCTGAAAAGTAGTTCTAGATGCAGAGCTAGTATAGAAAGCGTCCTGCCTGGAAGCTAGCTCTCTGGTGCCCCCCTGCCTGTTTTAGTTTTGAAAACCATTGGGATTCTTGATAAACTTGCAGAAGTCCCAGCTAGAACCTGTTCAAGCACAGGACTTCATAGGAGCAGAGCTAAACACTCTACAAGGGAAAGCCTTCCTACCGCCAGTCAGAGTTACAGCTTTGATAGCAACAGCAGAGTCCTTCACTTCAGGTCACCCAAGGCCTGTAGGGAATTTCCTGCAATTACTGGGACACATGGCCACATCCACAGCTGGGGTTCCATGGGCCAGATTCCAGATTGGAGATATCCAGTATTACTTAAGAGACAACTGGTCTCAAAGATGGTGCCAGTGACAAATCACTGGTAAACTCACTAGAGTGGTGGAAGGAAGAAAGTAACCTCAGAGAGCTCGTTCCCTTCCTTCAGCAGTCACCAACAAGTGTTCTTACTACAGATGCCTCACTCCTGGGGTTGTGTACCCACCTACAGGACCTCACAGTGAGTGGTACATGGAACCAAAAGGAGTTGGTGAAACACATTAACCTTCTGGAGCTCAGGGCAGTGCTGCTAGCAGTGCAGTCATACTCCTCCTGACTAAGTGGTCAGTCTGTCCAAATCAGAACAGACAACCGCTTAACAATGTACTGCATAAACTTGCAGGAAGTGACAAGATCCTCAAAACTGTGTGCAGATGCAGTGAGGCTCTGGGACCTGGCATAAACCTTAGAATCAGATATTTATGCAGTGCACTTGCCAGGCACAGACAGTGTCCTGGCAGAGTCCTTAAGCAGAATCAGCCAGGAAATCATGAATGGGTCTTGAAGAGATAGTTGTGGGCACTGTTTGCATGGGGGAGGTATATCTCAAAATAGACCTGTTCGCTTCTTGGGAAAACAATAATCTCCCAGAGTTTTGTTGCAGACTACAAGCCAGAGGGACAGTCCCAGAGGATATCCTGGTCTTGGACTGAAAAGAGAGGTTCCTGTATGCTTTCCCACCATTTCCATTAATCTAGAAAGTCCTCCTGAAACTCAAAAGGGAATCTGCAACAGTGATCCTAATAGCTCTGGACTGGGCCAGACAAACCTGGTGTTTAGTTCTAATGACTCTCTCCAGCAAGCCTCCAGTCAGACTGCCACTGGGTCACAATCTGCTAAACCTTATCTCAGTGAAGGGTACCATTCCCAAACCACAAGCCTGTACATCTGAGGACATGGTTCTTGAGGAGTTAGAATACCCTTTATTAAATCTTTCAGAGGAAATTCTGAAGGTGCTTATAGTTTCAAGGAAACCAGCAACCAGGAAAACATACTCGCTCCTCTAAAAGAGATTTTCTTACTCGTGTACCCCCAGAAAAATAATCACAGCAGAGGCGGGGTTGTCTAGCACAGGAATACGTGGTACTCTTGCAATTTCTAGGCATAAGGCCTTCAGTGCTAAAAGTGCATTAGCATCAATGTTAGCCTACATAGCAGTAGGCAAGGGAAAGTTACTGGCCTCTCAACCCATTTTTGAAAGTTTTTTTTTATTTAAGGGCCTTAGCCACTTGTATCCAACAGTAAGGGACCCAGTCCCTCCATGGAACCTCAACGTCTGCCTTGCCCAGCTCATTGAGGTTTCGTTCAAGCCTATGAACACAAATGACCTGAAATATAATATATGGAAAACCATATTCATGATTGCCATGACCTCTTCTAGGAAGGTGCATGAACTGCACGCCCTGTACACAGAGCCAAAATACATAATCTTTCACAAGGATACGGTGGTCCTTAGAACAAAAAGGAAATTCCTGCCTAAGGTGGTGTCTGAATTCCACCTGAACCAGTCGGTAACACTTCCTGTACTCTATCCAGAACATTCTATTACAGGTGAACAAACATTGGCAGTCTCAACCTGAAAAAGTTCTGGGTAGTTACATGGACTGAATAAAAATAGGTTGGGTCCAAAAACATAGTTTTTTGTTACCTGTGATGAGGTTAGCAAAGGAAAACCAGCTTCTAAGAGGCCTGGCTTTCGATGGATAGTCTCTTGCATTCAGTTTTGCTATGAAAAAGCTGGGAAAAGGCCACCGGTGGCCTAAGGGCGCACTCCACAAGGCACACCTCTGTCTCTGTGGCATATGTAAAGGGGCATCCCCTTATTAGGCATTTGCAAAGCAGCTACCTGGAAAACAGTATACACCTTTATAAAGCACTACTATCTGAACATACAGTCCAAGGGGGATTCCAGCTTTGGAACTACTGTCTTGTACAACCTTTTTGCTAAATAGGTCCTGGATCCAGTCTCCCATGTTACTACTGTATAGTCTTCTTAGAGTATAACCATTAGGGGAGAATTTCTGGGGTTAGAAGAAAAAAAAAGAAATTACTTATCATAGTAATGTTGTTTCTTCTCAGGGATCCCTTGCTATGGTTACACTCCACACCCTGCCTCCACTTTCAGAACCTGAAAATAGGTTCTAAAAAATAATCAGTACATTTTATTATGGTTGTATGGGCATTACTATTGTAGTTTTTCTCTACATTTGTAAATGTTGGTTCTTCTTAACAGTTTCTGTGTATTTTTTTGAATTTATATGTTTGCTTCAATTTTGATATTTTTCAAAAAAGTTGAAATTTCCATAATTTTTGGTGGCCTCTTAGCTAGATTTACTAGCCACCACTCCATTCTGGCTATAGGAAGAAATCTGGCAACTGCCAGAGTGGAGCATGGCTGCAGAGTTGTTGTTTTTTTTTTTTGAGCTAGTATTGTAAATTCTAGTAATTTGAATAAGGTTCTCTCTTTGGGGCATCTGTCTTCCAAGAGATGATGCTTAAGAGTGTAACTGTGGTGAGGCATCCTTGAGAAGAAACAATATTACTACGGTGAATACATTTTTTTCTCAGTGATTTTTTTTTTTTTTGTGAAGATTTGCTTGAGTTTTTCTTTTTCCATCTAGTGTTTATACTCCTTTGGCGAGCCGCAGCTGCCGTTTGTCAACCTGCTGGACTTCGGGGTCATTCGGGAACTTACGATCTTACTTCGAGAGGGCTCTTGCAGTAGGTAATTACATATAGGACTGAAGCCGGCAGGCATCAGGACCCCACGGAAAAATTTCTAGCCAGCAGTCTCTGGCGGGGGACCGCCCCCACGTCAGGTGACCGATGTCAGTATAAAGGAGCAGTCCCCTATGCCCGCCTTCCAGTTCTAGGGACATGGATATGTTGTTCAATCCACACTTATTGGCAGGTTCCTTGCCACTTTAAATCTTGCCGGAAGGTCTTCAAGCTGACTCCTCCCACCCACCCGGTGGGAACACTGCCCGCCCATGACGCCAGATCTTCCTTACCACTTGAAGCCCAGGTTCTCTCCTTAACGCTCTGCGCTTAGACTGGATCCTAACTCTTCGTTCGTCCGAAATTGGTTTTGAAGTTTTCTAAACTTTGGTCTTCATCTTCCCTTGCGGCTGCAATGGACAAATCTATCCCCGGCTTTCGGAGGTGCCCTTGCGGGTAGAAATGTCCAGGACGGATCCGCACTCCACCTCGCGCCTACTGCTTAGGCCTAGATCATGACCCGAGGCCTGCGTAGGTTGTGCCGCCTTCTTCGGCCAACGCCCTGGACCCATCGCTGCCCCATTGAAGCTCGGGCGCCCCGAGAAACATTTCCCGCCGGTAAAATCAAAAGAGGCTCGTTAGGCGGTGTCCGTGGTGGCTGGCTCGGCTGAGCAGCTCGAGCAGATGATCGCCCTCGAGGAGGAGGCGGCCCAGGCCGCATCTTCCTCCTCCTCCTCCGCGGCATTTATCCCGCCTCTGAGTTCCTCGTATACGGCTTAGTTCAAGGAGCTTTGTCAGTCCCTTTCCACGAAGGGAGAGGGGCCATCGGGCACCTTCTCTCGGCCCAAGAAGGAGGAGTCGAAGGTAAGTCCCACCGCCGGCATTCGTGGGGAGCGGAGAGGTCCCCTTCCCCAGACAGCTGACCGTCTACTTCGGTCGAGGTTGCAGCTGAGGCCGCTGGCTTCACGGTGCCCTCGTCAGGCCAGCCTGCCGAGACTCCCGTCGATGAAGTCGAGATTTTTCTCAATCCGTTAGACGGGCTGTCGACTGGAGAAGCAGACAACTCTCCTTCACCGGTCCCCCCGGTGGATACCGAGGATCTGCCTGTGCCCTCCGGGCTGCAGTCCCCGGTTAAAGTGCCTGAGCCGAGGGAAGAGCGGGTGTCCCCCGTCCCTTCCCATACCCACCCTCGTTCCCCCTGAGGGTCTCAGTCTCGGACCTCTTCTCGGTCTAGCCGTTCCCGCCGACATCGGCAGTCTCAGTCTCGATACCGAAGTAAGCGGCGACACCGTTCCTCCTCGTCCTCTTCCTCGGATGAGGGGAGGCTTCGGTGTAAATTATGCCGGCGCTACGAGGAGCTTATGTGACAGCAGTTGCTGTTGTCCGGGCCTAATCCGACTGCAGTCCAGACCCTGGCCATCAAGTGGCTGTCGCCTGAACGACCGAAGCAACCACTCGCCCCAGTCGAGTTGCCCGCTCCAGGGCCGGTTGCTCAGCCAAAACCAGCTGCTCCACTGATTGTGGTGGAACCTCCGCCTCCACAACCAAAGTCGGGGGCACCGACCAAGGATTCTCGGTCAGGTCATGGCCTGCTCCACAGGTTGTCGGTCACCCTCACTCCTGACCGTCCTCGGCAGGTGGAGGGTGGCTCAGGGCCGAGGCAGCTCTTCGCAGACTCTTCAGAATCCGATGACGACTCTTCCCTGTTCTCCAGGCAGGTCGACCTGGAGTCCTCTGGGGGCCAGTCATTGGACGATAGCCCATCGTCCTTCTTGCATCTGCTTCGACTCATCTCGAGTCCACCGGGATGCAGCTCGAGCCTGTGTCCAAATGGGCCAAGTATCCCCTGACAGAGATACTGGACCGAGGGGATTCCCCCACGGAGGCCTTTCCGGTGGCTGAGGCCATTGTCGGCCCAGCCTTGGAGCTTTGGCAGCGGCCTGCTTCCTGTCCTGCGTCCTCGGCCAGGATGGCCAGGAAGTATGCGGTCCCTACCGGCTCTTTGCCCGGTTTCTCGGAGCACCCCTCTGCCGAGGGGTTAGTCACCGACAACGTTTTCCGGCGTTCCAGTAAAGCTCAGGATGTGGATAAGCCCTCCAACAAAGAGTCTAAAAAACTGGACTTTGCCGGGCACAAACTGTACGCTGTGTCCTCCCTCGGCCTCTGACAGGCCAGCTCGGCCGTGCTGATGGCACACTTCTCCCACGCCCTCTTGGGCTCCCTGGATGAGGTTGTCCCTCATCTCCCGTCTGACCTGCAGACCACGGTCCGCCAGGTGCGGGACCAGGGTAGGGCGGTGGCGAAGCAGCAGCTTCAGACTGCTCTGGATATAGGTGATTCCTGTGCCAGGTCAGTAGTGGCCGCGGTGGCCATGCGCCGCAGGGCATGGCTGAGGATATCCACCTTCACGGCGGATACCCAGCACAAGTTGGCAGATGTCCCCTTCTTGGGGACTGACCTCTTCGGCCCTGGAGTGGAGGGACACCTCCAGCGGATCGAGAAGTCCAGTGCCACCCTGGACTCAGTCAGCTCTGCCCAGAGGGACAAAGGCAGCTGTCAACAACAGCATAAGTCCTTTCGTCCTTCGGCCCCTGCATCTCGACCAGCCCAGCAGCAGGGCCAGCAGGCTTGCGCTTGGCGTCCCAAACCCAAGCCGGCGGCTTCCTCCAAGAGGAAGCAAGGAGGTAAAGGCCCAGGAGGTCCCTCGGCCAGTTCCTCCTCCAAGCCTGCCCAGTGACGGGTTGAGGGGTGCGGCCCCCAGCCTCGTCACTCCCCCTGGGTTCCCCCCGTGGGGGGACGGCTCCGCCACTTCCTTTCCGCCTGGTCCGCTATCACCACGGACCGCTGGGTGTTGGAGGTGGTAGGAAAAAGCCTGCCTCTGGAGTTCGAGCAGGCTCCATCCTATCTGCTGTATTTTCTCATCTAGGTTTTAAGTGAGTACCTAGGTGGGCAAATTACTTGCCTGGAAAATATTGCACTAATACAAATCACGAGACCATTCAATCTGGGACCATGGCTCTCCTTATTGTGTTTTTATTGCTCCTAAGGTGCAGAGTTTTCAGCAATACAGTGCAATTCGAAGTACCTCAATGCAATTCAGTTCTCCAATGTACCTTATCAATACCTAATGTTATAACGGTCTACCGTGCAGACACTGTGTCATTCTCCTCTCCCCTTTTAGCCTATTCCCCCCGGTTAGCCTACACCCCCTTGCTACTGTCCTCACCTATGTCTGCTCAAGCACTTACATTGTTCACGATCAACTGTCATTACAGTGGTGCCGCCTCTTGCGCAGCACGATATGGGTTGCCGCGAAGAAATAAAAAAGCAGTCTCCATTCTTATAAGCTCCTTAAAGAAAGTTATACTTCTGCTTCTTCTCTGCTCAGGAAATGTGGAGCTCAACCCTGGCCCCACCTACAACTTACCTCGCCTATCGATTTTGCTGAGGCTACAGGTCTCAAAATGATGATGGTCAACATTTTAAGCCTGCCTAAAAAACTTGAACAGCTGCAAGCCTGGGCTGCACACGTTAACCCTGACCTTATCATAATTACTGAGTCGTGGTTAAAAAAGACGAACACTGATCAACAAATATCACTGCAGGGCAACAATTTATTTAGAGCAGATAGAGTGTCTAGAGTATGGGGTGTGTTATCTACGCCAAATCTAAGTACTTGTCACCAATATTAGTTGCAAATCTCTAGCCAAGGAATTTGAGTTAGTTTCTGAGCCTTCATCTCCTCCTCGGAATGTATCACTATCCTAGGTGGCTATAGACCCCGCCTGGTGGTGATGAAGTCCTTTATCTTTTGAAATCCATGTTCAGAGATGCAAAACTGAAACAATATTTCTAGGAGATCTAAATATGGACTGGCTGTCACCTAAATCTACACGGCCTCAAACCCTTTGTGACGAACCAGGTCTTGGGCAATTAGTCAGTGAACCTACTAGGAACAACACTCTAAATACTGCCAACAGTTCCATTCTAGATGTGGTACTAACCACCCATCCACACAAAATATCTCATTCGCAGTGTTTCACAACGACATGAGCGATCATGGAATTGTTAAGCTTGCATAAGATCTCAAATTAAGGCCCGCCGCAACCCATCTTATAACAAAAAGATCCTTTCGCAAATTCAGAAGTGCAGTAAACTTCCTATCTGACCTGAGCATGATCAGGATGGCAAGATCTCTCATCAGCCAAAGATGTCAACAAGGCAGCTTACATCCTCATGACAAACTCACTATACTAATAAATACGCATGCCCTTTCATCAAAGTAAGGGTACGGAACAATTCCAACCCTGGTTCACCTCGATCTCAAGGCAGCCCTTATAGCTCGAGATAAGCTCTGGGCTAAAGCTAGACATTCCAAAGAATCTTCGGATTGGCAGGCCTTTAGAACAGCCAGGAATAACTGTGTGAAAAAGCTTCGCTGCTAAAGCTAACTATTATATTTCTACTCTAACAAACTAAAGGTAACCCTCATAAAATATGGAAGACTATCAGAGCTATAGAAGGGCCGGCCCATGGCCCCTTTGTCCCAACAAAGATAGTTGCAAGTGGCAAGATTGTGGAAAACAAGTCCCTAATCCTGGAGGAACTTAACTCCCACTTTGCCACAGCTGGATTAGCTTTTGACTCGTCACCTTATGCTGGTGCTGCGGTGAGCCAGCATACCCCTCCCCGTACATCTAGTCCTGCACCCAGCCCCTTCCAACTGCGTGAGATAACTTATAAAGAAGTAAAAGATTCTCTTCTTAACTTAGACACCAAAAAAAGTGCAGGGGACGTATGGCTTGGAACCCTTTTTCCTAAGGTCAGGCTACGCCCATCTCACTCGCCCCATCTCCACATCTTCAGTCTTTCCATTACATCTGCTACTGTGCTGTCCTGCTGGAAATCAGCACATATCCTCCTCTATTTAAATCTGGTGACCTATGGGACCCATGCGATGTAAACTACTATAGGCCTATCTCCATATTGCCTATCCTTTCAAAGTTTCTCGAAAAACTGATCCATATTCAGTTAAATCTCACTTGAAACCTTCTCTCATTAACCCAGCTCAATCTGGCTTCCGGCTAATCATAGCACTGCACTAGCAAAAGTAACCAATGATTGGATCTCTGCTATAGATGCTAAGAAGGTAACTGGTGCAGCTCTTTTGACCTCAGCAAAGCTTTTTGATCACAAACTATTAGTCAGTTGCTTTGCAAAGTTGGGTGCTACATACCATACCACCCAGTGGTTGGTTCTAGCTACCTAACTGAAGATTCCAAAAGTAAAGGCTGAAGGCTTTTTTCTGCTGCCTTGCCAGTTGCAAGAGGAGTCCCCCAAGGATCCATCTTAGGCCCTATCTTGTTTTCTTTGTATATTAATGACTTAGATGCTAACATATCTACGTCCAATCTGCACTTTTTTGCAGATGATACTGTGTTGTGTACTTCTGGCTCATCGTTATCTGAAGTCAAGGGAGTGCTTCAGGACTTAGCACAGCTGAGCATAATCTAATAAGGCAAAGCTTCTGCTCAATGCTAAGAACACTAAAGCGATGATGTTCTCCCGCCGGTGCTGTCACAGGCCCCCAATACCCTTGCCCAAGACTTCATTGTCACCACGCTAAACGAGCCTCTGGAAGTTGTAACTAAATTTAAATATCTGGGTATCTGATCGATAATAAATTATCTTTCAATGACCACGCCAAAGATGTCTCTAAGGTTAAAAGGAGGTTAGGTTTTCTACAGAAATAGGCCCTTTCCTCCTTGAAACTCAAACAGCTTGTACAGGCCACTTTTCTCCCCTACTCGACTATGGCGATGTAATCTATTCCTCCACCACTCTTGCAAATCTAAGTAAACTGGACATCCTTTTCACCGTATGCTACGGTTCATTACCAACTCCTTACTGTTCGCACCACTGTGACTTATATGCAGCTGTTGGTTGGACATCCCTTACTACTAGATGCCTGCTCCATGCTGGGCTATGGTCTCTTAAACTGCTCCTGCAGAAATTGCCAAGCTATCTCTTCCCTTATTAGTATCTCACATAGTGCATACTCATTAAAAAATCTGACTTTATTATGCTTGACATACCAAGGCATGGACTTCCTTTGGTAAATGTGCTATTGCATATGCCCTTCCCTCCATTTGGAACCAATTACAAACCGTACTGAAACTAACTAGCACAGTTTCGATAAACTTCTACAAATCGCTAAGTTCAGCCAAAATAAAAGACACTTGTAACTGTCATTAAGTCTCTTCCTTCCCCATGTGTGCCATATTTATCCACTGGTAAGGTATAATTGATTTGTCATATTAACTGCTTTCCCTTCCCCTTCTACTCCTGGCTTTATCTATGCTTACGCTCCACTGCTACTCTATCAAATCACTCCTCCCCCCCATATCAGTTGTAGTCTGTTGTTTGTTCTAGCTGCCAAAATATATGTATTGCACACACCAGTCATCATGTTTCATTTATCAGTATGCAACCTGTAAGTCGCTTCCCTGTTTCATATCAATGTTTACCACCTGCGGTCACCCTATGTGGTACCCTTGTATGTATATCCAGCCTGTATCATGTAATGTGCATTTCATGTATATACTGTTATTACCTATCTGTGTTTGTACTTTAAGTGTTTATGTCACAGGACCTCCTTGGAATGAGCTTGCTCAATGGAGTTTTCCTGCAATAAACTTGAAACGCCACCCTCGGGGGCCACGAGGTCCGCAGCCCGCCTGTCGGCCCGCCGAGCCGATATTGCCCTGCTCCTCGAAAAAGAGGTGATCAGGAAGGTGGTGGATCCTCCTCCAGACCCGGGTTTGTGTCCAGGTACTCCTGGTCCCAAACGGACGGGGCTGGCGCCCATTCTTGACCTGCATGACCTGGAACAAGTTCCTAAGGTCTGGACCTTCAGGATGGTCACTCTGGCTCAGATAATCCCATCCTTGAACGAGGCATGTGGTTCTGTTCCTGGACCTCCAGGACACGCTCTTTTCACGTCCCAATCACTCCATCCCATCAGAGATTCCTCCGCCTCAGAGCTGAGGGATCCTTTACGAGTTCGGCCATGCCCTTCGGCCTCCCCAGCTCCCAGGGTCTTCACCAAATGCATGACAGTGGTGACAGCGCCCTGCGGCACTGAAGGGTCCGTGTACCCTACCTGACGACTGGCTGATTGCAGCCCCCTCCAGAGCGGAGGCGGAGCGGTCCAGAGATCTGGCCCTCCAGGTTTGCTCTCAGATTGGCCTCCTCATCAACGAGGCCAAGTCGGAACTCGTGCCAAAGCAGGTGATACAATTCATCGGGGCAGAGCTCGAGACTCTACGAGCCAGAGCATGGCTCCCAGCGGACAGGGCCGAGGTTCTTTCCTCCTTTGCCCAATCATTTCTGGTTGGGCAATTGCGCCCTGCCCAGGACTTCCTGCGCCTCCTGGGCCTCATGGCGGCCTGCACCAGCATGGTCCGTTGGAGCCCGCTGGTACTGCGCGCCCCTTCAGTGGGACTGGCCAGCCAGTGGTCACAATGCTGCGATCCGCTGACCAGCCCGTGACAGTGACCCAGGAGATGTGGAACGCCTCCATGGTGGATCGTTCGCACATCTGCAGGAGGGCATCCTGCTCATCCGCCCGAGCCGATCTGTCGCCTATCAACCGATGCATCTCTGATGGGTTGGGGTGCCCATCTGGGGAGCACCGTGCGTGGTCTCTGGTCCCCTGGAGTCCCGATGCCATATCAACCTGCTGGAGCTCCGAGCGGTCCGTCTAGCTCTCACCGCCCGCCTCCGCTTTCACGGGTCAAGTAGTTCCGGGTCCAGACGGACAATACCCACCATGTACTATCTGAACCGCCAGGGCGGGATGCGCCCATGCTGTTATGCAAGGAAGCTCTGCGCATATGGTCCCTCGTGCGCAGCCTGGAGGCGGATCACCTAGCCATTCACGTGGCAGGAGCCTCCAACACCCTGGCCGATGCCCTAAGCCGGATAGGGGCTGTGTCTCATGAGTGGTCTCTCCTGCTGGAGGTAGTACAAGACCTGTTCTCCCACTGGGGCACGCCTCAGGTGGACCTGTTTGCCTCCAGGGAGATTGCGAAGCTGAGTCTGTTCCATGCCCGCCCCCCTCAGCAGGGCTCGCTGCAGGGGGATGCCTTCTCGAGGCCGTGGACCCCAGGCCTCCTCTACGCCTTTCCCATTTTCCTTGATCCACAAGGTGCTTCTCAAGGCAAGGAGGGACAAGGCGCAGGTGATTCTGGTAGCCCCAGACTGGCCCCACGAGTTCTGGTATCCAGATCTCCTCAGCCTCAGCTCCAGGCTCCTAGGCGCTTCCAGCCCGCCGGACCTGATCTCAGTCAACCAGGGAAGGTATCCATCCGACCTTCAATCCCTGCACCTGGCGGCCTGGTTCCTGAGTGGCTAGAGTTCCAGGCCTTGGGTCTTTCCATGCGGTCCTCAGCGTCGTTGAGGCATCCCGTAAGAGTCGACCAGGAAATGCTACGCCTTCAAATGGAAGAGATTCTCCATTTGGTGTCAGGAAGGGCTTGGACCCTTCTGCCTGTCCCTTGGCAAGCATTCTGACTACCTGTGGTCCCTTTCTCATCAAGAACTTGATTGACGACCCTTAAGTGCACCTGCAGCCATCTCCGCTTACCGAACGGGCCGGAAGCAGTGTCGGCTTAGAGAAGGTGGTCGGGTGCTTTTTCAAAGGCCTTGACTACATTTCCTCCGTGCGTAGAACCTCCACCTCCGTGATCTACTGCTGGTATTGGGCCTCAGGGCAAGCCATTCGAACTGATGCACAGGTGCGATATTTCACACCTGTCGTGGAAGACCGCCTTCTTGGTGGCTATCAAGTCAGCCAGAAGGATGGGAGAGCTCAGGTGCTTCCATCGAGTCTCCTTATCTGGTCTTCCACAGGGACAAGAGTTGTCCCGCCCCACCGAAAATCCTTCGAAGGTGGTGTCAGTTTCACCTTAGCCAGGTGTTGACTCTGCCGTGTTCTACCCCAATCACACCTCGGAGGCCGAATATAGGCTCCATACTTTGGACCCTAGACGAGCGCTCGCTTATTATAAGGAGCGGACGGCTGAAATTCGGGGAGAGGTTCACCAGCTGTTTGTCATCTATGCTGAAGCCGCACCTGGCAGACCTGCAGCCAAGCAGACGATAGACAGGTGGGTCACCTCCTGCATAGAGCTCTGCTATAGGTGGGCGGGCATGGAGCCTCCCAGAGGGATAAGAGCTCATTCTACCCGCCATACCGCTGCATCGGTTGCTGCTTCCAGGATGTCCCTATCCAGGATATCTGCAGGGCTGCTACCTGAAGTCGGCACATACCTTTATTACCCACTACCACATCGACCTTGAGTCACGCCTGGATGCTGGTTTTGGGGCCCTGCTCCTCCAGTCTCTTTTCCCAAGTAAGTATCGGGGTGTGTTGCCTCTCTCCTCCCGGAGAACTGCTAGGAGTCTGCCAATAGTGTGAATTGAACAACATATCCATGTCCTAAATACAGGTTACTCACCTGTAACAGGAGTTCTAGGAATGGTATATGTTGTTCATCCACACAACCCACCCGGCTTCGACGCACAACCTGGCTTCCAGCGGGCTAGATCTGGGGTCATAAGCAGAGCGAGAGTTTCACCACTCCGGTGGGTGGAGGAGCCAGCTTGAAGACCTTCCGGCAAGATTTAAAGCGGCAAGGAACCTGCCAATAAGTGTAGATGAACAACATATACCATTCCTAGAACTCCTGTTATAGGTGAGTAACCTGTATTTCTTTCCGCTGTTAGCCCGTGTCAGCCAGCTCCTCATGGTAAAGTTCAACATTCTTAGCCTGTCGTCGGTAGTTCTGCTGTCGTTTTTCTCTCGATTTATTCGATAAATGGTCTACTTTTTCGGTGGTGTATGCCGTTCCATACACCCTCCGAGCACAAGAATAAGTGCAACTCGTGCAGCGCTCAACTCCCACTCAAGGGCAGCCATTCCCAGTGTCTCTTCTGTCTGGGCCCAGATCATCAGGTGGAGAAGTGCCAGCATTGCCTGAAATTCAGCCCTGCCACCCGTAGATGGAGGCAGCAGTCCCTGGAGGCCCACATCCTAAAAAAGAAAATGACCTCCATGGAGAAGGAGTTGAAAAAGCTCCATCAGGCTTCTACGTCCCCCGAAGGCCATTGTAAGATGAAGGACAAGGAGAAGCATCGGGACCGGGGCTCCTCTTCCACTGCGACTTTGGCTGGAGCCGTGTTGTAGGTAACGTTCCCCGGGACTGCTCTGCAATGGCCATCTTGGAGGCTTCCAAGATGGTGTCGGCCCGCCCGTTTGGCTTGCACTCGGGCCCTTCAGATGCCTCCAGGTTTTTGGAGGCTGCCACTCCCAGTAAGGCCGCCGCCATGCGGCCTACTGCTGCGAGTGGCTCCGGTAAGCTGGACGTCAGCTCCTCTGATGCCCGCCCGGAATTGGCCGCTAAGTCGCCTGACCAGGGCGCAAGACGGCCCCTGTTCTGCCCGACGAGGCTGCCCCTCCTTCATGGCCTGCCTCAGGCAAAGGGTCTGCTAAGTCGGACGTTGGCTCCTCTGATGTCCGCCCGGACTCAGACGATAAGTTGGGCTGCCTGCGCGGCCGCCAAGCCGATGCCAGACCTTACTTTGTTCGCTGTTCCTGGCTCTCTGCAGCCGTCGCTGCCCTCTGGGGACCCTGGGTCTCCTCAGCCTGACTCCGGGGATTTTTCCCCTCCTTCCCCGGGCGATGCTGAGGATTTTTCGGCACCCCCATCAGGTCTCCCTCCCGCTGGGCCGGATGACCTGATGTCTGTTCCCCGCATGCTGGCCCTGACACTGGTCCTGCCTACACCGGGCGACATCCCCCTCCTGGATGCCGCCCCCACGCCAGGCCCACCGCCTGCCGGGCCTCCTGTTCCAGGCCCACCTGCTGGGTGTCCTGCCGGGCCGTCTGCCCCTGCAGACCCCCTGGTTCCTGGGTAGCCGACCCTGTCGTATCCAACGCTGTCATACCCGGGTCCGCAGTATCCGGTGCCCCAGTACCCATTGCCGGCCTATCCAGCGCCACAGTACACAGTGCCTCATTAGCCGACGCCGGGGTACCTGCCATCCGGTTATGATTACGCTCCCTACGGATACACTTAGTATCCGTATCCCCCTCCTCCTTCTCCTCCTCCACCGCCCCCTCAGCTGCCGGTGGATCTGAAGGAGACTCTGGCTCCCTGGTGGGCTGAGGCCAAGGCTCAGCCCACTAGGGAGGCGGAAGTCGATCTTCAAAGCCGGGTCCCGTTCCGGACCCACTACGCCGAGTCGAGACACTTCCTCCTACTCCGATACCAGAGGTGAGCCTCTGGTTCCAAAGCAGGTTGGATACGCTTCCCCGAGGGCTTCCCAAGGTGTCCATTCCTCCCCCGTGTCAGGAGGTGGTGTCTTCCTCTTCCTCCTCGGAGCCTTTGGATGACTCCGATTGACGCTCCGACTTGGACAACGAGCCCCGCTCTCCAGATAAGCCCAGGCAGAGGACTCCTCCGAAGTCTCCTCCGGAGGATCCTTCCTTTACAGAGTTGCTGCGCAAAATCCAGGCTATCCATCAGTGGCACTCTTTGGAGCCAGATCCACAGCGGCAGAAGCTAGCTGCCCATTTGGATCTGCCCGAGGTCGCGCCTACCTTGGTTCCACCCTGGATCGAGCCTCTCACGGACCTTGTTTCCAGTATTTGGAAACAACCCTCTGCCATAGCCCCCCTTCCGAGGAAGGCAGATAGACAATATCAGGCTCCCGAGGGTGTTGTTTCTTACCTCTCACCCTAAGGCTGACTCGGTCGTGATTAGCGCTGCCCATGGCCGAACAGCCAATCCAAAGCACTTGAGCTCATCACCCCCCGATAAGGAATCCCATCTTCTGGACCAGTATGGGAAGAAAGTCTTCGCTTCTTCCACTCTGGGTATTAGGGCCTTGAACTGCATCGCCGATATGGGGGATTACCAGAAGGCTGTCCTTTGCGAGGTGGAAGCCAAACTGGACTCCTTTCCTGAGTCACAGACCAAACAGGAAGTGGCAGACCTGGTCCGATCTGCTCATTCAGCCAGTAGGCACATGCTTCATGCATCATACGATGCAGTGGACGCTGCTGGTAGGAGCTTGGCGTTTGCCGTAGGTTTGTGGCGACACGCCTGGCTCCGAGTGTCGGGTTTGGTCCCTGAAGTGCAGTCTGTTATCCAGGACACGCCCTTCAGGGGTTCAGTGCTGTTCGGTGGTGATGTCAAGGATATCATCACCGGATTGCGAGAGAAGGGCACTGCTCTCAAGGAGGTCGATGACTTGTACAGAGCCCCTCAACAGCAGCACCGTCCCTTCGCAAGCGGCATGGGGCCAAGGTGAAACCACAAGGAAGCGGGCCAATAAACTCAGGGCCCCTCAGACTGTGAAACCCCCCGCCTAAACGAGCAGCAGGAGCTCCAGCCGCAGCGCTGCCTCACACCATCTGACTCCTTTCCTCTCCCACAGCCTCTGGCTCTTTCAGAGGAACCAGTAGGGGGGAGATTCTCCCTGCATTTACCGGGTTGGGAGAGGATCACGTCAGACGTTCGGGTGCTCCAGCTGATAGCAGAAGGACACTCAGTAGAGTTTCTTCAGAAACCTCCCAGAAAACCCCCTCCAAGGTCGTCTTACTCCCAGGAACACCTTCTTCTGGTTTGGGAAGAGATCTCCGCTCTTCCTTGGAAGGCAGCGATAGAGCCCGTTCCCCTCCATCTCAGGGGGTGGGTTACTATTCTCATTTCTTCCTGGTTCCGAAGAAGTCAGGTGACGTGGCCCATCCTTGACCTCAGTTCCCTGAATCTGTTCGTGGAGTACAAGAGGTTCCGAATGCTCTCGCTGCAGAGTCTTCTGCCCCTCCTTCGGCCAGGACAGTGGCTGTGCGCCCTGGACATGTAGGATGCCTACCTGCATATCCTTATCCGCCCGTCCCACCACAAATACCTCCGGTTTTCTTTCTAGGGGGACCGCTACCAGTTCAGGGCCCTCCCATTTGGTCTCTCCTCGGCCCCCGAGTATTTACCAAATACCTTGTTGTGGTGGCGGCCCACCTGCTTACCCAGGGGGTTCAGGTTTTCCCTTACCGGGATGATTGGCTCCTGGCGGCCCCGTCCAGGGAGGATCTCCTGCGCTCCCTTTCCCTTACCCTGCAGGTTTTCACCACCTTGGGTATTACCATCAACCAGGCCAAGTCCCATTTGATCCCATCTCAAAGACTCCAGTTTACCGGGGCGATCCTGGATACGACTTCCGGTATGGTCTTCCTGCTGGACAGGGTGGCCACCCTTCAGGCTCAGGCATGCCTTTTGTCCAGCCGCAGGCGGGTCATTGCCAGGTTGGTCCTTCGCCTCCTTGGGCTCATGGCGGCTGCCAACCCGACGGTGCCTCGCCCTCGGCTCCACATGAGAATCTGTCAGTGGACACTTCGGTCTCAGTGGGATCAATTGGTGGACGATTTGGATCGCGAGATCCGGGTCTCCTCTCCGATGGTTTGGGACTTGCAATGGTGGATGGTTCAGGAGAACCTTTGCCGGGGAGTTCCCTTCTGCCTTTCTCCTCCCTTCCAAATCCTAACAGATGCCTCGGGCGAGGGTTGGGGAGGCCACCTGAGATCTCAACGGACACAGGGCTCTTGGTCCAGGCTCGAGCAGACTCTTCACATCAGTGTTCTTGAGCTGAGGGCTGTCCTGTATGCCTTACAAGCTCTGCACTTGTATCTGCTTCCCGGTCATCTGGCTGTTCAGACTGACAACATGTGCGTAGTCTGGTACATCAACAAACAGGGAGGGACCCGTTCCTACCCTCTTTGCAGGGAAGCGATGCAAGTTTGGGATTGGGCGATACTTCACAACCTTCACCTCATGGAGGTTCATGTTCTGGGGGTCGAGAACACTTTGGCAGACCACCTCAGCCAGTCGTCCGCCCAAGCACACGAGTGGGAACTGGATCAGAGGTTAGTAGAAGACGTCTTTCTACGCTGGGGAACCCCTCAGGTAGACCTGTTTGCCTCTCCTCTCAACGCAAAACTTCCCGTCTTCTGCTCGCTCACTCCAGGGTGCAGAGTTTTTTTTGGAGAGACGCTCTGTCTCTAAACTGGAAGGGTAGATTCGTCTATGCTTTCCCCCTGATCCCGTTGATTCCGAGGGTCCTACACAAACTCTGTTCAGAAGGAGCACGCATGATTCTCATCGCTCTGTTCTGGCCCAGGCAAGTTTGGTTCTCTCTTCTGTAACAGTACTCAGAGGAACCTCCTCTTCCTCTGTTGCAACTCTTGTTGACCCAGGATCAGGGGACCCTGGTCCATCCAGGACTCAAATCCCTTCAGCTGCATGCGTGGCTCCTGCAGACGTGATTCAAACCCGGTTCGGGGTTTTGTCGCAGGTGGTGGAGATTCTAGTAGAGGCCAGAAAGCCCTCCACTCGTTCCACTTACGCCATGAAATGGAAACGGTTCTATATTTGGGCCTCTTCCAGACCTTTCGAGCCTTTCTCGTGCTCTGTTGGGAGGCTCCTGGATTGCATGCGTCACCTCTTTGATCTGGGTCTCAGTTACTCCTCCTTGAAGGTTCACATAGCTGCTATTTCTGCTCACCATGTTCCTTTTGGGGACAGGTCTTCTGCACAGCTGGAAATCGCTAAGACTTTCCTTAGAGGGTCCTCCACTTGAGACTCCCCGTTCACGCACCTGCCCCTCCTTGGGACTTCAATTTCATTCTCGAGAAGCTTACCCTGCCTCCTTTTGAGCCGGCAGCATCAGCAGACCTTAAGTTCCTTTCCTGGAAGGCTCTCTTCCTGGTGGCCATTACCTCCGCTCGGCGAATCTCTGCGCTTCAGTCCTTAATGTGCAAAATCCCGTACTTGATTTTCCACAAGGAATGTGTGGCTCTGCGTACCAACCCTAAGTTTCTCCCTAAGGTGGTAGCGGAATCTATGCTGAATCAGTTAATGGAACTGCCTTCATTCTTTATGCAACATTCTAATCAAGGGGAGTACCTCTTGCATACTCTGGATGTTCACCAGAATCTGAGATACTACACCAACAGGACAAAGGATCTCAGAAAGACTGATCAACTGTTTGTCTCCTTTGCTCGCGAAAGAGAGGGCGGTGCTGTCTCCAAGCAATGTCTTTCGAAATGTTTGGCTCTTTGTATCACTTTCAGTTATGACAAGTATCAGAAGACCTTGCCAGATCAGATCAGAGGTCACTGCACTAGGGGTGTAGCTGCCTCTGCTGCTTGTTTCAAGAATGTGTCGGTGGCTGACATTTGTGCAGCTGCAACTTGGACTTCTGTCCATACCTTCACGAAACATTACAGTTTGGACATTGCCTCTTGCCGTCTGCAAGGTCTCCTTTCCTAAGACCTTCACAGCCAGAGGATCTGTGTATGAGTAGTTTCCTCCTCCCATGAGCTTCTCTTTATTGCAGACTGCTTGGGACTCAGTCCTATATGTAATTACCTACTGCAAGAGCCCTCTCGAAGTAAGATAGTACAGTTACATAAGAACTTACCGTAACAGTAGATCTTCGAGAGAGGCTCTTGCAGTAGGTACTACCTTCCCGCCCTCCATCCCCCTTAGCTTTTTCAGCTCCTTTTTCAGGGGGGGAATATCTGCTTCTCTCTCGTCTCACCTTTTGGCGGGAAAGAACTGGAAGGCGGGCGTGGGGGACCACCCCTTTATACTGGCGTCGGTCACCTGACGTGGGGGCAGTCCCCCACCAGAGACTGCTAGAAATTTTTCCATGGGGTCTGGACGCCTGCCGGCTTCAGTCCTATGTGTAATTACCTACTGCAAGAGCCTCTCTAGAAGATTTACTGTTACGGTAAGTTCTTACGTAACTGTACTATGCTGTGCATCTCCCAGCTGTCCCCCGGAGCTGGCCCAGAGGCTTCATCCTGCCGCAGCCCCCAACCTGTTTTTCCTTGTTTTCTCCCCAGTTACTCTGGGCCCCAGACAGAGAGGCACATATGAATGGAGGCACGAATGTGCCCTCTGTTCCTGCAATGGCCCCGCCTCCCACCTGATTGCCGAAGTGCCCTGGCTCCCTCGGCTTGTACTGCCCTCTGGTCTCCAGTGCAAGGCAGCCAACAGCTGATGGAAGCTTAGATCCCTCCCTGGAGAGATCATCTGCCTGTTGGCAGTTCATCCTGCACCGCGCCTTTGTGCCGACCTCCGGCCTGTGCTCGCTCCTGAACACATGTCACCGGCGTGGCAAGAGGTAAGGCGTCCAGCGCCTCAGCCTTCTATGCCACTGGGCCAGCCTGATTTACTTCAGTTTTTTTTATTCATTACGTATCCTCAATGTCACTTTCCTGCTTTGCTGTCAGTCTTCACCATAGAACAGAAGGAAGAAAGCTGGGTTCAAGAGGTGCTTGATGTGCAGGTACCCTATGTTTGTGACCCATGAACACAATGCCTGTATATAATGCATGGCCAATGCCCACAATGTGGAGCATTGTACCATGTGCTAGTCAATGCAGCTCCGGCTGTGGGGTCGGCGGAGCAGTTACAGGCCGAAGAGAAGGAAGGGGATATCAAAGATGTTCCATTCCTGGTGGACCGTCTGACAGTGTGGGAGCAGTGTGTATTGGAACTCCAGATTCCTCACAGAGATGAATGTCTTAAGAAATTTCTTCTGCCTCTCCACTCCCTTGAATATGAGTCTTTGTCTTGATACTGAAGGCACAAAAACGAACAGAAAAAAAAAAGGCAGTTGACGTTAGTCATGGGATTACATTCAGTCAATGAACCATTTGTGTTCTTCCCTGCTGGATAGTCTGTGTGGCCTGTCACCATCCAGGGAGATCAGTCCACCTATAGAGCCTGTCAGTCTGTCCATGGAATTCCCATTTGGGCAGCCGGAGATGTTGACACTTGACCTCGTCCAGGATGAGTCTGTCAATGAAGAAGATTACTCTCTGTTTCAGACCTCCATGCTCACCCTGGCCTATTCCAAGCAGGGTGGGTCAGATCTGACTGAGCTCCCAGTTGGCCCACACCAGTTCAGCAGCTGCTGGTTGGCCTGACCCCTGGTGCAGCCTTCTGCTCAGCTAGTATCCAGGGTCTCTCCGGGATACCCATACCCAGAGGCTCTGATGCTACATTGATCCTTGAGTCAGTGATCAAGGTCATGGTTGCACTTTCGATCCTGAACACATCAACATCATCATCTGCATTCAGCTTTGAATTTTTCCTCAACGTCGAGCCCTTTGAAAGTGCGAGAGGACAGCCTGGGCTTATGGTGCATTCACAGAGGGTCTTGGTTGATGGATAATGCCATTTGACCAATCTTGGCCTTGGCTACCTCTTTTGGTGCTGTATATGCTTGAGTGTCCTTTGGCCCTCCCCTTCTGTTTTGCTGGATGTACTGCAGTGACCAGTACTGGTGGAGTCCCCTCCACAGATGGCAGAGGGCACTTCAGCCAAGGTTTCAAGATCAGATTCCAGGCCTCTGCATCACTTGTCCGTGGTGGTTACCCTGACAGAGAGGGCTGTTTATACCCATGTTGGCCACATCCCCTTTCTGTCATGATCCCTGCTGCTGCTCACAGCTTGGAGGGGCCGACTCTTCCACTTCCTTCCACAGTGGTTCATTATTATAGTGTGTCCTGGAAGTGGTGGGATTGGATTACTCTGGAGTTTGAGATCTTCCCCCTTTGTTACTCCTGAGCACCACTGGAGGACCCGTTTTCACTGGAGTCTCTACCCATGCTATGGGACAGGGTTCATCAGCTCCCTGAGTGGCATGTAATAGAGCCTGTCCCAGAAAAATTAGCTTTGCAGGGGTTTGTGTTATGGTGCTTTCTGTTACCAAAGAGGACAGGTGACTGGTGCCCCATTTTTGACCTGTAAATCCTGAACATGTTCATTTACATTTGGAAGTTTTTCTTGGTGACTTTGCACCAGATCATTCTGGCCCGAGAGCCAGGGCTTGGTTTTGCACCTTGGGCCTCTAGGATAAGTCTTTCCACATTCCTGTCAGTACATCATACAAATGTTTCCTCTGGGTTTGTGTAGACTGAACACTATAATTTTAGAGCCATGCCATTTGGCCTGTCATCAGCACTCTTGAGTATTCAACAAGTGCTTGTTTGTCATGGTGACTTTTCTCAGTCACAGAGGCATCAAGATACAGTATTTTCATATCTCAACGACTGGCTTTCACCAGTAGCTCATTACTGAACATGGATATGGCCATGTGGACATTCTGTGATCTCAGCTTGATGGTCATCTTCACCAAGGCAATGCTCACTTCGGCGTAGGTGGTCTTGTTAATTGAAACAGAGTTGGGCTCCCTCCATGTCAGAGCTTGTTTGCCCCATGACAGGGTGCAGACCTGTCTTCCTTTACCCAACCATATTGGGTTGCGCGGTTGTATCTGGCTCAGAACTTCCTTCGGCTGCTGGGCTTCATGGCCTCTATCACAGATGTGGTACATTTGGCCTGTTGGTGCATGTGACCCCTTCAGTGGGAACTGGGACACCAGTGGTCACAATTGCACACAGCACTGAGCTAACCGGTCTTGGTGTCCCAACTGATGTTCAACACCATCTGTTGGAGAATATCCTCCGTGAACCTCTCAGAAGACGTCCCATTCGCCTGGGTGTAGCCCTTAGTAGTCACTTATGATGGACATGCCGCTGGTGGTATGGGGTAAACATCTGCTGCACAGCAAAGTGCACAAGTTCACATCAACCTGCTGGAACTCCACGCAGTTCGCCTAGAATTGGCAGAGTTCACCCCACTGATCCATGGTTGGGTCGTCTTGGTCTACTCTGATAATACAACCATTATGTTCAATCTGAACAAACATGGCAGTACAAACTGTGTTCCTCATGTTGGGATCACTCTGAACATGAAGATTGACTTGCTTACTGCACATGGACCTGGTGGAAGTTCATGTCACAAGAGTGAACAACCAGGTGGAAGAAGCTTTGTCATATGGTCGACACCCCCCATGAGTGGTCACTGCACCCATATTTGATGCCCTTGGTGTTCTCAAAAATGAGAAACGGCATCAGTGGATCTCTGTTTACTTTCTGGGAAAACAGGAACCTGAAAGTGTTCTGTGCCCATCTTCATCAGCAGGGCAGTCTGTGAGGGGACATGTTCTTTGTCTTGGGCACATTACCTCCTTTATACCTTCCCTCTTTTTGCTTTGGCCCTCATGGTATCCTCAAGATGTGTAGGGTCAAAGCATCCCTGATGATCATCGCACCTGACTAGCCATGCCAATTGCAGTATGACCATGTCCTCAGTCTCACCAGCAAACAAACAGCTGCTTCCACTCCTGCAAGACCTGCTGATGAGCTCCTTGGAGATGATCGGGGCACCCGGACCTGCAGTTGGTGTGCTTAACCACCTGTTTTATGAGCAGCTAGAGTTCCTGGCTTTGGGGCTTTCCAAGGATGTTCTCTGGGTGCTGGATGTTTCTCGGAATGAGCTGACTCGCAAATTACATACACTTTCAATTTGACAAGGTTCTTATATTGGTATGAAGAGCGTGGATTGTTCCTCCTTTCCTATCCTCAGTCATCTAAGGTCCCTATCTCAGGCAGGATTGCAAGCCATGTCCCTCAAGGTGCACCGGTTGCAGTTTTGGCATAACCTGTCATGGCGGGTATGCAGATAGTGATGTGCACAGTACAGAGTGGTCGTCTGTTTCTTTAATGGGCTGGATCTTCTGTCCCATCCAATGTGTGAACCACCTCAACCATGAGATTTACTGCTGGTGCTGTCACCGCTAATGGGTAAGCTATTCAAGCCTGTGGATATGTATGCACTCTCACATCACATTGGTCAGATTGGTGAGTTCTAGGTGCTATCAGTAGAATTGACATACCTAGTTTTCTGCAAGGACAAGGTAGTCCTTTGTCCTGTGTGAAATTCCAGCCGAAGGTAGTTTCTGAGTATCACCTAAATCAGGCACTCGTTCTACCCACATTCTTCCTAATGCTTCACCCTTCAGAGTCTGAGTGAATGCTGTCACTCAAGTTTTGTGCAGTTTTCGAGCTGTTCTTCTAGGCACGTGCAGTGGAATTTGGTGGTGAGGCTCGCCAGCTGTTCCTAACTTTGGCAGATGCTGCCTGAGCCAGACCGGCAGTCAGCCAGACAGTTGTCTGATGGACCACCACCTGCATCACTGTGTGCTCTAGGTTGGCTAGGACGGAGTTGCTCTTGGCATTGAAGGTTCAGTCACTGGATGTACTGCTGTCGGATACATCGCCTTTTCTGAAATATGAGGGCTGCTACCTGGTCAATTGCTCACACACACACACACACACACACACACATATTCATCTTTTATGATTGAATCAGCTTGGTCAGTCGCTGTGGTGCTGTTTTTGGGTCCTCGGTCTTCAAGTCTCTGTCACTTAAATTGGAGCTGCACCTTGATCCCTTGCTGAGGACTGCTGGGAGTCTTTCTAAGAGTGGATAGTGAACTAAATCTAGGTAGCTAGAAATAGAGATTTACTTGTAACCATTGATCTTGCTTCTAGTTGGAGCTCTTGCAGCAGGCAATAGCTATAAGGACTAGGCCGCCAGGTGCCAGGACCCCATGGAAACCTTCTTCAGCAGAGGACTGACCCCGACGTCAGCCCGCCCCAACATCAGACAGTGGTATAAAGGGGGCGGTCCCCAGCCCCACCTCTGTTCTTTTCCCGCTGTCGACACATTTGCATTGGCTCCTCAAACGCCTCCTGCTGTCAGTCGACTGCCTTCACGCTTTATTGCGTTTTTTCTTTATTTTCTCAAAAACCAAGTGATTTATTTCTTCGTGTCTTCATCTCTGGCCTCTTGTGTTTCATCTGTTGAAAGAAGAAAATCTCAATGTGCGTGGGGCAAGCAGCTCCTGTTGAAAGACAGCCACTAGGCCTGCCTCTTCTACCTGGGCCCAGACCACGACACCTCTGCCTGCGAACACGGCCAGCGGTTCGACCAGAGGATGCAGATCTGCTGCCACAATGCCCTCAAGGCACACCTTCTAGAACAGCAGCTTGCCGCCATGCACAAACCACCTTCGGGGAAAAGCACTTCTTCTTCCTCTTCAGTCTCGAACCTCTTCATCGTCAAAGATCCACAAGGAGAAGAAGGAGGCCTCAGGGAAACATAAGTCCTGGGACAAGGAGAGAGAGAGAGGGGGGAGTTAGAGCATTCCTCCCGGCCTGCTCTCACTGTCTCTGGGCAGCTGGTTGTTAATCCTCCCACCCTGGTGCTAGCAACGGTGGGAGGTTCGTCAGGGCCCAGGACTGCCATCCAGGCTCTGCAACCCTTGCAGGTGAAGGCCATCCCTAAAACATCCGCCGCCTCCTCAGGTGGTGGTCATCATCCGTCCAGCCGGCCCCGTCTGGCTTTGACTCCAAGTCTTTGGACAAGGCAGCCTGTCGTCAGGAGCAGGCGTCGTCCTTTAAACACTCTGGGACGCCTCTGCCCAGCTCCTCGCTGACTCTTTCATGGGCTCTGGCTAAGCTGGTGACAGCCTCCCCTCTGGACCGTTGCCAGCTGAGGCCCCTGAGGGAGATGCTGGGTACCTTGATGTTGAACCTGACAACAGCTCTACCATCGCCGGACCACTCATTGTCGCTGGTAAATACCTCTGCTCCCTCATGGGAGGACCTGACACCAGCCAGTCCTAAGCTTGACAAGGTGCCAGAACGTCTGACCTTGGCCCCTCTACAGCCAGCTTCTCTGACGTCAGGTACACCGATGCCGGATACACCAGTGCCAGCTCATCCGCAGCCTTTGGCACCGCCCGGCCCTTCAGGTCCCCAAATTCCACTAAGATAGGTCAAGGACCTTTTTTGGTTTGGGTGGAATGAGATAAAAGGGGACCTTCCACCTAAACCCTCAGAACCAGTTATTATACAACCAGAGCCAGAGCCTGAACCAGGGCCAGATCTGCAGCCGGTACCTAAGCAGCCGACCCCGGACCCAAGAAGTCCTTCCCCGAACTCAGAGGATAGGCGCAGGAGAACCCAAACACAGAGTGCTGAGGCGCAGACACTCATCGTCCTGGTGGTCGGGCCGACACCGGTCCCATAGTGGATGCCAGCATAGCTCCTCCTCTTCCACCTTGGTGGACTCTAGCCACAGCTCATCCTCCTCGGTCTCGAATGAGTCGGAACCTAGGGGTTGTTGTCCTTCTGCTGACAAGGACACCCCTAGATCGCCTCCTGATGATCCATCGTTTATGGACGTCATGAGGCATATCCAGGCATTCAATGGTTGGGAAAACGAGGACCTGGATCCCAAGAGGCGTAGGTTTACGAAATACCTGAGGTAGAAAGAGCCTAAGCCTCTTGTGGTCCCTCCGCTGGTCGACATCTTCCAGGACCTCACTAGGCTTACCTGGAAGCACCCATCATTGACCTCAGCTGTTTCTAAAAAATCAGACGGGCTATACAGGGTTCCCCAGGATGAGTCCTTCTTGGTGGAACACCCTGTAGCGGACTCAGTGGTCATAACAGCAGCTCAAGATAGGTCCATGAAGCCCATGCATTTAAGCAATCAGCCTCCGGACCAGGAGTCCAAGATTATTGACCAAATAAGCAAGAAGGTCTATTCTTCCTCTACTTGTTCCATTAGATCCCTTAACTTCTTCACCCACATGGTGCAATACCAGAATGCCCTGTGGGAGAAGGGGTTGGAGCTAGTTCAGGCTTTGCCAGACTCTGCCCAAAAGACTGAGCTCATGAACCTCCTCAAGTCTGGATTGGACTTGGGAACCCATGTTCTCAGGGCCTCACATGACACGGCATCCAGGGTAGCTGCCATGGGCATCTGCCTTGGATGCCACGCATGGCTCTGGGTCACTCAGGACCTGCAGTCTGGCATTTTGGATCTTCACTTCAAAGGGTCGGTCCTGTTTTGGGACAAGGCAGAAAAGCTGACTACTCATCTTCAGGACTCTGGAAAGGCCATTTGGTCCATTCAGAAGATGTTTAAATCGAATCAAAGGCCTTAGAAGAAACAGCCAATCTTCCTGGACATAAAGTCTCCACCACTCATTCACAATAATGGGACTACGCTGGAGGCGCTAGGATCCAGTGGGAGCCGAAAATCTTCAGGAGAGCCGGTGCCCAACTAGGGCCGTATAGGCTACCTCTGCGTCAACCCTCCAACCGCCTCAGTTCCTTTTTTCCCCGCCATCGAGTGCGCTTCAGTGACTACGTTGCTCGCCCGCCAGGAGTCAGAACTTCAAGCCTATATGACAGCAGCTAAAGATTTTCAGTATTGAATACTTTTATTGTTTTTGCATCAGTTTAGGAAAATAAGTAAATAGTTTATAAGTAAAATTTTCTTCAGAGAAGTCTTCAGCCCTTCCTCGTCGGAGTCGACCATGAGCAGGGCAGGTGACAGTGGGAGACTTAGCATGAAAGCTGTGTTGTCAGCAGGGCTGGGCCTGGTCCACCGCCCTCCACGGAGGGGGTTGGGTGTCTTGACTACAGGCAGTCTGGTGCTCTGGGGGGTGTGGACGGTCTTCATGAAAGCACAAAAAGAAGCGATCCGATTCTCGATCCTTGTCGGACTCAACACTGCTCAGCCTCGAGTTCTTCGGCCTCACGGTCGAAAAAGAAATGGTACTGCTCGAGGTCGCCTTCTAGTACGTCTGCAAATAGATTGTCGGTTACTGGCGGCAGGAGCCCGACTCTTCCGGCTTCTGTTTCTGGTGACTGGCATTCTCGATTCTGGAGTCCCTCCCTGCCCCCTGGGGGGTCCTCCAGTGATCAGTTTCACCATTGGGCCACTGTTATGGAGCAGTGGGTTTGGCGGTTGTCCCATCTGCCTGAGCCGGTGAGTCCGTCATCGGGGCCTTTTGGTTTCGGACCTGAGGGCAGGGCGATTGGGGCTTCCTAGTCGCGCGGAGTCTTTTTCGGTGCTGTTGACACCGCACTCTGGTGTTTTTTCCCCCTCATAGGGCTGTGGCGCAGAGGTCTACACTGGTACCTTTATCTGCTGCTAAATTTCTCAGACTTTCCTCAGGTACTCTAGGGTTGAGAACCTCTGGTTACACGCCATCTGTTCCGGCGCCGGCTCCTCTGGTGCCGCGCCTGGCGCTGCATCCTGTGCTGGCGTCACCGGTGCTCTGAGCACTGCCTTCTGTTACAGCGCTGAGGGCGCCTGTGGTACCGCATGCGACACTGGGGTTTTCGACTCTGATTCACACTGCTGCTTCTCATCTTTTTCCTCCTTTTCCTATCTATACAGTCCCTTCAGGACTAGTAGGAGATGACGTCGAACCTGATCCTGATCTTCAATTGGAGGATGACTTTGATGATGACTCCTCACTAGGGGTGTTGAATAAACCTTCTCTTACTGCAGAGCCTCTGGTCGAGGACCTTTCCTTTAAGTCTCTGCTTAGAAACGTGAATACCACTCTTTCTCTCCAGACTTCGGAGATCGATCCTGGGAAATTGCTGCGTCTGCAGTACCTGCATGTTCCGGACATTCCTGTGGAATTGACTCCCCCCGTGCAGCCCTCTTTTGAGACTCTCACAAATGGTGTGGGATAATCCGGCGCTTATTTACTCTGTGGCTGAATCCATAGATAGGAAATACGCCCCTCCCAAGGATCAGCCCATTCTGGCCTCACAAGCCTTTGCTGATGCCATAGTTGTCCTGGCAGAGAATGACAAAGCCGTTCTCCCGCAAGAATTCGTGGCGCGTCCCATAAACAAGGAATCTCGCAAAATCGACACTGGGAATGCGAGTCTTTGCTGCTTCTACCCTAGGCATGCGCATTGCTAGCTACCAGGGTTATTTCTCTTAGTACGAGTATACACTCCGACATTCACTCAAGGCCATGGTAGTAGCTCTCACAGATTCGAAAGTTAACACTGAGCTTCTTTGAACCATTACCAGAGGGCATTGAATCTAATAACCAGCAGCTCAAAGCTGCTATGGATACCTTTGACACTGCCGCAAGAGCAGCAGCGGCCGGTATATGCACCCAATGCCACTCTTGGTTATGGACGTTGGGATTTACAAATGATGTCCAGCAGAGAGTTATGGCTTTTCCTTTTGATGGTACATACCTGTTTGGTCCTCAGGTCGAGCAGGCACTGGAGGCCACACAGAAAACTAGAACGGCTATCAAAACGGCCAGATCGCCATCTGCAGCCCCTCAAAGGGGCGGGAACCGACGTTAGTTTCATAACAGTCAGTCTTTTCGTGGTAAAGGCAGAGGGGGTTTCAACAGAAACCAGACCCCTCAGCCGCAAAGGAAAACACAGCAGAAGGCACAGGGCCCCAAAGCACCTAGTGCCACCCTGTGAGATTCTGGCCCAAGTTGCACCTCAGCTGTCCGAGGGGGACTCTTCTCTGTAGTAAGAGGGCATCTGACTCAGTTTTACGACCAGTGGAAGTCAATCACATCAGACAGGTGGGTACTCTGGATAATCCGCGAGGGTACTCTCTAAATCTTGCAGAAACCCCTCCAGGTCACCCACCCATACGACAGCCCAAGCTGTCTGTCTGTCTGTCAGTCAGACCTTCTTGCTTCCGAGATTCAAGGCCTTCTAAACAACAGAGCAGTAGAAGTAGTCCCGCTGGATCAGTGGAACACAGGTTTCTACTCCCATTACTTCCTAGTTCCAAAGAAAACAGGCAGCATGCACCCAATTCTCAATCTGAGGAAGTTAAACAAATTCCTTTACAAGGAAAAGTTCAAGATGACATCACTCAGTGCACTCTTACTTCTCATTCATCAAAACGATTGGCTGGCCTCCCTGGACATGCAGGACGCCTATCAGCATGTTCTCATACACCCAAACCACCACAAATACCTCAGATTTGTGGCATTGGGTCAACACTACCAGTTCAGAGTCCTGCCTTTTGAGCTATCCTCTGCGCCTCAAGTCTTTACAAAGTGCTTTGCAGTTCTTGCAGCGCATTTCAGGAAGCTCGGAATTCAGGTATTTCCATATCTGGATGATTGGCTCCTAGCAAGTCCCTCCAGACAAGAGACTCAGGATGCCGTGGCTACGGCTTCCAAATTCCTCACATCCATGGGAGTCCTGCGAAATTTGGGAAAGTCACAGCTACAGCCCTCCCAACAGCTCCTCTTCATAGGAGCCCTTCTGGATACCTTCAGTGCAAAAGCCTTTCTTCCGGGGGACAGAAAGAATGACATCCTTCAGATGGCTCACTTCATCAGAGAGAATGGCTTGGTTCGAGTTCTCGCGATGCAGCAGATGCTGGGTCTCATGGCATCCTCAGTGTTCACTGTCCCTCTGGCTCGTCTTCACATGAGGACTACTCAGTGGATGCTCAGCACTCAGTGGTTGCTGACCACGCACCCACAGTCCTTTTACATCAAGGTGGCAGAACCTCTGAGATGGTCACTCACCTTTTGTACTCAAGAAGACAGCCTTCTGGAAGGTTATTCCTTCGCCCCTTTAGAATCCCAGATCTCCATCACCACAGATGTGTCCCTTCTGGGATGGGGAGCTCACTGCCAGGATCTCCACACCCAAGGTCAATGGAATCAGGATGAGTCTCAGCTTCACATAAATGTTCTAGAAATGAGAGCTGTCCTGTATGCAGTCTGAGCCTTGAAGGACATACTCTCACAAGATCATTCTCCTTCAAACGGACAACAAAGCAGTGATGTACTACATCAACAAGCAGGGCAGAGCACACTCTTACCCCTTATGCAGGGAAGCGAAGAGAGTGTGGGAGTGGTGCCTGGAGCACAAAGCTCAGATTCAGGTGGTCTACCTGCCAGGATTGCAGAACGACCTGGCGGATCGTCTTAGCAGAACAGAGACAGATTCTCATGAGTGGTCTCTCGACACAAATGTCGTGCAATCACTCTTCGAAGAATGGGGAACCTCAGACCTGGACCTTTTTGCATCCCGGCTCAATGCAAAACTGCCTCTCTTCTGCTCCAGAAATCCAGAACCTGGTGTTTTTTGTCAGGATACATTCAGACTGCGGTGGACAAGACACTTTCTTACGCATTTCCTCCTCTTCCCCTAGTTCTGAGGGTGCTGCTCAAACTGGAGGCACGGGGGGTGGGGGAGCAGAATGATCCTCATTGCACAGTTTTGGCCTTGTCACATCTGGTTTCCATTAATCAGCAGATTGTCAGAAACTTCACAGAGACCGCTTCCACTTCATACGAACCTGCTGACCCAGGGCCCTGTGGTCCATCCCAACCTGAAGTCCCTTCACCTCCATGCCTGGCTCCTAAAGAGATAGAGGTGAACAGGCTTAACGTGTCACGTAGGGTCTCAGACAGTCTGTTAGCGGCATGCAAGCCAGCTACCCAAAAAACTTACACGGCTAAGTGGAAGCGGTTCTCCATCTGGTGTGCAAACTCCTCCTGGAATCCTTTTTCCTGTCCACCAAACAAAGTCCTGGAATATCTTCTAGATCTCTGGAACACAGGTCTGCAATACTCAACTGTGAAGGTTCACCTTTGCACGTTCTCAGCGTACCATGAACCCATACACTCTGTGTCTCTGGCTCAGCTACCTGTGGTCAAGAGATTTCTTAAGGGCATACTGCATACCAGGCCACTGGTCAGATGACCGGTAGCTGCCTGTGACATTAACCTTGTGCTAGACATGCTCACCCGTAAACCTTTCGAGCCCCTAGCTACTTGTGAGCTGAAGTTTCTGACTTGGAAGACCGCCTTCCTTGTAGCCATCACTTTCACTCGCAGAGTGTCTGAAATACATGCTTTAGTCACAGACCTTTCGTATATGGTATTTCACAAAGACAAGGTGGTCCTTGGGACCCACCCTAAGTTTCTTCCCAAGGTAGTCTCAGAATTCCATCTGAATCAGCCCTTGGTCCTTCCAACCTACTTTGCGAACTTCAAGAATGAGGGGAAGCGCACCCTGCATTCCCTGGATATGAAGAGAGCTTTGCAGTTCTGTTTAGACAGAACTAAAGAAATCCGCACATCAACACAACTATTTGTCTCCTTCAGCATGGCCCGGCTAGGTCAGCCTGTTATCAGAGGCATTTCAGCATGGCTAGTGGCATGCCTTCGCCAGTGCTACTCCATGGCACTGGTTAAGCTAGAAGGCAGAGTGTACGCTCATTCTACCAGAGCAGTTGTGGCATCTCTGGCAGAAATCCGACACGTGCCCATTGTGGACATCTAGAGTGCAGCTACTTGGAGCTCTGTGCACACTTTCGTAAAGCACTGCACTTTGGGTGTCCATGCCAGACAGCATCAGTCCTTTGGCAGGATAATCCTTAATGGACTTTTGTCCTAGTGAGCCCCTTTTCTCCTGCAGCCCGTCTCGGGGGATTATTAATTCAGTACTCTCCTGTTAGTGTGAATGAGTGGTGGACACTTTATGTCCAGGAAGATATGGAAATTATGTACCTACCGTAATTCTTGATCTTCTTGGACGAAGTCTCCACCACTGATTCACACACCCACCCTCCATCTGCTGAGCTCACTCATCCTGTTTTTGGTCCTCACCCCATCGTTGTTGGGCTGTGAAAACTCCGTTGTGTTGACCCTTATATGGGTCATTTGGACCATCTTATGTCCGACATGGGTTAGTTTCACTAAGTTAGTTTACGCTGCACCTCCTCGGTAAAAAAGGTACTGAGGTTGTTGGAGGGTCAACGCCAAGGTAGCCTATATGGCGCGAGCCGAGCTCGCGGTTCCGGTTCCTCGTGGCCCTACCTGGGCACCAGCCCTCCTGAAGATTTTTGGCTCCCGCTGGGTCCTAGCACCTCTAGTGCAGTCCCATTAGTGTGAATGAGTGGTGGAGACTTCATCCAAGAAGATCAAGAATTACGGTAGGTACATAATTTCCATTTTCTTAAGCCCTCTGGCCAGCAGCCCAGAAACCAACCCCAGCAGTGGGGTGGTTTCAATCGCAAAGCCACCTCCCAGACACCTAAGGTTCTACCTCTAGAACTGCAAAGTCATCCCAGGCCGCTCTTTCCACCCCGGTAGCATCGGCATGACTCCTTGCCAGACCGCTCTCCTCTAGCAGAATCCCTGGGGGAGGCAGTGGGGGGGGTCACTTCTCCTACTACCCGGAGGGCTGGAGACTGATAACAACCAACCTTTGGGTCCTCCAACTCAGAGAGAGGGGACATACCCTGGAGTTCCTGGAGAGGCCACCAGAAAATCCACCAGTGCCCACCCATTACGCTCCTCACATCACCATAATTGGGGAAATTCAGGATCTGCTTCAAAAACAGGCTATTGAGCCAGTACCACCGGACCAGAGAGGAAGGGGATTTTATTCCCACTTCTTCCTTGTCCCCCAAAAAACTGAGGACCTCTGGCCCATCTTGGACCTCAGTCACCTGAACAAAATACATAGAGTACAAGAGGTTTAGGATGGCTACACTTCCGCGTTTAATCCCCCTACTGTATCGGGGGGACTGGTTCTGCTCCCTGGATATGCAGAATGCCTACCTGCATGTCCTGGTGTTTCAGCCCCACAGGAAGTACCTGCGCTTCCTCTTCCAAGCCAGTCATTACCAGTTTCGGGTTCTGCCGTTCTGCCTATCCTTGGCTCAGAGTCTTCACCAAGTGCCTAACTGTGGTGGTTGCAGCCCTCGGGAGATGGGGCCATTTAGTCTTTCCCTACTTAGATGACTGGCTCCTAACAGCTCCCTCAGAGGATCAGCTGCTTCGCAGTCTCGGAGATGCCTTTACACTCTCCTGGGAGTTGGGGATCACCCAGAATTTGCCAAAGTCGTCCCCATGACCCAGCCAGAGACTCCAGTTCATTGGAGTAGTCCTTGACACAGTTCAGGGCAAGGCCTTCCACCCCACAGAGAGGGCAGATTGTCTGTGTGATCAGGCTCGGATGGTGACCTTGCCCCACTACATTTCTGCCCGAACTTACCTGAGGTTACTCGGCCACATGGCTGTCACCATTCTGACTGTCCCATGGGCCCACCTCCACATGAGGGGTTCCTCAGTGGACACTCAGGGTGCAGTGGGACCAGCAGTCCACTAACCTGGATGTTCCCATTTCTGTCTTGGATCCAGTTCATTGGACTCTGACCTGGTGGATGGATTCTTCAGTCTTGTCAAAGGAGTTCCCTTCAGGCAGGACCCTCCAAAGAGGATTCTGACTACAAACTCCTCGGGGCTAGGTTGGGGTGCCCATATGGCGGACAGACTCAGGGGACCTGGTCTCCACTGGAGCAGTCCCTTCACATCAGTGTCCTGGAGATGTGGGCAGTCCTTTACACCCTGCAAGCGTTTCAAATGGACCTCCCTCCAGGCCCTCTCCTCATTCAGACAGACAGTATGTCTGTAGTATTTTACATCAACAAGCAAGGGGGGGGAGGGACTCATTCTTATTCGCTCTACAGAGAGTCTATGAGGGTCTGGTTTTGGGCCGTCGAACACCGCCTAGAACTCACAGCTGTGCATGTTTCAGGCATCCAAAACATCTTGGCCGACAGCCTAAGCAGGTCTCAGTCTAAAGTGGATGAGTGGGAGTTACTCAAGTCAGTCACAGACCAGCTGTTCGATAGATGGGGGCAGCTAGAGTTGGACCTCTTCGTGTCTCCATCCAATGCCAAACTGCTCATTATTTGCTCACTAGATCCAGGGCCTGGAGTTTTTTGGCTAGACACATTATACCTCTGCTGGACAGGAAGGTTCCTCTACACCTTCCCTCCCTTTCCTCTTCTGCAGAGGGTGCTGCTCAAGCTTCAGACAGAGGGAGTGGAAATGATCCTCATTGCCTCCTTCTGGCCTCAGCAGGTCTGGCTCTCTCTGCTTCAGCAGCTGGCGGCGAAATCCCCGGTCCCTCTGCCCCTGAGCTCCCACTTGCTGTCCCAGGACCCAGGGCTCCTTAGTCCATCCGGACCTCAAGTCTCTACATCTACATGCTTGGCTCCTGCAAACTTAGCAGTTGCGAGGTTCGGGGTCTTGCCTGACATTGTAGAGATCCTAGTAGCTGCTAGGAAGCTCTCCAGTAGGGCCACCTATGCTATGAAATGGAAGAGGTTTTGTCTTTGGGCCTCTGCCTGAAGTCTCGATCCTGTCTCCTCTACGGTGAACTCTGTGCTTGAGTATCTCCTCTCTATTCCAGACTGGTCTGAGCTACTCCTCCATTAAGGTGCACCTTTCTGCTATCTCTGCATACCATGCACCTTTGCAGGGTAAACTGCTTGCCCAATTGGACTTGTCCTGCACCTTTTTGTGGGGCATTTTAGATCTAAAGTGGCCGGCGGGGGAGAAGGATGAAGGATTGAGCATCTCACAGACTGCTCTCCTTCTGTGGCGGGAGAGGGGTAGAGTGTCCGACATACTCCGCGAATCTCTGGCGGAAGCTAGGGAGTCCCACCGTGGCAGCGCCTTCAGTTCGGGGGGGCAGGTGGACATGGAACATTCTTGCACATCCCTGCCCCCAGGTACTGCAGAAAAATCTCTCCAGTCCCCCGACCATGACGCCACCGCTCCGCTGCCATTGCCAGTGTCTACTGGGGCCTCCTGTGGCCTCACCCTGGGGGGTAAGCCAGGGCTAGCCACCATTGCCCATGTGGAGGGGGCACCCGCCCAGAGGGGTAAGTCTGGGCATGGTGGGTCGGCATGCGGAGTTGGGGCCGAAAGCTCCATTGGGGGGCATTATGGGAAGACCGGGGGGAATAAAATAACAATAAAAACAAATGGACAAAGGTGATTATAGGGCCTGAACTGTAAACCACATCCACATTGTCAAACACCAACATGGTCATCTCGAGGATGGTGTCATGGATCACCAGTAGCGAAAGGCAGGATTTGCTGTGGTAGAATGCTCCAACTTTGGAGTGGAGATTTCTGTGCATGGCATTCTGTTGGGTGGAGAGATCAAGAAACAGAGAAGAATGACCGAAAAAGACCATTAGTCCATCTGTCTGTCTTTTTTTTTTTATACTTTATATTTTTATTTTATATTATTCAAACAATGAAGTTTGTTTAGCAAGCACAGACATTACAATTGTTCATATTTTTCCTTGTGAGGGCACCACTCCTCTTGACTATACAATAATATCATCTAGTGCTTTTAGATACATCATTGAGGGGTAATCTTAATATGCAAACAGCATATCTCCAAAATTATACAATCTATAGCTGTATAGAGCCCATAAGCTGCATGGATAAACTTAAAATATTCTAAAAAAATAAAGAAGTCGAGTCTTTCACCATATTCAAATGGTATTGGGTTCCATGCTTTAACTAATAAAGGCACTCAATAAGTGCAATTCGAAATATAGCTCGATCTTATTTCTTAAGTATAGGCTAAACTGTAATCGGCGCTGTAACCCTCAGATTCAAGTTGAGATTAAACAAGACTAGAAAAAAAAAAAATCTTAAATTTTAACTTTTACAGTTACAACTCTTTACCATATACCGGAAGTTCAAGGTGTAATTATTCCAGTTTTGAATCACCTATCCGGATTTAAACACTTTGGTATTAAGGGTTTCAGTTGTTAATGTCTCCAACTGCTTCCAGGAGCAATTTCACTGTAACTCTCACCCAAAGAGTTTGCGATGTCTCAGGGGTCCTCTTCATCCGATGATTGATGGTCCAATGATAAGTTACGTTTCAATGGAATTGCGTATCTTCGGCTCCACTTCAAAGCCTCCACTGGATCTGAAAATAGATAAACCTTTCCTGTATGGGCCACCCTTAATCTAGCTGGGAATATCAGGCTATGAGGTATTGAGGCTTCTCTCAGCATCGCTCTCACACCGTCGAATCGTTTACGTTTCTGCCTCGTAGCAAAACTGATGTCAGGATATAGGCTGATTCTGTGACCTTCATGCAATAGGGTGCCCTTCCATCTAGCTAGAGCCAAAATAAAGTCTCTTGATCTGGCTCTGTCAGTGGCGATTAAAATAGCCCTTGGGACCTCCGAATCCTCCATCTGACCTCTCAGTGTAATACGGTAGGCTCTCTGGAAACACTGTGCCTTTTGTTGCGCTTCCTCGCCCAACTGCTGCCCGAACCATTCTTTCAAAAATAAGAGGAGATGATCTCCTTCGCTACCTTCAGGCATTCCCAGTACTCGAATATTCGGAGCTCTAACTTGGTTCTCCAGATTCTCCAGTCTAGCCTTCCAGTGTCCACTTTCCTTAATCATTGTAGACACTGCACCCATGGCGGCATCCGCTCGTTTAGAGGCTTCCACAGCAGTACGTTGAACCCCTTCCATAGATGCCTCCAAAGTAACAACTCTGTGACTAAGATCATCTAGTTTGTCCGAGATTGCATTCACCGATTTAATTAGAGCAGAAAGTTTGTACCCGATAGTTTGTAAAGTTTCTTCGGCAGTCTCCTCGGGTGTTTCATCAGGCCTACCATGCGGTGCTCTGGTTGTCGAGACGTTTTTTTTTCTTGCTCCTGATCTGTGGTGTTGTTCCTTACGGGGGTTCCCCATTTTATAGTGGGGATCTTCCGATACAACTGAAGCCTAAAATTATCTTGTTTGATTCGAAGCAAAAGGGGTTTTTATCTATAAGTTCTAAGTTAACAGCGTGCTGTTCGATCAAGCTGCTGCCACCTTGCTTGGGCTCCACAGCACCCCCCCATCTGTCTGTCTTGAAAACCTTATGATGTATTACTTTGAATTAACCTTTCAGAAGTGAAGATTTTTATCCAGCCACACTCTAAGGTAACTGAAGTTGTATTTTTCTTCAAGGGAAGCACCATCATGGTCTTAAAGGCTAGTTTTGTTTGGAGCCAGGCTAGCCTCAGCTTCTTGCTAAACTTCATTGAAATGGTCATTTTGGCATTGAGAGCGATGATTTGTAGTGGAATGAACATTGGACAGTTTCAGAGTCACACACTGTCATGAAAATTGCAGCTCGGAGACAGCGGATGGGGAAGGGGTGTTTTTTGGCTAGAAGGGAGTGGGGCATGCAGTATTAGAATTACACTTTATGAGTTTGGGAGCTGGGGGGGGCATATGAGGGTCTCATCTTTAAATTGATCTCTCTCCCTCCCCCTCAGTATAAGTCGGTGACAGTGATGCCTGAGCCGCTGAGGCTCACTTCAGAGCTAGGGGGCCAAGCCCTGGCACCCCACTGTGTGTTTCTGACACTGGGGCGATGGGGGTGGGGAGGAGCAGGAAGGTCTGGATAAGAATCAGGATAGAGGGGGGGAGGGACAGTAGTAGAACTCGAGGAAGGAGAAAAAACTGAGAGAAGTGATAGAGCAGATTTAGGACTAGAGGAGAGAATATGGGGAGGGGGTGTTAGGGAGAGGTGGCCCAAACATCTATGAAAAAGGGGACAGTGAGCAAAGCAACAATAACAGCACTCTATAACCTCCTTTCAAGTATGGGATATACCTGTACCCAGCAGAGATATAATCAAACCATCCAAATACTTTTCATTTTAAAAAGGTTTTATTACACCATAAAGTAAAAAGTAAACTCACATGAGGATTGCACAAGATGTGGTCAGGGCTAACAGCTGGTGCCAGACCTAACATTTCATGCCAGAAGGGAATTCTTCATTAGAGGTCCTCTGCACTGTTACATTATGATGCACTAAAACTTTTTTAAATGAAAAGTATGTGGGCAGTTTGAGTACATCTCTGCTGGGTATATGCATTACCTGTAAGGAGGTTGGAGAGTGCTGTTTGTGGTTTGCTTAGATGTACGTATAACCCCTTATTCCCCCAGTAGATTTATTTCCACTATGTACGGGGACCAACTGAGTACCGCAGAAATAAATTTACTGCAAAATATAAATGCCAAAAACCAAATTGTGGTTATTGGTGCGTCGAGCACAGTTTGCTTGAATGTTTTTTTTTTGTTTTGTTTTTTTTTAAGAGATTACTGTGAATTGCTGTGGATTCTAGAGAGGTACTGTGTATTTGTGGGTGAGGGTAAGAGCAGAGAGAAGGCCGTCTAGAGTTACCAGACTGAAGGGGAGCAGAGCAGGACTGGCGAGTGAAGTGTCATACTGGATCATGTAAAGTAAACTGACATTGTAAGACTCACAGCACTCATTCATTGTTCACAGTCAGAATCCAGAGAGAGGTGTGGATTAGCATGAGGTACTGTGTATTTAGGGAAGGGGAGGCTAAGGGAAGAGAGAGGCTGGCTAAGAGAGAGAGATACCGGACTGAAGGGGAGCGAGCGGAACTGATGAGAGGTGGCATAACTTGATCAAGTAAAGTAAATTGACGTCATAAGACTTGCTTGTAGCACTTGTTCACTCGTTCACTGTTCACAATCAGAATACAAACAGCAGGTTAAGGGGGCTGCTGGGGATTACTGCAAGTGTCTAATTTATGCAGCTGAATTAAGTTGTGCCTGCTACGCTGTAACTGTCAGGACCAAGAGCAATTACTGCAGTACCGTAGAGAGTAGCAGCTCTGTTACAGCACTAAAATACTTTTGTGCTAAAACCTCAGCTGACTCTGAATCCAGGGAAATGAGGGTGTGCAGCAGTAAGGGGTTTTACAGAAATTCATGTTAATGGCACCATGTAGACCTTAGAGCAGCTATTTTTTCTCTTTGTGTTATAGGCAGTGGTTTGGGGGAGGCAAAGCAAAAAGGAGGAAAGGAAGAGGAAAACCTAGGAAAAACTATCAATAGTAGTGGACTAGATGAGCTGCTGAGTGCAAGGGGGTGGGGTGGGGAATCAAGATACAAAGGGAGTAGCAGCAGCAAAGGCAGCAAAAGAGCTAGGTGAGTACCTCAGTACACATAGGGTGGGATGGCCAGTATTTCAAGGGATGAGTATTAAAAACTAAAAGGTCATGAAGAATAAAATTAGACGAGGAGGATGTGGGGGTCTGACTTAAAAACAGTAGCAAGGTAGTACAAGTTTTAAAAAGGGAAATAAAGTACAAGGCCACAAAATATCAGACAGTCAATAAAAACAGGCAAGGTGGCAGGCCCAGTGTGGAGGGCTAAGGCTTTGAATGCTTTATCTCCTGCCATTCTGGTGACCCCTGTTCAGGATCAAGCACAGGTTGCCAGGGGTTGGCATGGTGGGAGAGGATTCAGTGTCCCAGGGACAGCTCTCCTCTTTTTTTTTAACGATGCTTTTTCACCGCAGCTGGCTGCCAATCATCCCGCCCGGTCACAGACCTCCTCACTCCCACCTCCATTTTTGCCTGCGCTCTTCCCTGAAACCCCTGGCTTACCCCCCAGCTCTCCTCTCTTGAAGAGTGATGGCCAGCCTTCTTGGCCCATGACTACCATTGGGTGGAGGCCTGATGGCAGTGCAGAACTGAGCAGCTTGATGTGAGGGGCTGCGACTGTGCCAGATGTGTGCGCCTCCATGCATGTGTACTGGAGCTGTAGCAGGGAAGAGAAACAGAAAATGGAAAATGGTTGTTTGCTGTTCCCACTGTCCTGCTCGGGCTAAGTACAGTCACAAAGGCCTATACTTGGCCCCTGGAGAAAAGCAGAACTGGAACACATCTGATTGGAGATGCTCAGCAGGCTATCAAATCTCCCACTGCTGCCTGCTGCTCTGATGTCAGCTGCAGGGGGTTCTGGGAATTGTAGCAACAGAAGATGTAGAAGTAAACAAAATTAGTCTGATACAGTCTACAGTACTGTAGTAAACAGTAAGTAAGACAAAGTGTTTTTGCACACAAAATGCAAGTGTAAACCAGTCCCACACATGAGTGAGTTTGGATTCCTTTGTGCTGCTGTTCCCCTTTAACTAGCAAGACTACACAAAACTAAATGAGACAGATGGGCTAAAGGAAACTGTGAGCTAACCAGCAGTGCTGCAAGTATGAATTACATATGCTGCACCACTGGTGTAGCCGTAGTGCTATTTCTCACAATACTGACAAACCAGTTTCAGGAATGAGCCTAGAGCATCTGCGGGCTGGCTGAAGGAGAGTTGAGCAAGCTCACTTCGAGAGGGTTCCTGCAGTAGGTCTTTTCATATAGGACCGCATGGCAAATTTCTAGCAGTTAGCAGGGGACTGCCCCCAGCGTCACCTGATCGAGCGTCAGCGTGACAGTATATAGGGGGCGGTCCCCACGCCTGCCCTCAAGTTCTTTCCTGCCATCGACCTGAACTCGTCGGATCCTCACGGTGAACTAGCTAAGTTGCCTGCCATTTCTTTTCCATATAGTGCAAGTTTTTTGCCCATTTTTTCCCCATAGTATTAAGTGTATGTCTTTGCGCAAATCGAAGAAAAAGTGCTTGTAGTGCAGTGCCCACATCCCACATGAGGACAACCACTCCTGCTGCGTTCTTTGCCCTGGTCGACAAGGTCATGATCAAGGCCTGTAAAGACTATGCACAAATAATCCTGATAACCCCAGACTGGCCCAGACAATTTTAGTACTCGAATTTCCTCAGCAGCAGGCTCTCATGGTGGTTGCCACTCCACATGGGCCTTCTGAGCAACAACAGGGGAAGGTGCTGCACCCAGACCTTCAGTTCCTGAACCTTTAGCCTGCTTCCTGAGTGGCTAGAATTCCAGGTATTGGTCCTTTTGGAAGCTGTTCTCCACATTATGGTGGCATTCCATAAGAAGTGTACTCTCAAATGCAATGCATCCAGGTTGAAGAGGTTCCCGATCTGGTGTCAGGGCAAGGAGTTTGATCTCTTACCTGTCCTATGGCAAGTATCCTCAACTACCTATGGTCCCTCTCTGTCAGGCCTGTGAGCGATGACCCTTAAGGTGCACTTGGCAGCCATCTCTGCATACCGTGCGCAGGCTGGTACACCAATTGTGGCCCAGGAGAAGGTGGTTAGGTTCTTTTTGAAAGGCCTGGATCACCTGTTCTCTCCAGTGCGTGAACTCCACCTTCCTGGGCCTTACTGCTGGTACTCACGAAGCTCATGGGTAAGCTGTCTGAGAAGATGCACAGGTGTGAGATGTCACACCTGTCATGGAAGTCTGCCTTCTTGGTGCTCATCATTTCAGCCAGAAGGATTGGTGAATTCCTGGCACACTCGGTGGACTTTCCTTACCTAGTTTTCTACAGGTATAATGTCGTCCTTCGCCCCCACACGAAGCTCCTTCTGAAGGTCGTATCCGAGTTTTACCTTAACCCATATGATTACCATATTGATATATTTTACTAACCCAACCTCATAAGTCGATCACAGGCTCCATACTTTGGACCTGTGAAGGGCGCTGTTGTACTATACAGACTGCATGGCTGGAGTTCATGGTGAGGCTCATCAGATGATTGTTAACACAAGCTGAAGCTGCATCTGGCAGACTGGCAGCAAAGCAGATGATTGCCAGGTGGATCACATCCTGCATCGACCTTTGCTGTAGGTTGGTTGGTAGGGAGTCACGCAGCAGACTTAGGACTCATTCCCCAGACATACTGCTGTCTTGGTGGTTGCCTCCAGGGACATTCCCATTCAGTAAAGCTGCAGGGCTGCAACCTGAAACAGAGCACGCATATTCATATCCCATTGCAGCATTGACATTATGAATCGTCATGATGTTGGCTTGGGTCCTCAGTCCTCCAGTCTCTGTTCACCAAATAAGGGTGCATGCCTTGCCCCTTCCTCCCAGAGGACTGCTTGGAGTCTGCCACGGTGCAGATAGTGAACTGTATCTGCAACCTTATAAATATAGATTACTCACCTGTAACCATAATTCTAGGAGTGATACACAGTTCACATCCATACAACCTCCCCTGGCAAGTGGCACATGGATCCCTGCTTCCAGCATGCAAGGATATGACATCATGGGGCTGAACTGGAGGATATTTCACCTGGTTGGTGGGAGTATCTTAGCTTGAAGACTTGTGTCGAATTGCCTGTCTCCAAGAAACTGCCAGTGTGTGGATGTGAACTATATACCACTTTTAGAACTATGATTACAGGTGAGTAACCTGTATTTCTAGGGGTGTGGATTTTTTATTTATTTGTTAACCAGGTAGGTACACTGGTCCCAGGACCATTTTCAGGTACAACCCAAGCCACAGAGATGGCACAAATACATAGTTACAGAAATCATAGGTACATCGAGAGAAACAGATCTAGATTTCACAGTTTCAGATACATGCATAGATTGAAGCAAAGACAACATTGAACAATTTACAATTTTACAGATTAAGTACAAAAACCATTTACTAGAACAAAATGGTAAAATAGTAATAATGGCAGACTGTTGTAGTTGATTCGGCTGTCAAAGGGTACAAAATGCAGGTTTTTAGTTACGTGTAGAGATGATCGAGGGTTAACATTGAGCAATTTCCAGTTAGTACAGTTTCAGTACAGTCACCATATGCTAGAGCAATATGGTGTGGGTAGTTATGATGGTGGGCAAATGCAGGTGTCTTGCTGTTATAGGATACAAGGTGGATTTGGCGAGGAGGGTTGAAAGTAGTTTTGATTTGAAGGTCTGTGTAGTGCCTGTGTTAGGGACAGAGGTGGGAAGGCTATTCCAGAGTTTAGGAGCTGTTACTGAGAATGCTCTCCATCCCACGTTTATGTAGGAGTGAGGGACATTTAGCAAATGATGAGACAAGGACCTTGTTGTCCTAGTGCTTTGCCTCATGCAGAGGAGCCTACCTTAGGCGGGAGGCAGAACTTGCCACCAGGGTTTTATGGACAGGGGTGCCAAGGTGGAGGTCACAATGGGCCTGGGGAGAGAGCCAATGAAGGGAGGTGTACAGTGAGCAGTGATTGGTAGTTAGAGGGGCAGAGAAAATAAAATTACAGATGCAGTGGTAAGCCGTGTTTAGTCTGTTGAGGCCCCTAGATGAGGTCTGGGAGATGACAGGGGAGCAGTATTCCAGTAGTGGGAGCATCGTACCTCTTCCTATCGCCAGTCGTGCCTCTGGGGTGAGAAAGTGCTTCAGGCGGTAGCAGACTCCAACCTGCTGGTGAACTCTCTTGATATTTGTGCTTATATGACCACCGAACGTAAAGGAAGAATCCAGTGTGACCCCCAGGTATTTAAAACTCTTGACCCTGCTCGAGGAGTGTCCGATCAGGGGCCGAGATTGAGAGGGAATTAACCATTGTTTCAGGTAATTTATGGAGCTTCTGTCTAAACCCAAATAGCATAATTTTGGTTTTCATTGAGTTAACCAGTATTTGGTCAGCTGAGAACTAGGTGTGTGTGTATAAAAAAATCGTGCGCTAGGGAGTGAGGCGGGGGGGAGGTGGGACAGTTGTCGCTGCTATACAGGATAAGATTGTCCGATATGGTTCACTATCCACACACTGGCAGTTCCACTGGAATGGTCTGATTTGACAGACGTTTTTAAGCTAAGCTGTTACCACCACCAGGGTGGTATATCCTCCAGCTGTGCCCCGTGATGTCATATCTTTCCTTCCACTGGACGAACAGATCACCTCCTCAATGTCTACCACATAGGATTTAGTGCACCATAGGTGAACTTTGTCTTCTGAAGTTTTTAGAGTTATTCAGTTCCTTTGACTCCCCTTATAGATCTTTGATGGAGCAATAGAAACCAGGGTTCAGGTTCTGCATTCGGTGCTGGCAGAAGATGTCAGCCACCGACCTGCATGACATGTGCGTGTATTGCCTGGGCGGGAAACATGACATGAGTGTGACCTTTGCCTCAGTATGCTTCTTGAGTATCTCAAGGACAGGAAGCTCCGGCTCTTGCTGGGTAAGCCTTCAGAATGGGATCCGAAGGACCACCCCAAGGGCAGCAAGAAGGCCTCTGCTGTGGCCAGGTCTGCCCAGCATGTTGCAACCCTTAAGGCAGAAGCAACGGCAAGCACCTTGTTGGTCTTGGTTATTCCTTGCTAGTTCGAGCATTAGAGGGTCAGTCTCTGGAGGCTTCTGGAACATGTATTTGGCCCTCCAGACCCTGGGGAAGAGCCCTGGCCACCATGGAGTTGAGCACACGCACCGCCAGTCATGGGACCAGGAGAGATGGTTGTTCTCCCGGTCCCTTGGCTCGCCTGACCACTTGATGGTGGCTGAGCACTCCAGGGTCGTGGGACAGGTCAGGCAGGTCGAAAGCTCTTTGGTACCTCTGTCAAGCCAGTCGGCCTCCACTTTGGTCAAGCAGGCCGTGGAGATTTTCCTTGAGCCTGTCGGGCAGCTGTCAGATGATGTTGAGGAATCGATCTTGCAGACCCCGGTGTTCCCAATCTTCATTCAGGAGGACTTGGTTCGGTCAGGGTCCCTGTCCGGTCCTCTTTGGGAGCAACTTTCTGCACCTGTATTACTTAATGTGGGCAGGCATGTTGTATACTTCCACCAGTCGGAAGGGTCACCTTGCCATTGATTGTCTGGTCAACAGTTGAGGTCACAGTTGAAGTCTTGCAAGAATAAAGTATGCACACTGGCAATTTTGATTCCCGAGTGTGTTTTTTTGTTTTTATATAGTCACAGTTGAGATCTCGGTCGAGGCATTCTTGCTCTTGATCCCTCTCAGCCACGAGGTCTCGCCATCGATGCTTCTCGACCTTCTGGTCCTCTGGCGAGGAAAGACACTGTCGCAAGCTGCACTGGTGCTACAAGGAGCTCTTCTGACAACAGTGGGCCATCACAGGGCAGGGTAAAGCTCTACCCGTGGACATCTGATCATCTGACAGTCACCAGTGGTGTACCTGCTGGTCTGCATTATGCAGGTGCTTCCTGCAGCTGCTTCTCCCTTTTCAGGTGGAGCTGCCACCACTGCAGCTGATGGTGGGTGCTCCAGTCAAGGACATTCATTCAACCAGTGGATTGCCAGGCTGAGGTTCGGGTTGGGGATCACCCCGGCAGAGGATACCTGGGTGGTCAGTGTCGAGAAATGGTCAAGGAGTCCTCTGACAACTCGGTCCACAAGTCCTCCTCTGGGACTCCCCTCCTCGACTGGGATCTGTCGAGGATCTGTCAGAGTCCATGTCTGTCCCACTAGAGACAGTCCAAAAAAAAAAGGACAAAGTACCCTTTTACGAACATTTTGGACAGGGACGATTCCTCGGGGGTAACCTTTCCTGTGGCTGAAGTCATTTTTGGACCAGCCCTGGAGATTTGGCAGCATCCAGCATCCTGCCCTGGTACCCTCTACCTGTATGGTCCACAAGTGTGTGGTTCCTACTGGCTCCCTTTCTGGGTTCTTGGACCACCCCCTCCATGAAGGGGTTGGTAATGGATTCTGGACACCAGGGGGACATGGACAAGCCTCCGAATAAGGAGTCCTTTAAGATTGTCCACGCTACTAAAAAAGTGTATGCTGTGGCATCCTTGGGTCTCCATCAGGCTAGCTATGCCATGATGGTGGCCAATTTCGGTCACTCCGTAATGGGAGTTTTTAATTCCATCCTCTCTCACACCTGGCAGCTGTGCAGTCAGTGGTGACAGTTATCAGAGACCAAGGCCTTGGACATGGGTGATTCTTCTGCCCATGCCATGACAGTGGCAGTCTCAGTGTGTCACAGGGCCTGGCTGCATCTGTCCACCTTCATGGCAAGCACCCCTCAGAAGCTGGCCACTGTCCCCTTCTTGAGCACCGACCTATTTTGCCCTGGGGTGGAAGGATAGCTCACCCATATTGAGAAGCCCAGTGCCATCCTGGAATCTGTGGCATTGTCCTAGAAAGGCACAAGAAAGAAGCCTAAGAAATAGGCTTTCCAGTTTGATCATTTCAGCAACAGCCCGGGAGGGAGACCTTAGCAAACCTGGCATTCAGTCCAAATCCTGGTGCCAGGCTCCTAAGGGGGCAGGGATGGTGGAGCCCCTCCAGCTGCAGCCACTGATGCTCCTGCAAAAGCTGCCCAGTGACAGGTTGGGGGTTTGTCACGCCTCTACCCATCCCATCCCTGTCTGCACTCCCCATAGGTGGTCAGCTATGTCACCTCTTGCTATATTGGTGTACTGTCACAAAGAACAGAACCAAAAGTTGCTATTGCATTCGGACCAATAAATTGCAAATGCAAGCCAAGCAAGTTAAATGGTGAAAGATTTATTCCACAACATGACTGTGGTCACACAGTTACACACTATTCAGCTCCCCAGCGCTTCGACTCCAAACGAGTCTTCTTCAGAGGGTGGCGCTTACAATGAGGACATATCTTTTATACACATGTTAACCAGATGCATTAAATCAAATCAGCAAGTGCAAATCAAAAAAATTGTGACTACAAAATTAAAGACAATTCCTTTCACAAAGGACAAGTGCGTGTTGGACGTAGTGGGCAGAGGGTTGCCTCTGGACTTCAAGGCTCTTCTGCCTTACTGCCTCCATGAGCCTGTGTCCTGGACTGCCCTGGATGGACAGGGTTACATGTCCAGGTACTTTCTGGTCCCGAAATGGACCGGGGGGGGGGGCGGCGCACCATATTGGATCTGCACGATCTGAACCAGTTCATGCGGAAATGCGGTTGTCACTGTGAATCATATCATTCCATCACTAGAGCAGAACATTTGGTTTTTCTCCCTAGACCTCCCAAGATGCCTTTTCCCACATCCCAGTCCATCAGTCTCACCGCCAGTACCTCTGGTTCCAAGCAGAAGGGGTCCTGTACCAGTTCCAGATCATGCCCTTTGGTCTCTCCTCTGTGCCATGGGTCTTCATCAAGTGCATGGCAGTGCTGGCAGAATACCAGCATCAACTTGATGTCAGGGTGTTGCCCCCTGCTTAGGCAACTTACTTGTTAACCGGTCATTCCTGAGAGGCCATGGAGAGGTCCAGGGATCTGGCTCTCCAGACTTGCTGAGACTTGTGCCTCTTGGTCAACCTGGACAAGTTTGAAGTGGTACCCATGCAAATGATCAGGTTCATTGGGGTAGAACTAGGCTTCCTACAGGCCAAGGCCCCCCCCCCCAGACCAGGCACTGGATCTTAACTTCCTTTGCCCGAACAGTTCAGATTGGGCTGTCATGCCCTGCCGGGATTTCCTGAGGTTGCTTGGGTACATGGTGCCCTGCAACAGCGTGGCCTGTTGGGCCTGCTGGCAGATGCACCACCTCCAGTGGGAGTTGGGTTGTCAGTGGTCCCAGCTCCTAGGCCACTTGGACCAACCGGTCACAGTGACCCAGCCGATATGGGTGCCATCCAGTGGTGGGTGATCCCAGAACTCCTGGAGGAAGGAATCCCATTTGTCTGCCCAGAACCGACTGTCACGCACACGACTGATGCGTCTCTGGGCTGAGGAGCATATCTGGAAAACCACAGAGTTCATGGGTTCTGGTTACCCTGGAAGTTCATTACCACATAAATCTGCTGGAGCTCCTTGCAGTATGACTTGCGCTGACTGAATTCACTCTTCTAGTCAGGGGTCAGGTCATGCAGATCCAGGGAGACAGCCCCATGACCATGTTCCATGTGAACAGGCAGGGCAGAACTCATTCCTTCCCTTGTTTCATGACGCTCTCCGCAGCTGGACCCTCACAGACTCAGTCTGGGTAAAGATCTTCTGGCAATTCCAGAGTGTGGATCTGAACCATATAGCACTCCTAGAACTACAGTTACAGATGAGTAACTTGTTTTTCATGCTGCTGCCCTCGATGGCAAGTTCTTAGTGTCCCTCAGGTCAGAGTGGTGAAAGACGGTCTTGGAGTCTGACCTAGTTTCTAATTGGCTGGCTGAAGGAGGTCACTTTGGAACCTGCTTCTAGCTACTGTATTCACCATGGCTTGTCTTGTGATGTTTTTGGGGGTGACAAACTGGAGCAGGCGCAGAGAAACAGGACTGGATTTGTTGATGGGTGTGCCATGTAGAAAGGCTAAGCCGTTGCCAGAGACCACATGGCAGCTCCTGCTGCCACTGCTGATTGAGTTGCGTTTGCAGGAAATTCAAGGTGCTCCTCAGTGTCTGAGTGGTAGAAGACAGTCATGGAACCCAAATTGGACTAGCCATTTTGAGTTCCATGACCTTGAGGGTTCCAGACCAGGACAGGAACAAAACATATTGACTGGTTTTGTATGTGGGACTGAGAGGGACTGCTTGGAAGGTCCGAGTCCCTGCCGGAGACCCAGTAGGTAGCTCCTGCTGCTGATGGTGTTAATGGAATCAAACAGAACCGTTACACCTTAAATAAGAACAACTAATTTAAATACAGTGGCCTGAATGACAGGATGCTATTCATCATAATTTGTGAGGGGACAGGACTTTTGTAGTGCCCTTGTGGTTTTGCTGCTTATGAGTAATGATCCTGCCCCCTCACTCATTGTTTTTTTGAGTCGGTATATGGCAGATCCCTTATAAACACACATACAGTATATTACAGTTGTGAGCTGTTTATAATTACCCATAATACTGCCTTGAAAAGTCACTACATGTGAGCATTATATTTTGCTCTTTATTCTTGATTATTTGATGTACGGTAGTGTGTATGACATGTTCATGCCTCAGAACTGCCTGCAAGGATCTTGTGCGAGTCTTTGTTCAGTTATAAAAATGGAGATCAGCAATGATGTAGTGTTTGCATTGTTCAGATGCTGACACTGGGTGCTCTCTCATCTGAACAGGGTGCTGTATTTTTGTGGTTGCATACCAGTATGGTACCCAGGGTTTCTTTTTATTTTTTATTTATAACACAGTGAAAAAAAACTGAGCAATTTGATTGGCTGTGAGAGAAGTACAGGAGTATAATTATGAAAGCATAATTACACTCCGGTGCTTCTTTCATAGCCAAAAGCCTAAGTACAAGCAACAGCAGAAAATCCATACACTGCACTCTTCTTCCGAACCTGACAGTAGCTGTTAACGCTGGAAAGAAAATGTAGGAAATGACTGAATACTTCTTCTATTCACAGTTAGCAGCTCCAGTCAGCAACTTAGCAAACCCTCCTGCTGTGTGAGTGCCACTGCAGAAATAGCCGAGATCATGCCTGACAACGAAATCCAGCATCCGAAGAGCAGCACAACTGTGCAGAACTGTACCTTCACTAGTGATGTTGTCTTCCACTTTTATTGCCTCTGTTGCACAGTGTAAGGGCTCGGTTGTACTCTTCAGTAAGTCCCTACCTACTTGTAGTGGCTCCGTTGAGCTCCGTTTACAGGGACTATTTAATCATAAATGACTTCTACTTCTTTTCAGCTCTAAATTTGTTGTTTTCAACTTGTTTGTTGACCAGAATGACTCGTTTTTCTCACTGTGTTATAAGTTGCATAAGACACTTCATGGATGTGTAAATATGTTTCATAATTGCACTTGAAAGCTCTCGGTGTTTAACGGCCACAGGCGCAGAAGTGCCTGTTGAACAACACCTCGAGCCGTGCAATTATGAAAGCATATTTACACACCCTGGCATGTCTTATTGCATACGTAATAAACGAAGTCATGTTTTTTAAAAGAGACTAAGCACAGAATTATAGTCTGTGTTTCAGGCCTCCTTCCCAGGCATTTCTAGTTTGAAAGGGCCAAAATCATGTTGAGGGTGAGAAAGAGTCCCTTCAGTTCTGTAGTCTGCAAGCAGATGGAAAAAGAGTATCCTCTGTCTAGTCCCAGATTGTTGAAAAAGAACTGCCTTTTCATAGATAAGCTCTTCACTGTATGTGTGCCCACTAGTTCCCTTTCTACACTACTTTTGTTCTTTCAGATAAATGGCACAGTTACAGAAAATCTGTCATTGTCAGATGCAAAAAAACTAATAGAAAGGTCAAAGGGCAAATTGAAGATGGTGGTTCAAAGAGATGAACGAGCAACTCTGCTGAACATACCTGATCTTGATGACAGCATTCCTTCTGCAAATGCTTCTGAAAGAGATGGTGAGTCCATTTTTGTACAAGCTGTCATTTAAAAAAGAGCGAGAATCTGTTGCCTTTTTCATACAGTACAGTTGTGAAAGCAAAAGATTTAGAATGATCAAGAATTGCTGGCTGGCTTGATAGATGTGGAAGCCAGAAGTTATCGCCGGATGTCATTGTTTTAAGCAGGAAGGCAGTTTGACCTAGTGGTTAGAATGCAGAGCTGTGAATTTGTAGACCCAGGTTTGGATCCCAGGATTGCCAGCTGCTCACGGTGTGACACTGAGTAAGTCATTTAACCTCCTTGTACTTAATCGTTTTAATCTGTCTTTGTGCTGTTTAAATGCCCCAGTATAGCTAAAAATGAGCAGCATTATCTCTACGCCATCTCATGGCTTGTAAAGTGCTTTGGGATACTGTACAGTTTGTATGAAAGGTGCTATGTAAAACCAAATCTCTATTCCTTATCTTTCATTCTGCTGAAGTGTTTAGATTATTTGTTGCTGAAAACTCTACGAATTTGAAGCTAAATATGGGAGGGACATCATTTATATTATCTGTGATTACGTGTAGTAGCTTCATGTTGCCAAGCAGGTTATCTTTTATGCCTACATTTCCCCTAGAACAAATGGAAAAATGGTTGCATTAGTGAGAAACAGTTGTATGAAGGTCCATTTCCCTGTTGTTTGAATTTTTTTTTTTAACCAATTCTTTGTCAGTCCTTATAGATTTCTGTTTTTCTCAGTACTTCATTTTCTCTCGGAATCTCTTTTCCTTAGTAGTTTTTATTCTCTGTAATCTCTCACATTTTGTAGCTGTTTCAGTACTGGGGACCAGTGCACTGCTTGAAACATAGGGGCACTCCAATGTGTAAATATTTTAGGTAGAACACTGCATATTATGAATTACTTACTGGATTTCAGCCAATCGTACCTCAGAACTGCAATGCCTCTTATCCTGCATACAACTTGCTGTCTTGTGAGGAAACTTAAGTGAAGTGTTCACTTCAGAGGGGTTGGGGGGAGGACCATTAACACTTGGGTTTTAAAAATAAAGACAAACATAAAACATATAAATCACTCTAGCAATTCAAGTGATTTATATTGTTCGTAAGTATAGTGAGGGGTGTGACTCTTGCTGAATAAGAATGTTCTGTCGTGCTGTTTGGGGCTGACAGAACTGCATGGCTGCACTATGTGGTCCTCGCGCCCATTGAGCACAAGAGAACTTTCTTATTTAGTAAGACATGCTGCTATATCACAGGCTAGGTGTTGGAGAGACAAGAAATAGTAATCCCTTCATTAAATATTTTAGAAATTTTTCATTTGAAAATAACTGATAAAAGTAATATATGGTATATTTAGGGAAATCCAGTTATTGTGGCAAAAAGACCGAATGACTGTCTCATTAATCAGGGCTTCAGCAAACACAATTTTGTGACCTTTTTATGTCTAAGACAGTATGAAAAATCTCAAATAGCCCATACAGAATTATTTTACTCCATTTCTACTTTAATATTTAGGTTTAACACTGTTTTTACCTATTAGTAGCATGAGCTTACTTTCTTACTGTTTGCCAGCAGAAACGGGCCACACGGTCTATCAAGTCTGCTCGAGTGTGCAGCTAGCACCCCACCTTCTGCAGCTGCCCCTCCCCGTTACCCCCAACACACACACACACACACACACACACACACACACACACACACACACACGAATGCTGACTGACCTTGAACCAGATTAAGCTTTTGGTGGTATAGTGAATGGGGGAAATTTGGACAGGACACCGGGGGAATTCCCCTACTGATCTGTAGGAGGAGCTGCTGTCCCTGTGAACGTGGATCAATGTGAGAGATGGAGACCTCGAGGAAGGACGTTGAGATAATGGAGACAGAGGGAGACAGGATAGAAGAGCAAGCATCGGAGGAGGAGAATTATGAGGCGGCCCCCATGTCAGGGGCATTGGGAAATGAATCTGAGGTTGAGGAGATTGATCTGATGGTATCGGGCGAGGAAGAGGGGTGTACAACCTCGGATCAAGACAAGAACATGGCATCTGCACAATTGGAGCAGTTACTGGAAGAAAAGAGGATTTCCTTGCAGCAGATTTTAGAGGAAGATGATGACAGAAGGTTGGAGGAGAGACTGAAGGCCCCATGCAGAAGAATCAGCCTGGAACCCGGTAACAGTGGTAGCGTGGCTGGTGGGAGTGTTACGCAAGGCCAGGAAGGAAGCAAGTAACATAGAAATGTAGAAGCTGATGGCAGATAAGGACCGCAAGGCCCATCCAGCCTGCCCATTTCTTTTTCTACCTTATGAATGTGCCATCAGCCTTTGCTCTGTCAATGGCCTATCTATTCATACTGATCTGTATTGCTCTCTTATGCCTATCCCATGCCTGTTTGAAGCCCTGCATTGTATTCATATCCACCACTTCCTGAGGTAGGCTGTTCCATGCATCCACCACCCTTTCTGTGAAAAAAGAACTTCTTCACATTACCCCTTAATCGGCCTTCCTCTAATCTCATGCTGTGTCCTCTTGTCCTGCTAGTTTTCTTATATTAAAACATGTTAGACTGTTTCACCTTGTTAATGCCCTTAAGGTGTTTGAATGTTTCGATCATATTACCTCTCTCCCTCCTTTGCTTTAGTGTATACATATTGAGCTCCGTTAATCTGTCCTCATATGTTTTCAGATGCAGTCCCTGCACCATTTTGGTTGCCCTCCTCTGGACTGCCTTAATTTGGTTAATGTCCTTGTGAAGGTGTGGCCTCCAGTACTGCACGCAGTACTCCAGATGGGGCCTAACCAGCGTCTTGTAAAGAGGGATTATTACCTCCCCTGTTCCAACTTGTGATACCCCTACTGATGCACTTCAACATCCTCCTAGCCTTACCTACTGCTTTAGTGGTCTGCTTGGATGATTTCAGGTCATCGGTGAATCTGATGATGATGCCCAAGTCTCTTTCTTCCCTTGTAACTGCCAGCAACTCCCCTCCCAGCCTATGTGCATGATCTTGCACTTCTTTGCATTAAATCCCAGTTGCCACTCTTCCGACCATTTTGCTAGTTTATCCAGATCTCTTCTCATTCTGCCCACCCCACCTGGATCATCTACTCTGTTGCAGATCTTGGTGTCCTCTGCAAACAGACAAACCTTACCCTCCAGTCCATCTGCAATGTCACTGATGAAGATATTGAAGAGGACTGGCCCCAGGACTGATCCCTGAGGTACCCCACTTGTGACTTGCATCTCTTCTGACTGTATACCATTTACCACCACTCTCTGGTTTCTGCTCGTCAACCAGTCTGCCACCCAGTTGACCAACTTCTGACCCACCCCAAGCCTACCCAGCTTATTAATCAATCTTCTATGTGGAACAGTATTGAAAGCTTTGCTGAAGTCAGGGTAGACGACATCAACTGCTCCCCCTTGGTCCACCACTCTGGATACCCAGTCAAAGAAATCTATGAGATTAGTTTGACAGGACCTTCCTTTTGTAAACCCATGCTGTCTTGGATCCTGTGCTCCTATGGACTCCAGGTGTTGCACTATCCTTTCCTTAAAGAGCAGCTCTCGACTGGCCCCCCGCTGACACATATCCTGCAACTGACCTGGCCAGGGTGGTTTTCCATCAATGATTCCTTTGTGGGCTACCATTTAAAATTTTATTTAGCTCGTAACTTTATTCTGCTGAAGAGGTCTCATGGCCATGCCCCCACACGGCACACGGAGCCCCGTTTTGTGATGTCAGTAAACAGAGGCTGCGTGTACGCGCGTCCCATTGACTTGAATGGGGGTGATGTTCCCAAAGGCTTTATGTATCTTTAATGTTGGGATTTTAAGACAGCAAAGTGACCGCTCGAGTAAGAGGGACCCTCTTAATCGGGCGGTCACTTTGATTTCTTAAAATCTTAACATTAAAGATACATAAAGCCTTTGGAAAATCACCCCATTCAAGTCAGTAAGACGCACGCAGCCTCTGCCATTGACATCACAAAACGGGGCTGCATGTGGGCGTAGGGGCGTGGCCGTAGGATGCAGAACTGGTTCAGTTGTTTGCCCGTGGGTCAGGGAATGAAGTTACGAGTGAAATAAAATCTTTAAACGGTAGCCCACAAAGGAATCATTTATAGAATATGACTCCTGGCCAGGTCAGTTGCGGGATATGTCTCAGCGGGGGGGCTAGTCAAGAGCATAGAAGCTGCTGTTTAAGGAGTGCCTCCATAATCTTTCCCTCTACTGAGGTAAGACTGACTGGTCTGTAGTTCCCTGCCTCCTCCCTCTCTTGTGGAGCGGGATCACATGAGCCCTTCTCCAGTCTTCTGGGACCTCTCCTGTGCTCAGAGACTCACTAAACAGTTTTGATAATGGCTCTGCTAGTTTCACCCTTAGCTCCTTTAGTACCCTGGGATGTATGGCATCAGGTCCCATTGCCTTGTCCACCCTGAGCTTATCGAGCTCTTGTAGGACCCTTTCTTTTGTGAAGGGACTAGTGCGCAGCTCCCTCCCCCCTGTGTTCATGGTGCTGAGCTGTGGGCCCTGCCCTACCTTCTCTTCAGTAAATACTAAGCACAAGTATCTATTTAGGATAAATGCTTTTACATGGTCCTCCTCCTCATATACCCCCTTATCTCCTTTGATCTTAACAATACCCCCTCTGGACTTTCTCCTTTCACTAATGTATCTATAGAAAGTCTTGGCACCTTCTTTTACTGTTTGTGCTAGTGTTTCCTCGGTTTGGGCCTTTGCCTGCCTTACTGCCTTCCCTGCTTCCCTTAGGGAAGTTTGGTATGCCTCCCTGTCTTCATCATGCTGCGTTCCCTTATATTTCCTGAAGGCCAGCCTTTTGGCTCTGACCTTTTCTGCTGCTGTTTTTGAGAACCAAAGTGGTTTCCTTCTTCTTTTGCACTTCTTTTTCTCTCTAACACAGTGGGATGTTGCTTCAAGTATTGCATCCTTAATGCTTGCCCACTTTGCCTGTACCCCCTCACCTGTATTTTTTTTTGCCAGGGCTAGCTTAACTCTATTGGCCAGAGTCGAGCAAGGAAAGTGTGTGGCGCCTGTGGCTTCAGCGAGTCAGGCGATCATTCATGCTTTTGGATTATCGAGAGAGGAGTTTCCCATGGGAGAATGGAGGCCAGGCACCACGCTGCAAGGGGCAAGTTGGAAGCAAGGTCCCGATGGAAGGTGGCAACCAGAGGAGGAGTGGACTGTCTTCTCTTAGAGTGGTAAGATATCCACATTTGACAAACCCAAGCAGGGGAGGGAGAGGAGGCAGGACGAAAGTATGAGACAGGGCACAGGAGTACATAACAGTAAGAAAGAATTGGATCAGAGTGAGAAAACGATAAATGCAGGGGACAGGACTGAAAATGAGGAAAGAGGGATAGGATAGAGAAGGGTGGAGAGATATCTGGCATACCTAAAGATAACATGCAGCTTGTGCAGGGATGTGGGCTGACAGGTCAGATCAGAGAAGGGAAGACTGGAGAGGGGCTAACTGGAAAACAGGCCCAGAATACAGATACCACACCCAGAAGACGACTTTATGCTGAAGCAGTCAGCAGGAATAACCAGGGGAAATGGCCACGAATCAGCAGGGTCAAGTGTACTACCCCCCCCCCCCCGAGAGGCAGAAGCAGGCCTAATAATTCAAGCAGCTATAGTGACCCATCGTATAGAAGATTTGCAGTGAAATGAGATGCAAAGGAGGATTGGAGGTATTTCTGGACAGGATATATATGGGCAGAAGGTTGCTGAAACAGTCCATGAAATTTATTGCATCCGAAATCTATGCACTTATACATATATCAGGGAAGGATGTGTTTGATGTAAGTTTCAGGACAATGAGGGGTCTGGACAGGTTCTGGCAAAAATATAATCTGCTGAAGTTTTCTCCTGAATGGGCACCTTTAATAGCAATCCCTCTGACAAAGCCAATGACAAAAACAGTAACTGTAATGTTCAGGAATGAATGTGTGCATGTAGAGGATATTGAACAATGGCTGAACCAAAAATGCACAGTTCTGGGCCCTCCGGAGGCCATAGTGGATTCTGAGTTTTTATGGACAGGAGGGTGGTGTTTTAAAGTGAGATTGCATCAATCGGGAGAGGGTATTGCTCCTATCCCAAACATTTTTTTTCTGGGTAGGGATAGGGGGGTGGTCTTCTATCCGGGGCAGCCCAAGGCATTCCTATAGGTGTGTGTCTCAGTCCCACCTATCTGGTGTGTGTTATGCAATAAGATGCGGGCTATGTGGTGAAATTGGGCACAGCAATTCACAGTGCAAAAATCATGTACAGTGCAACTTATGTGAAAATTATGGGCATATGTACCAGGATTGCCCATGGACTGCGAGGAATAATGCGAGAAGTGTGAACCCAGATGATTTAATAAAAAAAAAAAAAAAAAGGGCTCAACAGTCTGGACCAAATAGGGAGCCAAGAGTCCCCTCGTGGAAGAAGAGAATCCTGGGTTTAGTGGTATGGCATCCCAGGAGATGTGCAGACAGGAGACTGAGGCTGAGAGCGGCCAGGAACAGAGGGATGAAGACCTAAGGAAGGAGGTCCCGACAAGAATAAGGATGGAGGCAGAAGAGAATGGAAAAGAAACACAGGGAGAGAAAGAAGTGGGAACTGGGGAGCTTGAGGTGGAAGAGCAAGGTATGGAAGAAACCATGCCCCCCCCCCCCAATCCATCCTCCTTTGGAGAGTCAGGAAGTAAACAAGGGACATGAGAGAAGAATGAGTTTGAGGAGTAAAAAAGTGATGTCATCTGAATTTGCATCGGATAACCCTTTTGAAGTTCTAGGATCTCAAAAAGAAGAACTAAATACTGGAGACCTGGGTTCGGATACATCAAGCACGAATGTATCGCAATAAAGTATGGAGCTAAGGGAGGGCTGCTTAGCTGGGGGAGGAAGAAGAAAAAGAAGAGAAGGAAAGAAATATGACTTTTGCTTTAGTGTTGTGCATTTCTTCTGAAATTATTGTTTATTGATGGTGATGTCAAAAAAATGGTATAATATATGGTGGTGTTTTCATTAGCTTCTGCAAATGTTTGCAGCATCTTAAATGGAAGAAAAGGGAGGCTGTATGGGTAGAACTAAGAAACCTGGCGTGTGAGATGGGATTTGTGCAGGAAACATGGTTTGTCAGTGGAGGTAGTGGCTCAGGCGCAAAGGAGATGGGTCTGGGGGCCATCATATTGATCATATGGCCCGGATAGAGGCAATGGGGTGGGTATCCTGTTCTCAGGAATAGGATTTAAATTGCATAAGCTTGTGGACATTCAGCCAGGAAGTGCTCTCATGGTAGATGGGCTCTGATATGGACAACCTAGCAGATTTATAGCGGTGTACAGTTCACAAGTCAAGGCAGAGAGGGTACACTTGTTTGATATTATACAACCTTATTTATGTACGGCGAGGAATGTTTATTTGGGGGGACTTTAATTGCACACTAGAGATACAGGAAAGAAAGTAGGAAAAAAAGTATATTGTGATTCTTTTGTATTAAAGAAGTGTATTGAGATTGCAGAATTAATTGCTCTATCAACTAAAGCAGTTCCTCCTGTGAAATATACATTTATGAAAGGAAGGTTATTTTCCAAAATAGATCGTTTTTGTGACAAAAAGACTGGAGATACTTAAAACAACTGTGATCCCCTCATCTTTAACGGATCATCTGTTACTTAAAGTAGCAGTGTGCACTGAAACTGGAATGGAACAACCAAAAACAAGATGGAAAATGAATACAAATAGTTTGCATGAGAGTGAAGTGAAAATAGGGCTGGCATTAGTGTTTGCGGACAGAGCCTCTGTTTTAGGAGTCTATGAGGAAATGGATGAATGGTGGCTTGATACAAAGAAAATAATAGGAAAATGGATGCAGAACTTTGGTAAAAGAAATGCTAAAGGCAATTTTTTGCAATATTTAGGGCTTAGGAATCAGATGTTTAGGTTGTTAGAAGCTTCGTATGGAGGAAAGGCAGGGTTGCTGCATCAGATTGAAAGGGTGAAAGAAAGTATGAGGAGAATACAGTATGACAGAGCGGTCTCGTTGTTGATAGAGTTGAGTGTAGGAACACAGAAATCTCCATTTTCAGACCCGTGTGAAACATGCGAGGATAAGATCTCCTGTCCACAGCCCTCAATGTCTGTCTTGGAATCCTCTATCGCCTCAAACACTGTCTTACCCCGGAAACACTTTGGCTCGCTGTCTCTTCCTCTGTCCTGTCCATCCTTGACTGTGGCATACTTATCTATGGATCTGCCAACACATCAGCCCTAGAGAGACTCCGGGCTGTCCCTGAACAAAGCCTGCCGTCTTGTCCTCGGATGTGATCGCCTCACACACACTTGCTCTCTCTACACCAACACCCACTGGCTGAACCTTGATAGAAGAATAGAGTTTCACACATGCCTTATGGCCAAAAAGATCACCCTGGGTCACGCTCCCGCTGGCCTCTCCCCTATAATCCATCCGGCCCTTGCTCATAGAACCACCCGTAGCTTAGGCAAACTTCTTTTCTCGGTCCCCAGGTGTCGAACCTCCCAACTCCAAAGATCTTTCTGCCACAGGGCCCCCTCCCTGCTGAACTGCCTTCCCAGTACACTTACCAATATCACCAGAATTGGCCCCTTCAAAACCTTGCTCAGAGACCATCTTCAGGCCTCCACCCCATGCGTCTGTCACTAACCTCCATGCCCTGCCTGACAACGGCCCAGGCCTGCACTCCTCCTACTTCTCCCCACTCTCTTGCCTCCACCTACCTAGCTCTCTCTGGGCCTTTCATTCTAAACTGACTTAATCTAGTCTTACTATTTCTCCTCAGGGTATGACTATCAGCCAGTTATATTATTCGCTGCAACAAGTCTGTCTGAATTATGTTATACTGTTGTATTGTCCAACTAAATGTGACGTGGAGCCTTTGTAAACAAGTCTTTGACTCAAAGGCACTTTCCGAGTAAGTAATAATAAATAAAGAAAAACAGGTCAAGGATTACGTGCCTTAGAAATAAGAAGGGAGAAATTGTTTGTACCTCAGAGGGAATTAGGGGAATCATAGAGGCACAGATAAGGGAAGTTATGGAGGGGCAAGAACCTAGTTATCTAGAAATAACAAGAGTTTTTGGAATATTTGGATATACTTAAACTGGAGGAACAAAAATGTAAGGGTCAAGGACTGAGATTGCTGTACAGGAGGTGGAAGAGGCTGTCGGGGGAATGAAAGATGGGATAGTTCCAGGGCTGGACAGCATACCAAATGAATTTTATAAAGCTCAGGTAATGTTAGTAGCCCCATGCTTAGTGAGGGTGTTTAACTTTATGTTTAGAAAGCAACAAATACATTTGGAGTTTTTGAAAGGGCTTGTAGTTTATCTGCATAAATCAGGGGATAAATTGGAAACTGGAGGCCCATAGGTATACTTAACTCTGATTTTAAAATTTGAGCTCAGGTATTGCAAAAGAGATTGAGAAGGGCAGCCATAGAACTAATACACTTGGCCCAAACGTGCACCATACCAGGCAGAAACATCCAGGAAAATTTGACTTTAATCAGAGATGTTATGGAATACACCAATTGAAAAAACAACACAGAGTGAATTATATCACTGGATCAGAGCAAAGCCTTTGATCTCGGGTTAATCATTCTTATTTGTTTCAGGTATTGGAAAGGTATGGAATCCCCCTTGAATTCTGCAGGTGGATTAAGATTTTATATAAAAATGCAGCCCAGACTACGGAAATGGAGGGGGGGGGGGGGATAGGACCCTCAGTTTTCTTAAATCAGGGGTATGGCAAGGCTGCCCCCTGAGCCTTCTTCTGTATGTGTTTGCAGTAGATCCCTTAATTAGGAAAATCTGGCTTGAGGAAGGAATTGAGGGGATTACAGGAAATCAGGTGGAGGATAAAATTAAAGTATCTGCATATGCAGATGATTTGTCTATTTTTCAGGGGTCAGAGGAGGAGACAGTATGTCTAATGAAGGTTATGGATAAATATGCGACTGTATTGGGAGCTGTACTAAGTGTAGATAAAAGTAGAGGGTTTAGGCTAGGGCAGGAAGAAGGAAGGGGGAAGGAATTCAGAAAATAATGTCTGACAATAATATTAAAATATTGGGAGCCATTTTTGGGAAGGGGGAGATGGGTACAGTGAAGAAAGCAATAGAAGAGGGGGAAAAGGTGGTAAGGTGGAAATCCTGCAGAATGTGTACATTGAAAATAATTTTTGTAATTAAACAGTTCCTGTTGCCTTGTTTTCTTTACATAGCAGCAGTGTTCCCTCTGCTGAGTGGAATGGAAACAAGAATCCTGAGCCTGTTTTTCCAGATGGTGTGGGGAAGCAGGTTGAATCCCATTAAAAGAGAGGTGACATACTTGGATAAAAAAGGGGGTCTGAGGATGATTAATCCGGTGATCTTTTTTCATACATTATTTTGGTTCAAAAATTTGATTAATGATTTGGGAAATCAGGGTGGAATGGTAGGGAAGTGGGGAAAAAAAAACCATGTTGAGAATTTTTGAGTAAATGGATAGATGAAATTCCAAAGGGGGTTAGAATTTGGATGTACCAGGGTATTATAAGGGGACACTGAGTAAACTGACAAAATGGAAGATTACTCAGACCCAGGTGGAACAAAGTACTAGGAAGCAAATGTACTATAGAATATTGGGAGAATCTGGAATAAGTGATCCAGAATTTAAGGGGGAGGGGACCCTTGACAGAGAATACATATGTATATAAAATATTAAATAACCCCAGATTGCCAGCCAAAACGTGGGATGTGCAGTGGTTGATGGCGCATGGAAGGGTAGGGGTGAGAGGGAATCATAAGCACAAAGCTCTGGAAGAGAGTGATTGTTTATATCCAGGATGTGGGGTGAATGTGGAAACGCAGGAACATTTTTTGTTACAGTGTAAATATACAGAAGGTCTATGGGAGTTTCTGTCAAAAAAGTGGAAAATGCCTTGGTTGAAGAAAATAAGTTATAGGAACTTGGTATTAGAGATTTTTCCAGAATTGTTGGCTCATTTTCGTAGTGCAGCTTTACAGATCTTCTTTGGATGCCTCAATTATTACATGTGGCAGAGTCGTTGACGGTTATTAATACAACAACAAGAAATGTCTTTCGAGGGTTTTAGTAAAATATGTGAACAAGCATTATTAGAAGTATACAGAAAGGATTGTAAGTCATCCAAAAAATAAGGTGGTAATGTGATGGAGGGGATTGTTTTTTTTTTTTTTTTTCACGAAATGTGCATAAAGAAAATATAAAATATAAACGGGGTTGAAAGGAAAGTCTGATTATATAGGAATTTGATGTTTGTGTTTTTGAATAGTGTGCAGGTGGGATGTGAATGAAGAGAATGTAGGACAAATGGAGGTGAGGCTGGTGGTACGGAGTATTATGTGACTTCGTTGTATATATCATTTTCTTGCTCTTTTTTGTTTATGTTTTGAATTTTTTTCTACTATGTATGTAATGTTAAAGATTTGTTGTGAATTTTGAATAAAAACTCCCCTACTCTTTTCGATAAGTGCCATGGGATCTTTAACATCCACCTGAACTACCACCAGAACAGGCAGATGGGACCTTGGTTTAACCTCTCATCTGAAAGACGGCATCTCAGAAGTGCAGCACCCCCCTCATGCTGCACTGCAGTGTCAGTATTGGGATAGTAACCCAAGTGCCAGGTGTGGGAATTGAATGCACAGCCCTCTGACAACTCTCTAATCTCCCGGCCTCAGAGACGAGTGGGCTACCTGCTGAACCACTGACACTGCTGAGGCTGAGAGCTGAAGCGTAATGCCCCAGGTTTCGATTTACAAAAGGAACCCAACCCATGCAGTGCCTTAAAGCTATTAATGAACTAAAACGTTTTGTTTTTTTCAGAAGTAATCTGTTTATAGTTCTGATTTTAACTGTTTTATTGTGCATGTGGGGGTTCAGTTGTTGCCACAACTCTCTAGAATTCATGTCAGCCAGTAGGAATGCTCCATTCCCAGTCATTATTTCATTGATCCAGAAATTGCCACTACTTCTAAATTTGGGTCAGTGGAATTGTGCATTCAGTAGGAAAAAAAAAAAGTAGTTATTAGTATCCCTGAGTGACACAGATGTTAGGGTCATAGATGGACAAATAAAGCTGAATTTTACTTTATACAGACCCTTATATACTGCTGCATCTCAAAGCTGTTTACTGACCATTCAATTAGATGCTAGCAGTGGAGGCATTGTACTTTATTCAGCGCTGCTCCTCTGCAGTGGCATCATTGCCGCAGGTAAGGCTAGATCTGTCTGGAAATGAAACGTGAACCTTAAGCTGTGGTGGAACCCTGGAGATACCGGATCCTAGATACGGGGTAGGGAAAATGTTTTCTGCTAATTTCTAAACGGTCTCAAGCCTCTCACTCTTTGAATATGAGACACTTCTTACAAGGGTTAGCTCTATTTTTTCCACCAGTTAGATTTTGGTTATGTTGACAGTATTGCTGTAGAACCATTGCTCCAAAAACAAACCAAAAAAATTAGTTGTAGCAGCCAACTTATTATACTGCTTTGCAAATTACTGCCAAGTAGTTTGAGTTTGGCACCCAAAAGTCTGATTTGATTACAAGTGGTGGGTAATGATGATTAACCGGAAAGTTAACAGTTTTTGTAATCCACCACTGGCTCTGTCTTAGTAAGATTTTGACATGTCACATTAGTCATAGAAACAGAGAAAATTATGGCAGAAAAAGACCAACGGTCCATCCAGTCTGCTCAGGTTCCCTAGATCCCTGGGATCATTCTTGGAACCTAATGTTCCCCCAGGGTACTAAGCCTCCCAGACTTTACTCTAGGTAACTTCTCTGGTCAAGTCGGCCCTGGTAACCACTAATCTTCACTGTATCAGTCTTCACCATTCATCACTGGTGGGTACGACCCTGAAGGTGCTAGGATCCCGTGGGAAGGTTTTTTAGCTTAAAAAGCGCTTTTCCTCTAGGAGGAGGGGCGACGTCAGGGATGGTGCCACCCTCGAGACAGACACATTGCATGGCGCTCGCTGGTTGGCTAGAAACTGATGTCCCCTCCATTACCTCAGTTCTGCTTTTTCCACCGTTGAGGCTGCACAGACTATGTGGAACAGCAAGAAATCAACTGCGACACTCCTTGTCTTACCGTTCTTCTGCTCATTGGACCAAATAACGATGCTACACTAGTTGATGCCACGTTTGGCATTGTTTTATTATTTTCTAAATAAGTTCAGTTGGGCGTAGAGTCCTTTTTCTTTTGTGTTTCATTTAGTTGGTGTGGTCAGATCATATCATAGGTTCCGGGCGTAAAGATTCCAAGGCGGGGACTTCCCTGATGCGTTGGTGCCCCTGTGGAAGTTGGCTCTCCATAACAGACCTGCATGACCGATTCTCCTCCTGCCTAGGGCTGAATTACGATATGGATCGTTGCGACACCTACTGTAGTACAGACTACCACACCTTAGAGATATGCACAATGAAGTTGGGATGCAATCCCAAAACTTCCATAGGCCGGCGTTGCACGAGGGCAGCTAAGACTAGGACCGTAGGCCCATCCCCGGGGTCTCCCCTGCTGCTCTATGCACTGGGGGAGGGCAGGCGCCCACTGGCTCGGGTCTCGCTGAACCTGGACGCCTGGTTGAACGGTTGGCCTCCGCTGGGGGCTGGCCGTAGATCACTCAAGGCCTGGTGTCGAGGCATCAGCTACATGTGGGGCCCTACATCGGCTGTCCCTTTGAGGGCTTTGGGGGGATGTGGCCTTGGCTCCTGACACCGATTCCAGTGTCGGTGAGTGAGGCCGGCCCTCCAGTGCTGCAGAGTCCCCTCCCTACACTGCTCTCGCTACCGGGGCGGGTAGAGTGGCTGGGTTGATTTACTCAGGGTCTCTGTGATCTCCTCCTCAGATTCGGAAAATGACTAGGAGGATCCTGATTGGCAACCTAGCTGTCCGGAGCAGTCACTCCCTGGGATCCACTCGAGGTCATCTGTGCATTCTGGTCTTAGGGCAGACACTGTATGTGCCATCGTCCTTTCTTCAGTTGATGCCGCGCTTGGTGCCGCAGGGGACTCTGGTGCCATCGGTGGTGCCATCTCAGGTGCTACTGCCACTTGCGGCGCCATGCCTGATGATGGTGCCATGGTTGAGGACAGTACACAGTCAGTGCCGTGCCTGGCAAAGGTGCCGCAGTAAGTGCTGCGCTTAGTGTCAGTGCCACGGATGGTGCTGTTTCAGGGGTTGGTGCCGCAATCAGCACTATCCTTGAGGGTTCCACATTTGATGTCTGTGCCGCATCTGGTGGTGGTGCTGATGTTGGTGCCACGGTTGGTGATGGTGCCGCTTGAGCCGTCTCCATGAAGGAGGCTGATTTCTGTGCCAGGTCGCCCTTAAGTGCCAACACGGAGTTAGAGGGTGAGTCAGAGGCCGACCTTGGTTCCCTTTTTTTCTCTTCTCTCCCCCCACTTCAGAGCGGTTGTCATAGTGGGACCTTGCTAGAGGGACAGGTCTTGGTCCTCTCGGGGGGGGGGGTAGGGGTCCGGTCTGCCTCCCACTCTGCTCTGGTGACCTCGGTTACTCTGGGGTGGAGTCAGAGTGCTGTGCCGGGCACCTCTTCCCCCTCTTGGGGGTGGATTCCTGCAATGGGTGGGGATTGTTCAGCTCTGGTCACTCCAGCAGGGGTGGAGGGGTGGTCTTCCCGTGGGCTTCCTGCTGCTGGCTTGGGGAGGGTTGAGCAGCAGGTGGGGTCTGGGCAGTGCACCCCTCCTTGCTTCAGTGGGGTCCCCCACTTATCCCTGCAGCCCTGGCAGAGGGGTCCGGTCTCTCAGGACCGTTCTGCCCAGCCTTCTCCCTCTCTGCATCCTCCCCCCCTTCTCCTGGATCTTTCCGGTTCTTTGGGGCCTCTCACTTGTGGGAGCAGTTTAGGACCACAGCGAGTGCGTTCCTTATCTTTTACAGGGCCGTGGATGAAATGGTGTTCGCATCTCCTCTTCCTGAACTGTTGTTCCCTATGCAGAGCCTCTCCACTTCGTCAGCTTCCTCAATATCAGCGTATCCTGGTGATGATGATGGAGGAGCTCAATCTTATCCAAGTGACTCAACGTAATCCTGCATGTGCGACTGTGGTGTTCCTTGGGGAGTACAGCCAGGAATCCTTAGTGATCTCTCCATGGCCTTGGCTCTTTATGGAGGAGTCACACAGCGACTGTCAGTCGCCCGCCTCTGCTTTCCCAGTCTCTGGGGACTGCCAGCACAGGTATTGCACTCCCTCAGGTTCTCCAGGGTCTTTACCCCACTCCACATTGGACTTGGAGTGGCTAGACATCCCTTCTCGGTGTCAGCGCCTGACAAGAGACCATCCCCTGGGCATGGACTCTGCGGAGTTCAACAGCTGGGCAGGAGAGTTTTCACCTCAACGCGTCTCTTGTTATCCATTGCTGCACATTAGGCAAACATGGTGGCCTATGAGAGGCGCCTGTGGGCCACATTTGGGGAAATCCTAGTGGACTTGCCTGATTGGGAGGCAACTAGATGAGCCATCACCATTTCCACGAGAGGCCTGGAGCTAGCGAGACTCCAGACGCGGACATCTTATGATGCCTGCATGGTAGCCCCACAGGATTGTGGGATCTGCGGTCTGCAGTAGGTAGATGCATGGCTTTGCCTCTCCCGGTTGTCACCCTTGGCCCGGTGTAGAGTGATTGCCTCGCTATTCCAGGGGGCCTGTTTTTTCTCCCACAGAGCCAGGCACGAACTGTTGGGGCACCCGCCCTGGCTCTGAGCAGTAGCAGGTCTGGCCAGACCCATGATGGGCCCTCTTCCCTTGTGAATCCCCCATGAGGGGCTGAAGGCTGCGCAGTCTCCAGGGAGGTACCACTCCACTTTGTGGGCTTGGTACTCACCCACCAATGATGAATGGTGAAAATTGATGCAGTGAAGATATGAAAATTACATACCTACCGTAATTCTTCATCTTACTGAATATTTTCATCATTCATCACTGCTTCAAACCCCAGGAAATCTTACTGTATTCTGACTAATGCAGTGTGGTCTCACCATAGGACTGCCCCGGAGCTGAAATGGTTAATAGAATCTATGTAAATGATGGAATGCTAGGCTTGAGCTCGGTTTTCAAACCACTGTCCCTGGTAAACAGTTCTAAACAGTCAGATTCTTTACTCTGCTTGCCTCAGTAAGACGTCTCCAGAGAGCTCTCCTTCATCACGTGCATGTTAGAACGTTGTATTCATCAGAAATCTAGCTTTTCCTAGAGTTGTTGTACCATTGATGTGACATCATGATGATGATGTACCATCGTGGGTACGTCACATCGATGGTACAGCAGCACGGATCACATGTGCGCATGCGCAACTCGTGGTTTTGTCGGCAAGCACAGAATGAACGGCAGTTAGCCGAAGGCACAGGAGGAGTTAGTAAGTGCCATTTTCTTTGAAATCTTTGCTGACACATAGTAGTACACCAGCTGTGGACCAGGAACAAGTGGAGTGTTTGTACACGGCACGGTGGGGAGGGGGGTGCGGATCTCGGACATCACAGCACGACCGAGGAGGAAGGCACAAGCTGTTTTCGATTTACTGTTGCCCATGCACTACAAAAGACAGTGTATGGGCAACAGTGAACAACAACACTTATTCACTTCTCGAGGTTTTCATGCCAACCAAAAACCTCTCGAGCTTCGCTCTCGAGGTTTTTTTGGTTGTCATGACAACCTCTCGAAGTGAACAACAGTGTTGTTCACTGTTGCCCATACACTATCCTCTGTTTTCTCGGTTTTACCTAGTAATATTTTAGTTTATTCGGTATTTAAGAGCATTGTCCTTGGTTTTCAGGTAGAATTTGTTTAGATTTTAGTGTTCGTTGGGTAAGTAGCCCGGTTCCTTTTTCGGTCCCCTGACCGAGAGGAAACCGGCATCTCCCTTAATTTTTCTTTGTCAAAAGTAATAGCTGATTTTATTTAAATTGTACTGACTAGGGTGTAAGTCAGTTGTTTTGGCTAATTTTTACTGGGGTAACTCCTGGTTCTTATCGGTTAGCGTAACCGAACAACAAAAAAGTTATACATAAACTTTTTATAGTGAAACTAGAAAAAATTCTTCTGGGTTATGTCACAGAAAATCAAGAAGAAAACGGGACCTACAGGTTTCCAGCACTGTACTGAGTGCGGGGAATCTTTTGCCAGGGCTGATCCACATTTAATTTATTTTTTTGTCTGGGGTTGGAACACCTCAAGACAGACTGTGAGATCGGCAAAAACTTTCCACAGTCTGCAGTTGAAAGATGGTTAAAGAGACTGCAGGAAAGGATGGCTGACAAGGCTACTGACCCAGCTGTTGAAAAATTGGTTCCTCCTCCAAAAGAACTGCCCTCTGAAAGGGGCGATAGCTTTTCTATTAAAAAACTAACTGCAGACACGGTTGCTAAACTGGCCATTGTGGTAAAAAAGAAGAGAAAAGAAAAACATCAGGAACTGAACAAAAATTTGGTTCCTTCTGCGGAGGAGATCGCTAACGCGATCAGAATTATTCAGTCTCTTCAGACCATGGTTCTGGCTAGAAAGCAACTGCTACCAGTAATGGTCCAAACTGCCGGTTCAACCCAGGTATCTGGCTTAGCAGACCTTGGTCGGGACCAGTTTGAAGAAGAGGAGGTTGAGGAGGAGATGAAGAGGAGGAGGAAGAGGATTTTGGTGATCCCATTGATCCAGACATTTCTCCTGATCCTCACAGACCAGATTCCCTTGATAAGGGAACAGAGGATTTTACCTTCCGCTATTCATTTATGAAACAAATAGCCCAGACCCTCGACCTCCCCACTCAAGAATCCACCGAAAATGAGGAAGATGATGATTATAGGGGAAATGATGGATGTGCCAGCATCAGAAAGGTTATTGCTGCCAATCCTCAAGTCCCTTAAAAAGCAGACTCTCAAGCTTTTGCAGACACCCACTTCAGTGCCTCCTACAGAAAAGAAGGCGGACAAGAAGTACTGGGTAGGCAAGACTGGGGCTGAGTTCCTTTTGGGCACCCCAGCCATGAAGGGGTTGTTCAGGCTGCAGCTTGTGACAAAGCTGGCATCCCCCTGGCCTCTCACCCTCCAAACAAAGTCTCTAGGAAGGTGGATTCTACAGCAAAAAAGTGTACCTGGGGCCATCCCTTGCTATTAGACAGGCCACATACATGTCATATGTGGCCAGGTATCAGAAGAATCTTTGGTCTACTGTTTTGGAGATTTCAAAAACAATCCCTTCTCCCATGGTAGCTGACCTGGTGGAAGCTGCAAAGAGAGGGAATTGAAGCTGCTAAAATGCAGTTTAGAATGGCAGTGGACTCCAGCGATACTGCATCTAGGCTGCATCAGTGTCCCTTAGGAAGTTTGCCTCGCTCAGAACTACTAATGTGACACAAGACACACAAACCAAAGCCATGGATTTTCCTTGTGACCCTATCTGTCTGTTTGGAGAACAAACGGAGGCTTACATGAAAAAGATGGATGACTATAAGTCGGCATACAAGAGTGCTGCAGCAAAAGAGAGAGCACCTGCACCGCAGAAGCACCAGGCCAGAGGTGGAAGGGGCAGAGCTCACTGTAGGCCTTTTTTCCAGCCTCAGGCTTTCCCACAGTATCAGCAGCAAAGGGGATACTTTAGAGGCAGGGGCAGACGGGGCAGTGGCCGTATGAGCCCCAGTGTTCAGCCAGCAGCCCAGACTAAGCAGGCACCCTGAGGTACCTGCTCGGGTCGCCTCCCCAGTCCCTGTGGGGGGCAGGCTGGCCCACTACCTCCAGGAGTGGAAAAGTATCACCACAGACAAGTGGGTCCTGGAAGTAGTCGGTCAGGGTCTTGTCCTCCACTTCAAGCTCATGCCAAAGCTGAGGTCAAGGATCTTCAGCCCCTCTCCCCCATCAGAAACAACTTTGCTGAAGGAAGAGGTTTCGAGCCTTCTGTTACGGAGGACAATAGAGCCAGTTCCCTGAGATCAGAAGGGGAAGGGCCTGTATTCAAGGTACTTCCCTTACAATAAAGAAAACAAGGGAGTGGCAATCCATTTTGGATCTCAGACACCTAAACAAACATTTGTCAAAACCAAAATTCAGGATGGTGATTTTGACTGCTATTTTGCCAATCCTAAGGCAGGGAGACTGTCTAGAATCCCTAGACCTAAAGGATGCTTACTTTCCCATCCCTATAAGGCGGTCACACAGAAAGTACCTCAGGTTCAGACTGCCATCAGGCCATTACCAATTCAGGGCAGTGCCCTTCGGACTAACCTCTGTTCCAAGGGTGTTCACAAAATGCCTAGCTCAAGTCGTAGCACACCTAAGAAGACAGGAGGTATCAGTGTTCCCCTACCTGGACAGCTGGCTGATAGTCGGCCAGTCATATCAGCAAGTAAAAGAGGCATTGGCACTCACACAGGATACCTTGTATTCACTGGTGTTTCTGGTGAACCTAAAAAAGTCTGTGCTGGAGCCAGTTCAGTTACTCAAATTCATAGGAGCAGAACTGGACACAAAAAAGGGAAGAGCCTTCTTCCCTCAAGACAGAGCGGACAACCTTATACAGGTAGCCAGCTCCTTCAAACTACATGTCCCAAGGCCAGCAAGACATTTCCTGCAACTGTTAGGCCACATGGCAGCATCCACAGCAACTGTGTCAGGAGCCAGGTTCCAAATGAGGGATATTCAGTAAGTTCATTGGCTTCAAAAAAGGGATTCTCTGTCAAAGTTAGTACCATTCACAGTAACATTTCTCCAAGCCCTTCAGTGGTGGCAAGACAGGACCAACCTTGGGGTGCCATTCTTGCAGCAAGCCCCCTCACTGGTACTGACCGCAGATGCATCTCTCCTGCATTGGGGGGCACATCTGGGGAATCACATGGCACATGGGCAAAGCAGGACTCACTCCTGCACATCAACTTGTCAGAACTCGGGGCAGTACTCCTGGGTATCCAATCATTCGCCAATCAAGTAAAGGGCAAGGTGGTTCAAGTCAGAACAGACAATACAACCACCATGTATTACATAAACAAAGAAGGAGGCACAAGGTTGACTCCCCTGTGCACAGAGACTATGAAAATCTGGACCTTAGCATACTCCCTGGAGGTTTCCCTATCTGCTGTCTATCTTCCAGGAAAAGACAATGTTCTGGCGGATGCTCCTCAGCAGAATCAACCAGAATCATCATGAGTGGTCTCTGAACAAGCAGGTCCTGGAGGCCATTTTCAGGAGATGGGGTACTCCAGAAGTGGATCTGTTTGCAGCTCCGGGCAACCAGCAGTTACCACACTTCTACTGCAGACCCCCCCCCCCAATCAAGGGCACAATTTCTGTGGACGCCCTTCTGCTGGATTGGGTGGGGAAGTTCCTGTATGCAGTCTCTCCCTTCCCCTTACTGCTAAAGGTACTGACCAAACTCGGGGCCCAGCCAGCAGTAATAATTCTCATTGCCCTGAACTGGGCCAGGCAGCCCTGGTACTCCATGATGTGATCAATGTCAGTAGCCAAACCCATCAGCCTCCCCAGGAGGCACAACCTACTGTCATCCTCTCAGGGCAGGATCATGTATCCCAACCTGCAGTCCATCAGGCTTAAAGCCTGGCTCATGAGGACTTAGAATATGCAGATCTGCATTTGTCAGAGGGTGTTATGGAGATACTTGGGGTATCCAGAAGGCCATCCACTAGGAGAACTTATTCTTCCAAGTGGAAGAGATTTTCCATCTGGTGCCAGAGCAGAGAGGTGGATCACACCCAGGCTGGCTTGCCAACAGTCTTGCATTACTTAACCCACCTTCACTCTACGGGCTTGAGAGTACACCCGGCAGCTGTCTCAGCTTACTTATCTGCAGGTAAGAGGTTTTCCCTAGCCTTGAACCCAGTGTTAAAAATGTTTTTTAAAGGAATGCTGCATTTGCATCCTCCACATAGTGAACCAGCTCATATGTGGGACCTGAACATTTGCATTGCCCAGCTCATGCAGCCCCCTTTTGAACCCATGACTTCGGCAGACCTTAAATATGTGACTTGGAAAACAGTATTCCTGGTGGCCATGACTTCGGCCAGAAGGATTAGTGAGCTTCAGGTCTTGTCCATAGAGCCGGGGTACGTTGCTGTTCATAGAGACAAAGTTGTCTCAAGGACCGATAGGAAATTCCTGCCCAAGGTGGTATCAGAGATCTTACTTCGAGGAGAAGCTCTTGCAGCAGGTTTGACAATGAGGACTGATGCCACCTGGCGGCGGTTCCGGCAACTTTTTCTCTAGCAGTACCGATGTGGGAATGCCCCCTCGCCGGCGTCGGCTCCACCCCCAACATCGCCCTATATAAGGAAGGAGTTCTGTACATGCTCCAGTTCTTTCCCGCCACACGGTCAGGGTTAGTTCACTTGGTTACGGCTCAGTACCGATCGCTTCTTCTCCACCTAAAATGTGTTTTTTCTGTTGATAGAGTTTCTGTGTCCTCTTCTCATTTAAATAAGTGCGCTTGTGGGTGACAGATTCCTGCTAAGGATGGCCATTTTTCGTGTCTCTACTGCCTGGGGCCTGATCATGACACTGGCACCTGCTCACACTGTCAGGCCTTCAATTAACGGACACGGATTCGGCATCAGAAATCGCTCAAGGCCTACCTCGCTGAGACGAAACTTACCACCATGGAACGGGCCTCCTCCTCAGGGGAATCTGATCCACCATGTTCCCACAAGACCCACAAGCACCGGGAACGGAACAGAGGAAGGTCGCTTGCAAAGCATAGGTCTTTGGGATCAAAGTATGGGTCGTCAGGGCATGAAGCGCACCTCCCAGTCCTTAAACCTTCCTCTGCCTCAAAATCTTCTGGATCAACCCTCCAGCCGCTGAAGGTTCACCAGCCCGCTGAGAAATCAAGGGGCCAAGTAAGGGCTCCTCCCGCTCGGACTCTTCTTCAAAGGCCTACCTCCAGGAGTCGAGCAAAGCCTCTGGTTCTTTGGGTGGCAGGGCCTCCTTGCTGCCAAAACATCGGGATCCCAACGGACGCCAGCCTCCGGCTTCTGACTGACGCCCGGCCAAGAAACATGTTGGCCACAAAGCCGACCGTCCTAAGGCTCACGCCTCGCATGGATGTCCGTCGGCGCCTAAAGAAAAGCGGATGCCGGACCCTCGTCCGCCAGTGGCCGACCCAGCTCCAGTCCCGCCGATGGTTATACCGCCACTGGTTATAATTCACCCTACGCCGTCACTCCAGCATTACCCATCAGCTCGGATATTCCTTCTCCCTGTTCACTGGTTTGGCTGTTGCCAGATCCCAACAGTGGCGCTGATGCTGGTCCAGCGTCTCCTTCAGCCGACACCGGTCGACAAGGGTGCGGATCAGACGCCGATAACCTCTGATGGTACTGGCGCGGGTTTGGGCACGGGTGCTCCTCCACCTCCTGCTCCAAGTTCACCGAAGTTGAACCTCTCCCAGGTGAAGGAGTTGTTTTCCCACTGGTGGGATACTGTTAAAAAAGACCTTCCAGTGGGTGCGCCCCCTCCCACGCCGGTACCGGTTCCAGACCCCAAAAATGTTGAACCGGATGATGGGGCAGACGAGGAGCCCCCTCCTAAGAAGCACGCTAAAAAGTCTAGGAGGCATAGGTATCACAGTTCCTCCCGCTCACCCCCCGTCATCACCGGATAGGAGGCGCAAGAAGAGGAGGAGGAGCAGCCATTCACCCTCCTCCCCTCCGGACTCCTACGTAGACTCAGACTCTTCGTCTTCTGATGCCTACTCGGAGCCAGACCTGAGGGACACTGAGGGTCTTCCCAAATCCCCTCCTGATGATCCTAGCTTCATGGAGGTTATGAGGCACATCCAGGCCAACATGGGTTGGGACACAGAGGCCTTGGACCCCAAGCGATTGCGGCTGGCTAAATACCTCCACCAAAAAGATCCCAAGCCGGTGGTCATCCCTCCCATGGTCAACACCTTCCAGGATGTCACCCGCGCGACTTGGAAGCAGCCTCATTCCTCCACTGCCGTGCCAGAGAAGGCTCATTGGCTCTACCTGGCACCTTCGGACCATCCCTTTCTTGCCGAACCACCTGCTGCAGACTGTGTGGTGATTTCGGCGGCTCAAGATCATTCGCAGAGGCCCAAACAACTGAGCACCCAGCCGCCTGATCGTGTATCTAAGCAGCTGGATTCTGTGGGCTGCAAGGTGTACTCTGCTGCCACCTGCAGTATCAGGAGCTTAAACTTCCTGACACACATGGTCCAGTTCCAGAACGCTCTTTGGGAACAAGGATTGAACAAAGTGCAGAGCATGTCCGATTGCCCTCAGTGGGCAGAGCTGGCCAAGCTGTTACAGAGCGGCTCAGACGTGGGTACCCATGTTCTGCGCTCAGCCTATGACTCTGCAGACACCTCTTCAAGGGCGGCCGCCACTGGCATTTGCCTCGATGCCATGCATGGCTTCAGGTTTCAGGGTTCGATCCAGACGTGCAGAGCAGCATTCTGGATGCTCCCTTTAAAGGCTCTGCTCTTTGGCGAGGACGCAGAGCGCATTATCACCAGGCTGTGGGACTCTGGTAGGGCTGTCCGATCCGTGCAGTCCATGTGCCGCCTGAAACAGGGGCGAGCTCGAAAACCTCATTTTTGTGGCCATAGGGGTCATCAACTACAGCAGCCTTGTTTTCAGCAGCATGCGCAGCGAGGCGGCTTCGGTCGTAGAGGCGGAGCCAGAGGTTCTTCGGCCTCTGCCTCTAGACAACCCAAAGCAGCCACTGCCACCCCCCCCCCAAAACACCTGACTATCCAGGCTACCCTCCTCCTCCTCGGGTCGCACAGCCAGAGGAGCCAGTTGGAGGCCGCTTTTCCCTCTACGTGGACTCATGGGGCCAGGTGACCTCCAACCAGTGGGTACTCGATCTCGTGGAGTTCAGGCACTCCATAGGGTTCGACTCCATCCATCCAGACAGATCACTGCCTCCATCCCGTTACCCAAGGGAACACAGTGCTGGTCTAACGGGAGATTTCTTCCCTTCTGGACAAAAAACCCCATCGAACCAGTGCCACCGGTCGTGTCAGAGAGAAGGCTTTTCTCCCACTACTACTTAGTTCCGAAAAAGTCAGGTGATCTCAGATCCATTTTGGACCTCAGCGATCTAAACCACTGGGTCTCTTACAAGAGTTTCAGGATGGTTTCCCTTCCCACTGTCCTCCCACTCATATTAGCGGGAGACTGGCAGGCTTCTCTGGACATGTAGGATGCCTACCTGCATGTCCCCATCACCAGGAGTCATCGAAGATTTCTAAGGTTCAGATTCAAAGACGAGGACTATCAGTTTCGAGTCCTTCCCTTCGGTCTCTCTTCAGCCCCCAGGGTCTTCACCAAGTGCCTAGCTGTCGTGGTCGCGGCACTTCGAAGGCGGAGCCACTTCGTGTTCCCTTACTTGGACGACTGGCTTCTCCTGGCTTCTTCCAGGTCCCGCCTGTCGGAAACTATCAAGGATTCCATCTCGCTGTTCCAGAGTCTAGGAATCACCATCAACAGGGACAAGTCTCTCTTGATCCCAACCCAGATTCTCCAGTTCATTGAAGCTCTTCTGGATACCACTCTCGGGAAGGTTTTTCTTCCCTCCGACAGAGCGAGGCACATTCAGGTCATAGCATCCCAGATCTCTTCAGCCTCAAGGGTGCTGGCATGGCCCCTTCTCAGGTGGTTCGGGCATATGGCTGCGGCCATAGTCTCGGTTCCTCTGGCACGCCTGCGCAAGAGGACCATTCAGTGGTCCTTGAGAGTCCAGTGGGATCAGACATCAGACAGTATGGACGCCTTGATCATGATTTCCGAGATAGTCTGCTGAGATCTTCGCTGGTGGATGTCATCCAGAAATTTGCTGGCGGGCATTCTCTTCCAAATGGGGGTGCCGTCCCAGACTAACCACGGACACCTCGTCCCGGGGTGGAGCACTCATTTGGTTCCTGGTCCTCCATATACGTAGGTCTGCATATCAACATCCTGGAAATGAGAGCAGTGCTTTACGCCCTTCAAGCCTTTGCCTCGGTCCTAGCGCCGGGCCATCTCTTGGTGCAGACAGACAACACCTCTGTGATGATCTACATTAACAAACAGGGCAGCACACACTTTTACCCCCTTTGCAGGGAAGCCATGTGAGTGTGGGGTTGGGCTCTCGAGCATCATCTGTTTCTGATGGCAGTGCATGTTCCCGGGCTATAAAATGTGTTAGCCGACATGCACAGCAGGACAAAATCGCAAGCCCATGAATGGGAGTTGCTCCAAGAGGTTGCAGATCACATTTTTGGCCTATGGGGGACGCCAGAAGTGGACCTTTTCGTGTCACGTTTCAATGCAAAACTGCTCAATTGTTGCTCGCTAGGTCCAGAGCCTGGAGCTTTTTGGCAAGACGCGTTGTCCCTCTGCTGGAACGGGAGGTTTCTATATGCCTTCCCTCCGGTTCCACTTTTACAGAAGGTCCTTCTCAAGGTTCTGTCTGAACCGCCCACTCTTATCCTGATCACTCCGCTATGGCTTAGTCAAATCTGGTTTCCCTTACTACAGCGTCTAGTGGTAGAGTCACCGATGTCTCGCCCTATCTCACCTCCTGTCACAGGACAGGGGGTCCCTGTTGCACCCAAACCTGCGTTCCCTTCACCTGCATGCCTAGCTCCTCAGGACCTAGCTAAGGTCAGGTTCGGTGTGTCTGATCAGGTCGTTCAAGTGTTAGTTGAGGCTTGGAAACCTGCCACCAGGGCCACTTACGCTATGAAGTGGAAATGCTTTTGTATTTGGGCCACAGCCAAAAGAGTGGATCCTTTGGTCTGTCCAGTTAATACCATAATAGAATATCTGCTTTCCCTTTCCGAGAAAGGTCTGTTATTCTTCCATCAAGGTACACCTGGCCGCCATCTCCGCTTACCATTTTTCTGTGTCGGGTAAGATGGTGGCTCAGATGGAGGTTTCGAGGATTTTTTTGTGCGGTATTCTCCACATCAGACCTCCTGTCAGGGACCCGGTTCCTCCTTGAGATCTCATGTTCGTCCTGGTGAAACTTACTCTTCCTCCCTTTGAACTGTCCATGGAGTCCGAGCTCCATTTCCTTTCTGGCACACCTTATTTTTGGTAGCTGTTACTTCGGCAAGGTGCATTTCAGAGCTTCAGGCCCTCATGTGCAAAGAGCCTTACTTTGTTTTCCACAAGGACAGGGTTGATCTCTGCACTAATCAGAAGTTCCTACCGAAAGTCGTTTTGGAGCTCACTCTGAATCAATTGGTTCAGCTCCCGGTTTATTACCCGGAGCATTCAAACAGGGGGAAGGCCCTGCTTCATTCCTTGGATGTCCACAGGGCCATTCGATGCTACCTAGCTAGAACCAACGGGGACAGAAAGTCTGATCAGCTTTTCATGTCCTTTGCCCAGCAGTCCATAGGTCACCCGGTCACCAAGCAGACGCTCTCGCGCTAGTTGGTTCTTTGCATCTCTTTCTGTTATGAGAAGCACAACAGGTCGACACCGGGGCCAGTCAAAGCTCATTCGACTAGAGCTATCGCTGCTTCCTTTGCAGCACTAAATAGGGTACTGACAGTGGATATTTGTGCTGTCGCTACCTGGAGTTTGGTTCATACTTTCGTCAGGCATTATAGCCTCAAAATCACTTCTAGATGCAGAACAGGGTTTGGCCTCGCAGTTCTGCCAGGCCTGGTCTCCTGAAGGATCTTCCCTTATCCTGCTGTTCCTTTCCTTGCTGTTTCCCCCTCCTAGGAGTTGTTATATGTTTATACTGCTTGGGACTCAATCCTCATTGTGGAACCTGCTGCAAGAGCTTTTCCTCGAAGTAAGATAGTACAGTTACGTAAGAACTTACCGTAACAGTAGATCTTCGAGAGAAGCTCTTGCAGCAGGTATATTTCTCGTCCTCCTTCCCCAAGGGATCAGACCCTGTTCAGGCAGTTTCTTTTCCCTCTCTGAGGGGTTGTCCATTGACGACAATCATTCTGACCATTGCCTGTTGTTATCTTGCCTGACGGGGGGGGCGTACAAGAACTGGAGCACGTGGGGGACTCCTCCCTTATATAGGGTGATGTCGGGGGTGGAGCTGACGTCACTGAGGGGGCATTCCCACGTCGGTACTGCTAGAGAAAAAGTTGCCGGAACCGCTGCCAGGTGGCATCAGTCCTCATTGTGGAACCTGCTGCAAGAGCTTCTCTCGAAGATCATCTGTTACGGTAAGTTCTTACGTAACTGTACTTTCCACCTTAACCAGACCATTACACTACCTGTCTTTTTTACGGATCATTCCACCTCAGTTGAGCGCAGGCTGCATAGCCTGGATGTAAACAGGCAATCAGTTACTGCATTGACCACACATAAGGTCATAGACAAGATCACATTCAACTCTTCCTCACCTATGGAGAGGTGGGGAAAGGGAGGCCGACTACAAAATGATCCATAGCGAGATGGATTCTGGCTTGTATCCAGTTCTGCTACAACAAGATGGGTAAGCAGCAACCTACAGGCCTTAGGGCCCATTTGACCAGGGGTACAGCTGCTAGAGATATTCCCCTTGTGCAGATCTGTAAAGCAGCTATCTGGAAAACTGTCCACACATTTACCAAGCATTACTGCCTGGATGTTCAGGCCAGAGGGGATGCCAGGTTTGGCACAGCAGTCCTGCAGAGCCTGTTCCCTAGGTAGGTTCTGTACCCACCTCCAGAGGTACTACTTGGGTAGTCTTCATTAGTCAGAATACAGTAAGATTTCCTGGGGTTTGAAGAAAAAATTACTTACCATAGTAATCTTATTTCTTCCAAGCCCACAGACAGGTCATCAACCGAGGAGGCTGACAACTCTCTCTCTCTCGGACACCGGAGCTTCTGGTGCCTTCCGAGGACTTGCTTCAGACCAGTGAGCCGAAGTTTCTTTGATGGAGTTTTTGTTGTTGCTGCTTTTACGCATGTCTTTGATGCCTCAGGGATAGCCCCCTTGATTGCTTTCCATTTCTCATCCACCCTGCCTATGTCCCTCACCCCTTCTAACTTCTCCCTGAGCAGTTCCCTCATCTTAATGTAGTCCGCTCATCTGAAGTCAAGAAACTCTTTTTTCAGGGTGGCTTACCAGCCCCTAGGGCCAGTTCAAACCACATGGACCAGTGGTTGCTATTCCCCAGTGGCTCCCTCACTCTCATGGCTCCTACCAGCTCTGCAACTCCTTTCATTACCACATTCATTACCACAGTCTTTCCTGAGATACTAAACCATATTCTTTTCCATATGATGGTGACCGTTTCTGCTGGCTGGTATGGACAACGTTAACAGAATTTCCAGATTCACTAAGTAAAGATGATTACAAAAAAGCAACTCTACCTCTTGATAGTTCTATTAATTTTGTTTTTCCTACCTTTTATTTAGTTAGATTTTGTTAACCTGGTAGGTGCACTAGACAAAGGCATTACTTATTTTCAGGCACGACCTGGGGAAGGTACAGACAATAAATAGACAACAAGTTACAAAGACAACAATAAATACTTTGGGGAAAAATACAATACCACCATAGTACAGGCAGGTATAGGAGCGACATGGTCCTATTCAGTGCAATGTAATAACAGAAAAGGTTCAACATCATGAGTGCAGAATCATCAGGCAATTAAGTAGCTTAAGCGTGATGACAATCAACTCAGTTACAATTATGTCATATAACATAAATGGTCTCCACAATCCCATTAAGAGCCCGTTTAATGCAGTTTTTACAGAAGAATCCCTCGGACCTCTTTTTTGTTCAGGAGACTCATCTTTCAGAGTCAGAACACACTGAACTAAAATGGGGAACCAGATACCGGGTGGTGGCCTCCTCGCATCCCCGGGGTAGACATGGGGGGGGGGGGTGGTTTTAATTCCACAAACTATGCCTGTGGAAATGCAACAAACGCATATAGACGCTCAGGGGTGATACGTAATAATTAAGGGTCTGCTATTTGGAAAGCAGGTAACACTAGCCAATGTTTATTTTCCCCCACAAACTAAATTTCCAACAATCGGGGAATTTTTGACCACCCTTCTTGATCTACTCCAGGATCAGCTGATCGTGGGAGGTGATCTCAATTTAACACTATCCCCAAATATAGATTGCTCAAACCCACATAGACACCGACTTACCTCAACAACTAAACAGTTTAAACACTCTCTTGACCACTTAGGCTTGGTTGACGTATGGAGATGTACATTTCCAACTTCACCAGGCTACACTTATTTTTCCCCAAGATTTAAGTCATATTCTAGACTTGATTATTTTTTGACTACATGTGAACACTTGTCAACTATACAAGACATTGAGTTTGGTCCAAAACTTTTATCAGATCACCACCCTTTGATATTAAGCTGGATATGGGACGGGAGGTAAGGAAAACTCTCTGGCGACTTAACTCATCTGTTTTGAGGGATGGGGAATTTCAGGAAATTATTTCACTTTGGTTTCCCTTTTTTTTTTTTTTTGGAGAATGCTGACCTGAATGTTTCGGAATCTATACAGTGGGATGCGACGAAGGCTACCATCCGTGGGGGAAATAATAGCATACTTAGCTAGGAAACAGAGAGAAAGGGAATATCAACGGCTATCAGATCTGCTCTCCAACTACCAACTGGTATATCAAGAAGGTGATAAAGACCTTCAGAAGCTACTTAGAAACACTAAAGCAGCCCTACAAAAGATAATTGACAATAAAGTACAACAAACATTATATTATCTCCATCAGTCTACGCACGAGGGAGGTCCCAGAGGTACTAAGAACCTGGCCCGTAGACTGAGGGAGCGAAAGAGATCTGCCACCATTCTAAAACTTAAAAATCCCTTGACAGGCATAACACACCATTCTGACAAACACATAAAAAGAGCCTTTTCAGGATACTAGTCCAACCTCTACTCCTCGGGTCCCCACTACCCACAGGCTTTGGCTAAATCTTTTTTAGAAGGTGTTAATCTCACAGCCTTAACTCCCCTTCAAACTAAAACACTTTCTGCCCCCATTTCAGAGCTAGAAATAGAAGAAATTATTAAAAATCTTAAATCGGGTAAGTGCCCGGGTCCAGATGGTTACTCCCCAGAGTGGTATAAAAGGTTCTCAAAAGGCCTCGTTCCTAAAATGTGTTCCGTATTTAACAACATTTTCCCAGGGAGAACAACCTCTCCCATCCTGGAACTACGCTACTATAACCCCCATTCCCAAACCTCACAAAGACCTTTCAGACCCGGGCTCATACCGACTGATCTCGATTCTTAACGTTGACTATAAAATTTATATGAGCGTATTGGCATTCAGTCTAGAGACTATTATGCCTCAGATCATCCACCCTGATCAGTCTGGCTTCAATAAAAACAGAAATACATCTGATAACATTCGACGGACCTTAATTCTACAAGAATATTTTAATACTCGGCAAATTCCATCTGTATTTATAAGCCTAGATGCGGAGAAGGCTTTTGACCGAGTATCATGGCCCTTTCAAACAACATGAAGTCTTGCTGTATTCTGACAATCTGCAGTTAGCTCCAGCTCTTGAACTGCCCCGGAGAGTGAAGGGTTAAATTCTATGCCAGTCATAGAATGTTGGGCTTGAGCTCGGTTGAAAACTCTGTGTCCTTTTGAAACCAAACCGTCAGATTCTTTACTCCGCCTCACTGAACAGTCGCTTCGGAGAGTTCTCCTTCTGCTCGGTTCTGTTGCGGTTAAAGTTTCGGTTTTAGTCCGATTTTCGTTCAGTTTTTCGGTTCGAGACTCTGTCTGTGGTACCATAAGTACTTAGATTAGTAGCTGTTGTGTAGTTTGGAGAATGGCCAGGCTCAGATGTACTAGCCTTTCACAGGACACCCAGGCTAAGGTCATGGATTTCCCTGTAGTGGGTAATTCTCTGTTTGGGGAGCAGACAGAGAATTACATGAAGAAAAATGGATGAGTACAGGACCACTTATAGGAGTGCCCATGCCAAGGAGAGGCAGGCAACTCCTCAGAGGCAGCAAGCTAGGGGCAGGGGCAGAGGCAGGCCTTTTCACAGGCCTTTCTACCAGGCGCAGGCCTCCTTTTCCTTTTCTCAGAGGGGATTCTTCAGAGGGAGAGGCAGAAGGGGGATGAGCAGGGCTACATCCACCCCTCAGCCTAAGGCTCCTGCCAAGCAGACACCTTGATGTGTCAGCCCGGGTCGACTCCCCCATTCCAGTAGGAAGCAGACTGGCTTACTTTGTCCAGGACTGGATGTCTGTTACCTCAGACAAGTGGGTCCTGGAGGTTGTAAGCCAGGGCAGGTTCTCAGTTTCAAAAATTTTCTGAAACTGAGACCCAGATCCTTTCCACCTGCAAATACTTCAGAAACCCTTGCTCTAAAGGCAGAGGTTTTGTCTCTACTGGCTTTAAAGGCCATAGAGAGAGTTCCCACTCCATACAGGGGCAAAGGTCTATACTCCAGGTACTTCTTTACCCCGAAAAAGACAGGAGAGTGGCGACCCATCCTAGATCTAAGATACCTAAACAAGCACCTAGTAAAGCCAAAATTCAAGATGGTGACTCTGGGAACAATTCTTCCCTCTCTAAGGCCAGGAGACTGGCTAGCCTCCCTGGACCTCAAGGATGCCTATTTTCACATTCCCATCAGGTGCTCCCACAGAAAGTACCTCGGGTTCGGATTGCCCTCAGGCCATTATCAGTTCAGAGCAATGCCCTTCGGTCTAACCTCAGCTCCAAGGGTGTTTACAAAGTGCCTAGCAGTAGTGGTGGCCTTTTTAAGAAGGAAAAGGATTTCTATTTTTCCATATCTGGACGATTGGCTTCTGGTGGGCCAGTCTTCAGATCAAGTCAAGTCAGATCTGTAGGTTACCCAGAAAGTTCTCACTTCCCTGGGGTTCCTTCTCAATCTTCCCAAGTCAGTTCTCGAACCAGTACAGCTCCTCACTTTTATAGGAGCAGAGCTGGACACCCTCAAGGCAAGAGCCTTCCTTCCTTCCTTTGGAAAGGGCAAAAGCCATCTCTCAGCTGGCCTCTTCCTTTCTCCCTCTGGTTTCTCGACCAGCAAGGCATTTTCTGCAGCTTCTAGGCCACATGGCAGCGTCCACAGCAGTGGTCCAAGGGGCCAGGTTTCAGATGAAGGACATTCAGTTCCATCTGAGAATCTTTTGGTCCCAAAGGAAAGATCCTTTTACCAAGCTAGTTCCTGTTACTCAGACCTTAATTCAGGCCCTTCAGTGGTGGCAGGACCTGGACAGTCTGAGGCAAGGTGTTCCATTTGTCTCTTGGACTGGCTCTGTAGTTCTTACCACAGATGCTTCCCTTTTGGGGTGGGGAGCCCATCTGGGGGCTCTCACGGCCCAGGGACTGTGGTCCCCTCAGGAATCCCTTCTTCACATCAACCTTCTGGAGCTCAGGGCAGTACTTCTATCCCTACAAGCTTTCTCTCAGTCAGTACAGAACAAGGTGGTTCAGGTCAGGACGGACAACACTACCACCATGTGGTATATCAACAAGCAGGGAGGCACTCGGTCCACGGCCTTGTGCACAGAGGCCATGAAAGTATGGTCCCTGGCTTATTCTCCCTGCAGACCTCTCTAGTAGCAGTCCACCTCCCAGGAAAGGACAATGTGATTAGTGGATGCATTGAGCAGGATTTCCCAGGGCCATCACGAATGGTCTCTGGATCCTTTGGTTTTGAAGGTGATCTTCTCAAGGTGGAGCACTCCAGAGATGGATCTCTTTGCAGCCCCAGACAATCACCAACTTCCTCTGTTTTGTTGCAGACCCCCAGTCTTGGGTTCAGTTCCTTTGGATGCTCTGATTTTTGAACTGGGAAGGGAAGTTTCTTTATGCCTTCCCTCCTTTTCCTCTATTGTTCAAGGTTCTAGTCAAGGTAAGGTCACAACCATGCAAAGTGATTCTGATTGCTCCAGACTGGGCCAGGCAGCATTGGTACCCCTTGTTGCTGTCCTTAGCAGTCCATCTTCCCATGTCTCTTCCCAGGAATTACAATCTGCTAACCTCCTCTCGGGGGAGGATTTGTTACCCCAATCTCCAGTCACTCAATCTCAAGGTATGGCTCTTGAAGACTTCGAGTATTCAGATTTACATGTGTCCCAAGGGGTTCTGGAGATCCTCAAGGCTTCTTGAAAGCCTGCCACAAGAAAAACCTACAACTCCAAATGGAAAAGGTTCAGTATTTGGTGTTCAAAGAAGCACGTTTCCCCAGACACTGCTGACTTTTCTACAGTTCTGGATTACATGGTTTACCTTAATGGCCTAGGCCTCAAACCAGCTACTCTCAAAGTTCATTTGTCAGCTGTTTCTGCTTTCCTGTCAGTGGGGAAATCTTCCTCTCTGTCATCTCACCCTGCATTCAGTACATTTTTCAAAGGATTGCTTCATACCAATCCCCCTTTTAGGGATCCTGCTCCTGCCTGGGATTTGAATATTTGTATTGCTCAGCTGATGCAACCTCCCTTCGAGCCTATGTCCTCAGCAGAGCTCAAGTACTTGACTTGAAAAACTGTGTTTTTGGTTGCTGTTACTTCTGCCAGATGTATCAGTGAATTGCAAACCCTGTCAGTGGAGCCTGACTTCATCTCTTTCAATAGAGATAAGGTGGTCCTTGGAACCGATAGAAGGTTCCTACCTAAAGTGGTTTCTGATTTCCACTTAAACCAATCTGTCTCTTCCTGTGTTCTTCACTGATCACACCTCCTCAGGGGAACGGAGGCTATACAGTTTAGATGTTAAAAGGACCCTTAGTTACTACATAGAACGTACAAAGGGTCACAGGTTTGACTTCTTCCAGTTGTTCCTCACTTATGTGGAAGTAGGTAAGGGAAAGCCTGCCACCAAGAGAACCATTGCCAGGTGGATTGTGTCCTGTATTCAATTCTGCTATGGAAAACTGGGAAAAACTGCACCCTCAGGCCTGAGGGCTCATTCCACTAGAGGTACAGCTGCATCTCTGGCTGCAGCTAGAGATATCCCCTTGTTAGAAATCTGTCAAGCAGCCACCTGGAAAACAGTTCATACCTTCACCAAGCATTACTCTCTGAATATCTAGGCTAGGAGTGATGCTAGGTTTGGCACAGCAGTACTTCAGAGCCTATTCCCAAAGTAGGTTCTGTCCCTCCTCCTTGGAGGTGCTACTTGGTAGTCTGCAAATTGTCAGAATACGGCAAGACTTCATGTTGTTTGAAGAAAAAATTACTCACCTTAGTAATTGTGTTTCTTCTAATGGAGTCTTGCTGAATTCTGACCTCCCTCCCTGCCTCCCCTCTCAGAACCTGTTTTGGGAAGTGGGTGGGCAGGTGCAGTGTTGCACCCCAGGGGTGTCTTTACCCCACTCCTGTTGTGTTGGGTGCTTTGTATTTGTTTAATTAAGAGTTTTTAGTTCTTATTACCTGGTTTTGGTTCTTTAGGTTTCCTGACTTGAGGCTTTTGGGGAATCCAAAGTCTTTGTTGCCAGTTGACTACTAGAAGTTGTTACAATTTCCACATTATTTAGTCAGTGAGTTTTAGCTCGTAAGAATCTGACGGTTTGGTTTCAAAAGGACACAGATAGAGTTTTCAACCGAGCTCAAGCCCAACGTTCTATGCCTGGCATAGAATTTAACCCTTCACTCTCCGGGGCAGTTCAAAAGCTGAATTAACTGCAAATTGTCAGAATACAGCAAGACTCCATTAGAAGAAACACACTTACTAAGGTGAGTAATTTTTTCTTCTCTGGGATACTCTGAAAGCATTCCAATTTCCCACATTATTTATTAAAACTTTAACTAACTTATACAAAACACCCCGAGCATACATTCGAACGAATGGTTCGATATCTTCCCCGGTCTCTTTGGGCAGAGGAACACGTCAGGGATGTCCTCTCTCCCCATACCTCTTCACCCTTTCCATTGAGCCTTTGGCGACTGTCCTTCGCAGTAATCCCGAGGTAGAGGGAATATTAATTGGCCATCAGGAATATAAGGTCAGCATGTTTGCAGATGATGTGCTGCTAACTCTGACCACCCCCTCCCAATCTATCCCAGCCGCATGGAAAATGTTGACCCAATTTAATAAAATATCTGGTTTCAAGTTAAACTTAGCCAAAACAGAGATTCTCTTATTTAATTTTACTCCCTCCCAGTTACTTAAAAAGGCCTATCCCTTTAAATGGTTATCTATTAAAATCTCATACCTGGGTCTTCAGCTTCCTCTAGACCTGGGGTTACTGGAAATAGTTAAATCTTACTTCGAGTGGGAGCTCTTGCAGCAGGCTGTTACAATAAGGACTACGCCGCAGGCACTGGGACCCTCCGGTGAAACTTCTGCCAGCAATACACAGCAGGGACCGCCCCCGATGCTGGCCCCGCCTCGACGTCGGTCTGGGTACAAGAGGGGGTGGACCCAGCTCCACCTCAGTTCTTTTCCGCCGTGTCCCGCACATGAAGAAGAAACAGCTTCTGCTTGCAGTTGCAGCTAAATTCTGTGGATTTTTCTCTACAATCAAGACTTTTGAGCCGTTTTGTCGACGTTTTTTTCGCCTAAAGGTACACCGACGTCAGTCCGCTGCCCATCGGTTGATTTTCCCGCTTCTTGGATGTTTTTCCTCTATCTTTTATCCTTTTACCGTGACCGACGCCAGCCGTTGCCTGGCCATTACTTGAGTTCGACGGTTGTCTTCTCAAGCGTCGGTATCTCCAGAGCACTTAAATAAGTGTGAGTGTGGGAGGCAGAACCCAGCGAAGGACGGCCATCGGCAGTACGTTTTTTACCTAGGCCCGGACCACGACACCGCCAACTGCTCGGATTGCCAGGCTTTTACCAGCAGGACCCGCATCTGCCGCCTCAAGGCCCTAAAAGCCTACTTGCTGGAGCAGAAGATGGATCTGCACTCCTCGGAGGGGAAGCAAAAAGAAAAGAAGCGCCATAGCAAAGACCGTAGTCAGTCCCGGCACCGGTCACGCTCGCACTCGCGGCCCTCTCCGAAAAAGGCCTGTCCCTTGGGTTCTGGAGAGCACCTGAAGTCTACTCCGGCTAAGGCCAGCCCTTTGGGGGAGAATCCAGCCAAGCCGAAGGTGACCCCGCTAAGGGTTATCGCTAAGCCCTTAGAGGAGCCTGCTTCGGTCCCACCTCCTAAGGCACCAACGCCGCCTGCTAAATGCGCACCTCCAGAGCCTAAAGACTCAACGGCGCCCCCCCCCGGCAGCACACCGTCGTCGGTACCAGCACAGACGCTGGTCGGCAGAAGGACAGGAGCGAAGCGCGAAGAGCCGACATCCCCTGCCACCCAAGTCCTCCTCCCCCTGGGCTCCCCAGAGGCTCTCCTTCCCGATTTCCTGGAGATTTCCTTCCGGAGCAGAACTGCGAGATCTTCCGAAGGAGCGAGCTCAAGGATCTATTTTCCTTCTGGTGGGGCAGGTCCATAGCGGTCCTCCCGTCGCCCGGCCCAGACACGGTGCCGGACCCAGCGGAAAAACCACAGCTGGGAGGTGAGTCTTCCGGAAGTCGCCGGGCGCCAGCCTACACCTCCCTCCAGGGCTCGTTCCCGCACAGGGCCCGAGGACCACCAGCATCGCTCCAGGGACACTGGTGACCGACGTCGGTCTAAGTCACACTCCAGGAGCCCTTCTCGCGCGAGGTGAAAATGCTCCTGACGTCGGTCCTCTGACCGATGTCGGTCTCTGCTCCGTCGCCAGTCCAGGGACCGGAGTCGGTCTCCGGGCCGACGCCGGTCCCCTGGTTACCGACGACAGCGAGAGCATGGTCATAGAGAAGGGTCAGACTATTCCAAGTCTGATAGTCGATCCTCCTCACCATCGTCTACCTCATCTTCCCTCTCTCAGCTTGAAGCGCTTCCCTGGAGAGAAGGACCAGCCTCGCTCGCCTCCGGACGAGCCTACCTTTATGAACGTCATGAGGCACATCCAGGCCTCCAACGAGTGGGATACGGAGGACCTGGATCCGGAACGCCGGAGACTGGCTAAGTACCTGAGGCAAAAGGAGCCAACGCCTCTGGTTATCCCTCCTTTGGTGGATACATTTCAGGACCTCACCAGAACCACCTGGATGCATCCAGCCTCAGTCCCGGCCGTTCTGAAAAAGTCGGACAGGCTGTATAAGGCCCCGAGGGCAGAGCTCTTTCTCGCAGAACACCCTCAGGCCGATTCCTCGGTGATCATGGCTGCCCATGAGAAGTCCAGGCAGCCGAAGCACCTCAGCTCCCAGCCTCCTGACCGAGTCTCGCTACTTGGACCAGGTGGGCAAAAAGGTATATGCTGCTTCCACCTGTTTCATCCATTCCCTCAACTTTCTGACGCATGTGGTGCAGTACCAGAATGCGCTTTGGGAGAGGGGACTAGAGCTGTTGAAGACCCTGCCAGACTCTGACCAGAAGGCAGAGATCCTGGCCCTCCTCCAATCAGGCTCAGACATAGGCTTCCATGTCCTGAGAGCCTCGTATGACACGGCAGATACGGCAGCCAGGGCAGCCACTTCCAGGGGTGTGCCTTCGGCGCCATGCCTGGTTGAGAGTCTCTGGCTTTCACCAGGATCTGCAGGCTGGTATCAAGGATCTGCCCTTCCAGGGTACCATGCTGTTCGAGCAGAAGATGGAGGCCTTGATCTCCTGCCTCCAGGAGTCGGGCAAGTCAGTCTGGTCGATCCGCCAGATGTACAGCGGTGACCAGCGACGACACCGTAGACGGCCTTTTCGCAAGTCCTCTGGCAGTCAAGGTCAAGCCTGTAGCAACCAACAGGGGCAGAGAGGAGGCTTTCGCAGGAGATCCGGCAACCAGCAGTCTGCTGGACCTCCCGCCCGTGGGCCCAAGTCCTCCCAGGCCCCTCTCCCCACTCCCAGATCTGCCCAATGACTCCCTTCCGCCCCCCCCTTCCGCAGGAAGATCCAGGGGAGCCAGTTGGGAGCCACTTCTCCCTTCATTTTGAAGGGTGGAAGTCAATAACCGCAGACCAATGGGTCTTGGACATCATCAGGAGGGGACGCATGCTGGAGTTCACAGAGTTTCCACCGCACACTCCACCAAGGCTCTCCCATTATCCTCCTTCTCACATTCCACTCATAGAAGGAGAGATCCAGACCCTCTTGCAAAAAGCTGCCATTAGAGAGGGTCCCCTTGCATCAGCAAGGGCAGGGGTTCTATTCTCATTTTTTTCTGGTCCCAAAGAAGACATAGGACCTTCGTCCGATTCTGGACCTCAGTCCTCTAAACCTCTTCATCAAGTACAAAAGGTTCAGGATGGTGACTCTCCAAGGACTCCTTCCCTTGCTGCATCAGGGGGACTGGCTCTGCTCTCTCGACGTGCAAGATGCATACATGCATATTGGGATCTACCCTCCCCACAGGAAGTTTCTGAGGTTCCACTTCCAAGGGGAGCACTGTCAGTTTTGAGTCCTTCTGTTCGGCCTCTCTTCCGCTCCGCGAGTCTTCACCAAGTGCCTAGCAGTGGTGGCTGCGGCTCTAAGGTGCATGGGGCACTACGTGTTCCCCTACCTCGACGATTGACTGCTTACGGCCCCATCAAGAGTAGGCCTTCTACGAGCCCTCGAAGACACTTATACTCTGTTCCGAGGGCTGGGGATCACCCTGAACTTACGAAAATCATCCCCGGAGCCCAGCCAAAAGCTCGCCTTCATTGGAGCGATCCTGGATTCCGTCCAGGGCATGGCATTCCTTCCCCAGGACAGGGGAGATCGCCTGCGAGAGATGGCAGAACGGATCTCCATAACTCCTCGAGTTCCAGCTCGGAACTTCCTCAGTTTACTGGGGCACATGGCAGCGGCCATTCCTGTCACTCCCTTGGCCCGCCTCCACATTTGGGTCCCGCAGTGGATGCTCAGGGTGCAGTGGGACCAGAGCCACGATGATCTAGACTACCCAGTCAAGATCTTGGAGCCAGTCAGGAGAACTCTGCATTGGTGGATGGACCCCAGCAATCTAGAGAAAGGGGTCAGCTTTCGTCCGGAGCCACCAGGTCAGACTCTGACAACAGATGCCTCGGACCTGGGGTGGGGGGGTCACCTGGGTGCTCGTCGAACGCAAGGGGTTTGGTCACCCGAGGAGCAGTCCCTTCACATCAATGTGCTGGAAATGCGAGCGGTCCTCTACGCCGTACAGGCTTTTCAAGAGGACCTGGTGCCAGGCTCTCTTCTAGTTCAGACAGACAAACATGGCAGTCGTCTTATACATCAACAAGCAAGGGGGCACTCATTCGTATCCCCTTTGCAGGGAGGTGATAAGTCTGGTACTGGGCGTTCTGCTGTCCGCGATGCACATTCCAAGTGTCCTCAATAATCTGGCTGACAACCTCAGCAGGTCGCGTTCCAGAGTGCATGAGTGGGAGCTGCTACAGCCCGTAGCAGACCAGCTCTTCGACAGGTGGGGTCTTCCGGAGCTGGACCTCTTTGCGTCACCACGCAACGCCAAACTGCTGAAGTTCTGCTCGCGAGAGCATGCGCCTGGAGTTTTCTGGCCAGACGCGTTATCCCTTTGCTGGGCAGGGAGGTTTCTCTATGCCTTTCCGCCCTTCCCTCTCATTCAGAGAGTGCTGCTCAAGTTACAAGCAGAAGGGGCCCGAATGATCCTAGTGGCCCCCAAATGGCCTCGGCAGATTTGGTTCCCATTACTGCAGCGGTTATCAACGGAACCTCCAATTGCGCTGCCCATATGCTCGCAGTTGCTGTCCCAGGAACAAGGGTCGCTGGTCCATCCGGATCTTCGGTCCTTACACCTGCATGCTTGGCTCCTTCAGACGTAGCTCAACATAGATACGGGGTTTCCCCGGAAGTGGCAGCAGTCCTAGTTTCGGCAAGAAAGCCCTCTACTCGCTCTGCCTACGCTATGAAGTGGAAGCGTTTTTGGCTTTGGGCATCGCCGCAGCATTTGGATTCAGTCACCTGCCCTGTGAACTCAGCTTTACAGTATCTCCTCTCCTTGTACTATAAGGGTCTGAGTTACTCCTCTATCAAGGTGCACATGTGGGTAATTTCCGCCTATCATGCTCTCGTGGGAGTCAGAGCATTGGCACAATTGGATGTAGCCCGCACTTTTCTCAGGGGAATTCTGCATATGAGACCTCCCATTCTGGACCCTATCCCACCCTGGGACCTCCTTTTTGTGTTGGAGAAACTCACCCTCCCTCCTTTTGAACCAGCAGCGGATTGTGAGCTGCGTTACCTTTCTTGGAAGGTTCGTTTTTTGGTTGCTGTTACCTCAGTTTGAAGGGTTTCCAAGCTTCAGGCTCTGATGTGTAAAGAGCCCTATTTAGTGTTCCACAGGGAAAGGGTTTCCCTCAGAATGAATCCTAAGTTTCTTCCGAAAGTGGTCTCAGAGTTGACCCTCAACCAGTCAGTTGACCTTCCTGTTTATTTTCCTTCCCCTTCCAATAGAGGGGAGGCTCTCCTCCACACATTGGATGTCCACAGGTCTCTGAGGTATTACCTCAAAAGGACAGCTCAGCACCGTCAATCGGAGCAACTCTTTGTGGCATTTGCACCACATTGCTTGGGTCGACTGGTGTCCAAGCAAACTATCTCTAAATGGATAGTTCGTTGCATCTCGTTTTGTTACGAGAAACACAATAAACCCCTACTGGGCCCGGTTTGGGGTCACTCCAGCAGAGGAGTGTCAGCATCTTTCGCCGCCCTGCGAAATGTCACCATAAAGGACGTTTGTGCGGCCACAGCCTGGAACTCGGTGCATACTTTCGTCAAGCGTTACAGCTTGGATAACGGCTCCAGACGCTGAGCTGGCTTCAGCCTAGCTGTGTTACAAGGGCTTTTGTCCTAAGGCCTCTGGAGTCAGCATATTCCACCTCCCGGGGTCGTCTACCTCTTTGATGTGGGAATGCTTGGGACTCGGTCCTTATTGTAATAGCCTGCTGCAAGAGCTCCCACTCTAAGTAAGATAGTACAGTTACGTGAGAACTTGCAGTAACAGTAGATCTTGAGGAGCTCTTGCAGCAAGCTCTCTCCACCACCCTCCCCTCGAGGTGTGCAGATCCATTTTCGTTTTCTACTCCAATTTCTCCTTTACAGTTGGCTTCGTCTCCTTCTCTTGTCAGGCCTTCTTCTGGGTCTTGGTGGGAGAACTGAAGTGGAGCTGGGTCCGCCCCCTCTTGTACCCAGACCAACGTTGGGGTGGGGCCGGCATCGGGGGTGGTCCCTGCTGTGTATTGCTGGCAGAAGTTTCACTGGAGGGTCCTAGTGCTTGCGGCGTAGTCCTTATTGTAGTAGCCTGCTGCAAGAGCTCCTCTCGAAGATCTACTGTTATGGTAAGTTCTTACGTAACTGTACTTTATGAACCCCTGACAATACAGATCCAGTCTGACCGAGAACGATGGGCATCAGGATTTCTTCCCTTCCATCGAAGGATAGAAATCATTAGAAGTAATATACTCCTTCGAATATTATATTTGCTGCAGACGATCCCTATCTACCCCTCTTAGTTTTACTTCAAATCTTGGGACAGTCTGATCTCGGGTTTTTTATGGGGTAAGAACTGTCCGAGAATCAGGGTTTCCATACTAAAATTATCTCTAGCTCAGGGAGGTCTCACCCTCCCAGATTTATCTCTGTATGCACAGGCAGCCTTTCTGTGAACTTTGATGCTGTGGTTAACTGAGACTTACTGCTCCTCCTGGAAGACCATAGAGTTCCATTTAAATGACCTATATGACATTAAAAGAATCCTCTTCTCCTCAGACGAGAAGTTTGTTCCATGTTTGGACTTAACAAATATAACATCCCAACCCTTAATCTTTGGAGAAGGCTGAGAAAGAAAGATCCACTTTTAAAGGTCTATGAATATTGTAAGCTTATATCTCAAGGCGAAACATTTGTTCCCAAATTCCAAGACCAAGCCTTTGCACGATGGAAAGGCCTTGGACTCTCATGTTTTTCAGTTCCTCTCCCCCCAGGGCATTATTCCTTTTGACAGCTTGCAATCTCAATTCTCACTCCGATCCTCCAGCTTATTCCGATACTTCTAAGTCCGCAATCATATCCTCCACAACAAAAACATTTCATCCATGATTCCCACCCCCATCCCGAACCTATTAAAATTGTTTATTGAATCAACTAAAAGTAATATGGGACAACATACTGTAGGTATAATATATGAAGAACTTAGAAATGGAGGGCCAGAATCGACAAAATCCATTCTAAACGAGTGGAATAGAGACCTAGACCTCGAGATTTCCATGGAATCGTGGATCAGCGCAGCTCTGACTGAAATTAAGTCAACTCTGTCTCCCCATTGGAGAGAATTTGCGTGGAGGTGTCGTTCCTGATTTTTTTTTTTTTTTAGGGCTCCAGCAGCTTTTGCCAAATACCTCCCGCAAAAAAAATATGGATACTGTTGGCGACTCTGTGGGTGCAAAGCTGCCTCTTTGGGACATATATTTTGGCTCTGCCCCATCTAATGCTCTTTGTTTTCTCTTCAAGGAGAGCTTTCAATAATATTCAAAGAACCAATTGAGCTTACAGTAGAACAGTTTCTGTTGGGGATCTTTCTGGACCATGCTCCTCCTTGAAAGGATTCAGTCCTGCCGGTCTGTATTATGGCAGCCAAAAAGGCAATCACTCGATGCTGGATGTCTACCCAGATTCCAACAATACATGACTGGAAAAGATTATGTCAGAGATTTATGCTAGAGAGCGATTTAATATTGAGTCAATAGCTGAAGACATATCTTCTGTGCAGAGATGGCAGGACTGGATTAACTATTGTAGCAATTATGATCCCACTTTCTGTTCTTGAGAAAGATTGGTATAAAGACATCTGGCATCTCCATGTGGTGCATTTAAGGGGAGGTCTAGTTCAAGGATATTGGGGGGGGAGGGGGGACATGCCAACTTAAAGGCAAAATAAATTATGAATGGAGCCATGACTGGGGATTGAATATGACTATTACATAAGCTATTAAGCTAAATTCTTCACAATAAGGTATAAATTTATGAGCAGCCATCCTATATACATTGTAAACTTACCCTGTCTGATCAAAATTGATGATTGTTAATTGATTTTGTGGATAAATATATTTATATTGTTCTCTGGAATGTGTGGTGTAAAAATGGAAATAAAGATAAAAAAAGTAGCTTAAGCGTGAGATAAATACGATGAAAGGTATCAGTTACACAAGCATTTATCATTGGATAGAAGACACTTGTGAAGTTCATTTTTAAAAGCTAGGTGAGACTGGACACATCTTAGAGATGTAGGAAAAGAGTTCCAGAACTTGGTGTCATCGAGGCACAGGTCAGGAAGCATAGGAAAACCAGGAGCAGTTTCAAAATTTGCAAATAGCATTTTATTTTTCTCAATGGCAAAATAAAAAAGAAAAATTATTCAGTATAACTATTTACAAAGGCAGAACAGAGAAAGCAGTCCTCCTGAGTGTTTCTTCTCCGTTTCAAATCTCAGTCTCTCTCCCTTGCAAAACATTGCTACTCTTTTTATAACAAGTCTTTGCAGGGAGCTCGTTAGGGAGACAATGTTTTTTCACAGAATGTTCTTGTCAGTTTCCAATGTTCTTGCAGCAAAAAGAACATAATGACCCAGAACTGACTTCTTGTTTACAACTCTGCAAAGGACTTAAAAACTGCATCTCATGTTAACCCATTGAGTTCCAAATAGCATAGCAGTCATTTCAACATTATAACTATATACAGTTTTAAACAAAGGGATCCCAGTATTACATACAGTTTTACAGAGATTCACATATATGTTTTATAACTAAAGATATGTGGGGGAGGGGGAGAAAGACAGAAATAGCAAGGGTAAGACAGAGAGATGGCGAGAGGTGGAGAATTGTGAAACCGTCGGTGTGATCAGTTCTTAGGTCTCTCAAGAAAATTTGACTGCGCAACCAGACAGACAAGCGACAGAAAAGGAGAGAACAGACCCTTCCGTTTAAACTCTTTCTGCATAACAGATGGGGCAGGGCCTTATTCAACCCTGTCACATACCTCTCGCTTTAAGAGGGAACCTGTTTTGCTGTTTTACGGAAACAGGTTTCCAAAACTTTCTTTTAATTATCGTCGAGCATTAGCTTATAACCTTTGTAGTTCAGTGCATATACAGCATAGCAAACAGAGAAGTTTCAACTCCCATTTTTTTAACCTTCGAAATTCTCAATTTCTGATCCATATCTTGACAGAAAATCAGCATTTTTTTTTTTAAACTCAAGTTTATTGCATATTTGGGCACAATTCCAGTAGAAAAAAGAAACGATTCATATATTACAGTTACTGTTTATCCTGTCTTATTCACACAATTGGTCAAAGACTATGTTGTCAATTTAATAATATATTACAAGTGCATTGCAAGACTGACCGAATCTTGGTAATCATACCCACCTTGTCATCTGCACCTTGTCTGGCTACCACCTACCTTCCTTGGCTTCCTCCCTGCAGTCCCTCCCTTCCCCTCCTCCTCCCCAGACCGCCCACCCTTTGGAGCCCTGTCTAACCTTCTCTATCCCACCCTCTCTTTCCTGGAGCCCTCCCGTTCTTCACATCATGGCCTCCGTACCCCCCACCCCAGTTTGCATCACCTGTGGAGTCCACCGGCCTACAAAATTCCTGGTTTTGGAGTTGATCTTATGGGTCAATTCCGCCATATCTTGGATCTCTTGGACGGTATGTATCCATTGCCCCACATCTGGAGGATCCTGGGAGAGCTATTTCCTCGTTATGGCCTTATGGGCCAAGGTTATCAGTATGTTCCATAGGTAATGCTTATCTCTACCTTTTACCCCCTGTGGAGGTATCCCCAGTATTAGATGTTTTGGGCCGATGGTCTCTGGGATCGCAAATATCTCCCTCAATTTGTGTATTATATTCTTCCAGTGTTGCCCTAGTTTTGGGCGTGACCAGAACACATGTAGGTGACCAGCCCTTTGGTCTCCACATCCCCTCCAGCATGCTGGTGTATGGTTCTTGTCCCACTTCGATTTAATGGCTGGTGTAATAAAAAAACGCATCTTAACCTTCCACTCGTACTCTCTCCATCTTGGGGAGTACGTTGTTTTGTGTGATTGTGTGCAGGCACACTCCCATTCCCCTTCTGAGATCTGCTCCCCCATCTCAGTTTCCCACTTCTTAATTATGCTTGTGGCTTGATTTCCTGCTCTTTCCCTCAGAGCCCCATAAATGGCAGAAATGTGCCCTTTGTTTATGTGAACTCATTATTTCTGTTATACTTGCAAGTAACCTCTGTGCGGTTTGGCCTGGGTTCTCCTTACTCTGGAGCGCCTGTATATATGTTCTGACTTGGAGGAATCTGAAGTGGTCAGTCTGTCTGAGGGAGAATTTCTATTTAAGCTGGTCAAAGCCTGCTGTGCTCCTGCCATTCATAAAATGGCCTAAAGTAAAGAACCCCAACCTCTCCCACCTTCTGAAAGTATGATCCAGTCTCATGGGGGGAAAATCTTGATCCCACGCGAACCACCTTAGCTACCACAGGTCTCTACCTAGCTTATGCTTGTGCCATAGCCTTTTAACTGCCCATAAAGTATGTCTTACCGTGAACAGGGTTACATTACTATCAGGGTTTGATGTTTCCGGCATAGCCACTCTAGCACCCAGAGGTACACCCCCTGTATTATTTATCTCAATTGTCTTCCAACGGAAGGAATACCCCTTGTGGACCAGAGCAAGGCCCATTTCAATTGGGTTGCCAAATAGTAGTCTTCTAGATTAGGGACATTCCTACCCCTTTTGCCTTTTAGTTTGCATAATTTGGCTGTTTATCCTTGGTCTCCTGTTGCTCCAGATGAATTTATTAACCATTCTCTGCCAAATTTGGAATTGTTTGTGATGGATTTTTATTTGGAGGTACTGGAAGAGGTACAGAAATCTGGGGAGGACCGACATTGTTACTGATTGAAGTTTTGAATAAAGAGGGAGGCCCAGTACCTCCCATTTCTTAATATCTTGCCTGAGTTGGGTAATAGCGGTTCGTAATTTATGGAGTATATGCTTAACAGACATCTGGGGATTTGTGTTCCTAAGTACCTTATAGTCTGGGCATTCCACCATACTGGGAGGAGTTGATTTATACTCGGGGAAGGATCATAAAAAAATGTGAGTACCTCCGTCTTTGATTTGTTTAGGGAGTAACCAGAGTACTGGCCAAACCTGTCCTGTAAGGCCCATAATTTAGGAATCGATTTTCCTGGATTAGATATGTACATCATGACATCATCTGCATAAAGGGAGATTTTATGTTCCTCTCCCCAAACCATTATTCCTTCCACTCTTCGGTCTTCTCTTAGGGCTTGGGCTAAGGGTTCAATGTAAATAGCAAAAAGCAGAGGGGAGAGAGGGCAGTCCTGCCTGGTGCCCCTGCCAAGGTCAAACCTGCATGTGACTCCACCGTTCACACGCACACATGCCTGAGGAGAAGTGTACTGGGCCCCTATGACTCCCAGGAAGGGCTCTGGAAAGCCCATTCTTTGGAGAACCGCAAACAGAAAGCCCCATGTGACTCTTATCAAATGCCTTTTCGGCATCAAGGCTCATAATACAGGAGGAGACACGATTTTTATTAATTGTATCTATTATATTAATGGTCCGTCTTATTCCCTCGGATGCCTGTCTGGCTGCTATGAAGCCTGTTTGGTCTGGGTGTATTATTTTTGTCAAGATGGGGTGAAGTCTGTTGGCAATAATTGAAGTAAAGATTTTATAATTTACATTCAACAGGGATATTGACCTGTAAGAGCCACATTCTGTTGGGTCTTTCCCCTCTTTAGGAATCACCGAGATAGTGGTGTAATTCCAGGAGGGTGGGACCCTCTCCCCCCAGCCACACTTGGTTATACATGTTTTGTAGCAAGGGCACCATTTCTTCTGTGAAGGTCTTATATAATTCACTGCCAAAGCCGTCGGGGCCTGGACATTTGCCCACTTTAAGATTCCCAATTGTTTTGATGATCTCAATTTGAGATATGGACATCCACAGCACCTTTTTCTGTGATTCTGTGAGCTGCGGAAGTTTCAGTTCTTTTAGAAAGCTTTCTGCACCTTCAGGATTAGTATTATTAGGTGTCCGGTAGAGTTGTTTATAATAGGTCACCAACGCGGTCTGCCATCTGTTCCCATTTATGTGAAACCTGCCTGGTTTCTGGGTGTCTGAGGCCTATTATGTTGGCTCGTGCAGCTCTCTGCCTCAGTCGATAGGCCAATAATTTGGTGGCCTTAGGGCCCCCCTCATAAAATGTCTGCTTCAGGTAGTGCAGTGATTCCTCCATTTCCTCTTTCTGTAACTTTTGTAATTTATTTTTTATGTTTTTTATCTCACGCTCTCTCGATTTGCAAAACTTGGTTTTCTGTAACTCCTCTAAAGTCTGATATTGTTGCTGCAACGTCTCTTTTTACTTGATCCTTTCCCTTTTCCTAAAGGTGGCGATAGATATCAACTTCCTCCTGATCATTGTTTTGATTGTGTCCCAGAGTATCTGTGGGGTCGTGTCTGGGCCTTCATTTATTTGGACTGCCTTTGTAATCACCTCTCTAATCTCCTCTCTACCTTCTTCACTTCTTAATAAACTAGTGTTCAATCTCCACCGAGTGTTTGTTTTTTTCAGGAGCTGCAGTTCTAAGTCTGCCAGGACGGGTTGGTGATCTGAGAGCATTTCCGTCCCCACCCATACGGATTTAAAGAGGTGCACATCTCTACTAAAGGTCATAAATCTATCTAGCCTTGAATGTTTTGTGCCTCGCTGAGTAAAAAGTGAAATCTTTTGCTGTGGGGTATTTAACCCTCCAGACGTCCACCAACCCTATTTCTTCCATAAGTTGATTCAGAGATCTAGCTGTTCTACTGTGTGTTGCTGGGGTGCACGATGTGGTGTCCAGCCTTCGGTCTAGTATCACGTTCCAGTCCCCCCCAGCGATAAGAGCCCCCCCCCCTCACCTTCTCAGATATTAATTTAAAGAGCTCCGAGAAAAAGGAGACTGGCGATCCCGGGGGATAGACATTCACTAATGTGACCTTCAGATCTTGTCCCTGTTACCATAATATATCTGACCCCTGCATCTATAATAACTTCCTCCTCCACAAAGGGGAGAGATGCATACAACAGGATAGCCACCCTCTCTTCTTTCCCCCACTTAAGGATGCCTGGTACAGCTTTGGAAACCCCTTACTTCTTAGTTTCTTTTTTTTTATAATTCAAGTTTATTGCATATTATGGCACAGGTTTTCAATAATTATACATCAGTGTCATCAATTTCAACTTACAATACAAATATCTCTGTTCTACTACATAGTAGTCCTAGATGCTATCTCAGTTTATATATCATTGGTTTCACAAGCCATCTTATTCAATTTTAACACCCCTTTATTTTGTGGGGAGCAGCCCAAAAGCATTATCTCACCTCTGTTGTCTATCAGGGGTATCTTTCTTTATAACTTTAACCCCTTCCCCCTCAGCCCATCTGTCATCCTTTAGCTTAGTCCCATTAACCAGGGAGTCCATCGTCTTACAAAGACCTGTGTCCTCCCATTTATTTTATATGTGATTTCCTCCATGTCCCTAATTTCCTTAACAATTGTCACCCATTCCTGAGTTATCAGGGGGCAAGGTGCTAGCCATCTTCTGGTTATAGCTTTGTGGGATGCCGTAAGTAGGACATTCCACAAGTAACTTTTGTCCGCTCCCCTGAGTTCCCCTGGTTTCATTCCCAATACTAGATGTTTGGGGCCTAACCTAAACTGTATGTTAAGTGTTTGTCTTATCTTCTGTTCAGTCTCCGTCCAGAAGTTTATAAGGATTGGGCATGACCAGAATATATGCAGATAGTTTGTTTCTATAGTCCCACAACCTCGCCAGCATTGACCTGCACCTTTCTTATCCCACTTAATCTGCACATTTGGTGTAATAAAAAATCTCAGTCTAACCTTCCACTCAGACTCTTTCCACATCGGGGATGATGTGGTCCTAGATGCCAATGTCAGGGCAGATTCCCATTCCTTATCCTCAAGGGGTTCCCCTATTTCTTGCTCCCATCTATGCTTAATCTGTAAAGTCTTGTTCCCCCTTCTATCTCTCAAAGCCCCATACATGCCTGAGATCAGACCCTTAGTTCTTCCTGAGTTTAGAGTTTCTTCTATAATGTGTAGGAGCCTTGGTGTGATTTTAATTTGAGTATATAGATTTTGTTTCTGCTGTATATAGGCCCTAATTTGTAGATATCTAAAATAGTCTGCCTGTCTCAGAGAGAAAATCTTCCTTAAGTTGATTAAATTCCACCACATTGTTTCCATTCAGGAAGTGACTGAAAGAATTTAGGCCCAGTCTCCCCCATCTTTTAAATGTGAGGTCCTGTTTGGACGGAGAGAAGTCCGGGTCCCAAGCAATCCACCTTAAGGGCCATAGCTCCTCATCTAGGGCATGCTTAGTCCACATCCGTTTTAAGGACCCTAGAGTGTTCTGTACTGTCATAAGTGGAGTGTTCATATCTATTATGTGGATCCCTGGTGTCCAGGGCCTCGCCCCTAAAGGGACCCCATCAGTCAGGGCCTCCTCTATTGTCTTCCAGTGGGCATTATGAGCCCTGACTGACCACAAAAGGGCCCATCTTAACTGCGTGGCCAAGAAGTAATCTTCCAAATTAGGGACATTTCGGCCTCCATCCCTCTTATTTGACTGCATTATTATATTTTTAATTCTTGGTTTCCTATTGTCCCAAATAAAGTTTGTCAGCATCTTCTGCCATATCTGGAATTGATTTTTATGAATTTTTATTGGAAGACACTGAAAAAGGTACAGGTATTTAGGGAGGATATTCATTGAGACTGAGTGTAATCTTGAGTATAGGGGTAACTGTAAAGTCTTCCACCTCTTAATGTCCTGCCTAATTTGGGCTACAGTTGGATCAAAATTTAGCTGGATATAGCATTGCTAGATTCTTTGGAATTTGAATTCCCAGATATTTCATTTTCCATCTGTTCCAATTCACTTCTAGGAGTTGTGTTATATGAGGAGAAGGGTTATAGTGAAACTTTAAAACTTCTGTTTTATTTTTATTTAATGTATACCCTGAGTATTGACTGAATTTATCTATGATAGACCATATTTTAGGGAGTGATTCATCTGGGTTAGTAATGTATAAAAGGACGTCATCTGCGTACAACGAAATTTTATGTTCTTCCCCGTTTACCTTTACTCCTTCTACCCCTTTTGTCTCCCTGATGGCCTGAGCCAGCGGTTCAATATATAGATCAAAAAGAAGGGAAAGTGGACAACCTTGTCTGGTACCCTCCCAAATTAAACCTCCAGCAGATGCCCCATTCACTCTTCGTAGGCTTGCGGGGCGTGATGGCCTTAATCGCCTCTAGAAATAGCGGGAAAACCTAGTTTCTAGGACCAGAAAAAGGAAACTCCAACTAACTTTATCAAACGCTTTTCAGCGTCTAAGCTCATAAGACAAGCAGGAATGTGTTTTTATTAATGATGTCAATTATGTTTATAGTTCTTCTTACCCTTCCGTGCCTGTCTGCCTTCTGAAGCCTGTTTGGTCAGGTGGATCAAACCTGCAATAAGAGGCTGTAGTCTTTTGGCTATTATGGCTGTAAAAATCTTATAATCTACATTAAGAAGGGAGATTGGCCTGTATGATCATTTCCTCGGATCTTTACCCTCTTCGGGATCACTGTTATAGTAGTGTAATTCCACGAGGAGGAATTACTTCTCCCTCCAACCATATCTGATTGTAAACGTTTGAAGTAGAGGGTTACCTCCGCCTGAACGTTTTATATAGTTCACCCCCAAACCCATCCGGCCCTGGACATTTACCTGTCTTAAGTTCTTTTACTGTGTCCAAAATCTCCTGCTGGGTGATTGGGCACTCTAAGTTCTTCCTTTGGACCTCTGTGAGGCTGGGCAAGTTCAAGGAGTCCAGAAATCCTGAGGCCTCCTCTGTATGCAGGGCTGACTGGGGCGAGTAAAGGCGCCTATAGAATGTGACCAGTGCTTCTGCTATTTGTTCCCATTTGTGTGAGATGGAGCCGGTGTGCGGATTCCGGAGTCCCGTGATATTTGCCCTGGCAGACTGCTGTTTCAGCCTATATGCCAAAAAGCGGGTGGCCCTCGCTCCTCCCTCATAGTAGGCCTGTTTTGTGTATATGAGTGTTTTCTCAGTCTCCAAGAACTGTAGTCTCTGGAGCCTCTGCTTGATTTCCTTTATTTCTCTTTCTCTCTTCCTACAGAATTTTATTTTCTGTTGCCCCTCTAGATTATTAAGTGCCTGACTTAGCTGCTCTCTCTGTTTACCTCTCTCTCTCTTTCTATACGTAGCTATTGAAATAAGCCTGCCCCTGATCATAGTTTTCACTGTGTCCCACAAAATTTGAGGAGTGGTGTCTGTGTTGTCATTTGTTTCCCATGGTCTGCCTTATTATTTCCTGTATCTCTTCTTTAATTTCCTCATCTCTGAGCAGGCTGACATTCAATCTCCAATGTGTCGGTTTTCTAGGCAACTGAAGGTTAATTTGCGCATATATGGGTTTATGGTCCGATAAGCTCTCAGAGCCCACCCAGACCGACTCAAAGACTGCCAGATCTTTATTATACGTGAGAAACATATCTAGTCTGGAGTAAATTTTGTGTCGTGGGGAATAGTATGTGTAATCCCTTGCCAATGGGTATTTCTCCTTCCAAACGTCTACCAGGCCTGTCTTTCATGAGCCTCTTCATTAATTTGGAGATTCTCTCTTTAGGTCCCGGGATACCGGAGGTCGTGTCAACTGCCCTATTCATAATGACATTCCAGTCCCCCCCTGCAATCACCATTCCCTTTGCCTTTTCCGCAACTAACTTAAATAAGTCTGCAAAGAAGCCAATATCTGATCCTGGGGGAGCATAGACATTTAATAGTGTTATCTTCAGGTCCTGAACACTTCCCACCACCACCATCACATACCGTGCCCCAGCATCCACTATTACCTCTTCCTCCTCAAATGGGAGGGAGGACGACATTAATATTGCCACTCCTCTCTTCTTTCCCTTTGCAAGAGATGCATGGTACACAGTCGGAAAAGCTTTACTTTTTAACTTTAAAGCTTCTCTCGGAGATAAATGTGTTTCTTGCAAAAAGTGAATTTCACATTTCTGTCTCTTCAGAAATTGTTGAAGTTGTTTTCTCTTGGCAGGGTGGTTTATGCCATTTACATTAAAAGAACTAATTTTAGATTTGGCTCTATCCATATTTTAAGTTCCCAAGTTTCTCCCTTGTTTTATGTTCCCTGATGCATTTAAAAGATCCAGTCCTCCTCTCCTTTATCAATGTATTCTCCTTCTGCTTCGGGACTGCTCCGCCATCCCTCCCCTCCCTCTCCTTTGTAATACAAGTTTTTTTATAAACATCTCTGTGCCATATCTTATAACTATTTAATAATAAGAATCTACTCGCTCTAAACTGCCTGCCAAATTGGATATAATTAAGAACTTGTACAATACCGTCTTTCCCGAACAGAAGTATAGGATTTTTAACCTTTTGAAACCATAAAACCTCTAACTCAAACTTTACATCTTCCAACAGCAAGTTTACATCTTTCATTGAGCAAGAAGATATTATCCTTTCCCTAATTATCTTTTCTCTGAATAGTTTCTGTATTGGAGCTATGTATCCCAAAGGAAAGGTATTGATTCCCCTTGGAATACCCCACCTTCCTAGGTCAGTCCGCCACCAATTGGCGAGACTGGTTCGTGACTCATCTGAGGCACTTATCCCTGTATGGTGTTCCGGGCTGACCCTCTTAATGGCACCATTCTCGGGTCTTAGCCCGGTGCTCTGAGGGAGAACAGACATCAGCAATACCAAAAGAATGGCACAGATCATCTCAAACTGCCGGCGTGTAAGAGTTACTTTCCCTCCAGCCTTCCTCAGCTAGAAAGGCAGTCTGAAGAGACCCATGTTTCCCTGAACTAAGTGAGGCGATTTTTCCCTACCCCCCCCAGAGAGAAGACCTCAAGATAAGAGTAACAGCTTTTTTTTTCCTTGTTTTTTTCCTCTTTTCCTTCCTTTCCCCCTTTTTTTCTTCCTTCAAAAAAGCGGAGTATATATTCTCCCCTTCCTCTTCCCCTTTCCCTTCCTCCCTTGCCTTCGGCTTCAAGGCCAGGTCCCTTAAGGTGATCATTTGAATTTCTTCCCACACCTGCCAGTGAATCTCTGATGTCACCACCCTCATACTGCCCCACCCCCAAGACCGAAAAAGCATCCGACGATAAGCCCTGTCTTTGGTCTGTGAGGTGTTAGAACACCCACTACTATCCAAACTCTGTTAACTTTTCTCCTCCTCCTCTTCAGATCATCAACTCGGAAGAGACCCCCCAAAGCCCCCCAAGACCACCTCTATCTAGTCCTAATACCCGAATGGAACCAAAAGGAGAAGGCGCTACCTCCACCCACCTCCAGATGCTGCGCTTTCACCGAGGCTCTCCAGGTCCCCCCAACCCCAAGCCCCATGTATGTAGGAAACGGTGAACACCGAGCAGGATCTAATCACCTCCAGAATAATACCCCGCCCCCCACACCCAGACGTGACGTTAAAAGACGCCCCATGGGGAACGGAGGAGGAAAACCAGGCGAGAGGCAGACGAAAGATCCTCGCCAACCCAGTAACCCCCAATCCACCGTGCGATCCTCGGTTAACAACCCAGCTCAGGCCCCAAATCTCCCTAATGCTTCAATATTTAGTAAAGTCTCCATCTGCCATTCATGTTACAGGATCCCATTAACTAATTAGTCCCAGCTATTCGCATCCCTAAGTGTCTGTTTTACCGATCAGTCCACAGGGGCATCAGTCGACGAGGGAGCCATTGTTTGAATTCCTGCTTCAGTTCCAGGAGTCTCCCGCGGAGTCAATTCAGCCAACTGTGCTGCTGCCAGGTAGGGTTTGAGAAGTGCTGTGACATCCGCTCGTAGGTTGGTGTTCTGCGAGTTAGCATGACGTGTCGGCCCCTTTCGTGCCACTGACCAGGCTGAGCGTTTCAGCTCCCTTTCGAGCTTTTCTTTTTCAAGCCCTGGGACAATTATTCCAACTTCCTTCAGGAACCCCCTGGCTCCCAAAAGATCCTCGTATGTCTTGGTACCTTGCCTGGTTTCCACTCGTAGGCGCGCGGGAAACAGCATCTGCGCCTTTAAGTTTCTAGATCTGAGTTATTTGATGATGGACTACATGGTGACGACCTCCTGGACCTCTGCCGTATAATCATTATCTAGTGTTATCTGGTGTTTCTGAGCATAATTTTTGTTGTTGCCAGGCTCTCCTCAGGATCTCTTCTTTTGCAGCATATTTGGTTAGCTTTATCACAAATGATCTCGGGCGTGCATTAGGACCCAGAGGGCGCTGTGCGAGGGAACGGTGCGCACGGTCCATGGAGATATCAAGCTCAGGAGGTAATTTTAATAATTCTGTGAGCACTTTTTGAAGATATGTGATTACATCGGTGGCGCCTTCCTCAGCTCCTTCTGGTATGCTGTAGATTCTTATGTTTTGTCTCCTGCTCCTTCCCTCCAGATTGTCAAGTTTGGCCCGGAGTTCCCTTTCCCTTGCCAGTAAAAACAGCAAGAGACGGTCGTGACGATCCGCTTGTTCCAAGACTGTAGTCAGACCTAACTCCATCTTATCCGTTCTATGCTCGATTTTTCGGAGGTCGGATTTTAGCTCTGTCAGAGAGGCATCTATTTTCTGGACAGTTTTGGCCGTTTGCAGAATGGACGCCACTAGCTGTGTGCAGTCCTCGTCCGGCTCTGCATCCACCCTCATGGCTACCTCTTCATCACTAGGCCCGGGTAATCTCGATCCTTTTTCACCATGTAGCAAAAGTTGTAGTTTCTGGACCGGCGTCTGCGCATTCTTAGTATTCCCTGCTTTTGATCTCATTATTTTGGCTGGCGATTGCATCTTGGATTATTGTGGATGCCTATCGATTTGTTTTTTGGCTGGATGGAGCTGTAACTCTAGTCTGCCATTCAGGCTGCTGACGTCACCGGAAGTCCTACTTCTTAGTTTCTGACTCTCCGTTGGGGTTGTGTGTGTCTCCTGGATAAAGTTAATTTCACATTTTTGGTCCCTAATAAGTTTTTGTAATGTCTTTCTTTTTATGGGGTTATTGATCCCATTCACATTGTAAGACATGATCTTCGAATTCACCAGGGCCATCATTGTGTCTTATGGTTTTGTGTTTTAAATACTTCTTGTTTTCCCCCTTGTTCAACACTCTCTCCTCTAATCCCCCCAATCCTGTCCGCCAGACTTCCTTTCCTTCAGTCATGCTTTAATAACCTTATCCCATTATAGTCATTTTGTCTTGCAATTTTTTCTCCATGCACTAAGTGATTTAATAACGTCAGATACTTTGCCACCCAGATCTGTGGGCTTCCAAAATTTATGTGTAAAAACAATTCTGACTTTCTCAGAGTAAGTGGGAGTATAACCATGCTGCCTTTAACAGTAGGCTCAGATAATAACAAAACATAACTATTGTGACTTATAACTTGATCCCATGGGGGGAGTCCCCATGTGGGTAGTTCCCCCATGAAACTGTGCAGTTGTTTTAATTCTAGTTTCAGGTTCCTTTAGCTGTACCTTCAGATCCGGTACAATGGAATCCCGGTATCTTTGACTTCCAAGATCAGCCCTATGCTCATAAAGCGGGCTGGGGGGTGTCTCTTTCCAGACACCTTGCCCTATTAGTTGGTTCGGGCACAACTTCTCAAGGAGGACATTGTGGGGTCGTTGCCTCAGTCCCCGAGATGCAATCAGCGTCAGCAACACTAGGAAATTTAACATTTTCCTATGGGCCAAGACCCCCTCTCTTCTCAAACCTCCCTCCAGTCCCCTTTACATATTTTACATCTTCTGTTCTGTAGTAAATTAATAAGAAAAATTGTCGAGCTTTTAGCATTTAAATCAGTCCACCATCTCTCTTTAAGTACATCTCCATATTGTAAGATTCAGTTTTTACTTACAGTTAGTATTTCTCCAAGGCTTCCTGGCACGCGTTTATCATCTTGCCACGAGGGACCCTGGGAAACTTACGCTATTGCAAGAGAGTCAGCCGGGTGCTCCTGCCTGAGGTGCAATTTGCAGCTTGTTTCTTCCCCCCATCGCATCTCCTGCCCCCCAAAGTCCAGCCAGGGATTCACAGCCCCCTCAGTATTGTTTAATTATAGAAACTTTGTACCTCTGCGTGAGGTCCGGGGGGGCAGCGTCTCAACCAGGGTCCCTCTCCAGAAGCGGAAAAAACTTACATGTTCTGCAGTGATCAAGTGCTGCTAACTGGGCTCCTCTCCTGCATCTGCTTCTCCAAGAGTTGCTGCTCTACATTCGCGATCTGGATCCTCGATGTGTACAGTTTCAGTAATGCGGTAATATCTGCTCGCAGACTTGAGGAGTGGCCAAGGGTTGACTGGTGCGACTGGGTCTTTCCCCTGCAGGCCACTGACCATGCCGCTTGTCTTAACTCCTTCTCCAGTCGCTCCTTCCCGAGCTGTGGCGGCATAATTCCAGCCTCTTTCAAGAATCCAGATGCTGCCTCCAGGTCGTTGAATATCTCTGTACCTTTATTGGTTTCCACCTTTAGGCGTGCTGGATATAGCATCTGGGCCTTCATGTTTTTCCTCCAGAGTTGCTCGGCCACATGGTACACGTGGCTTTTTATACCTGATTAGTGTAGTCGTTATCGACTGTAATTCTTGCTTTCCTAGAAGTAACTGTTTTCATTCTCCAGGCCCGACACAGAATTTCATCCTTGGTATTGTAGCTTGTCATCTTGGCCACAAATTATCTCGGGGGAGCTCCTGGATTAGTAGTCCTCTGAGCTAATGAACGGTGAGCCCGGTCCATGGATAAGTCGAACCCCTCTGGCAGTTTTAAAGCGTCTCGCAGAACACCCTGGAGGAATGCAATAGAGTCTACGGCTCCTCTCTCGGCGCCTTCAGGTATGCTGTAGACACGTAAATTCTGTCGTCTGCTTCTTCCCTCCACGTCATCAATTTTATTCAACATCTCCCTTTCTCTGGCCAACAGGAACAACAGAAGGCGATCATGCCTGTCCGACTGCTCAGTGGTCGCATTTAGCCCTACTTCCAACTTGTCGGCATGGTGCTCTATATTACCAGTGTCAGCCCTTAGTGCTGTCACGGATGCATCTATTTTAGCCACCACCTTCGCAGTGTGTAGGATAATTTCAGCCAATTGATTACAGCTCTCTACTGGTCTGTGTTCAGTTGCCATGCTTTCTGCTTCGGCGGGAGGGTCCGCCGCTCGAGCTGTCGTTTCGCCCTGTAGCAGCATCTGTAGCTTCTGTACTGGCATCTGGTGTTCTCTCATTGAAGTTGCCTTTGAGCGTGTTCCTTTAGCCGGTGGTTGCATTTGTTTTAGATGATGGATGCCTTCAGATTAGGGAGTGAGGTGAGGAGCGTCCCTGATTATGCTGCCATTGGGCTGCTGATGTCAACGGAAGTCCAGAAAATCAGCATTGACATTCTCTTTCCCAGATCTGTGCATCACTTTAAATTTAAATGGCTGTAGTGCCAGGTACCACCATGTGATTCTAGAATTTTTATCCTTCATTTGGTTAAGCCAACAGAGAGGATTGTGATCTGTTACAAGCACAAAGTTGACTCCTAGTAAGTAAAACTGAAGGGACTCCATGGCCCACTTTGCTGAAAGGCATTCCTTTTCAATGGTGGAGTACCTTTTCTCTCTGTCATGCAATTTCCTACTTACGAATAGAATAAGATGTTCTTTCCCACCTATATACTGCATCAAGACTGCACCTAGGCCTACCTCTGATGCATCCATCTGTAACAGAAATTGTTTCTCAAAGTCTGGGCCTCTTAAAACAGGGGCTGAACATAATACAGCCTTAATTGCCCAAAAAGCCTTGTCACACTCTGGGGTCCATTTGGGATCCAAAATCTGATTCTTTCGACTCTGATTTTGCCCGACATAACAATTCCCACCTACATAGGACCGACACTATATTATTCCGCCACGTTTTTTTCCCGAAATGAAACTGCCTGCTCATAACAGTCCCAACTAATACTTTCCCGACTTTCACCTAGACACAGTTGCTCCCCAAAGTTATGTAATCCTTCGACACCATGCTTCCCGCGATCAGTTCTATAATCCTTTGCAGACCTGTGAGCTAGATCTGCAACAACGTTCGCAATTTTTTCCTGAAGTAAAACTTCCAAAGAATCAAGGCTACATTCCATTTCAGAATGCCTTTACCATGTCTGCCCCTCTGCTCTGAGAACTCTGCATGTGTAGGTATGCCAATGCAAGGTCATTAGGAGAGGCGACTTTCTGAATGCAGCTCTGAAAAGCATGAACTCCAGAGGTAAAAGAAATACCTCAAGGTGAAACTTTAAGGGAAGATATACAAACTTCTGCCAGTACACATCTCCAATGTGATCAGCTAATGATGTGACCATAAATAGTTAAAAAGCAGTGCGTGTCTTGAATACCCACACCTTTGCTCCTTCTGCCTGTACTTTCTGTATTCCCTTATTCTTAATCTTTACAACCAGAGGCTCTTGCATTATAATAATTGGGAACAATGATTCATGACAGTCAGTCTCCATTGTACACAGACCGGGGATTAAAACCAGATCTTCCTGGACATAAATCTCCACCACTCATTCACACTATTGGGATCTGCGCCGGAGGCACTAGGACCCATCGGGAGCAAAATTTTGCTGGAGGTCGACACAGAGATGGTGCGCAAGGCACGGCGCCTGACGACAGCTCGGCGTGGCAATGACTATCTCGGGTGTCGCACCTCCAACCGCCTTTCAGTTCTCCTTTTTCCTTCACGAAAGTGCGCTCAGTAACGACGCCGTCATTGCTTGGGAGACAAACTTCAACCAGCAGGACAGTTTTCAGTTTATTTTTTGTAGTATTATCTCGATATAGTATCGCAAGTTTATTCTATTTTAATATACAATAAAAGTCTCAGCCTACTTGACGGAGTCGACCATGAGCAGGTCAGGTGATGGTAGGGAGACTTCATATGAAAGCTGTTCAGTCAGTCGGGCTGGGTCCGGTCTGCCTCCTTCTCCCAAACGGGGGTCCGACAACAGTCAGTCCAATGCCCGGGGGGATGGGCGGTCCCCCCGGAGGCATAAAAACAAACAGTCGCATTCTCGGCACCGAGCTCTTCTTCGGCCCACAGGTCTAAAAAGAGAAGGCATCACTCGAGGTCGCCCGCTGATATGTCTGCGCGTCGACGCTCTGTTATCGTGGCTAGTTGCCGGTCTCCTCCTTCAGAGTCGCCAACTTCTGCTTCCGGTAGCCGCCGTCTTTGGCATCGGAGTCCTACCCCGCCTATTGGTAGGTCTTCAGATGAGCAGTTTCATCAGTGGGCCGCTCTTATGGAGCAGTGGGCTCGGAGGTTGGTTCTGCTACCTGGCTCGGTTGCCCGTGGGCCTTCGGGCTTGTTGGGCGACCAGGTAGGGCGGTTGGACTTTCCTGGTCGCGCGGCTCCTTCCTCGGTGCCGACAACTCCGCGCTTGGGTGTTTCCCCCCTCACATGGCTGCGGCGCAGGGGGCCACACCAATGCCCTTATCTCCTGCCTTTTCCCTTCTAACCATGTTTCTCAGGGTCCTGGGATGCTCTTCCGGCGCGTCCCTTGGCGTCATGGACTGTCTGCACCGTTCACGGTGTCGCGTGAGCTTGTCGGCGGCCCGTGAGCATCGCTGAAGCCTGTCTCGCCGTCCACGGTGCCGTGTGCCTGGCACCATCTTCGGCACCATCCGCGCTGCCGGGCGGCTTCTTGGCGCCGTCCTCGGCGCTGTTTTCTGTCCCGTTTGCCTCTTCAGCGCCGGGAGCCCTCGAGGACTCCTCTTTCCTCTCAATTCTTCCTTCCTCTTCTGTATTTCACTCCTTTCCTGTCCAAACAGTCCTCCCTGGACTATCAGGAGATGACGTTGAGCCTGACCCAGACCTTCGGTTGGGTGATGAAGTGGACGAAACAGGATCTTTCACTGCTACAGAGCCTGTGGTCGAGGACCTGTCCTTTAAGTCTCTGTTGAAGAACCTGAGCTCCACTCTTTCTCTCCAGACTACAGACGTCGATCCTGGGAAGCGGTTAAGACTCCAATATCTTCGTGCTTGAGATCCCTACGGATTTGACTCCTCCGATTCAACCTTCCTTGAGCGCTGTCTCAAATGGTATGGAATAATCCTGCTCTTACCCTTAGGTGTGCTAAATCCATTGATAGGAAATATTTAGCCCCAAGGATGGAATCCCATTTGGCATCTCAAGCGCTGCGGGATCCTATTGTAGTCCTGGCGAGAGAATGATAAAGTCGTTCTTCCTCAAGCTTTACAGCTCAACCTATTAACAAAGAGTCGTAAGATTGATACATTAGGTAAGAAAGTCTTTGCTGCGTCCACTTTAAGTATGCGTATTGCCAGTTACCAGGGCTATTTTTCTCAGTATGAGTATATCCTGTGACACTCTATCAAGCAAATGGTTGAAGCTCTTCCGGACTCGGACTCTAAGTCAGAGCTTCTTCTGACCATTACCAGAGGTATTGAATCTAATAACCAACAGGTCAAAGCAGCCATGGATGCTTTCGACACTGCTTCTTGTTCAGCAGCCGCTGGTATTTGTACTCACCGTCACTCCTGGCTGCGTACTTCGGGCTTCACCGAATGATGCACAGCAGCAGGCGATGGCGTTGCCCATTGGCGGCTCGTATCTTTTGGTCCTCAGGTAGAGGCAAGCTCTAGAGGCTACTCAGAAGACTAGGTCGGCCATTAAGTTGGCTGGGCCCTACCACCCTCTCGGGGCATTTCGTGCGTCAGTTTCATAATCGTCAGTCCTTCGAGGCGGGGCAGAGGAAGTTTCCATAAGAACCAACCTGCCCAACCTCAAAGAAGACTCAACAAGCGCCAAGGGCCCCAGCGCCCAGCGCTACCTTATGAGTTGCGGCCCAAGTTCCATCTCCAGTGCCGGGTGGACTTTCCTCTCAGTGGGAGGTCGCTGATGCACTTCTACAACCAGTGAAGTCCATAACCTCAGACAAATGGGTCCTTGGATAATTCGCTAGGGTATTCTTTCAATTTTCTGAGACCCTCGAATCGTCCTCCCAAATGACAACCCAGGCTGTCAATCCTTCAGTCAGACCTTCACTGCGCGAGATCCAGGGCCTTCTGAACAACAGGGCAGTAGAACTGGTGCCTCTGCATCAGCGAAACACAGGGTTCTACTCCACTACTTTCTGGTTCCAAAGAAGTCTGGGGTATGCCCCATTCTAGACCTCAAGCTAAACAAATTTCTCCCCAGGAGAAATTCAAAATAATTCTCTAGGAACCCTGTTACCTTTGCTTCATCAACACGACTGGCTAGCCTCCCTGGACATGCAGGATGCTTACCAACACATTCCTATTCACCCGAGGCATCACAAATTCCTGAGGTTTGTGGCTCTGGGTCAACACTATCAGTTCAGAGTCCTGCCCTTTGGGCTATCCTCGGCACCTCGAGTCTTTACAAAGTGTTGTGCAGTTCTCGCAGCGCATCTCAGGAAGCTCTGAATCCGAGTGTTTCCCTACCTGGACGACTGGCTCCTAGCAAGCCCTTCCAGACAGAGGACCCTGGAAGCCATTCAGACGGCCTCTCGCCCTCTTACGTCCATGGGAGTTCTGCTGAATCTAAAGAAGTCACAGTTGCAGCCCTCCCAGAGACTCCTTTTCATAGGGACTCTACTGGACACCTCTTGCGTGAAGGCTTTCCTTCCAGAGGACAGAAGGCTCGACATCCTTCAGATGGCCCGTTACATTGGGGAGAACAGATCAGTTACAGCTCTCTCAATGCAACGTATGTTGAGCCTCATGGCATCCTCAGTGTTCACTGTACCCTAGCTCGCTACACATGAGAACCACCCAATGGATGCTCAGTGCTCAGTGGTCCCCAACCACTCACCCACAGTCTTATCCCATCAAGGTGACAGAACCCTTACAGAGGTCTCTCACCTGGTGGTCTCAAGAGAGCAATCTCCTGGAAGGATTCCCTTTGCTCCTCTGGATCATCAAATCTCCATCACCACAGGCGCGCCGCTAACGGATGGGGCCCATTGTCGCTATCTCACACTCAAGGTGTATGGACTCAACTCGAGGCCCAGCTACATAAATATCCTAGAAATGAGAGCCGTTCTTTGTACGGTCCGGGCTTTGAAGGACATCCTCTGTCACAAGAACATTCTCCTTCAAACGGACAACAAAGCTGTGATGTATTACATCAACAAGCAGGGCGGTGCTCACTCTTACCCCTTATGCAGGGAAGCGATGAGGGTGTGGGAATGGTGCTTGGAACACAAATCTCTAATTCAGGCGGTCTACCTGCCAGGTGTACAAAACGACTTGGCGGACCGTCTCAGCAGAACAGAGGCAGATCCTCACGAGTGGTCTCTCGACTCAGCCATAGTTCAATCACTATTCGAAGAGTGGGGAACTCCAGACCTGGACCTTTTTGCATCCCCACTCAACGCAAAACTGCCTCTCTTCTGCTCCAGAAATCCAGGGCCTGGCATTTTCTGTCAGGATGCGTTCAGGCTGCGGTGGACAAAACGCTTTCTTTACGCCTTTCCACCTCTTCCTCTAATTCAGAGAGTACTTCTCAAATTCAAATCCCAGGGGACCAAGATGATTCTCATTGCTCCCTCTTGGCCTCGACAACTATGGTTTCCTCTACTCAACAATATGTTGGCAGCCCTTCCGAGACCACTCCCCCTGCAGATGAACCTGTTGACTCAGGGTCCGGTGGTCCATCCCAACTTGAGATCGCTTCACCTTCACGCTTGGCTCCTGAAGAGGTAGAAGTGAACCGGCTCAATGTCTCTCTAAGAGTTTCAGACATTCTTCTGGCTCCTCGGAAGCCAGCTACTCGGAAAACTTACACGTCTGAGTGGAAGCGTTTTTCACTCTGGTGTGCAAAGTCCTCTTGGAATCCCTTTTCCTGTCCACCAGACAAGGTTTTGGAGTACCTTTTGGACCTCTCAAATTCAGGTCTTCAGTACTCTACAGTCAAAGTTCACCTTAGTGCCATTTCAGCGTATCATGAGCCGTTTTCTTCTTTGTCTCTGGCTCAGTTACCTATAGTTAGAGATTTCTTAAAGGAATTCTGCATACCAGACCCCTATAAGGCGTCCGGTTGCAGCCTGGGACATTAACCTTGTGCTAGACATGCTCACTCGGAAACCTTCGAACCTCTGGCTACCTGTGAGCTAAAATTTCTCACCTGGAAGGCGGCCTTCCTAGTGGCCATTACCTCAGCCAGCAGGGTCTCTGAGATACATGCCCTGATTCACGGACCCTCCATATACTGTGTTCACTAGGACAAAGTAGTTCTTCGCACTCATCCTAAATATCTTCCCAAGGTTGTGTCGGAATTCCATCTAAACCAACCTTTGGTCCTTCCCTCTTACTTTGCGGACTTCCAAAATGAAGGGGAACGATCTCTTCATTCCTTGGATGTTAAGAGAGCCTTGCGTTTCTATATAGATAGAACCAAGGATTTTCGCAAAGCCCAACAACTGTTTGTTTCCTTCAGCGAGACCCGGCTGGGTCAACCTGTCGCTATCAGATGCATCTCATCGTGGCTAGTGGCATGTCTTCAACATTGCTATTCCATGGCACAGGTTAAATTGGAAAGTAGGGTTTACGCTCACTCTGCCAGAGCGGTCGCGGCATCCTAGTGGAAATTCGCAATGTTCCGATTGCAGACATCTGCAATGCCGCCACCTGGAGCTCAGTGCATACCTTCGTTAAGCATTATGTACTGGATGTTCATGCCAGGTGACATTCCACCTTCAGCAGAACTATCCTTAATGGACTTCTGTCCTAGAAACGTGAGCTCTTGGTCTTCCTGCCTCCCTCTCGGGGGATTATTAGCTCGGTACTCTCCCAATAGTGTGAATGAGTGGTGGAGACTTATGTCCAGGAAGATATGAAAATTACGTACCTACCGTAATTCTTGATCTTCTTGGACGAGTCTCCACCACTCATTCACACGCCCACCCTCCATCCCCCGAGCTCACCGCTGTGTTGGTCTTCACTCCCTCAAATCTTTAGGCCGTGAAGACTTCTTTGTTGACCCTTCTTACAGGTCGCCCCGGACTATCTTATGTCGGTCTTAAGGTCAAGTTACTCTTCGTTGGTTCCGCTGCACCTCCTTGGTAAAAAGGTACTGGGCGGTTGGAGGGTCGCGCGAGATAGTCATTGCGCGCGAGCTACTGCCGCGGCGCGCCATCTCTGGGTGCCCACCCTCCAGCAAAAGTTTGCTCCCTGATGGTCCTAGTGCCTCCGGCGCAGATCCCAATAGTGTGAATGAGTGGTGGAGACTCATCCAAGAAGATCAAGAATTACGGTAGGTACGTAATTTTCATATCCTGTGCTTGTTTTGTTTTCATTCACAAACTAACTGAAAGCAGAGGGGAAAGGAGCTGCTAAATGTAATACTTAATTTAATTGCATTATTGCTGCTAATTGAATGCTTGCAGCTGCTGCTAATCAATGATGGACTGTGTGTGGACTGTGCGTGTTGCCATACTAGCGGGCAAAACCTAATACGGGGGAATTAACGTGCGGTGAAATATACATCGCGGGTGATTTTTAAAACGGGCAGCTGGAGTCGGGGAATAGTGCGTCGGTAAATCAAGAGTCGTGGAATCGTATTAGACCCATCCATTTCACATTATTTGGCAACCGTTTCTTTGTGAGGGGAGTAGCTAACTTGGCAAAGCTGGGAACAAATCTCTGAGAATAACCAGCCAGCCTTAAAAATGACCTGACATGTTTCTTGGTTTTGGGACAGGGCTGTTAGCTACAGCTTCTATCTTGTAAACCTCTGGCTTGACTTCTACTAGCCGCACAAATTCGGTCGGGAAATCGGATCAGCTTTTTGTTTCTTTTGCACCTAAGAGAGAGGGTGCAGCAGTTACCAGACAGTGTTTATCCAAGTGGTTGGCAGACTGCATTGTGTTCCATTACTAGAAATACAAGTCCCTCCCGGGGAAGGTTAAGGGGCATTCTACTAGAAGTATGGTTGCTTCTACTGCTTGTTTCAGGAATGTGTCTGCCACTGACATCTGCACGGCGGCCACTTGGAGTTCCGTCCATACTTTCACCAAACATTACAGTCTGGACCTTGTCTCTAGGCACAGGGCTGGCTTTGGACTAGCTGTCTTCCAGGGCCTTCTGTCCCAATTTCTCTGCTTCTCTACAGACCTTTCCTGCCACCCGTGTTTCAGTTCCTTCTGATTCACAATGCTTGGGACTCAGTTCTCAAAGTGATTACCTACTGCTAGAGCCCTCTCGAAGCCAGGTATTACAGTTACGTAAGATCTTACTGTAACAGTAGATCTTAGAGAGGTGCTCTTGCAGTTGGTAACCTTTTCCCCCTCCCTCCTTCCCCCGACTTCTGCTGCTCTTCATTTGTGAGCTTATTTTGGCTCTGTTTGGAGGTCTCGCTGACGTCGGTCATGTGACGTCGGGTGGGCGGTCCCCCGCCAGACACTGCTAGCTAAAGTTTCTGTGTGGTCCTGATGCCGGGGAGCAGTTCTCAAGGTGATTACCTACTACAAGAGCATATCTCGAAGAACTGCTTTTATGGTAAGATCTTATGTAACTGTACTTTCCTCTGCCCTTGAGCTCGCACTTGCTCTCCCAGGAGAGAGAGGGGGACTGTAGTCCATCTGGACCTCAAGTCGCTGCACCTGCATGCATGGCTCCTGCAGACTTAATCATTACCCAGTTCAGGGTTTCCCCTAGAGTAGCAGATGTCCTAGTAGCTACCAGGAAGCCTTCTACTAGGGCCACCCGTGCTGTGAAGTGGAAGCAGTTTTGCATTTGGGCTTCCACGTGCCACCTTGATCTCTTTGTCTGTCCAGTAAACTCTGTTCTTTAGTACCTCCTTTCTCTGTCAGACTTGGGACTGAGCTATTCTTCCATTAAGGTGCATCTGTCTCCTGTGTCTGCATATCATGCACCAATACAGGGCAAGGCTCTTGCCCAATTGGATTAACCCCGCACCTTCTTGTGAGGTATTCTACATCTAAAACCTCCCATTTGGAATCCTGTCCCTCCTTGGGACCTTTTGTTTATTTTGGAGAAACTTACTGTGCCTCCCTTCGAGCCAGCTGCGGACTGCGAGTTGCACTTTCTGTCATGGAAAGCATTGTTTTCAGTTGCTGTTACTTCTGCTCAGAGGATTTCTGAGATTCAGGCTCTGATGTGCAAAGAGCCTTATTTAGTTTTCCACAAGGACAGAGTGTCCTTGCGGACCAATCCTAAGTTTTTGCCTAAGGTGGTGTCCGGGTTTACCCATAATCAGGACATCACCTTCCAGTTCACTATACAGAGCATTCTAATCGAGCTCTGCTTCACACTCTGGTGTTCACCAGGTCCTTCATTATTATTTAACTCGCACCAGAGATATCAGGAAATCTGATCAGTTGTTTTAGTTTCTTGGACTCTAGGGGTGCCTATCTGTAAGCAGACTCTTGTCTAATTGGTTGGTTCACTGCATTGTTTATTGTTATCGAAAGTATGACAAGCCTTTACCGGGATTGGTAACAGGCCACTCTACTCGGAGAGTTGCTTCTTTTGCTTCCTTGCGCAATGTTTCAGCGGCAGATATCTGTGCAGCTGCCACCTAGAATTCGGTCCACACTACAGTCTGGACATCGTTTCCCAGTGCAGGACAGGCTTCAGCCTTGCTGTCCTCACGGGCTTGCTCTCATGAGCTTTCCAGGTTCCTGTTTCCTCCGCCCGTACGTTAAGGGTTTTTCCTTGTACTGCTCGGGACTCTGTCCTTATGGTGTAACCTGCTGCAAGAGCTCCCCCTCTAAGTGAGATACTACAGTTACGTAGGAACTTACCATAACAGTAGATCTTTGAGAGGAGCTCTTGCGGCAAATTCCTCCTCTACCTATACCCTGGCATCAGCTTCTTCATGTCCAGCTCCCTTCTTTTCCTCTGTTTGAGGAACCTCCTTGGTTCTCCAATTATTTTACCTGTGCCGGGTTCTCTAGCAGGAGAACTGAGGTGGGACTGGGGGACTCTTGACCCTTCCTCTGGGTCCCCTCCTGGTCCTATACGGCCCGTGGAGGAGAGGGCCTCTGCTTCCTCTAGCCTTGCTGCGGTGGGGGCTCCTTCCGTGGTGCAGGAGGCCCAGTCTGCCCCTCTCGGGGGGCGGGAGGCACCGCTCTGGCAGTCCCCTCTTCGGAGGCGAAGGCTTCCCTGGTGTTATGTCCTGGGGCCTCCAGGCCCAAGCCTGGGCTGGCACTGTTCTCGGTGTCGTCTGGCGGTGCCACCCTTGGCTCTGGTGCCGTTTGTGTCATCGGAGGCCTGGGCGGTGCCGTGGCCGGCACCGGGCCATCCCTCGTGCTGTTTTCACTCCTGGCACCGTTCACGGTGCCGGGGATGTCGGCGTTGCCATGGGAGGTGCTGTCTCTGTTTCTGGGGCTGTTTCTGGTCTCGGTCCTGCTTCCGACTCTGGTGCGGTCACAGCACCGGAGAAGGTGGCGCCTTATTGGTGCTGCCTTCGACCCCAATGCAGTTTGCGGTGCCAGGAAGGGGCAGCACCGCTGTCGGGTGCTTTCAACCCAGTGCTGTTCACAGTGCCAGAGAGAGTGCCATGCCATGCTATGTGCCATATCTGACTCCGGTGCTGCTCACGGCACTGGGGAGGACCGCAGCATCGGGCGCGGTGCCACGCTTGGCTCCGGTGCCACTTGTGGTGCCATGGCTGAGGGTGGTCCAGCTTGCGGTCCAGGAACTGGTAGGGATCAGGCAGTGATCTGGCATCGGACCTCTGTGTCCACCTCCTCGGAGGGGGAATCCAGGTCTGATCCGGATTGGCTTCTGGATTCTTTAAGATCTCCTGATCCCTCAGTGTCCAGCACTTCGGCCCCCACTCAGCCTCCCTCCGTGGGTCGGACGTTGCCGGCCGGTTCTGGGGTCAGTGGTGCCAGCCAGCTGGCAATGGTCTAGGTGGCCACTGACGTGCAACCTGTGGCCACTGGTGCGTCTGCTCCTTCAGCTGGGGCACCTCCTTCCTTGGTGTGCTTGGACAGTCCGAGTTTGGGACAGCCGGGGGCACCCCAGGAGGGGGAGGGTTCTGTACCCTGGGTGGATTCTTTGGAGTCCACCATGGGTTGTCAGTTGCCTAGGCTAGTGGCTATGAGGAAGAGGGCTCTCTCGGAGTCTGAAGGGTCAAGGGGTCAGGGTTTGGCGCAGCGGGCCCTCCCTGGGACCCGTCCAGGTTCTGGGAGGAGCCATAGTGCAGACCCTTGTCCTTCCCTGGAACGCTTCTTGAGAGAGACCTCAACTTTGGAGGTCAGGGGCCATTCTTCTGGACTCGCATGGTCCCGGTCACCTCACGGGGGGATTTCTTCCCATGGGCACAGCTCTGACCATTCCGTTCCAGTTGAACGGTTGTTAGCTGCTGGGACCTGTGGATCTCCCTCCCTGTTGGGAGCTTCCTGTAGGCCCCCCTGCCCTGACAGAGGCTGTTCTCCTGCTGCTAGGAGCTTGGCTCCCATGCCTCTGCCTCCGTCCCCGGCTATTCCAGGTATATCCGGTCCTACGGGACCTCTTACCTGGGAACAGTTCAAAGGTTCGGCTGCACATTTCCCTACCTACCTTAGTGCCTTGGACCAGCAGGTGTTCCACCATGCTTCCATGCAGCTGAACCCTGAATCTCTGGGCTCGTCAGCCTCCTCATCGGAGGGAGAGGAGTTATCTGTCCACATATCCCCAGCGTTTGATCTTTCTTCGTTTCAGCACTTCCTCGCGAGGATGCTGGATGAGCTCCATCTCACCCCATCCCCTGTGAGCAATCCTGAGCACGTGACGTGCGCCTTCTTAGGCGAGTACAGTGCGGCCAACCTGGTTGTTTCCACCTGGCCTGTCCCCTTTAGGGAGGGGTAACATTGGCTTTGGCAGCATCCCTTCTCCATTGTTCCAGCCCCAAGGGACCTACACCAACAGTATTGCACCCCCCCCTCCGGATCTCCAGGTACCTTGTCTCATACCCCTTCGGGTTTCACATGCCTGGACACCCCCTCTGGGCCTCATGCCCTGCACCGTGACCGACCCCCAGACTTGGACTCTGCAGATTTCGATTTCTGGGGCAGAAGGACCTTCTATTCGGCACAGATCATTCTTTCCATAGCTGCACATCAGGCTCACTATGCTTCCTTTGACAGGTTCTTGTGGTCCAGGCTAGGACAGCTCCTAGCCTCAATGCCTGATACGAAGGAAACCAGGCAGGCCGTCGCCCTCTCTGCTCAGGGCCTGGCGCTATCAAGGCACCAAGCAAGGGCATCTTATGACGCCAACGAGGTAGCCTCCAGAGTTATAGGGACAGTGATCTGCATTAGGCGGATGGCATGGCTTTGCTTATCCTGGTTATCACCTTTGGCCCGGCGCAGGGTGATTTCCTCCGCTTACTGGAGAACTCACCTTTTCTCCCGCAGGGTGAGACAGCGGCTTTTAGGGTGCTTTCCCTCTCCCACTGGGGGTTCCCTGTCTCACCCGGACCAGTCTCTGGCCTCACCAGGCCTGTGAGGGTTCTCCCCTCTGGTGTCTTCCCCCCCACTGGAGGCTAAGGGACTTAGTCCCTTAGGGACGTATTGGGACCCCTTTGGGGGGCTGGGTACTTGCCCAGTAGTGATGAATGGTGAAGATTGACACAGATAAGATATGAAAATTACGTACCTACCGTAATTCTTGATCTTTCTGTGTATCTTCACTATTCATCACTAAATCCAACCCACCTTCCCTCTGGTGCCTCAGTCTCTGGGCTCCCCTTCCCCCTGTGTGTCTCCCTGTTGTTCCAACTCCTCTCTCTCTCTCCTTTCCCTTGTGGTCAGGAGGCAGGGGACTTTGGAGAAATGCAGGGAGGAGTTATTTCCTTTGAGGGTTTTTTTGGGAGGAAGGGGGGTCCTCCCTTCTCTGCTTGCCTTTGGCTATTCTCCCCACTCCCTTGAAATGAAGGTGGGGTGGAAGGATGGGCGGACTCTTAACCCTTCCCCCCCGTTCTCAAAACCTCTTGTTTTGAATGTCCCTTTGGACTAATTTCTCCTTTTCTGGTTAGGGTTTTTTCCCCTTTAGTTGGGAGGGGGAGGGATGCACCCTTGTCTTCCTGGAACTCCTTTCTCCCTAAAGCTTTTGGCTCCTCTTGGGGACCACTGCTGCTTGTTCATCTGCAGGCTTCGCCTCCTTGGCAGCTTCTTAAAAAGGCAAGACTGGGTGGTCCAGGCGAGCTTGTCTGCCATTAACTTGCTCAGATCCTAGGGGTCCAGACCTGGTTTGTCAGGGGCGCAGTCCTCTCCTCCACCCCTCCTCCCTTTCCTTTCTTCTTCACTCCCTTCCCTTCTTCCTTTCCAGAGACTGGGGCCCCTTCCTCCCAATCCCTTCAAACTAGTCTTCTCCTTTCTGTCCTCTCTGCCGTTTATTTCTCCTTTTGGTTTTTATATCCTTTCTTTTTATCTGTCCCTTGGGCTCCCTTGCCCCACCCCTCCATCCCTTTTCTTACACACTCTGACATCTCAGAACTGAGGCTAGGTCGGAGTCTATGACAGGTAATGGCCAACCCACTAGCGCTTACTTGGAACGTCAAGCCGAGGGTGGCACCACCTCAAGTGCCGACTATGCCCATAGAGAAAAAGTTCCCATGCGGGGTCCTAGCTCAGTTAGTACCCAGTAGTGATGAATGGTGATGATACAGAAAGATCAAGAATTATGGTAGGTACATAATTTTCATTTCTCGAACTTGGGTCGCGGGCGCAGTGCGAGGTAAGGCATAGTGCCTCAGCCCTCTGCGAGCTAGAAGTTTTCTGTGGGGTCCTGGCACGTGCCGGCTTCAGTCCTTATGGTGGCTTCAGTCTTTATGGTGTAACCTGCTGCAAGAGCTCCTCTCTAAGACCTACTGTTATGGTAAGTTCTTACAGTATTTAACTGTACTTTCTGGGAGCAGAACCAAAGAGCATAACGTGTGTGTGTGTGGGGTTGGTGTCCATAAGGAATCTGTTGTGACTTAACAAGGCCTGAATACATCCAAAGTCTATGTTGAGCCTCAAGCTGACATCCAGTATATCCACAGTACTAGTGTATAGGACCATGTCATCTGTGTAGAGTGGAGTAGAGCAGGAGGCAGCAGTAGAGGGAAGCTTATTGATAAATAAAGTGAATAGCAGAGGACCAAGTATAATAGATTATGCGACTGGAGGTGTTCTGTTACTTGGGAGGCCACGAGTTTCTCCAGAAACTTTTCAAGTACAGACAAGATAGCAGTGGGGTGGTAATTATCTATACACTTGGCGCTTACCTTTTTGTGAATAGGCACCACTGTGGCAACCTTCCAGGACTTGGGTACTGCCCTAGTGGAAAGATGCAGGTTAAATAGCCTTGTGACTGGGGCAGCCAGGTGAGGTGCAGCAATTTTGAGAAACCGAAGTTAGAGACTGTCACATCCTGCACTACCGTGTGCAGGGATGATTTTCAAGAGGTGTAATCCCTCAGCCTTAGTGACAGTCCTAAGATTAAGGGGTCGGGGTCCTCATTTCTCTTCAGGAGTGCAAGGCTCAGGAGCCAAACCACTCAGCACAGAATACTTGGAGAAGTCAATGAAATCTGAGTTGAAAGCATTTGCAGTGGTATCAACTTTATTACGGTTTATGCCATTCAGCGTTATGTCTGATATGGCAGGATAAGTGCCCTGCCCCATGAAAACCTTTATGTGGCTCCAAATGTTACGTGGGTCCTTAACAGATGTCTGGAGGAGCTGTTTGCAGTAATTAGTTTTAGCAATACGTATTGCTTTTTTACAGTCTTTCCTTTGCTGCCTGTATTTGACCCAGTCAAAGATAGACTCAGATTTTTTAAATCTAGCCCAGGCTTTGTCCCTGGATTTAAGTGCTGCAAGTAGGTTGCTGTGCAACCATCTTGTCACTGCTTCTCTGACCCTACGCTTTATGAGAAGAGCATACTTGTCTTATAGCGCCTGAAGGGCAGTGACAAAGAAAGCGTGGGCATTGTCTGTATCGGATGTCCATATATAGGGGGACCAATCTGTCAGGTGTAAGTCAGCATTAAGTGCTCCATGGTTTAGCATAGAATAGTCCCTGATTAAGTACCTCTTTGGGAGGCAGTTTCTTGATATAGGCATTCCAGATGCAGAAAAGGGGCGAGTGGTCACTGATGGAGTCTGGCAAAGTGCCACCAGTGAGGGCCCGTTCTTTTCTGTTAGTAAGAATCCAGTCAGTAAGGGACTGGTGAATGCCTCATTGCGACTCCCTAGTAGAGCAGTTAATAAGTTGAGTAAGATATAGCTTCCCAAGCACAAAGTCAAACCTACCAGAATTTTTCTCAAGCCAATCAAGATTGAAATCGCCCAGTAGGAGAAATTTGTTTTTCCCTTTCAGGGAGGCCAGATATTGTGTAATATCAGCCCATTTATCCTGCTTTTAGGGGGATTATAGATACACATGATGTGTAATCTTTTCATGTTCCCAAGAACTAGTACAGTGTGGAGGGCTTCATAGGCACAAAGGGCCTTGATAGTTTGAGGAGTAAGGTTCAGGAGCTCTTTCAAGTGTATTGCAACTCCTCCTCCCCTCTTGGAGGAAGGGCGATCAGTTTGGAGGATTTGTATCCTGTTATGGCACAAAGGGAGTCAGGGATAGTAGGCTTAAGCCAGGTCTCGGTTAACCCTAGGATGTCAGGGGAATCATGTGACAATCAGGCCTCTAACTTTTTCATTAATATTTTATCCTCCTGCGCTCCCCGGTGACCCCCATCTAATTGACACCCCCAGCCCCATCACCTGGCTCCTCTGGGACTTGCCTTCACCGGTGTCCTCTGCTTCAGGACTGTGGCTGTGCCTGGTCTCCATTGCAGATCCTGCAGGGGAGATGTACGTGCACTATGGAATCCCGCAGCACCCTCTGTCCTCAGGCCTACATTTGGTGGAAGTGCTAAGCCACTCTCCCTGGGAGAGGAGAGCTGTCCTCCAGACGCTCAATCCTCTCCCTCCCCGGTGACCAGCTTGCACCGCGAACATGGGTCACTGGCATGGCAGGAGGTAAGGCATCGATGCCTCAGCCCTCCACCCCACTGGGCCGGCCATGCCAGGCCTCTAACTTTCCTTTTTTGTTTTATTCTTTCTCTTGGCTCCTTACGTGACTAGTAGCCCCCACACCTGTCTCAAAAGGGAGTGCAGCTTACCCCTTGGGAACCACCACTAACCCGCCCACTTCTTCTAGGGGATGACCCCTCCCTGCAGGGGTCAGTAGCTTCTCCCACTAACAATCACATGATATGAAATGACTGTTTTGTTGATGTTCTGTCTTGCTGTAATGTTTGTAGTAACAAAAGCAATAAATTATTATAACAAAATAGATTCAGTCTTCTCCATAGATTCCCACTGATGGGTCTGAGCAGGAGGTGATAGAACCCTGTTGGAGCCAGACTTTTTCTGGTGGGAGCTTGTAAGTAGTCCCCATGCACGCATCACTACACTTTGGTACACAGTAGCACCAGCCCCCAGCTACCTCAGTTCCTTTTTTCTCTGCTGCTGAGTTTGCAGCAGGGTCGCTGCTATCTTAGTCTGGGCCAGAACTTCACCATCTATATAACGTTCAGCAGCGTTCAGTTTTTTGGTTTTAGTTTAAAATATAAACATTTATTTTATTGTTAGTTTAGTTTTAGACACGCATGAAAGTTAACAGTTTTATTCTCAGCCCTACCATGTGGATACGGTCGACAACCATGGAAGGGAGGGAGCTTGAATAGGTAAGTTGCTCTGGAAACAGAGCTGTATCTGGCCATCACCTCTCTCCAGGGGTGGTTGTTGGGGGCTGTCTCTCCCTCCATGTAAATCTGAGGAAAGAGGTGACATTAGATGCCGGGGTCCTGGAAATCATAACACAGGGTCATGCTCTGGAACTTCTAGACACACCTCCAGATCATCCACCAGTGCCAACACACTATCCTCCAGACACCATTCCTCTGCTCCTGCAGGAAGTGAACACTTTGCTTCAGAGGAGGGCTATAGTACCTGTGCCCTTGGAACAAAGAAACACAGGGTTCTACTCTCGATAATTGCTAGTGTCAAAATGAACACGAGACCTGCAGCCTATTCTAAATCTCAGGAACCTGAACTTTTTTGGAGAGTACAAAAAGTTCAGAATGGTCTCCTGACAAGGGCCTGTTCCCACTAGTGCAAGCAGGGGATTGGATCTGTTTCCTCGACATGAAGGATGCCTGCCTTTATGTCAATATCCGCAAGCCTCACAAAAAGTATTGGAGGTTCCTGTTTCAGAGGGAACACTACCAGTTCAGAGTGTTGGCCTTTGGCTTGTCCTCTGTGCCATGGGTCTTTACCAAATACTTGGCAGTGGTGGCAGCAGCCCTATGCAGGGAAGGTCTGTATATCTTTCCCTGTCTGGATGACTGGCTGTTGAAAGCCCACTGCAAGGAACAGCTGCAGCACACCCTAGCTGGAACAAGGCAGATGTTCAATGCCCTGGGTGTTACTGTCAGTGTACACAAGTCTGTCTTGACACCTTGTCAGTGCCTGCAGTACATAGGAGCAGTTTTGGACACAGCCCAAGGCTCAGCCTTCCTGCCTCTGGACAGAGCTGAATGTCTGATTGCAGAGGCCCAAATGACCTACAACAGTCGGTATGCCACAGACAGGACATTCCTTCGGCTCCTGGGGCTGATGGCAGTGGCCATTAAGCAGTCTGGCTAGAGGTACTGTGACATGAGGATTTTTCAGTGGACCCTAAGAGTCCAGTAGGACCAGCTCAGACGATCTAGAACAAAGGGTTCTAGTAACCTCTCCTGTACGCAAAGTACTCAAGTGGTGGGTGGAACCCAGCAACCTCTTAAAGGGGGTTCCCTTCCTGATCCCCTTCCCCTCACCAGATTTTAAATGCTGATGCCTCAGGGATGGTGTGGAGGGCACACTTAGGGCCCCATCAGATGCAGGGTACATGGACAACAGTGGAGAGCACCCTGCATAGAAATGTACTAGAATTGAGAGCGGTCCTGTATGGCCTACAGGCCTTCCAGGCTCATCTGTCCTCTGGTCATCTGCAAGTACAGACAACATCAGTGTGGTGCATTACATCAGCAAGCAAGGGGGGACGCACTATGGCCCCCTCTGCAGGGAAGTGATGAGAGTCTGGTATTAGGCTCTGGAACATGGTCTAGAACTGCCAGCAATACATGTTCCAGGCACCCAAAACGTCTTGGCAGACAGGATAAGCAGGTCACAGTCCAGGATGCACAAGTGGGAACTGCTGACTTCAGTGGTGGAAGATCTGTTTGATGGATGGAGTCATCCAGAGTTGGACCTTTGTGTCTCGTCCAGGTCCTGGAGTTTTCTGGCAAGAAGCGTTGTCCCTCTTTTGGAAGGGGAGGTTCTTGTATTCTTTCTCTCCCTTCCCTCTAATTCAGAGGGTGCTACTCAAGCTCCACATGGAAGGGTCAGCTCTGATCCTCATTGCTCCCAGATGGCCTTGCCAGATTTGGTTCCTTTTACTGCAGCAACTGGCAGTGGAACCACCAGTACCCCCGCCCTTATGTGAGGGCCTGCTGTCACAGGAACAGGGAACCTTGGTCCATCCAGACCTCAGATCGCTTCATTTTCATGCATGGTTCCTGAAAACATAGCCGTTGCCAGGTTTGGAGTTTCCCAAAAGGTGGCTGATGACCTGCAGGCTGCCAAAAAGCCTTCCACCAGGTCTAATTCTGCGTCTGCTGAGGAGGAGGGGCAGATATCTACAAAAGCTGCTCACTGCTACAAGTGAGCACAGGTACTATTACATCCACCTACACCTTGCCTGCTCCAGACTGTATTGTGTGTTTTCTGCTGAAACTTATGTGCTGGACTGTTGTGCCAAAGCTCCCCCCTGCATGTGTGAAGTTCATTTTGTCTTCACGGTGAAACACATGGACCGCAGCCAGTGAGAGGGCCGTCGACCGGGAGTCTGCATCTGCTGAGGAGGAGGGGTGGATATCTAAAAAGCCACTCGCTGCTACCGCCACTTGGCACCAAAAAAGGTTTCAACTTTAAATGAAAGGCTGTACCCACTCTGATTTATGGTATTAATATATAGAAATTAGGATACGTTGGTAGAACTTAAGTATTTTGAGATTCTGTTAAACTTTAAAGCTTATCAAGTAACAATATCTGAAACTTGCTTACTAAACAAGCAGTCACGCAGAAATATTCAATTTATTGTGTTGTACTTATAGTATACTGTATTCCAATCAGTTGAAGAAGATCAATGTTTGGGACCATGAGACCGCTCCGTTCCCAGTAAAGCAGCAGGGGAAAACTGCCATAATTGCATTATGGCTTTTGTCTACTACCTCGGGTCCAAGGCTTATTTACAGGACCAGAAGAAACATGTTCTCCAATCAATGGAGGTTATTTAATTGGGTCAAAACTCAAAATTTCTTACTTAAAGAACCACAGTTTAAGCTTTCTAAACCAATTATTTTCGGTATATCTGTGTTGCTTGCAGGAGACTTGGAGGTGAATCCCGGCCCCAAAGAAAAAAACAAGCAAGGTCTAAAAATTATACTGGAAAATGCAAGAAGTATAGTAAAAAAAAAAAAATGATTTTTGAATATGGGCAAAATGTTATGAACCAGATGTGATGGGTTTAAGTGAATCATGGTTGTCTCAAGCCATACAGAATACTGAAATATCTATGGATGGTTACAATCGTTTTAGATTAGATAGGGGAAAGAGGGGAGGTGCGGTTCTTTTATACGTTAGAGAAACACGGTTTGGGGGAAGTAGCTTTTCAAGGAATTTTAGAAGGGATTGAATGCCTGTGTGTTAAATTTGAAATATTGCAGCTCTTAATTAGTATAATATATTCCCCTCCAAAGGTAAACACTACTAAGTTTGATGTATTGGCATCAAAACTAGTATCCTTGTCAGATGGTAAAGACTTAATACTGATTGGTGACTTTAACGCTGTCTGGGGTAAAAAAGTTTTGAGATTCTAAATGTTAACTGAATAATAACTCAAAGTACTAGGAAGAGTGGGGTTAACAGTCAGGGGAGTATGTTAGATTTTATATTTCTTTCTGAGGGTTTTTCTGTTGAAAAATGTCAGATCTTGTCTCCGAATTTGGGTGATCATAATCCAGTATACTGTGTTATAACAGACATAAACCAAATAAGTGAGGGAAAAAAGATTACCCTAAAAAGAATTTTAAAAACTATCATCCAAATAACTTTGTTTTTGATTTAAACCGTATAAAGTGGGATAGACTAAATTTAATTCCAGATGTAAATTTGGGAGTTGAAGAATTTTCAAAATTTATTCTTGGAGGCTTGTAACAGGCACGCACCATTCAAAAAAATTAAAACAAAATAAAAGCACCTCCCCTGGATAAATGAATTCCTGAAAAAGAAAATTTGTATCAAGGATAGAGTCTGGAAAAAAGCAAATAAAACAAGAAGAGAGGAAGACTGGGTTAATTTTAAAATTAAGTGGAATGAATGTCAGAGATTAATTAGATTGGCAAGAAATAAATTTTACAATACCAAAATTGAGACTACCCACCATCCAAAACAATATTGGAATTTAATTAAAGAACTAGATAACCCCTTGAGAGCGAAGCCTCATATAAAAATGTATAATGATAGGGGAGAGCTCCTTGACTCAAAAGTATCTGCTCAGCTGCTAAATCATTATTTTTTAACACTGCCGGATATTGCCATCCCAGCTGGTTTACCAGTACAAACTGATCCAGTTACTAAATTAATCAACAATGAAAATTGTCCACTTTTTTATTTTAGGAAAATAAAAATTGCAGAAGTCAGGAAAGAGATCATAAAGCTAAATTTATTAAAGATGCTGTAGATATTCTGTCACCAGTACTGAATGACTTATTTAACCAAAACCTGATGGAAAATGTTTTTCCCTCTTGTTGGAAAATAGCAAAAATAGTACCCATACTTAAGGAGGGGGTGACCCGTATGATTCTTCAAATTACAGACCAATAGCTGTCCTCTCCGTTCTCTCCAAGTTGATGGAACGGATGGTGTTCGGCCTACTGTATAGTTACTTAGAAAAATATTAAAAACTGACAAAATGCCAACATGGCTTTAGGGCAGGTTATTCATCTGGCACTGCGCTTGTGGATAAAGTGGCAGTGGCCCTGGATGGGGAGTCCACGGGTGCAGTGTTTGTCGACCTGTCCAAAGCCTTTGGTCGACCACCATCTACTATGTGAGAGGATGGAGAGGACTGGGATAACTTCTAGATCTCTGCAATGGTTTAAATCATATTTGACCCAAAGGAAACAGCAAGTGGTAATAAACGGACATTTTTCAGAAGTGGGTAGTACATCAAGAGGTGTTCCCCAAGGTTCAATCCTGGGGCTGCTATTGGTTTTGTTATATATTAATGAATTACCTATTAAAATAAATAACACACAAATTAGGCTTTATGCTGATGACATAGTAACTTTAGCATCAGCAGCATCTCGAAATAGTGGCAAAACTACAGACAGACTTTGATACTTTGCAGGACTGGTTCTCCAGTTCTAAACTTGTGTTAAGCTACAAAAAAACTCAGGTTACGTACTTTCATAAAAAAACAACTAAGCTGTCTAAAAGACAGATGGAAGGTGGGGATATAATAATGAGGGATGGGGAAAAAACTAGTAGTTACAAATCAATACAAATACTTAGCTATAGAGATTGATTATACTTTATCTTTTTCAGCACATATAAATAATACAATAAAAAAAGTTAATAAAATAGGAGCTCTGCGCAGGTCATCAGGGATATTAAATCAACAAACCCGGAGGTTAATTGCAAACCAATTAATAATGCCTGTACTGGAATACGGAAGTTTGGTGTATAATTTTGTGGGTAAAAAAAACAAATTGGTCATATCCTATAACAGACTGGCAAGATTTGTTCTAAATTATAGTTTCAATACCCATCATTGTACACTGTACAAAGACTTAAACTGGGATAGTTTACCAGTACGGTTAAAAAAACAATATTCAGTATTTATTTATAGAATAAAAGACGGGATGATAAATGGAAATTTGGATTTGTCCCCTGATTGTAAGAGCTATTCTCATGTCTTAAGAGGTGTGAAGTACAGGGGTCACAGTTTTCCAAAAATGAATACGACATATGGAATTATGACATTTAAGGCACAAGTGGTGACAATCTGGATCAAATTCCCCCCTCAGTTAAGAAAAGTAACCAAATTATCTCAGTTCAAAAGAGGTTTGAATGACGTATTTTCTACTGAATGTATTTGTTTTTAAATGAGGTTTTAAATGATTGTGAAAGACATTAGTCCATTGAAATTTATAGTTTTGTATGATGAAAGTATTGTATTTGTGTGTTATTCTTGAGTGAGCACTTTGTATGTATAGTTATAAGCTATTGAGTACTTGATATCTTTTTTATATCTGATAATTTATTGTAAATTGTTTACCTTCACACAGGACAACTTTGAAAATAGGTCTTTTGACCTAAAGTTTGTAAATCCTGTATAAAAATAACATTTTTTACTACTACTACTACTAATTATTCCATGAAGTGGAAGCGGTTTACTTTGTGAACCACTTCTCAACACTTAGATCCGTTTACTTGTCCAGTTAGTCAGGTTATAGAGCCTCTGCTATCCTTGTCAGATGCAGGCCTGTAGTATTCCTCTATTGAAGTGCACCTGGCTGCCATTTCAGCTTTCCATGTACCTATTGATGGTTGTATGGTTGCCCAGTTGGCAGTGGCCCATATGTTCTTAAGAGGCATCCTACACTTGAAGCCTCCTATCCACAATCCAGTCCCAGCTTGGGATCTGAATTTTGTTTTGGAAAAGCTAACTTTGGCTCTTTTTGAGTCAGCCGCAACTTGTGGCTTATGCTTTCTTTCTTGGAAAGCATTGTTTTTGGTCGGTGTTACATCTGCTCAAATTATTTCGGAGCTACTGGCTCTAATGTATGAGCCTCCTTATTTGATTTTCCACAAAGATAGTGTGTCTTTGTGTACTAACCCTACATTTCTACCAAAGGTGGAGGGAAGCATTGCTCCACAGTTTGGATGTGCATAGAATACTTATGTACTATATACACCGCACGAAGGACTACAGGAAATCCTCTAAGCTTTTGTTTCATTCACCCCTGGGAACGAGGGTGCTCCAGTTTCTAAACAGTGCCTGTCCAAGTGGTTAGCAAACTATATTACTTTCTGTTATAGAAAGTACGGTAAGAAACTTCCTGGGATTGTTCATGGTCCTTTCACTAGAGGCATGGCCACATCTGTTGCCTGTTTCAAAAATGTGTCTGCTGCAGATATCTGTACAGCTGCCACCTACCCTGGAGTATTTATCCACACGTCCACTAAACACTAGTCTGGACATTGCTTCTCGAAAAAGTTCTTGCTTTGGCTTAGCTGTTCTTCAGGGTCTCCTTTTTTAGGCCTGTAGGCTTCGGCCACCCAGACTGTTTTACTGTCAGTACTGCTTGATACTCGTTTCATAGGTGTGGCCTGATGAAAGGGGGGATATCCTCGAAGAAGATTGAACAGTTATGTACTCACCGCAATAGTAGATCTTACAAGAGAATCTCTTTCATTAGGTAATTACGTCCCACCCTTCTTCCCATTACAGGATCCTGTAACTCTAGTGAGTGCTGTCTCCTTCTCCATGAGGATCTACTTGCTGTTCTCTGTCTCGCGTGGTTGGCAGAGCCCTAGGTTCTCTCCTCGATCCCTACAGGAAGATCCTCAAAGCATGATCTCTGGCGGGGAGCTGAGGAGGGACAGGGCTGCCCACGTCTATGTAGCAGCTGACGTCTGATGTCAACGTGGGTGGCCCCTGGTGGCCTGCTTGCAAAAGTTTCCGTGTGGTCCTAGTGCCTGGAGGCTATAAGTTCCGTAGGCATGGCCTGATGAGAGATTCTCTCAAAGATCTACTGTTACGGTGAGTATGTAACTGTTCTTTATCAAAACTGGGCCAGAAATACTAAAAATGTCCATTAGGACAAAGCAGCTGAACATTACTCTAGAAGCAGACTGCTGCACAACTCGTTACTCCTCTGTCTACCCTGCTACACTGTCTCCAGAAAACTACATCTTTCACTGGGCAGAGAAAGTGAAGGCAGACGGTCTGTGTGTTTGCATTGCTTTTTGCAATCACGCGACCTCTGCTTTACTCTGGACCTATGGGATCGCCTGAGTAAGGGCTCCTCTCAAGATTCCACGGGTCAGACTTGAAAAGTATGCTGGGGATCCCATGCCCTGGCATCCTTTCAGATAAGATGTACTAGGTACGTCTTTATGGCCATGCACTTTGTGCTATACAACACTAAAGGGTTAATCAGACTTCACAATTGTACTGTACATGGATTCAGATGTATTGAAAGATTCAAGGTCAGTTGCAGACCTCATACATCCAGATATAGGGGGTTAAGCAGGGGTGCATGTTGGTTCCCTCTTCGTGAATTCTATGACTACCAAATGTTATGATTTGTCCTTTGTCACCAAAAGCTTTTAATCCATCCTTCAGTCATCTAGTGCACACTGATGTCCTAGTATTATCATTAACCTCTTTGCTAGGTCGTAAGTGGGAAACTGACATTTTGTTGATTTATATCATGAGAATAAACTTAAAAATCAGTATGGACAAGACTACATTGATTGATTGTTTTTGGTCATAGGAAAAAAACTGGCTCCAGAGCTGTACAGTCTTTCACTTACAGTATCCCAAAATCAGCCTTGGACAAATCGTGCAGATCTTAGTCTTACTAAAGAAATTCATTTTTGTGCAGCCTTCAAGAGTTTAAGTTTGTAGGAGAATCAGTTTTGTGCTGTTTGAAAGTTAAACTCTAAGTTGCCATCAGCCATCTTGCAAGGATCAACAGTTTGGGGACAAGGTATTTTAATCACCTGAAAGAGACTGATAAAATGTATAGGGATATTTTGAAATTACCAGTTTTTACAAACACATTGATTTTATAGGCTGTGTTAGGACAGTTTTCTATTGAAATATTAATTCAAGAAAGAACCACTTTCTTCCTTCTCAGATTTTACTTGAGTTCAGTTTTCCTAGACTGTCTAAAAGAGCAAATACAATTTTGACTCCTTGGATATTCATTTCATTTTCCTAAATTTATCAAATCAATACTTTTTCCGGCAGGTTACGCTCATGTTATAATATTTTTTTTTATTCAGTTTTTGTTAACCAGGAATATCTTCCGTAAGCCATTTTAGAGATCAAATCCCTCATTAAAACACAATTTAGGGAGACTGCAATGCAAAAATGACTTAGAAATGATTAAATAATTCTAAACTTAATATCTGGTTACCTAAAAATAAAGTCTTAAACATAACTGGATATTTTTTTAAATCGTGAGGATAGATGTTTGATTACTGTTTTTCAATTTGTACTTTATAAAAGAAGAGCTTATTTTTTAAACAAAAAAGGAAAGGTGTGGACTCTACATGTTTCTTTGGAAAAACTGATGCAACATCTTATCCGCTTCTGTCCTTTTTTTTATTGATTCTAGAAATAGATACCTTGCACCTATTAGGGAATCTTTTCTTGCCCTCAGACACTATTTTAACAGAACTATTTTTCCTTCATATCTATGTTGAATACTGTGCTTCTTTTCTTAAAGGCTGAATTATAGTGACTTTTGCTAAATGTTACTCATTGTATCTATTGTTTTGTTTTTTTTTTAGGATGTTATTTTCTTAGGAGCTCTGGGCCCCGCACTCCACGTTCCTCCGGGCGCTACCCCGGACATGAGCCCCCCCTTTAGCAACCCGCGACCTATCCCTTCAAGGGCAGGGTGGTGAGGAGCGACTCAACCCACCAGAACGGGTCCATGCCAGGGAGGCGTCCTCCGGGAATGGCGGCGAGAACGGTCGTGCTGCCAGGCTCCATTTTTGGAATTTTTCTCCTGGCGGGCATGGCGTGCAATGGCGCCCAGCGACTGATCTTGGCGCTGCGCTCCGTCTGCAGCGCGCACCAGTCAGCGTCCGTCCGTCCGCCACCCCTGTCTCTGCGGCTGCGTGGTAGCCGATCCCCAGCCTCCCGCTAAGTCAGGCAAGCACCGGCCGTCTAGATCCGCCCGGAGATGAGAGCAGTCCTCCGGATGCTCGATCCATCTCCTCCCACGCCCGACGACAACCCGTGCCGTTCCGAACATGGGTGCGGCTGGCGTGCGCGAGGTGTAGAACCAGCGCCTCAACCCTCGGCGCCACCGGGCCGGCTCATTGTATCTATTGTGATGTTCCTGTTGAGCCCTATTACAGCCTATGTGTTGTATTATTCCTAGGTATATTGTGATGCACTTTGTCTTAAGTGATATCTGACTGTAACAGGATTATGGTTCTGCAGGCTAGATGTGGAATTGGGTAACCAGAACTGGTTACCCTGCACTCCATTTACATACCTGTTAACAGGCATCAGCTAATGTCTTATGGATTGCCCTGATTTACAGTATTTGGAAGTATACCATCCGTGTTGCAGATTCAACGTATGTTTGAACGTATTTAAGTCCTTTGATAATTGCTTTTCATGTATATTTTGATGTAGATTTTAATTAAATTTTTGTATAACATTTATATTGATGTACATGTTTGCATATAGTTTCAATGGACTATTGGCAGATTAATGAGCTGAACTGCCCTCTTGCACTAAACTCTATCTATAGATGCCTCCATGATGGGATGGGGAGCCCATCATGGTCAGGAGGTGGTGGACAGGACTTGGTCCAGAAAGGAATCCTCCAGGCACATCATTGTCTTGGAACAAGGCCAATTTGCATGACACTTAAGGCATTCATTCTGCTATTTGCAGATCAGACAACATACAGAGGATAACACTGTAATGTTTCGTCTGAACAAGAACGTGGTGCCAGGTAATCCAGACACCATTGAGAAGCCCTGACCTGTGGGAAGAAACACAACATTTCTAAGCACGGCACAGGGGTATTAACCTAGGTAATGCAATAGCTGATGCATAACAGATCAAAATGGTAGGGAATAGGTTAAAGGGCACGATATTAGCAACAGAAAATGGATTGTATTACTACTGTGATGCATGATTGTGCAATTGGTACATTCTGCATACCTCTGTAATGTGACTTTTCTTGACTATAATAAAAATGAGTTAAAAAAAAAAAAATAAATAAAAAGGAAGCCCTGACCTTGTGGAGAATATCCCTTACCCCTTTCACTCACTGCCATGCAGTACACCCATTTGGTGAGCTGAACTGTATGGGGGAAAGTCTCAGTATTCTGGTGGCTATCACTCATAAGTGGTCCTGAATTAGCATATCCTGGGAAGTATATTTGAGAGTGGGAAACTCTCCAGTTAAATCTGAATTCCTCCTGGTAAGAGAAAGCTTCCCACGTTCTGTCCAAGGGTGCCAGAAAGAAGAGCCCTATGGTGAAGTACTTTCCAAACTGGCAAGGAAGGTTACTGTTTGCGTTCCCACTTCTACAGAAGGTCATCCTCAAAGTTTATCATGTCCGACCATGGGTAATTCTAATATAGCTGTGGATTGGGCCAGGCACAGCAATCCCTTTTGAGCCTGCACAGTTTCAGGGCTTTGTTGATGACCTCCAGGTTGAAACCAGTAAGAAGTATGCCGGCCCAGTGGCGCTGAGGGTTGAGGCGCTAGACGCCACACCTCGCGCTGCGCCGGCAACCCGGGACCGAGGCGGACTCGGGTGGCGAGAGTCGGCGGGGAGGATCGGCGTCCCAGCGGATGCTCTCACCACTCAGGGGTGGAATTACCAGGCGCATTGCGCTCTGCATTCCTTCCATGGCGGTGGAAGCACCGGCAGAGGGAAGGGTGGAGGCTCTTAGCCTGTCGAGCCAGGGAGGGGCGTCTCGGCGCATGAGGGTCTGCGTCACGTGAGACGCGCTACCACTCGGGACGTACATCCCTAAGCGCCAAGGCGTCCTGGGGGAGTGGGGCGTCAGGGGAAAACGGAAATACCCTCCGGCAGCCCTAGATGAAGTCCGCTTCTAAGTCACCGGACCACCTACAGGACAGACCCCAATGTGCGAGAGAGAGAGGAGGATGGGCACTCTAGGGGCAGATCCCTAAGGTAGGTACCGGGGAACATGAGCGGACGGAAGGAGGGGGCACCGGAGGCAGTAAGGAGGGATAAAGATGAAAAAAAAAAAAAAGAAACCAGTAAGAAGCCATTCTAGCTTTCCAGTGGAATTGTGATAACTCCCTTGGCCCACATACCTTTTTTGTGTCTTAAAAGTCGATCAGACTGCTTAGTCCCTTGACGTTAGCACCCAAAGTTCCAGTTATGTGAACTGCACTGCTTTGTTTGCACATCTTCAAAGTACTTTGAAGTTGATTTAGATTTTTTCACTGTTGTAAACTTCTGTGATGAAGAGATTAAACAATTATCTAGTAAAACATTATGATAAAACCTTTTAAAAATACCATTACTATATTTTCTCCCCAGTGCAGTGCTTGTGAGAAGTAGAATAGACCAGGCCCTCCTTCAGGATCATAAGCAGCTGTGTCATAAGCAAAATGAACATGCCAAAATTCAACTCCTGTCTGGTCCAACTAGAGTGGAGCTTCATTGATGCCATCCCTGTTACTGATGCAGCCCTAAAATTCTTTGTAATGAAATTCACAACTGCCTGCAGTAAATTTGTACCCTTCAAAAAGCGCGCAAAATACACCCACTGGTTGGATCACCTTGGAACTCCTTGCCCTCATTAGAAAGAGGGATAATCTGTGGGCACTGGTCAAGGAGACTAGGTCCCCTGGCCATCTGCAAAAATATTAGGAAGTCATGTATACTGTAAATGCACTATTAGGATTTGATTGTCCAAATCCAGCTACAGCAAGGCCCAGCAGACACAAAATTGGAGCAGTGGTAAAAGATTTTGGGAGAATGATCAGAACCTCTTAGTAAGAGTGACAGAACCTCACCAAAAAATGCTCGTGGTTGAGGGACATGAGGTACTTGAGCTCACCAAAATTGCCAACAAATTCAGTGTTGCATTTACTGACCTTAGCTGTGTCGTTCCCCACTGAGCCAACCCTGCCCTCCAGAGGAGATCCTGTTCCTGTTGACACACAACAACTGGACCTGGAGCCAGGATATCCTAAATTCTATTTTAAACCTGTCTCAGTAAGGGGACCCCTCTGTATAATAAAGGTGTTTGGTAAAACCAGAATCGTGGGTGATTCAGTTTGCCCTGGTTATCGAAGAACTCTCCTGACCCATTTCCAAACATTTCAGTTTCTCTCTGTGCGACTCCCAGTTCCCCCAAAAAGTAGAAATCCATGCTGGTTACACCAGTTTTTAAAAGCGGTGACCCTAACCTTTCCAGTTACAGCCAATTACCATACTCTTCCCCTCCATCCAAAGCCCTTGAGAAAATAGTGTCCAATCAGCTTATCTCACATCTTGAACGATATGAAATACAGTGTCCCCAACACCATGAATTTCGGAAAAAACATAGTACCAATACAGCACTGATTAAGTATTCCAGTTTTGTCCTTGAGGCACTTAACAATGGAGGCAAGGCTAGTGCCATTTATATCGATGTACTTTTCTTTGCAGGTAATGCTGTTTTCAAACAACATGAAGTCTTGCTATATTATGACTTCTTGCAGTTAGCCACAGCACTTGAACTGCCCTGGAGAGGAAAGAGTTAACTCCATAATGAATGGAGTTCTCAGCGCGAGCGCTTTACTGAAAGCTCTATCTGGCTAGTTTCAAACTGAAACTGTCAGATTCTTTACTCCGCCCTCACAGTCGCTCCGGAATCTCTCCTTCAGCTCGGTTCATTTCTCGGTTAAAACAAGTAATTCTCGGTTTAAATAAACCGGGAAAAGTATTTATTTTACGCGTTTGGTTCAAAGCTCTATCTGGTAAACCGTAAGTACAGGTATTTTAGTCTGTGTGGAAAATATATTTATCGGTTCGGTTTGAACCGATCGGTTCTAGTTAAAAGGCGTTTAAAGTATTGTATGGACATTTAGAGTGCGGTTCCGGTTCTTATCGGTTCTAAAAACCGAACTTTTTAATTTGTTTTTCAAATACCGTGACACGGTTAGGAACTGATAAGGGTGTCTTGCCTGGCACTGCCATTAAAGGGCAAGTTTTGGTTGAGCTGGCATTATGTCTAGAAACCCAAAGAAAAACCGGGCCTGGGTTTCAACACTGTGATGCTTGTGGGGAAGCCTTTGCCAAGGCTGACCCACACACCACATGTGTTTATTGTCTGGGGTTTGACCACCTCCAGTCAGACTGCCAGATTTGCAAGAATTTTCCTGCAGCCACCCTGGAAAAAAGATTGGGCAGGCTCAGGGCGAGAGGCAATAAGTCCGCTGACCGGATGGCCAGCCGGTCCAGTGCCCACTGGACCAGAGGAGTGCCCTCTGGCCAGGCGAGACTTCTCCGGGCAAAAGAAAAGCTGGTTCTGAGGAACCAGCCTCAGTAAAAAGTCTAAAAATCAGCAGGTCTGGAGTACAAAATTGCCTCTCCAACTGCTGCAGAGATAACAAAAGCCATACAAATTGTCCAGTCACTGTCTCAGGGACCGTCCGAACCACCACTAGCTGGTAAAGGTTGGTTCGTCCGTCCCAGTGGTTCAGGAGTATGATGTTGAAGAATTTTATGAACCACAGGGGGGAGGAGGATTATGAGCAGTATGTATGTGGCTGGGAGGGTCTGGATGTGCCCATTGAACCGGACATCTCTCCAGACAGACCATTGGAATCTCCCCCTATGCTGTCTGAGTCCCCATCTCATTTCATTTTTTATAAGAAGTTGCTGAAACCCTCCAGCTTCCCTTAGAAGAGGCTGTGGATGAGCAAGAGGAGCCTGATTATGTTGAGATGATGGATATTCCAGAGTCTAGGAGATTGTCTATTCCTTTGCATAAGTCATTTAGGAAGCAAACAATGAAAATTTTAAAAATCCAAATTCTCTGCCTCCTGTCGATAAAAGATGGACAGGAGGTATGCATATCAGGCCCTGATACAGACTTCCTTTCTGAGCAGTGTAGTCATGTAGGAGTGGTACAGGCTGCAGCCTGTGACAAAGCTAACATTCCCCTGCTTCACATCCTCCTGATAAAGATTCTAGGAAGACTGATGCCATGGCAAAAAGCAGTATATGGCAGCCTCTTTGGGACTCAGGCAGGCAAATTATATGGCTTATGTAGCTAGATATCAGAAATCTAGATGGGATACAGTTATGCAGTTAGCCAAGCAGGCCCATGGCCAGCTGGCTAGTGAATTGGAACAGGTGGCTGCTGATGGCATTGAAGCCTCTAAAGTTCAATTTCATGCTGCTGTTGATGTTAATGATGTTTCCTCTAGGGTCATGGCCACTTCTGTAGCTTTCCGTAGGTTGGCATGGCTCAGGTACACTAATCTGTCACAGGACACTCAGTCAAAAGCTATGGATTTTCCTGTGGTAGGAAATTCTCTGTTTGGGGAGCAGACAGAGAACTATATGAAAAAGATGGATAAATACAGAACTACCTACAAAAGTGCCCAGGCCAGGAGGCGGCATGCCACTCCACAGAGGCACGCCCAGAGGTAGGGCAGGCCTTTCCACAGGCCTTTTATCAATCCCAAGCTTTCTCTGCTTATGCTCAGAGGGTTTTTCAGAGGCAGAGGCAGGCAGGCGCAGGCAAGCCGTCCCCACCCCTCAGCCTAAGGCATCTGCCAAGCAGGCACCCTGATGGGGTGCCCAGGGCCATTCTCCTGTACCAGTAGGGGCAGATTGGCTTCCTTCAGTCAGAACTGGGTGTCCATAACCTCGGACAAATGGGTTCTGGAAGTGGTAAGCCAGGGTCTGGTTCTCAGCTTCAAACATTTTCCAAAGATGAGGCCAGACACTTTCCTACAAGCCCCTAGAGGCCCTTGCCCTGGAGGCAGAGGTCTCTGCCCTGTTAAAGTGCAAAGCAGTGGAAAGGGTTCCTCCCTTTTACCAGGGCAAGGGTCTGTACTCCAGATACTTCCTTACACCCAAAAAGACAGGAGAAATGCAGCCCATCCTAGACTTAAGGTATTTGAACAAACACCTTTTGAAACCAAAGTTCAAAATGTTAACTTTGGCAATGATTTTGCCCTCACTGAGGCCAGGGGACTGGCTAGCCTCCCTGGACCTCAAAGATGCTTATTTTCATGTATTAATCAGCCAGGTACTTACTTTCATAGGTGCAGAATTGAACACAAAGCTGGCCAGGGCCTTCCTCCCCTTGGAAAGGGTAGAGAAGTTGATCGCCCTGGCCTCCTCTTTCACCCTGCAGGTCTCTCGACCAGCAAGACACTTTTTGCAGCTTCTAGGGCACATGGCTGCCTCCACAGCTGTAGTGCAGGGAGCAAGATTCCAGATGAGACATTCAGTTTCATTTGAGGGCCTATTGGTCCCAAAGGAGGGACCCCCTTGCCAAACTGGTTCCTGTGACCCGAACTCTGATCCTAGCTCTTCAGTGGTGGCAGGATCAGAGCAATTTAAGACAGGGGGTCCCCTTCATTCCTATTTCCCACTCCCTCACCCTCACTACGGATGCCTCCCTCCTGGGGTGGGGAGCACACTTGGGCGACCTCTCCACACAGGGAGTGTGGTCCCCTCAGGAATCTCTGCTCCACATCAACTTGCTGGAACTCAGAGCTGTCCTTTTAGCTCTTCAAGCTTTTTCTGCATCTGTCCAGAACAAAGTAGTCCAGGTCAGAACAGACAATACCACAACAATGTGGTACATCAACAAGCAAGGGGGCACTCGGTCGTCGGCCCTGTGCACCGAGGCAATGAAGTTGTGGTCTCTGGCCTACTCCCTGAACACTTCTCTAATAGCAGTTCATCTTCCAGGGAAGGACAGTGTCCTAGCAGATGCCCTCAGCAGGATTTCTCAGGGCCATCACGAATGGTCCCTAGAATCCCAGTGCTGAGAACAGTCTTTGCCAGATGGGGCACCCTCAGATAGATCTTTTGCAGCCCCAGACAGCCACCAACTTCCACTGTTCTGCTGCAGGCCCCCAGTGATGGGCTCAGTCCCCCTGGATGCCCTTCTGTTGGATTGGGAAGGGAAGTTCCTGTATGCCTTCCCTCCCTTCCCTCTTCTTTTCAAGGTGTTAGTAAAAATCAGATCCCAACCTTGCAAAGTGATTCTGATTGCACCAGACTGGGCCTGGCAACCCTGGTACCCTCCTGCTATCACTGACAGTCCACCTTCCCTGTACCTTCCAGGATTCACAATCTGCTGACCTGTGCCCAGGGAGAGTATAGTATCCGAACCTCAAATCCCTCAACCTCAAGGCATGGCTCTTGAAGAGTTAGAATTTGCTGATTTACACCTTTCTCAAGGTGTCCTTGATATTTTAAAGGCCTCTAGGAAGCCTTCCACTAGAGCCACTTATAATTCCAAGTGGAAAGGTTTTCCATCTGGTGTTCTGATAAGCATATTGTCCCAGAATCTGCTGATTGCCCACTTTGCTGGACTACATGGTCCATCTTAATTCTTTGGGCCTCAGGCCAGCTACCTTAGAGTCCACTTGGCAGCTGTCTCTGCTTTTATCTCCTGCAGGAAAGCCTTCCTCCCTTTCTTCTCACCCTGTGTTTTCCAAGTTTTTAAGGGGTTACTTCATACTAACCCTCCTTTTCGGGACCCAGCCCCTGCCTGGGACCTTAATGTTTGCATTGCTCAGTTAATGCAACCTCCTTTTGAACCCCTGTCTTCGGCAGACCTTAAGTTCTTAACTTGGAAAACTGTATTTTTAGTGGCCATCACTTCTGCTAGACGCATAAGTGAGTTACAAGCCCTTTCGGTGAAAATGATTTTATTTCTTTTCACAGGGATAAGGTAGTCCTCAGGACTAACAGAAAGTTTTACCTAAAGTGGTTTTGGTTCCATCTTAATCAATCCATCTCCTTCCAGTATTTTCACTGAGCACTCTTCCTCTGGTGAAAGGAGATTGCACAGTTTGGATGTTAAGAGGGCATTGAGTTATTATCTGGAGCTACCAAGGGTCACAGGTTGAATCCACCAACTTTCTCACCTATGGTGAGGTCGACAAAGGAAAACCTGCCACTAAGAGGATAATTGCCAGGTGGATTGTCTCTTGTATCCAATTTTGCTACCAAAAACTGGGTGAGAACCCCCTCAGGATTGAGGGCCCATTCTACCAGTGGTACAGCTGCATCTCTAGCGGCTGCTAGAGATATTCCTATTTTGGAAATCTGTCAAGCTGCAACCTGGAAAACAGTTCACACTTTCACCAAGCATTACTCCATGGATATCCAGGCCAGGAGAGATGCTCGGTTTAGCACAACCGTGCTTCAGACCTATTCCTAAATGGTTCTGGCCCTCCTCCTGGAGGTACTGCTGTGTAATCTGCAAGAAGTCATAATATAGCAAGACTTCATGTTGTTTGAAGAAAAAATTACTCACCTTAGTAATTGTTTTTCTTCTAATGGAGTCTTGCTATATTATGACCACCCCAACCTGCTCTCAGAACTTCTACTTGGGTAGGGTGTGGGCAAATTAGTGCAAGCACTGTGTCATGCCATTATAGGTGTTTTTTCCCCCTTTTCTTTAGGATTGGGGAAATTAGGTACTACTGTTATTGATGTGTGTGTTGGCCCCCCTCCTGGACTTGAGTCTTTGGGGGAGGGGGGTCTAGTAGTGCTTGTCAGGGGTGATATTTGTTGTTGTTGTTGTTGTTGTTACTAGTAGGTAGCCATTTGGCTAGCGTAGGGTACTTTCCACACAGACTTTTAGTGAGTGTTGGCTCCGTAAAGATCTGACAGTTTCAGTTTGAAACTAGCCAGATAGAGCTTTCAGTAAAGCGCTCGCGCTGAGAACTCCATTCATTATGGAGTTAACTCTTTCCTCTCCGGGGCAGTTCAAGTGCTGTGGCTAACTGCAAGAAGTCATAATATAGCAAGACTCCATTAGAAGAAAAACAATTACTAAGGTGAGTAATTTTTTCATCTATTCCAAGAACTCTAAACTTAGCAGCCTTACTTCTGTCCTTCAGCGTAATCTTGAAGCCCATGAATGATGATTAATCCAAAACAAACTGGTTCTAAATTACTAAAAATCTGAGACAATGCTCTTCACAAGCCCACAAACGAAGAAAAAGGTACCCCCCCACCCCAAAATCATCTGCAGTGACCTGGGACATATTCTTGAACAGGTGGAAGCCTTTAAATATCTCGGGGATGATACCTTGTCTTTTGTTCCTCCACGTTGGTCACCTAGTGTCCACAGTAAACAGAAGATTGGGAGCCTTGTACCGTAACCGGGTCAGCCTCACTGCTGATGCTAGATACCTCTTAGTGGCAAGCTCATTATTGTCACTTGTTGACTATGGGCTCGCTGTCTGTGCAATTGACTGTGACTCAATTCTTAGAATAAATCTGATCTGTCATAAGGCTTGTTGCTTTTTACTTGGGGCTGAGAAGCGCTCCCATTGCTGCACCCTCTACACTTAACAAATTGGTTATCCCAACCTAGCAGAATTAAGTTCCAGACATGTCTGCTAGCCAAGAAGGCGCTACAGGGCCTCACCCCCACCCCTGCCCTAGTTCACTGCTTCTGCTCTGTTTTCAATCTCTGCAACTCCAGGAACATGGCTTGGAATGCCTCTGAATTGTCTTTTCACCATACTCAGCTGAGCAAGCGTTCATTCGCTGTTAGGGTAACTGACTGGTTAAATGAACTGCCTCATACCTTGCTTAGTCTGCCCAATTTTGACCAGTTTAAGAGAACACTATGGGCAACCCATGCAGCTGTAACTGCTAATCATCCTAACGAAGTCCCTTCTGTTACAGAATTTGAACTGTGTCAGACTCTGGCTCTGTGGCCATGTACCATTACTGTGCTTGTTTTACACTGTTTCTATGTACCTACCATATTGTAAAATTGCATGCAGTTGTTCTAGCCTATTTATTTGTACTTGTTCAAACTATATTGCCTGTGTTTGACTTCATTCCACTGGAACTTAGCTTATTGTGTTTGTTATATTGCATTGTAGTCTCTGTTATTGACGTGGAACTTTTGTAAAAGAGCACTTATGCTTGTAGGTATTCTCTGAATTTTCAATCAGTCAATAAATAAATCTTTGATTGCTGATCAAGTAATAAAGAAAAATTGAAAATGTTACCAGAGTGCCATAGGAATTATAATCCCTGTTGTGCTGCCACCCATAAGAGTATATACACAAACTAAACTGTTCTAATCCCCCCATCCAAGTTGCGGAGGCAGAATGCAGATTGTTGAGACAGATGTTTGATGGTGGAAATGGAGCTGACTTACTGGCTTGTGACTTGGTTGCAGCAAGGCATATTGCCAGTCAAGATAGTCATTCTGGGTCATGAGTGGGTGCTGTGCCCGGAAGTCTCCTAAACCCGCCTTACCCAATGGTATCTCATCCCCTTCTCTCTGGGCACAGTGACAATATCCTGGTGGTCCAGTGGATTCCCCTCCTGTCTCCCCATGGTTCAAGGTTTTATTGATCAACCAAAGGCCACTACAGACATACAGAAAGGTAAAAAGTTTTTCATGCTCTTATAAATAATATTACACATAATAACAGTAGACCAAATGACAGCAATAAAAGCAGTGAAATAGACAATTGTTCCCCTTTGTCTTAAGACTGCACTTAAATAGTTGGTCAGTAATTTAGCATTGTCAGTTGCCACTGGATTTAAGAGTATGTACATGAGATCCAGTGAGGCATTTGTATAGATTGACATGTGATTAAGAACTTATCTCACCACATCTTGTATAGTGGACATTAAAAACTTATTTTCAACATAACCTGTATTGCAGCAACATTCTAAGGATAGTGGGGGATGCGTTTTTTTTTTTCTTTCTGAAACAGGAATTCCATGTGTTTAAAGGGACACTGTCAACCTTTTTTGTATCATATTATTTCTAGGTAAAACCCCGCACTTTGTGATTGCTTACATTCTCTAAAATTCATTGATGTTGCTGGTTGTTTAATCTGCTTCCTTGTTTATTAGAGCTGAAATTCAAGGAAATATACAGTAGTGATACACAGCTTTGTTTTGCTCCAAATTGTTTACCTAAGCTTACTGCATACTTACTGAACATTAGAAACTCCCTCAAACAGTACAGCCACTTATGATACAATAGTCGCATCTACTCCACTGCATAATGAGTAGCTAGATGGTGTTTTTTTTTTTGAGGGGGCCCTGAGTCCAGAAAAGATGATGTTGTAGTTGGACAAAAGCGTAAACAGACATGTTTTGGTGTGGTAACACCAGTTTGGATGACACTAGTTTTCACTTTTTAAAAGGAGAAATTAGTCTGACTCAAACAACCAGCTACATCAGCAGTCTCTATAGAATCATAAAATGTGTTTTTTAAGCTAGGGACACTTTGATGTCAAATGGGGTTGACAGTGTCCCTTTAACAGGAAGAATATCAACCCAAATAAGGGTTATGAGACTCCTTTCATGTGGATCAAGTTGCATCACTAAATATGGTTCACACCTATGATGAATTTTATCTGCAAACCAAGCAAAGAGATTAGAAGCCGTTATTAATGCAAGATCTTTCTCTTTGAAAATAACAAAATATGCAATCTTGGTTGGAGTTGTCTTGGGCTTCTTGCCAACCCCGTCATCCAGATGGAGCACCACAACACCCATTACTGCTTGGCTGTAATATGTGGTGGTGGTGGGGAATAGGAGGCAGCAACTGGACTTGAGAGGGCCACAGCATTTGTATGAATTGCTCAGTGAGCCATTTGGATGGCAACCTCTGCAGCCATAGCCACGTGTTCACAATGCTGATGTCAACCACACTTGAAGGGGTTGCAACTCTTACTGAGCCTTATAGTCATTTTTGGCACTAAATGGTCGCAAAGACCACTGAGCACTAATATTTGCAACTGAGAATGATTCCTCGATAGTTTAAAGGAGGTAGTTAAGATTTCCATTTTGTTTAATTTACAATTTATACCTCTCCACCTATGACTTTAACTGTCCCCGCTGTTGCCTGTTGAGTGCCTGGCCTATGCATGATTGACACCTGATGGCCCTGGACTTCCTATGGGCAGGGCCTAGGTCAGCCTTAGTGGCCACAGGAAACATCCATACTCAATGTCAGAAGTGTGGGATGGGGGCAACTATAGGCAGTGCCAGGCCGTGATTCATACTAAGGTTCTTACTAAGGCAATTAGGAGCAAAGAAGGCATTAGTCCATAATAGCTCCTCTGGTTTAAAAGTAATACTGCAATGGTGCTCCATTTAGGATATAGTCATCCAGTCTAGCCTTAAACTCCGTCTTATTTTTGCTTGAAGTAATGTCCATAGGCAGTCTATTCCATGGGTGTAAACTCTGAGTATAAAAATATTTTCTGATATTAGTGTTACACTTGTGCCTGGTAAATTGCACTGGATAACCTTGAGTTCCTTCACTGTCATTTTTAACTCTAGTTGCAGCTTATTTATTAGGTAAGGGTCTTAGCAGATATCATATATAAATAACAAATCTCTTCGTCATAATTTTGGTTGTTCTTCATTGAGCACACAGACAGTAATGTGGGAGCAAGGGAACTGTCTGTCATGCTGGCAACCAGTAGTGTTTCTTTCCCTTATATGAAGACCCTGCTTCCACCTGTAACATAATTGTGTCGGTTACATGTTAAAATAGACACTGCAAAATTGCGATTGTAATGATCGTGCGGTAAAAATGGCGATCATCACAATCGCGATGTAGCATTATAGCACATCATTTTTAGCCTTATCGTCAAAATCTCGCTGCTATTTATAGCTCTGTATACTCAGAGCCAGTAGCCTTTTCTTTCCTTTATCCACTTCATGTTATGAAATCCACTTCAGTTGGAGGGGGGGCTTAGCTGGAGGGGGGCTTAGTGGGGTTTTTCACCTACAGCTTAAATTATGCACAAGTTTAAGTTAGACAGCTAAAATTAATTGTATGACTGCAGACAGATGATAAGCAGGATCTAAAGGTTAGACAGCATTATTTTTTTTAAGCAAGCCAAAACAGAGTAGCAAAATCTGGAGCTAAAATTAAGCAGTGTTTTAAAATTCAGTCAAATTCAATCTGAGTCTCAGCTGAAACAGAGTTTTGGCCAGTCATTGCTCAGCTGTGGTTGATGGGCGATTTCAATTCAAAGAGGAACGTACCTGGTGCCGTGTCTTTGGGGGCGGGGGCAAAGATTAGGGCGGCAGCTGCTCGGAGAGAATGAGGATCTGGTGTGTTGTCTTGGGTCCGATACCGTTAGCGCTATTATGTGTGGTTGCTTATTTTGTTTGTGATGTGACAGGAATTTTCGCTATATGGTCTGTAGCACTATATTTTCAAATCGCTGTACCACCTATAGCTATATTGCCATCGCTATTTTGAAGTCGCAATTTTCATGGGATACCAATTATATCTGTCCTCCCACAGCACTGGCCTCCGGTATGGGAGGCAGCATAGGGTCCCCCACAATATCAAGGCCAACCTGATGCATTTACAGGAGGTAGATGGTAGTGAAGTGGGTGGACAACACCCTGCCTCCCTAGTTGAGGGTTTCTGATGTTCTGAGCAGTCATTAAGAGAGCAGTATTTGTTAGTGAAAAAACTGCATCATGTAGTTTTTTTTTTTTTTAATGACGTGTTTCTGGTAACAAGGTAAATATATCCATTTTTCATGTCTGCGTTTTTCATTCCTGAACTGAGATATTTGGTTTTGAAGTGTTTAAACATAACTACCATGCCCACTATGAATACATTTATTATATTGGTGTGGTGTTGGGGTATTTACTATCAGAAATGTGTGCAGACATCTTACTAATATAGCCACAGTATGTACCCAGCATGAAAAATCAAAATGCAACCTTGAGGAAAGAGGTTTTTTTTTTTTAGAAAATATTACTGGTGACCATCTTTAGTGATGTATGCCATTCCATTAATTATAAAACTAGTATTAAGTTGTTTTAAAAACACCAGAGATGAATAAAAATATACTGGTAATGAATCTGATTATGTCGGAAACGCAGTATTGTTAAAACACTGTGAGAATATATATTTTTTTGCTAACAAATACTGCTGCTTTAAAAAGCAAACTAAATAAAAAATAATACATAAAAAGCCTTGTCATTAAACTACAGATGGAATGAGCCCTGGGTCTTAATTTTCACAATGACTTGCGTTTTGTTTACAATTTCTGAAGGCTACATCTGAATTTTGATGTATATTCTTATGGAAATGCATGCCTCGTTGTAGATTCTAAAGGCATCTACTAAACTCACAGCTTCCATTTTAGTTTGGTACTATAATTTTAAAGTGACTGGACTGGTATTTATTTTAAAAGGAATAATAGTTATAGTTAACATTTAGCAGGCTGTGCGGTAGCAGAGTGGTAGTGCTACTGCTTGCTTACCACACTTGTGACCTGTGTTTGGGAACGAGCACAGACCACTGGGGGCTTGCCGGGGAGGACTGAGCATACCGGAGACTGCTGTCCTTCGGAGAGGAGGGATGCTTTTCCTGCTGCTTGTCTGGAGACCAGTTGGGAACACCTGGAAGGGAGGGGTCGCCGCCAGATACCTGTCACCCACCACATGTATGCATATCTGCATCATTGCACATTGGCACCCCAGAGAGAAAAATCAGAAGAAAGGAGGAAAATGCCAGACGTCCAAGTCAGCACCCTTCGCTAGCTCTTGCATGATCGACATGGCTGGCCACCTAACACATTGTGGTCCTGGGTAAGTGATGGATAACCTTTTTACTTCCATGAGAAGGTCAGCGATAGGGTTGGGGGGTGTCGCCGGACAAGACTGGAATGAGCAGCAGCTATTTTGTGGTAAAATATTTAACATTTACAGTCTTGGGAAAATCTCTTGTAAATCCCTTTTTGAAATTTCAACTACTGAGAATTTCTTGCTGCCTAAGGCTAGAAAATGACTGTTGTAGAATCCTTCACCTTGCATGTTAAAAGGGCAAGGGCCATTTCTGTAAAGTCATACATGTATATCTTGATTTGTAGTGAAGTCCATTTTGTAATTTATCCCAGAGTAGCATTTCCATGTCCCTTTGTTCTGAAAGCCAAGATAATTCCTTAAAACAAAGTTCTGGTGTCCACAACAACATTTTCAGTTGATACAAGCAGAAAGAAACCATGTTACATAACATTCCTCAGAAATATGAATTTCTGGGCTTCATTTTTGGTGTTTTTTTTTTTTTTTTCCTGCTTCATCATTGTGAACGTGCTCTTTAAGAGTCTTTTCTCATTAGACTTGATCTGTTCATCTTGCTTATAACTGCCATGAAGCCATAATCCTCCTGAAGCAGAGGGTTGTGACTTCAGGATGGATATAAGCAACAGGAACAGTTGAAGGTCTTCAACGGAAAACAGTCTGCTTTCGTGCTAGTGTCTTTGTTAATTAAGAATACAGTTCAGAGCTGGCTCCGTGGCACTGAGCGATGGGGATCACTCTGGCACACTGGCGACTTGGGTTCATGCTGCACCACTCTGTAGAGGCTCCTGGTGGTGTCCGATGGAGGTGCCTGTGATGGTGTTGGTTGCCATTCGCTTGTCCGGCATCCACCCAGGCCAGCTGCTACATGTGGGTTGGGGAGGGCGGGACCAGAAAAGGTGATAGTACTGCACCAGTACACCAAATGACAGACTTTCTGACCTTTTCCACATTACTGACCCTCCATCGCATTTGGTTCAAAACCCCTCCAGCCTCCATCCACATTGAGCAGCTCCTTCTCTAGGTCACGTAGTGGCCCCCAGCAGGGAGAAGCTGGCAGTAAGGGGGATTGCAGATACAGAGGGTCTCAGATGACATTCCACTACGATGGCCAGAGGAGGCCGCCAGCGGGGATAAGCTGTTCTTAAGATGGAAGGCTGAAGGTCAAGATTGAATCCTGCCTCAGGACAAGTGAGGGGTGAGTCTGGCAAGTAGTGGGGGCACTAGAGGCCAGAAGGAATGTGGTGCCAGTGGACATGGGAGAAGCATAAACAGAAGCGGATAAAAAGAATGAATGGAGTTTAGCTTTTTGGGAGCGTGATATGAGTCCTAACAATGATGAAAATGTTATATTCTTTAGTGTGGTTTGCTTTGATTTTTGAGAAACGATGGCTGACCTATAGGCATGTATATGGGCCTCCTTCTGCATCTTATATTTTTTGGAGGCAGATTGATTGTAAGAGCTCATTCTGGATTTCTGCCATAGTGATACACTACCCAAGTTCTCATCTATGTCAACTAGTCAGACTATTTTGTGTGTGTTTTTTTTTTTTTTTCTGAATTAACTAAAGAAATTATTTGTGACTTTCAGTAGTATATCTCTGTCCCTAAAGGATGCTTTTCCCCCAACCCAAAATGTTAATATATACTGGAGGAACCTCCCCAAGTTCTAGTAAATGTTTCCCTGCCAGTGGAAGTGTTCGCCATCTTAAAAATAGTGGCTTCAGTTCTAATCTGTTATGACGATGAGAAAAACCCTACCATGTGAACTCTGTATCTAAATCTTACCTCCGGACTCTAATCCTGCCAAGTGATGTGCACATTTAAAGCAGCACTCAGAAAACACCTTTTTGAACGAAATAGATGCACACGGCACCCCTGATCCCCTCTATTGGAAATATAAAATATATTTGTTGGTACTTTGGCACTGGTTTGGGCCCTAGTCATGTACTAAATGAAATTACTTTACCACGTATATTGATCATGGCTACTACAAAGTACTGTGATCGTCCAGGAATCAGTCTTTACCATTTATTCTCACTTATTGGTCTAGGACCAGAGGCACTAGTACCATGTACTGTAGGAGCAATATAATTTGCAGCTTAGGGGACCAGCGTCAGTGCTGGTGCCACCCATGAAGCAGACTTAGTGATGTTATGCTTGTGGGTTAGCTAGTAACCGATAACTGCCCCTACCTTCCTCAGTTCTGTTTTTCGCCACTGTTGAGTGCACACCATGTGAGTGGTCATCTTAACTGCATCACAGATCCTTCTTCAGTTCACCGCCATTAGTTCGATGCCATACCCCTTGATGCCGAACCCTCACTGTGCCATCTTTTATCATTTAGGGTAGTGCCAAACTCTTTTCTGTACTTCTTCTTGTTTTTTTTTTTTCTGGAGCGCCATATCCGGTTCTGAGGAGCACGGGGCAACAAGGCTACTTGTAAGAAGAAGAAGAGTAACGGCAACCCCCATGCATCGGTGCTCCTGTGGGGGCCACATCACCATTCAGGTCCAGCATGGCATTTGTTCGACCTGCCTCAGCGCTTACCACGATATGGGTAGGTGCAGTGCCTGCTTTTTGATCTACCACATCCTTGAGCTCTTCATGTAAAGGTAGGGCCGTGATCTGCCCACTTTTGGAGGCATGCATTGCTTCAGGGATGCCATGGTGTCCCTGGGCTGTTCCATAGAGCCCATTCCCAGTACTACAGTATATGTACTGAGGAAGACCAGGGCTCTTCACTTGCTCACCTCGCCGAGACGTCAGAGGCCCTGTGGTAAGGGTCTGGTGGATGATCTGTCTTCCTTGGGGGATCGGTTGAGCATCCTTCCCAATCCATCGGCCCTTCGGGGTAGTGGACGCTTCAGGTCGTGAGGCCAAAGTTGTATGCTGGGTCTACACTGGTGGGCACCTTGTTGTTGCGCTCTGTCACTGTGTTGGCTCCTAGTACTAAGGTCAGTACCAGTGAGTGAGGTGGTGCAGACTGTCAGACCAAACCCCCTTCTAGCACCGTGAACTATGTCAGAGGAGGGAAGATCTCCAGAACCAGTTCTTCACATGCCCTTGACATTGTGGTAATTTCTTCTTCCAAGTGGCCGGATGACCAGGGAGAGGATCTTGATGTTGACCTTGGGCCTGTGATTGTCACGGACAAGGATGGAGGCCTTCCTAGGTCTGGTTCTGGGCCTTGCTTGGGTCTGGGAGCTCCTTCGAGGATGGTCTCTGTGGTCAGTGCCAGAAAAGGCTCCAGGACCCCTTCTGGCACCATTTGTGGTACTGGTTTGGGTCCTGGTACCATTCTCAGTGCTGAATCTGGACCTGGCACCATCCATAGTGCCGGGAACAGGGCCAGTGCCATTTGCTCTGCCAACTTTGAGACTCAGTCTCCTGGGGGCTTTGGCCCTTGGGGCAGAGCCTGACATTGGTGAGGAGGAGGCTAGGAACTGGACCTGCAGCCATTCCTAACCTGGAGTTGGTAGCTCTGGCAGGAGTTGCAGTGCTAGTTCAGGGCCCAGTTTCTCTCTGGAACTATCTAGCTCTGTCACTGGTGGGGATTGGGGCTGCCACATGGGACGTTTACGACCCCATTCTCCGTACCTGGGAACTTCTGTTCATTGGCATCATCTGGACCGGTCTGCAGGTGTTGCTCACTCGCAGACAGGTGAGTTTGACAGACCCTCCCCCCGGTAAGGTCCATTGAGCATTCTTATAGCCATGGCAAAGGGCCTGGCTTCTCATGATCCTCCCGCCCCCCCCACCCCAACACCCCTTCCAGGCATTTTCGGTCCTCTCGCGCTCATAACCTAGGATTAATTCAGGATAGTGGATGGTGCTTTCCAACAGTTACCACCTTAGGACTGATCAGGCTATCTTCAGGCTTGAGGCCCCTGCACCACCGCTTCCTGAATCCAGCTCCTTCTCTCCCACTTCCTCCTCTGTGGAAGAGGATCTCTCTGTCTGTATCATCTCTGATGTGGAATACTGTAGATACCAAAAGTTCTTCGCAGAGATAATGTTGGAACTTAGTCTTCAACAATTCACAGGTTGTAATACTGCTACCCTGGCGCTGTTTTCCTTGGGGAGTACAGCAGACATACCACTATCATCCCTCCGTGGCCTCAGCCCTTTTCAGAGATGTCCAGGAATGTCTAGCTCTGTCCCTTTGCCCCCCCTCCAGCCTCTAGGAACATCCAGTGCAGATATTGCACTCCCATGGGGTCTCCAGTGTTCATGTTTCCTCCATCCTTTGGGATTATTGTACTGCAGACCCCTTTGGGGCTTAGGTACCCAGTGCATAACCATCCCCCTGACACTGACTCTGCAGAGTTTGATGTCTGGAGCAGAAGTGTTTTTGCAGCAGCACACACTATGATAGGCATATGCACATCAGGCAGCTTATGGCAAGTCATACAAGGGAAAAGAAATACCATCCACGCCTTAATAGTTTCAAAAGTTTTTCATTTTATTCTTCTTTCTTTTTTTGTCTCATAAGATCCTAGTTGCATAACGTTTGGCCTTGTTAGGCTTCCTCAGGGACGTGATCTATGCATAAACATATTTACAAATTGACTAATATTTATGTTCATATCATAAACATTTTATAATTTTTTATAAAAATATTTTGGTAATAGTTGATTCATGCCACTAGAGGGAGAACGCCATCCATTTCTAACAGTTAAGTTAAAACACATTTTTTCTGAATGGTGAGGCTGTTCTAAATATCTTGTATATATATTCAGTAGTTCATATAATAACTAATGCATAGACTGGGCGACAATGTAGACCTCCTTAAGTCACTCTGTCCCGTACGCCAGTTTTCACCGTGCTACTCACTTAACAGGTTAACGTTTTACTTGTATGTTCACATAGTCATATTCTACTTATTTTACCTGTTATTAGTACTCTGAAATCATATTGCAGGTCTGTAATGTGGTGCCACATATCAATACAGTTTATTAAAAAAAAAAAAAAAAAAAATTAATTCAGCTCTTGCAAACTACAAAAATAAACCAGTCTCTTTCATCACCTTTAGACTAGCATCACCTATGTCCTGTTGTAAGCAGCTAACCAGGAGTTAAAACAGACAATTACAGGTTAGGAGAAAATAATTAGTGATTGGCACTCAATTTAAATGAGAAAAATCTTATTACTTGCTAACTCTAAACCTTTTCTTGATACTATCCACAGAAAGGATACTGATGGAACGAATATAATACTGGAGGAGTGTGGTATAAGCCTGGAGTTTCCAGGTCAGTCATATGCACTGAATGAAATAATTTACCTGTAATTAAGTAAACCATTACTGAAAGGTATGTCTAATCCCCCTTTTTTAAAATGTTGTACATACAGTACACAGACAGAGCACTACTGAGTGAACTAAATCTATCTTAAAGCAATCTTTTCATGTCTTATGCTTGTAATTCAGGTATGTACTTTGAATCAAGTTTTATTTTTCTTTAAAGGGCTAACAATTAAGTCGTATACGCTGATAAACTGTATAGATATGTGGTACTACATTACAGACCTGCAATATGATTTTAGAGTACTAATAACAGGTAAACTAAGCTGAATATGACTATGTGAACATACAAGTAAAAAGTTAACATGTTAAGTGAGCAGTGTGGTGAAAACTGGTGTACAGGACAGTCTGAGAGTGATTTAAGGAGGTTTACATTGTTGCCCGGTCTATGCATTAGTTATTATATGAACAACTGAATATATGATAAGCTATTTAGAACAACCTCACCATTCAGAAAAAATGTTTTAACTTCACCGTTAGAAACAGATGGCGTTCTCCCTCTAGTGGCATGAATCAACTATTACCAAAAATGTTTTTTTATAAATAAATATTTATTTTCATATCATAAATATTTTAGAATTATTATATTCAGTTTGTAAATATGTTTATGCATAGATCTCGTCCCTGAGGAAGCCCAACAAGGTGAAACGTTGGGCAATTGGGATCTTAAAGAAAGAAGAATAAAACGAAACACTTTTGAAACTATCAAGGCGTGGCTGGCATTTCTTTTCCCTTGTATGCCTTATCATCCACCCACCAGCCCCCAACTGAAAACTAAAGATATCTGGAGGGAACCCACATTCCTTGGATTAGTTTATGGCAAGTGCCTGTGGACGACACTGAGTCAGCTCTTAGTGTCCATGCCAGATTGCGAGGCAGCCAGGCAAGACATAAGCCTTTTTGCCCAGGGCATGAAGCTGGCAAGGCACCAGGCACGGGCATCTTAGGACACCAGCGAAGTAGCTTCCGGGGTGGTGGTAACCGCAGTTTACATTTGGTGGATGGCATGGCTTCACCTTTCATGGTTGGCACCCCTGGCCCAGAGTAGGGTGCGCAACTTGCTTTTCTAAGGGACTAAGTTTTGTTCTCCCACAGGGACAGGTGTGAGTTTTCAGGGTGCCTTCCTGCTCCCAGGCCATGGGAGCCTCTGCCTGCCCCTTACCGACTCGGGTCCTGCCGTGCTGGGCCTGTAAGGAGTCTCTTCCCTCCTGTGGTTATCCCCCACAGAGGGCTGAGGGAACTGTTTTTTTTTTCTCTCAGGGTGAGCCAACTCCTCCCTTTTGGGAAAGCTTGGTACTCTGACCCATAAGTGGGAATACATGGTGAAAATTGATTCTTGGAAGGCAGGAAAAATGTGTACTCACCATAATTGCTGATGTTCCGGAATATCTTCACCATTTATTCACACGCCTACCACCATCCCCCACTCTGCTAAGAGGCAAGGCCTCTGGGCAGCTCACCCTATGTTTTCATCTGAGTTCCTATCCTCTTGCCACTTCTTCAGAGCTTTCTTTCAGGACACCTTTGCTTTTGTGGGAAGGGGGATTCCTCCTCCTTCCCTCCCTTTTTTCCTCTTTCTTCCTCTGTATCTTTATGAAAAAAGGAAACTGAAAAAAACACCACAAATAGGGGTCCTGTCCCTCGAATAGGGGTCGTTTCCCTCCCAAAAAAAAAAAAAAAAGTGATTTTTTTTTCTCATTCCCTCTATTGTTCCAGTTCCTTTCATTCCTCCCACTCCCTCTAAGAGAAGTTGTACTCTCACCCGGGGCTATTTCTTCTGTATAACCTTTTTCAAGCTCTGCCAGCTGCAGCTCAGTCTCCTGTAAGATGCAGCCCCACCTTTCATCCTGGATGGGTAGATGGGGGGGCGGGTTGTTCCTCTCTTCCTATTGAGTCACATCCAATCTCACACTTTGGTGTCGGTCATTTTTCTCTTATTCTCATATCTGGAGTGGCAAAGAGGATACCTATATGCTTTAGCTTGCTTTCTGTCCTTTCTATCTATTCTACCTTGGCCCTTGTACTCGTACTGTACTTCTGTTGACTTTACCTTCTTAACCTTTAGGAGATTCCTTCAGGTCTCTCTCAGATAAGCTAGAGCTCCACACCAGGGCTGCTGCCCTTCTCCACCTCCCTGTACAACTTGCTAGTAGGCTCATAGTTCCGTAAGTTGGTAATCAGGTTGTTAAATTGTGCCTCCTGTATCCTTTTCCTGTCCCTTTGGGCTAGGAGTCTGTAGTCCCCTAGTTCTCTTTTTTTTATCTTTGTTGGTCCCACTAGTTTCTCTCTTCTTTTCTGGCAGATAGAATTGAGGAAGGTAGGGCCCAGTGTTGGTTTCTAGGGACATGGATATGTTGTTCATCCACACTCATTGGCAGTATCCTTGCCGCTTTAAATCTTGCCGGAAGGTCTTCAAGCTTGCTCCTCCCACCCACCCGGGTGGTATAACTCACGGCTCCGCCCCATGACGCCAGATCTTCCTTACCGCTTAGAGCTCAGGTTCCCTCCTTAACGCTCGTTTGTGACTGGTTCCTATTTCTCCGTTTGGATTTAAAAATAATATTTTGCAAAAGACTTCAGTCTCGATCCCGCGCTGCGATGGATAAATCGACCTCGAGTTCGGAGATGCCCATGCGGAGAAGATGTCTCGGACGGATCCACACTCCACGTGTGTCTACTGCTTAGGCCTTGAGCACGCACCCGCAGGGCTTGCGACCTGTGCTCATCTTTCTCGGCCCTCGTCCTCGAAGACCGTGCTGCCGATTGCAACTGGGCCGTCCGAAGCGTTCCCTCGGTGAAGTCAAGGAGGCCCGGTTGGCGGTGTCACGGCGGCGGGTTTCGGCGGATCAGCTCGAGCGGATGGTCGCCCTCGAAGAGGAAGGCGCTGGTCAGTATCTTCCTCGACGCCGCATTTATCCCGCTCTCTGGGTTCTTCCTACCGGCTTCCTTTAAGAGCTTTGTCTGTCCCTCTCCACTAAAGGGAGAAGGGCCTGCGTCTGCTGGACCTTTTCTCGGTCAAAAGAGGGACAGGTAAGTCCCTCCGTCGCTCTTGGGAGGCGGAAAGGTCCCTCTCCCGGGCGTCGACCGTCGGGCTGCCGATCGCCGCGGCTTCGGCCACTGGCCTCACGGTGTCCCGTCAGGTCAGTTGACCGAGACTCCCACTGATGAAGTCGAGATTTTTCTCGACCCATTGGACGGGCTGTCGCCTTTAGCAGCCGAGATTCCCCTCTCCCCGGTTCCCCCGGGAGGAGTTGAGGATCCCGTGGGCTCGCCTGTGCCTCCGGTTCCGGAGCCCTCGGATGGACCTTCCGAGCCGAAGGGAGTGTCGGTTCCGGCCGACACCTCCCTGCACCGACCCCGGAAATTCCGGGACTCTCGGTCTCGGTCTCGGACCTCTTCGCGGTCCAGCAGCCGTTCCCACCGTCATAAGCGGTCGGTCGGCTTTTGATAAAGCGGCGTCGCCGCTCGTCCTCGTCCTCCTCCTCGGATGAGGGGAGGCTTCGGCGTAAATTACGTCGACGGTACGAGGACCTTATGTTGCAACAGCTCCTCCTGGCCGGGAATAAGCCGACTCCGGCGCCTTCCCCGGCCATTAAGTGGCTGTCACCGGGACGGCCGACACAACCCCTCGACTTGCCCGAGGAGCCTATACCCAGGCCGGTTGTTCGGCCAAAACCAGCTGCTCCACCGATTGCGGTGGAACCTCCGCCTCCACAGCCACCAATTGGGGCTCCGACCAAGGATTCTCGGTCGGCTAAGGGTTTACCCCATCGGCTGTCAGTTACCCTCACTCCGACCGACCTCGGCAGGTGAGGGGTGGTTCAGAGCCAGAGGCAGCTCTTGAGGACTCTTCCGAGTCCGAAGATGATTCCTCCTTCTTCTCCAAGCGACTGGACTTGGAGTCTTCAGGAGGTCAGCCAATGGGCGATAGCCGTCGTCCTTCCTAGGACTGCTCGGCTCATCTCGGAGTCTGCGGGATGGAGCTCGAACCCGTTTCCAAGCAGGCCAGGTATCCCCTCCGGAGATTCTGGACAGGGGTTCTCCAGCGGAGGCCTTTCGGTGGCGAGGCCATAGTGGGTCCAGCACTGGAACTTTGGCAGCGCCCTGCTTCCTGCCCTCGCCTTGGCCAGGATGGCCAGGAAGTATCACGGTCCCCGGTTCCTTGTCCGGTTTTGGAACACCCCTCTGCTGAGGGTTGGTTACCGACAGCGTTTTCCGGTAGCGCCCGCTGCGCCAGGGAATGGACAAACCTCCTGACAAGGGTCCAGAAATTGGACTATGTCGGAAAGGTCTACGCTCGTCCTCTCTCGGCCTTGTCAGGCCAGTTCGGCCCGTCCTCATGGCACATTTTTCTCATGCCCTGTTGGGCTCCTGGATGAGGTCATCCCTCATCTTCCCGCCCGATCTGCAGACTACGGTTAAGCAGGTGCGGGACCAGGGCAAGGAGCAGTGGCCAAACAGCAGCTCAGACTGCTTTGGATGTAGGGGACTCATGTGCCAGATCGGTGGCGGCCGCGTGTCAGCTGTCGTCGGCGGGCTTGGCTGAGGATATCACCTTTCCGGATACCCAGCACAAGTTGGCGGATGTTCCCCTTTTGAGGACTGACCTCTTGACCCTGGGGTGGAAGGTCACCTGCAGAGGATCGAGAGTCCAATGCCACCTTGGACTCGGTCTCTTCGCTCAGAAGGACAAGGCGCAAACCACAGCCTAAGCCCTTTCGTCCTTCTGTGCCCCGGCCGCTGACCCAGCAACGTCAGGGCCAGCAGGCTCGGCCTGGCATCCCAAACCCAAGCCGCCGGCTTCCTCTAACAGGAGGCAGGAGGAAAGGGCCCGGGAGGTCTCGGCGGTCCCTCCTCCAAGCCTGCCCAGTGACGGGCTGAGGGTGTCGCCCCATCCCCGTCACCTTACCCCTAGGTCCCCATTGAGAGAGGCGGCTCAGCCCTTCCGTTCCGCCTGGTCGCTGTTAGCCACGGACAGGTGGGTCTTGGAAGGTGGTGGGAAGAGGGCCTGCCTCTGGGTCGAGCAGGCACCACCCTTCAGAGCCGTGGCCCTCGGGAAGCTTGGGATCCCCACCTCACTGGCGGCGCAAGTCGAGGCGACATCGCTCTCCTCCTCCAGAAGGGAGGTGGTAAGAGAGGTGGTGGACCCTCCTTCAGACCCAGGGTTTGTGTCCAGGTACTTCCTGGTTCCGAAACGGACGGGGGGCTGGCGCCCCATTCTCGACCTACACGACCTAAACAAGTTCCTAAGGTCTCGAACCTTCAGGATGGTCACTCTGGCTCAGATAATACCATCCTTGGAGCGCGTGTGGTTCTGCTCTCTGGACTTGCAGGGCCGCGTTTTTCACGTCCCTATCCGTCCGTCTCACCAGAGATTCCTTCGCTTCGGCGGAAGGATCTCTCTTGAGTTCAAGCCATGCCCTTGACTTCTCCAGCTCCAGGGTCTTCACCAAATGCATGGCAGTGGTGACAGCATTCTCTTGGTGAGGGTCGGTGTACCCTTACCTGGCGACTGGCTGATAGCAGCTCCTCCAGGAAGGAGGCGGAGTGGTCCAGAGATCTGGCCCTCCAGGTCTGCTCTCAACTGGGCCTCCTTGTCCAGGAGGCCAAGTCAGAACTCGAGCGAAGCAGGTGATTTTATTCATCAGGCGCAGCTCGACTCTCTTGAGCAGAAGCCTTGCGGCTCCAGCGGACAGGGCCGAGGTTCTTTCCTCCTTGCCCGATCATTTCTGGTTGGGCAATTGCCTCTCCGGGACTTCCTGCGCCTCCTGGGTCTCATGGCGGCCTGTACCAGCGTGGTCCGTTGGGCCCGCTGGAACATGCGTCCCCTTCAGTGGGGACTGGCCAGCCAGTGGTCTAGCTGCGATCCTTGGACCAGCTTGTGTCGGTGACACAGGGATGTGGAATGCTCTCAGTGGTGGACCGTTCCAGATCAATTGCAGGAGGGCATCCCGTTCGTCCGCCCGAGCAGCCGGTCTCTCTGTCGACCGATGCCTCTCTGATGGGTTGGGGTGCCCATCTGGGGAACACGGGCTCATGGCCTCTGGTCCCAGCGGAGTCCCGATGCCCATCAACCTGCTGGAGCTCCGGCGGTCCGCTTAGCTCTCACCGCCTTTGCTCCGTTCCTCCGGGGTCAAGTGGTCCGAGTCGGGCGGACAATACGACCATGTCACTATCTAAACCGCCCGGGGCGGGGCGCGCTCCATGCTTCTATGCAAGGCACTCCGCATTTGGTCACCGTCGCGGCCTGGGCGGATCTCCTAGCCATTCAGTGGCGGGAGCCTCCAACACCCTGGCCGATGCCCTGAGCCGGATAGGGGCTGCATCCAGAGTGGTCTCTCCTGCGGAGGTAGTACAGCATCTGTTCTCCTTTGGGGCACACCTCAGGTGGACCTGTTTGCCTCCACGCAGGACGCAGCTGAGTCTGTTCCATGCCCGCCCCCTCAGCAGGGCTCGCTGCAGGGGATGCCTCTCGAGGCAATGGACCCCGGGCCTCTTTGCCTTTCCCCATTTCCTTGATCCACAAGGTGCTTCTCAAGGCGAGGAGGGACAAGGCGCAGGTGATTCTGATAGCCCCAGACTGGCCTCGCCAGTTCTGGTACCAGATCTCCTCAGTCTCAGCTCCAGGACTCCCGGCAGCTTCAGCTCGCCCGGACCTGCTCTCAGTCAATCAGGGAAGGTGTTCCATCCGGACCTTCAATCCCTGCACCTGACGGCCTGGTTCCTGGCTGGCTAGAGTTCCAGGCTTTGGGTCTTTCGACGAGGTCCTCAATGTAGTTGAGGCGTCCCGTAAAGTCGACCAGAAAATGCTATGCCTTCAAATGGAAAAGGTTTTCCATTTGGTGTCAGAAGCAAGGGCTTGGACCCTTCCTCCTGTTCCTTGGCAAGCATCTTGGACTATTTATGGTCCCTTTCTAGTCAAGGGCTTAGGTCGGCGACCCTAAGGAGTGCACCTGGCAGCCATCTCTGCTTCCCGAGCGCGGGCCGGGAAGCGTCCGATGGCGCATGAGGAAGGTGGTCTGGCGCTTTTCAAGGCCTCGATCACATTTCCCTCCAGTGCGGAACCCCACCTCCGTGGGATCTACTGCTGGTACTGGCAAAGCTCATGGGCAAGCCATTGAACCTATGCACAGGTGTCTCTCTCTCACCTTCGTGGAAGAGCCGCCTTCTTGGTGGCTATCCGTCAGCCAGAAGGATGGGAGGCTCCAGGCGCTTTCCATCGAGTCTCCTTACCTGGTCTTCCACAGGGACAAGGTTGTCCTCGCCCCACCGAAATTCCTCCGAAGGTGGTGTCGGAGTTCTTAACCAGGTGTTGACTCTGCCGGTGTTCTACCCCAATCACACCTCGGAGGCGAATATAGGCTCCATCCTCTGGATCCTAGAAGAAGCTTCGCTTATTATAAGGGCCTGCGGCTGAAATTCGGGAGAGGTTCGCCAGCTGTTTGTCACCTCTCGCTGAAGCCGCATCTGGCAGACCTGCAGCCATGCGACGATAAGCAGGTGGGTAACCTCCTGCATAGATCTCTATAAGTTAGCGGGCATGGAGCCTCCCAGAGGGATAAGAGCTCATTCTACCCGGCCATACTGCAAGCGGTGGCTGCTTCAGGGACGTCCCTATCCAGAAATCTGCAGGGCTGCTACCTGAAGTCAGCAAACACCTTCATTACCACTACCACATCGACCTTGAGTCACGCCGGGATGCTGGTTTTGGGGCCTCCCAGTTCTCAGTCTCCTCTCTCTTTCCCAAGTAAGTATGTGGGGTGTCGTCTTGCCTCCCTCCTCCCGGAGAACTGCTAGGAGTCTGCCAATGAGTGTGGATGAACAACATATCCATGTCCCTAGAAATACAGGTTACTCACCTGTAACAGGAGTTCTAGGAATGGTATATGTTGTTCATCCCACGACTACCCGACCTCTCCCGGCTCGACGCACAACCTGAGCTTCCAGCGGCCAGATCTTGGCGCCATGGGGCGGACCCGAGAGTTATACCACCCGGGTGGGTGGGAGGAGCAAGCTTGAAGACCTTCCGGCAAGATTTAAAGCGGCAAGGATACTGCCAATGAGTGTGGATGAACAACATATACCATTCCTAGAACTCCTGTTACAGGTGAGTAACCTGTATTTATATCCTATATCCTATTTCTGTCCCTTTGGTCTAGGAATCTATAGTCCCCTCTTCCTTTGTTTTGTTTTTTTCTGTTTCACTAGTTTCTCTCCTGGCTAACAGAACTGAGGAAGGGAGCAGGGTATTAAATAAGCCGAAAATGCTGATTGGCAGTTTTGCACACTAAAGTGCTACTCATCTGTGAAAATGCATAGCACTTGGCACAGAATGGTCAGCAGAATTTACAAATTATACATATAGTTTTATTAATTTTTTCTACTGTGCTATGGACTCACTAAAAAAATGGTTAGCAGTCTACTGCTACTCATTTCTGAACATAGTTAGCATTACAACCTGTTTTGAGTAGCATTTTGCTATGCTCTACCAGTTATTTACTACACTGAAGGTAGGGGGATGGAGTTGGTTACTGGCCAGCCCACAAGAGCAACATAACTGCGTCTGCCTCATGGGCGGCAGCAGCACCTACATCAGTCCTCTAGGCTGCAAGAGACTTTGTTCCTGCGAGGTCCTACTGCCTCTGACACTAGACCCATAAGTGGGAATAAATGGTGAAGGTATTCTAGAAGATAAACAATTACAGTGAGTACATAATTTTCATTTTTCTTGCCCATGATCCCTTCCCCATGTATCTGTTATTGCTTTGTCCCTTGTATTTGACTGTTGTGTAACTAATACTCTGGATATTTTATTTTTTGTATGTTACAGGCTTTTAAATAATTGATTAGCAGTTTTTTTTTTCTTGGGACGATACTAACTGTACAGAAAGTATTTATATAGATTTTCTAGAAGTGCTGTGTTTGTTAAACACAGTGAGACAAGAGCTATGCATTTTCACAGAGATGTAGCACTTTTATGAGCAAAACGCTAATCAGTTTTTAGAGTTAAATAAAACCCTGTGTTGCATCAGTTTTATCATGTTATGCATGGTCCTATGACTGCTGTTCTTGATATTTAGTTCTTGATAGGGTATTTATGTAACTAATTCTGGCTCATGCCTGAAAAGGGGGCATTCTAAGGGCATGGATATGGTTCAGTTATCCAGACTCTGGCAGTTCCAGTAGAATGCGACGATTGGCCAGACATTTTTGAGCCAAGTTCCTCCCACTATCTGGGCGGATAATTCCCCCATCTGCCCCATGAAGTCATATCTTCTTTCTTCTGCAAGAACAGGTCACGTCCTTCACACTCTGCTTAGTATTCTCTGTGCTATAAGTAAACCGTTATTTTCAAAATTTTAAAACCTAAATAGGTCTTTCCTTGCAGTTTCCTTAACTCAGTCTCTGAATCTGTGATAGAGCGCAAGAAGCATGGATTCAGATTTTGTGTTTGGTGCTGCCAGAAGATGTCAGTCGCTGATCCGCGCATGACACATGCATGTACTGTCTGGGTGGGCAACACAACCTGACTGAGTGCCGCCTTTGACTTTTTATGCTTCCTGAGTCCCTTAAGGATAGAAAACTCTGGCTCGCACTGGATCAGCCTTCAGAATGGGATCCAAAGGATCGCTCTGAGTGCAGTGAAAAGACCTTGGGCAACTGCTGGATCTGCGGCACAGCTTGTGGCTCTTGAAATGGTAGCAGCTGCTGTGGGCACCTCCTTGGCCTCGGTGCTGTTCCCACCTGGGGCCAGCATTGGAGGGGCCTTCACGGACTAGTTCCATGATTTGTGCTGGTCCCTCCAGATTGAGAGGGAGAGCCCTGCCCACTGTGGCTCTCTGTCTAGAACCAAATCAAAGAAATTTCACAACCATTGACGGTCATGGGACGGGGAGAGAATTTGTCCTCGAGGTCCCTTGACTTGCCTGACAACTCAACAGCTGTCGGAATGCCCCTCGGCACTGGAGCAATTCAAAGGCTCATTGGCCCCGCTTGTGAACCAGCCAGCCTTGACTTCGGTCGACCAACCTGTTGAGAATTTTCTTGACCCAGCTGATCTGTTAGATGAGGCCAAGGATCCAGTCTCTCAGACCTTAGTGATCAGGTCCTTGCTGAGGAGGACGTGATTCATCTGTGACCCCCATTGAACCTGTTTGGGACAAGCCTCCAGAAGAGATCAGGTCGTTGCCCATGCCATGAGCTGTGGGCTGGCACATTTACGGTCAGCACCTGGAAGACCTCACACGCCAACAACTGGGCAATTGTTGGTCGAGGTCATGGTCGAAGCATTAGGGCTCTTGATCCCACTCGACTGGGAGGTGCCATCATTGACACTTCTTGTCCTCTTGATCCTTGGATGAGGATAAGCACCATTGGAAGATGTGTCTGTGCTATGAGGAGTTCTGGCAACAATGGGCCATCATGGGGCAGGGCAGTGCTGTACCCCAAGGACCTATGGTCCCCTGGCAGCCGTCAGTAGTTACCCGCTGACTTAGGTACCTCAGGTGCTCCTAGCACCTGCTTCTTCACTAATTACGGTGGAACAGCCACGCCGACAGTTGCTAGTCAGCACTCTGACCAAGGAGGCTGGCTTTTCAGCTCCCTGCCTGCCAGGCTGGTTGTCAGTGAGGATCACCCTGGGTGACGAGTCCCAGGAAGTCTGTGGTAAAGTATGAATGAGGGCAGTCTTTGAGGAGTCATTGGATGACTCAGATCAGGAGTCCATGGCCTCCTCTGGAGCTCCACTCTTCGACCGTGGCTCAGTCGAGGAGACCTCCACTAACCAAGAGTCAGTCTCTTTTGAGGCACTGCTCTGCCTTATTGCAGAGTCCATGTCCATCCTGCTGATGTCAGTCCAGAAGAGGGCTAAGTACCCTCTTATGGGCATTCTGGACCAGGATGAATCATTGGGGCTTGCCTTCCCTGTGGCTGAGGCCATCTTGGGACAGGCCTGCAAACAAGGAGTCCCATAAGATTGACCACTCTGCTAAAAAGGTGTATGCTGCAGCTATCCTAGGTTTCCGGCAGGCTAGCTGTGCCATTATGATGGCCAGTTATGGCCATTCCATATTGAGAATGTTTGATTGTCCTCCCCCACCTCCACCCAGAGCAGTGGATGGCTGTGGATCTCATCGGAGACCACAGTTACTTGCTGGCTAAACACTAGCTCCATACAGCCTTGGGCATGGGCGACTCTTGTGCCTGTGTGGTGGCAGAAGCAGTCTTCATGCGTCGCAGGGTTTTGCTGCACTTGTCCACCTTCATGGCAGACACCCAACAGAATCTGGCAGATGTCCCCTTTCTGGGCATTGACCTCTTTGGCCCTTGGGTGGAAGGACACCTCACAAGGATCGAGACGTCCAGTGCCACCCTTGTTTCCGTGACTGTCCCAGAAGGACAGGAAGAAAAAGCCTAAGTAGCCAGCCTTTCAGTACCATTCCTTCCAGTCACAGCCTCCCTGGCAGCAGCCCCAGAAGGGGCAGTTTCAAACTTGGTGCCCCAAAAAGCTGGGGAGTCAAGGTCCAAAAGGGGGAGGGCAGGGGTAGTGGTGCCCCTCTGGCAGCAGCCATCGGTATGCCTGCAAAAGCTGCCCAGTAATGGGTTGGGGGGGTGTCATCCATCCATCCACCTGTCCTGGAGGCAGGCTGACTTCTCTTGCCACATTGGTCCGCTATCACATTGGACAAGTGGGTGTTGGGTGTAGTGGGCAGAGGACTGTCTCTTGATTTCAAGGCTCTCCCACCCTACCGCTTCCACATCCCTCGAGAGTCCAGGGTGTCTCAGGATGTGGTGTCTGCCCTTAGGGAGGACATTGCTCAGCTCCTTGCGAAAGAAGTCCATGTCCCAGATACCGTGGCCAATCAGGGATACATGTCCAGGTACTTCCTGGTCCTGAAATGGGCAGGAGGCTGGTGCCCCATACTGGGTCTTCACAATCTCAACCAGTACATATGGAAGCGCAAGTTCAAGATAGTCAGTCTGAGCCAGACTTATACCATCCCTGAAGCAGGACTTGTGGCTCTGCTCCCTGGACCTCCCGGATGTGTTCTTCCACATTCTTGTCCACAGGTCCCACCGCCAGTACCTCTGGTTCTGAGTGGAGGGGGTCCTGTACCAGTTCCAGGTCATGCCATTCAGCCTCACCTCAGCTGTCATGGTCTTCACCAAGTGCATGGCAGTAGTACGGCCCACCTGCAGTGCCTAGTGGTCAGAGTGTACCACTGCCTAGATGATTGACTGATAGCTTGTCCATCCAGAGAGGCTGTGGCGAGATCCACAGCCCTGGCTCTCCAGACCTGCCACGACTTGGGCCTCTTAGTCAACCCACACAAGTCCGAACTGGTACCAAAGCAGGGTATCAAGTTTGTTGGGGTAGAACTAGATTTCCTGTGGGCCAAAACAAAATATCGCTTGACACATGTGTCATAGGACACTTCAACAAAGAAGATAGATGGTCGCATGAACAAAAATATTCACTTTTATTGGGGAGCTCCAGACACTCTTAGTGGACTCTCCCTGCCTGGTCTTCCTCGGGGACAGGGTTGTTGTCTGTTGCCCCAACCTAGAGTTCCTCCTGAAGGTGGTATCGGAGTTTCTCCTTAACCAGATGATTAACTTCCTACTATACTTTACCATCGTCTCTTTGGAGGCTGACCGCAGGTTCCATACTCTGGATTGGCAGAGAATGCTCTTATTATGTGGAGCATATGGCTGGGATTTGGGGACAGGCTCGCCAGCTGTTTGTCACCTACAGTGAAGCCGCACCTGGCAGACTGGCAGCAAAGTGGACGGTTGAAATGTGGATCACATCTTGCAGTAACCTCTGCTATAGGTTGTCTGGTCGGGAGCCTTCTGTTGGGATTTGGGCTCATTCCACCAGACATACCACTGCCTCGGTGGTTGCCTCTAGGGATATCCCCATACAGGAAATCTGTAAGGCTGCTGCTTGGAGGTCAGCATATACTTAGATTTCTCACTACCATATCGACCTTGAGTCATGCCAGGATGTGTATTTTGGGACCTTGGCTGTCCAGTCTGTGTTCGCCAAGTAGAGGGGCATGCCTTGCTCCTGCCTCCTGGAGAACTGCTAGGAGTTTGCCAGAGTGGATACATGAATCATGTTCTCGCCTTCAGAAGAATAGGTTACTCACCTGTAGCCATAGTTCTAGAAGTAGTTCACATCCACACAACCCACCCAGCCTCAACCTGGCAAGGGGCAGCTAAGCCTGCTTCCAGCATGCAAGAGACGATATCTTGGGATGGAGCCGGGGGATATATCCACCTGGGTGGTGGGAGGAACTTAGCTTAAAGACATCTGGCCAATCATCACATTCCAGTGGAACTACCAGAGCGTGGCGGTGAACCATATACCACTACTAGAACTTCGGTTACAGGTGAATAACCTATTCTTCTGGCCCGGTGGGCTTCCCAACTTATCAAAAGTCAAATAAAAATAAATATTGTTCTTTCCATAAATCATAACCATGTCCCTCAACTTCGTCCCTTTGAAAAGTTCATTCATTTTTGCATTCTTATTTTCTCTCTCTGTTTCTCAGCTTAAGATGCTTTTCAGTCAAGGAAAGGTATTGCCAATTAAGATGTTAGCTCTGTTGTACGTGCTGTATTGTGCATCTGTCATGTAAGCAGGAGGTTGCGTATGGTTGCAGACTATTTTCACAGTTACATTTTATTTTAACATAAGTAGAACACATTATCATTTATGGTAAAATTTTCATCTAAGCATAACTTTTATTTAACAGACATTTCAGAAATTCAGTCGCTGGCATCAGATCATTCCAATCGATCACATGACAGACCCCGCCGCAGTCGCTCACGATCTCCTGACCGGAGGTCCGAGCCTTCAGACCATTCCAGACATTCTCCACAACAAACCAGTACTGGAAGGTGAGGATATCTGTGTTTTTACTGAACAGTTGAAGGATAAATGTATGTTGAGGATAATGAGTAAAATATAGGGGATATTATGATAAGATAAACAACTGTGGCAGGTTATGATAACATTTATTTGAGGAACTGGTGATCGGGAAAAGCACACTGAGCCAAAGCTCATTTCCAGGTGTAACCTGGGGAAGGATTCATGGGAAAATACAATCTTACTTAGAAAGGGCTCTTGCAGTAGGCAGTAACCATGAGGATTGAGCCACCAGGTGCTAGGACCACATGGAAAACTTAGCTAGCAGTGTCTAGTAGGGGACCGCCCACCTGACATCACGTGATCGACATTGACCCAGCGGTATAAAGTGGGCAGTCCCCATGCCCGCCTCCAGTTATTTCCCACTATTGACCTGCGCATGTCAGACCTCGCAGAACGCTGCTACAATTAACCACCATTTTCGATAAGTATATCTTTCGAAATTCTTTATTTTCTTTCAAAAATTAGTATGTTTGACATTGGATTGCATGTCTTCTTCTACCGAATCCTACAAAAACAAGTGCGCCTGCGGCAAGCAGCTGGCCATACCTGGTATCTCCTCTGCTTGAGGCCTGACCCCAACACTGAGGACTGTTAGGCCTGCCAGAGTTTCAACCAGGCTACACGAAGATGCTGTCTTAAAGTCCTGGAAGCCTATCTTTTGAAACAAAAATTGGATCTGCAGGAGGTGCGAAGTGCTTCATCACCTGGGGGCTCTTCTGGCTCCCATTCCTCTAAGCAGAAGTAGTACAAGCGGGACAAGGACAAACACTGGGACCGGGATCTATCTCCCCTCCAGGCCATGCTCTTCCGGAGGCCCGTGACCGTGAGAGCCCTCTACTGATGAGGGAGGTGCCTCCAGCCAATCCCGTCCCCCCTTTTCAGAGCAGCCACGCCCCGAGCTGGTAACAGTTCCGGTGTGGACCTCCAGGAATTTGGAGGCTACTTCTACACTTAGGCCCTTCAAACTTCAACCAGGGTCTAAGTAGAGTGGTTTGGCTGATAAGTCATACATCGGTTCTGACTACGTCTAGACAGCCCCGGCGTTCCCTTCGGACCCTAGTTTGAGGTCTGACATCGGTCCTCTAGACCAGCGCCCACTGCTGCTTCTGCTGCAGCCACCCCAAGGGAAATCCCCCCCCTCGGGACAATCCTCCATCTCCTGTGGTGGGGCCTTCAGGCATTTCTTCCCACCCGGAGCCAGAGGTACCACCTCCCGCTGGGTCTGTCAACCAGCCAGCGCTGGGCTGCCCTACGCCGGACCCTCCCAGGACCCCCGGCTAACCAGCCCAATGAGAAGCCCTCACCGAAGGGAGGTGCCCAGGATCATCTGCCTGGGCCACCTCCCACACCTCTGACCCCAGAGGCGCCCGTCGTCCTGTCTGGGCCGACGCCAGATACCCTGCAACCTGAGCCTTCTGGCCTCCCTTTTTGCCCTCCTCCAGGTCCCTCAGGCCTGTTGTCGGGTCTTTCTCCAGGTCACCCCATGCCAGGGTACCTGACGCTGGGCCACCCTACGCCAAGGTACCCGACACCGGGCTGTCTGACACCGGGTTATCCAACGCCTGAATATCCAATGCTGGGGTACCAAACACCAAGGTACCCAATGCCAGGCTATCCACCATCAAGGTATCAATTGCTGGCCTACCCATTTCCTCCACAGGCTCCTCGCAATCCCCTGTGGACCATGATGCTCTCTTTGATTCCCAGTGGAACAAAGCTAAGCAGCAGCTAACGTCTGAGTTGGACTGACGCCAGCTGGGACACAGCTTGTATGCCGGTCCCAGCAACCCTTACTCCACAGTCTCTGTCCCCTATCAGGGTCCACTCCCCAGCTTCCAGACACACGTTGGTTGCCTCCACAGGGGATAACCGGGGTCATTTGCTGACTGATCCTCAGACAGAGGACCTCCTTCGAAGGTCCCTGTCTCCACATAGGAGCCCTTCACCAGACTATGAGTCTGACTGTTCCTCTTTCTTGGGCTCCAAGTCACCTCCACCGGAGGACCCCAAGCCTAAGGAGACTTCTAAGTCCTCCCCCCTCCCCCCGAGGATCCCTCCTTCTTGGTTATCCTCCGAAAACTTCAGGAGGCCAAAGGATGAAGGACAGAGGAGCAAGATCCCCAGAGACGGTGATTGGCAGAGCCATCTTGACCTCCTGGAGCTGACCCCCGTCCTCATTCCCTCATGGATGGGGCCACACAGCAATTTGGCCACTACCATATGGCAACAACTGTCGTCTGTCGCAGCCATTTCCAAGAAGGGTGACAGATTATACCATACTCCTGAAGGGAAAGATCACCTAATTCACCACCCCAAAGTTGATTCAGTAGTTATCAACATGGCTTATGACTGCTCTAAGCAGCCAAAGCATATGAGTACCTCCCCTCCAGATAAGGAGTTGAGGCAACTTGACGAGTTTGGCCGGAAGGTCTGCTCGTTCTTCATGTTGGCTTTGCAGGCTCTGAATTGCATAGCCCACATGGTCTGCCATCAAAAGGCCATCCTTGGCCAGCTGAAAACAGAATTCGAGGCCTTGCTAGACTCTGAGGCCAAGACCAAAATTCAGCAGACAGTCAAGACGGCAGAGATTACGAGTTGTCATACGTTATGGGCGACTTATGACGCCATTGACGTTGTCGCCACAAGTACTGCGATAGCAGTTTGTCTTCACAGACAGACCTGAATGTGAGCATCAGGTTCTGCCCAGGATGTCCAAGTGTCTATTCTAGATGCCCCTTCAGGGGATCGGTAATCTTTGAAGGGGAGGTCCAGGACATAATGACTGATCTGCAGGAGCGAGGGAAGGGTCTTTGTTCAGTGCACTCCCTCTACCATACCAGTCCTAAGTCTTGACTTCCTTTTTGCCTACAGCAAAGGCCCCAGACAAGGCAGCAGCCCACCAAGCATCAGGGCAAATGCCAGGCTCCCTTATCTGCCTCTACCACCCCGCTTGCCAAGTCACACAGAATGTCTGAGGCGGTGCTCCCCAATCCTCCCTCTGCTACTTGACTCCTGGCCTGCTGCCCTCTCCTCCACCCACAGTTCTGGAGGAGCCAGTCCAGGGCAGATTTGCCAGCCATCTGTCTGGGTGGGAGGCGATCATGACAGACTCTTGGGTGCTTTGGCTCATAGCGCAAGGTCATACGACAGAATTCATAGAGAGACCTCCAGGTCACACTCGTTTACCCGCAAGGTCACATTCTGTTCATCAGAGAGGAGATTACGGCTCTGTTGCGAAAGTCAGCCATAGAGCCAGTTCCTCAGGGCCAAGTAAGAAAGGGGTATTATTCCAACTTCTTCATGGTCCTAAAGAAGATGGGAGACCTTCGACCAATACTGGACCTCAGCATGCTCAACCTATATGTCTAGAACAAGCGGTTTTGCATGCTGACCCTCCCAGGACTGTTGCCACCGCTCCATCAGGGATACTGGCTCTGCGCCCTGGACATGCAGGATGCCTACCTGCATATCCCTATGTTCCCTGCCCACTGCCACTACCTCTGGTTTACCTTCCAGGGGGAGCGTTTACTATTCAAGGCTCTTCTCTTTGGCCTTTCCTCGGCACCCAGGGTGTTAACCAAGTGCCTAGCGATGGTGGGCAGTGGCTTTGCGTTGTCAGAGGCAATATTTGTTCCTGTACATGATGACTGGCTTCTGTCAGCCCTGTCGAGGTATGGCCTGGAGGCTTCTGTAGTGGCCACCCTGGATCTATTCCACAGGGTGGGGGTCATGGTGAATTACCCCATGTCTCACCTCACTCCTTCCCAGCACCTTCAATTCATAGGGGCAGTACTGGATACTTCTCAGGGTCAGGCCTTCCTCCCTTTAGCGCAGAAATGCTGCAGAAGCAAGATCAGCGTTTGACCTCCAGTTCTCTGCTTCCTAGGTCTTATGGTGGTGGCCATTCCCACGGTGCCCCTGGCCCAGCTTCACATGCGGGTTATGCAATGGACCCGGAGGATACAGTGGGATTGGAGGTCGGCTGACCTGGATCATAGGGTTTTGGTGTTCAATCCTATGTGACAGGATCTCCTGTGGTGGCAGGATCTGGAAAATCTCTGCCGAGGGGTGCCTTTCCCTCCAGCTCAGACACTGATGACAGATGCATCAGGTCTGGGCTGGGGAGCGCATCCGGGAGATAGCAGAACCCAGGGATCCTGGTCTCAATGGAAGCTCTCACTGCACTTAAACGTGCTTGAGATGTGTGCTGTGTTGTATGCCCTCCAGGCATTTCAGCTCCTTCTCCTCCCAGGACCACTTGTGATCCAGTTGGACAACATGTGCGTGGGCTGTTATCTAAACAAACAGGGAAGCATTTGGTCATACCCCTTGTACAGGGAAGCTGTGTGTGTGTGTGTGTGTGTGTGTGTGTGTGGTATTGGGCAGTTCAGCACCAGCTACAGCTAACTGCAGTGCATGTCCCGGGAGTCCAGAATGTCCTAGCGGACAGTCTCAGCTGCACTCAGGCAAGGGATCATAAGTGGGAACTGTCAGTCGGTGATCGAGGATATCTTCCACCTGTGGGGTCACCCAGATTTTGTTCTCTTCACATCCCCATACAATGTAAAACTACCCAGTTTTTGCTCACTCGTTCCCGGGACTGGTGTTTTTTGGCAAGATGTGCTGTCTTTTTACTGGACAGGGAGGTTTTTGTACACCTTCCCTCCCGCTCCTGCAGAGGGTTCTTGTCAAACTGCAAGTAGGAGCTCAGATGATTCTCATCGCTCCATATTGGCCTTGCCAAATATGGTTCCCTCTACTCCAGCAGTTAGCGGTGGAGCCTCCGATTCCTCTTCCCCTCTGCCAGGACCTTCTGACCCAGGATCAGGGCAGGCTTGGTCATCCTGACCTCAAGTCCCTTAAGTCCCTTCACCTTCATGCGTGGCACCTTCAGACATAATTATCTCTCACTTTGTGGTCAGAGCCGCTGAAGTCCTTTTAGAGGCCAGAAAGCCATCTACAAGAACCACCTACACAATGAGGTGAAAGAGATTTTCCATCTGGGCAACCTCCAAGGGCTGGCACCCTTTTTCATGCCCTGTTCCTCAGGTCTTAGAGTACCTATTTCATCACTCCGACCTGGGACTGTTATTCTTCTTTGAAGGTTCACCAATCTGTCATATCCGCCTACCACACTCTGGTGGAAGGTAAAATTTTGGTTCAGTTGGAGGTCTCCTGTACTTTTCTGAAGGGAATACTCCATATGAAACCCCTGGTCAGGAACCCTGTTCCCCCGTGGGATCTGAACTTTATCCTTGAGAAGTTCACTCTGCCTCTCTTTGAACTGGCCGCGAGTTGTGACCTGCTTTGTCTTGGAAAGTGCTGTTTTTAGTTGCTATTAATTCCGCTCAAAGGATTTCCGAGCTTCAGGCTCTCATGTGTAAAGAGCCTTATTTGATTTTCCACAGAGACCGGGTGGCTCTGCGTACAAATCCTAAGTTCCTACCAGAGTTTGTTTCTGAGCTTACTTTGAATCAGACTATACACTTGCCAGTGTATTACCCCGAGTACTCTAATCAAGGGGAGGCAATTCTACACACTTTGGATGTCCATAGAATTTTGTATTACTATACAAATCGGACCAGATCAGTCCGTAAAACGGATCAGCTTTTGTTTCCTTTGCTCCCAAATGGGAGGGCGCAGCAGTTTCTAAACTGTTTATCTAAATGGGTAGCAAACTGTATTCTGTTTTGTACAACAAACCCCTTCTGGGGGAAGTTAAAGGACATTCAACCAGAGGCATGGCTGCTTCTGCTGCTTGTTTCAGATATTTCTGCTGCAGACACTTGCGTGGCAGCCACTTGGAGCTCTGTCCACACATTCATGAAGCATTACAATCAGGACTGGCTTTGGACTAGTCATCCTTCAAGGCCTTCTGTCTTAATTCCTGCCTACTGCAGACCTTTTCTGCCTCCCGTGTTCAGTCTCTGTTTCACTCACACTGCTTGGAACTCAGTCCTTATGATTACTGCCTACTGCAAGAGCCCTCTCGAAGTAAAATAGTACAGTTACGTAAGAACTTACCTTAACAGTTGATCTTTGAGAGAGGCACTTGCAGTAGGCAAGGGTTTTTCCTCTCTCCTCCCCTTGGTGCTGCTTCTCTTCCTCTCAGTCTTTTCTAGTAGCTCCAGGAGCCCTCTCTTTCTTCTGTCTGACCTTTTCACAGGTCTACCGCAGGAAAATTGGAGGTGAGCGGGGGAACCACCCACTATATTCTGTTGTGCCGATGTCGGTCACGTGATATCGGGTGGGCGGCCTCCCGCCAGACACTGCTAGCCAAGTTTTCCGTGTGGTTCTAGCACCTGGCTGCTCTGTCCTTATGGTTATTGCCTACTGCGAGAGCCTCTCTCAAAGATCTACTGTTACGGTAAGTTCTTACATAACTATACTTTATATAGGCAAAAAATAACAGTTTAAATACAGTGCAAATGAATACAAGTTGGTGAAGTGGAAGAGAGTACAGACCTAAAATCCTATCACGAGATTCTGCCCCAGACATTTGTCCTATCATAATGACCTGTTTACTGAAATCTCCACAGGTTTTAATTTTAACCAGTGCCACACTTTTTAAAATTAATATATTTCTTGCAGTCATTACTGACAGGTACTTTTGTCCTGTTAAGTCAACTGGTAGCCTGCACAGATTGCTAAAGCCTAAATCTGATAAAATAGCTGCTATCCAAAAGAGTTGCTAACCAGTTCTTAGCTAATTTTCCAACTGCAGAATGTTGCCTGCACATGCCTGGTGCCACGGCTCCACTTTTAGGCTGGGATTTAAACAATTAGGGTGCTCGTTTTTAAAAAATGAAATACTTTGCAGAGTTCAGCTTGCTTTGTACTATCACAGGCAGTGTTTAGCTGAAGTTGGTCAAAACAGACCAAACTCGTCCGTGGACGAGCCTACCAGGGACTCTGCAGCAGTTTACAACTGTGAGCACGCTTTGAGCGTGCTTTGGTAATCACAAATGCCAGCAGATCAATGTTGCAGTTCTCACTAAAATGTATTAAATGGCAAATGAATTTGAGCCAGCCACTTCTCAGATGTCTTTTGGATCCAGTTATACACTGCTGCACTGGATGCAGGCACCTTTTTGAATAACCCAACAACTGTAAGTACAAGGTGGACAATGTCCCTTTAATGACTTTTAGCTTCTGAAATTGTTTATGCATAGCCATGTGGCTAATTTCATCCAAAAATGTTTTACAGTTGCTATGCACAAGGTTATATATGTAGTGATGTACATGATGTTTCTGTTGCTACTCTGATGAAATTTTGTATCAAGAAATAGGATAGCAGCCCTTTTTGAATAAAACTTTACTGGCGGTTTGTTAGCGCTCTGTGAATTAGTACATTTTGATAAAAAGTAAATGTAGTGGATGTTTGTTTCTCATACGCTTCCTTCTCAGTAAGTACATTGGCAAAGGATGGAAGGAGACGACCATGAAATGTCTTGATATGTTTTTTAGGGAAGGCAATAAATAAAGTCCTGACATAACTGACTGAAGTACGTGAGATACAGCAGTTAGTAAGGCCTCAGTGGCCATAAGCAACTGGAATTTAAAAGTAGTACCCATGAGCAGAGCAGGGACACATGACTCAGTCAGCCAAAAGAAGCTGTGATGTGAAAATAAACTGTTTGGTTTGGTATCGATTATATTCACTGCAGAACCTTGCTTCATTTTACTTTCCAGTATTGGCAGTGACTGCTTCAGATGACGCAACGTGGGGTGGGTGGGGGGTGGGGTGGCAAGCCACCAACTTGAGTGCTAAGCAGAGGGTTGAATGTTGTAATGCTAGGCCACCCACTATCTCTCTGTGGTAAAGTCTGAAGAACTTATCTGTCCTCAAAATTTCAGTGGTTTAAACAACCTGACAAAATAATATAAAATTATTAAGCAGATAAAAAATAATGCAGTTCTCCTTATGGAGGCCCACCTGTCTTAGTTGAAACACATTGTCACATTTGAAGACACTTTGGTCTGATTTATTTTCTCTTATCTCTCCCCCACACACACACACACTATTACAGATCACTACCATGAGTGACACTATAATCACCCTGATGAGGAAGTGGGTTTCAAATGCATAGACTGCTTAATGTATGTGCTGTTAAAACATGAAATCGTCAAGGGGGAATTTGGGTGCAAAAAATGTGTCACAAATAAGAAGCCTTTATCAGACTTAAAACAGTTGAGTTTAAGATTGGACAAATTGGAGCAATCACAAGAGGAAATGGAAACAAGGCTAAGGGGTTAAAAACAAAATGTTGTTAATAATGACCACACAGATATTGAGTTATCTTACATTAAGAGCAGCAAAATAAAGCGTTCTGGGGAACAGGAAATACCAGATAGTGACTGGTCTGTAGTGCAACCTCACAATAGAAGATGAAGGGGTAGCGTCATCATATCTCCTAACGTTGAACTATTGCTGTCAAATAGATACACAGTATTGCTGGGTGATGAAACTGTTATCAGGGATCAGCCCCCGCCCCCTTCAAACACAGAAATTGTGATAGACATAGAGGGGGACATTTTCAAACTGCTCTGACAAATGGAACAAGTGGATGCTCCACGCATCTGCATCTGAGATGCGCCAGCCCAAAATATTGCAGTATTCAGAAGATGCGGGGTTAAGGTGGTCCGGAGCATCTCAGGCTGAATATACCAAAGATATGGGATGGCCCAACTTGAAATGCTCCAGAGCATCTGGGCAGGACTGAATATAGCAAAAGGAGCAACCCAGTCCTTGTCAGTGGAACAGGGAAGGACTGCAGGTGGGAAATGGTGGCTGATCGGATGCTCACTGCAGAATGAGATGGTCCGGGAGCAAATCTGCAATATTCAGCCAGAGTATGCATATGGCCTCATTGCCCAAATTAGGGGCAACTCAACTGCTTAGCATCTCATTATAGGTTGCTTCACACGTCATTTGCATGTGCTGAGCTATACTTGGGCTGCCCTGCACCACACCACAGGTGAGTAACAGGTACTGCAGCCCTGGAGGTACGTTTGTTTACATTCCTCATGTTACAGCCTGTGTTGCACTGCATCCAGTGGGGCCCACATCCAGATATGCTGGAACTGTGCACATGCATGCCACTCACCTGTCAAGCATCGCCACATCCCTGCCAGTGGCCCTGTCTGCCACTGTCCTGTCCAACTATGGTCTCTGTCATGCCCCTGACATTATTTGTGTCTGGGGGCATGTGTTGCTTGCTGCCCTGCTACCTGTGCCTGCCATGCTGAGCCCCTGCCCATCCTGTGTTCTGGCACACCACTGTCACTGTGTTGATAGGCCCTATCCGGCAGGCCACCCAGTTCCACATGGGTGTTGGCCCTTGCATTTTCCCTGCCATTGCCCCCCCTCCCCCGGCACTGCCATGTGTTGTGCCACAGAGTGCATTGTGTGGGCATGGTGTCCTGTACAACCCACCCACTAGATGGCCGCTAGGGATGTCCTCACTCTCCTCACATCCCTCATTATCTCCACTATCAGGAATGGTGCCCCGCCCATTTTCACAGTGCTACCTTTCTAGTATGTCAGTATACTGTAACACAACCAGCATGCTGGACAGAAACTGTTGTAGTATGTTTTTTTACTGTTCATATCAGAAAGTGCTCACAAAATGCACTGCACAATAGCAAACACTGATCAGTGTACTTTAACGATAACAAGTGCATTTAGCTACCACACTGGTGCTCACAAAGCCTGCTATTCTGGTAGCTGCCTGATGGGGATTGCACCTAGGCCTGTTTCTTTTAGTCCTATATCTGTTTGGAGCATCTTTGGAGATGATCCAAAGATACTCTGACCATTTGGCCTGAATATAGAGATGAGCGGAACATTCATGGGCACGCCCGCTTCAGATACATTATAGTCTGTCTTCAGCCCATCCGAAGATGTGCAGAGCATTCCTGCTCTTTGAATATCACGCTTCGGAGTATCTCCTGAGATGCTCTGGAGCATCTCTTTTGAAAATGTCCCCACAGAAACTGAACAGCAGTTAGAAATACAAGGTAAAAACGCATCAGCAGTAGTTACACTGCCTAGCACAGGTACACAAATAGAACCTAGTCACCAGAGGCAAGCTTTCGTTTTAGGGGCTCAGTTATAAAATTTCTGTGACAGACAAATATGTTACCCTGACAAATACAATCATGTGTAGCAGCTAGAGAGGGGGCACATATCTCTGATACAACTAGCCAGGTTGATGATGTTCTGAAAAATGATGGAACCAACCCCCTTGTGATTGTTCACATGGGAACAAATAATGTTAATAGTGCAAGTATAGAAGAAATAAAAAACAATTTCTTAACTCTTAACCATACCTTGGAACAAAAGGGCTGTGATATATGCTTCTCGGAATTGCTCCCAGTTCCAAGGGCAGGTCGATAGAAGCAGAATAAAATCAAAGCAGTAAACGAATGACTGAGAAAATGGACCCTCAAAAAGGGAATAAAATGTCTTACACACTGGGAGACTTTCGAAAATCATTATGGACTTTACAGCTGGGACAGCTTACATTTAAATAAACCAAGTGCACTTTAGAGAAAAAAGTTTAAAGTTGCATATCAAAGAATTTAAACTGAATGGTGGTGGTGGTGGTGGGAGTTGGGTAACAAGGTCAACACCAGGAAATCAGAAAGCCCATAACAAGGAAATAAAGAATATAAATTCTAGGGACATGGATATGTTGTTAATCCACACTGTCTGGCAGGTTCCTTGCCGCTTCAGATCTTGCCGGAAGGTCTTCAGGCTGGCTCCACCCACCCACCCGGGTGGTAAAACTCTCGGCTCTGCCCCACGACACCAGATCTTCATTACCGCTTGGAAGCTCAGGTTTCCTCCTTAACGCTCTGCGTATAGACTGGATCCTAACTCTTCGGTTCACCCAAAAATAATTTTAAAATTTTCCAGACTTCGGTCTCATTCTTCCTTCGAGGCTGCGATGGACAGATCGACTCCGGTTTTTCGGCGGTGCCCATGTGGGCAGAAGATGTCCAGGAGTGATCTGCACTCCACCGTCGTCTACTGCCTCTGGCTTGACCACATCTACGTAGGCCTGCGAGTTGTGCAGGTCTTTTTACGTAGCGTCCTTGGGAGACACGCTGCCCAGCTACAACTTAGGCGCCAAGCGTTGCCCGCCGGTGAAGTCCAAGAGTCCCGTTGGGCGGTGTCCGGCCGGCTGGCTCGGCTGAGCAACCAAGCAGATGATCGCCCTCGAGGAGGCGGCCCTGCTCTTCATCTTCCTTGGTGGTGGCATTTATCCCGCTCTCTTTGGGATCCTCCTACACAGCTTCTTTTAAGGAGCTTTGCCAGTCCCTCTCCACGAAGGGTGAGGGGCCATCGGGACACTCTTCTCGGTCAAAAAAAAAAGAAGGACTTGAAGGGTAAGTCCCACCGTCGACGTTCATGGGAGTGGGAGAGGTCCCCTTCCCCGGACAGTCGACACTCTACTTTGGTCAAGGTTGCGGCTAAAGCTGCTGGCTTCACGGTGTCCCCGTCAGGTCAGCCGGCCGAGACCCCTGTCGACGCGGTCGAGATTTTTCTCGACCCGTCGGACGGGCTGTCGACTGGTGAAGCCGACAACCCTTCATCACCGGTTCCCCCGGTGGAAACCGAGGACTTGCCTGCGCCTCCTGTGCCGGAGTCCCAGGTCAAGGCTCCCAAGCCAAGGGAGGAGCGGGTGTCCCCTGCCTCCTCCCAGACCCACCCTCGGAAACACCGAGGGTCTCGGTCTCAGACCTCATCTCGATCCAGCCGACACGGCGGTCTAAGTCACCGAGGAAAGCGGGCGGCGCCACTCGTCCTCGTCTTCCTCCTCGGAAGAGAGGAGAGGGGAAAGCGAAATTGCCATCAGCGCTCACGAGGACTTAGTGTGGCGGCAGCTCCTTTTGTCAGGGAACAAGCTGATGGCGTTGCCTTCCGGCCATTAAGTGGCTGTCACCGAAGACTGAAACAACCCCTCATGGTGGTCGGGGTGCAGGCCCAGGCTGGGTCAGTTAGCGAAACCAGCTGCCCACCGTTGTGGTGGAACCTCCGCCTCTACAACCGAAATCGAGGGCTCCGACCAAGGACTCTCAGTCAGGTCAGGGTCTGCCCCACCGGTTGTCTGTCACCCTCCTCCCTGACCGTCCTCGGCAGGTGGAGGGTGGCTCAGGCCCCAGGCAGCTCTTCGCAGAATCCTCTGAGTCTGATGACTACTCCTCCCTGTTTTCCAGGCCCCTTGACCTGGAGTCCTCCGGGGGGCAGTTGATGGACGAGAGCCCATCATCGTTCGTGGGTCTGCTTCGGCTCATCTCGGAGTCCACCGGGATGCAGCTCGAGCCCGTATCCAAGCGGGCCAAGTATCCCCTCACGGAGATACTGGACCGAGGGGATTCTCCCACGGAGGCCTTTCTGGTGGCTGAAGCCATTGTTGGCCCAGCCTTGGAGCTTTGCGATGGCGGTTTCCTGTCCTGTGCCTTGACCAGGATGGCCAGGAAGTATCACGGTCCCTACCGCTCTTTGTCAGGTTTTGGAACACCCTCTGCGGAGGGTTGGTTACCGATAAGCGTTTTCAGTGCTCCAGGAGCGCTAGGGATATGGATAAGCCCCCGACAAGGAGTCAAAAAACTGGACTATGCCGGGCACAAGGTATACGCTGCATCCTCCCTCGGCCTCCGTCAGGCCAGTTCGGCCATACTGATGGCGCACTTCTCCCATGCCCTCATGGGCTCCCTGGATGAGGTGATCCCTCATCTCCCGGCTGACCTGCAGACTACGGTCAGGCAGGTGCGGGATCAGGAAAGGGCAGTGGCGAAACAGCAGCTCCAAATGGCTCTAGATATCAGAGACTCCTGTGCCCGGTCAGTAGTGGCCACAGTGGCCATGCACCGCAGAGCCTGGCTGAGGATACCCACCTTTACGGCAGATACCCAGCACAAGTTGGTGGACGTCCCCTTCTTGGGGACTGACCTGTTTGGCCCTGGAGTGGAAGGCCACCTCCAGTGGATCGAAAAGTCCAACGCCACCTTGGACTCAGTCACGTCTGCTCAGAAGGACAAGGGCCATCGTCAGCAACATAAGTCCTTTCAACCTTCTGCCTCTGCGGCACGTCCGGCCCAGCAACACCAGCATCAGGGCCAGCAGGCTCGCGCTTGGCACCCCAAAGCCAAGCCTGCAGCTTCCTCCAACAGGAAGCAGGGAGGAAAAGGCCCAGGAGGTCCCTCGGCTGGTCCTTTCTCCAAGCCTGCCCAGTGACGGGTTGAGGGGTGTCTCCCCCAGCCTCGTCACTCCACCCTAGGTTCCCCCCCCCGTGGGGGGCCGGCTCTGCCACTTCCTTTCCGCCTGGTCCGCTATCACCATGGACCGCTGGGTGCTGGAAGTGGTAGGAAAGGGTCTTCCTCTGGAATTCGAGTAGTCCCCACCCTATCAAGCCATCACCCCATGGGGGGCTACGGGGTCCGCAGTCTCTCTGTCGGCTCATCGAGCAGACATTGCCCTGCTTCTCGAAAAGGAGATGATCAGGAAGGTGGCGGATCCTCCGCCAGACCCAGGGTTTGTGTCCATGTACTTCCTGGTCCTGAAACGGACGGGGGGCTGGCGCCCCATTCTAGACCTGCACGACCTGAACAGGTTCCTAAGGTCTCGAACCTTCAGGATGGTCACTCTGGCTCAGATCATTCCATCCTTGGAATGAGGCGTGTGGTTCTGTTCTCTGGACCTCCAGGACGCATTCTTTCACGTCCCAATCCGTCCGTCCCACCAGCGATTCCTCCGCTTCAGAGCAGAGGGTCTCTCTCACAGTTCCAGGCCATGCCCTTCGGCCTTTCTCTAGCTCCCAGGGTCTTCACTAAATGCATGGCAGTGGTGACATCATTCCTGCGGCGCCGAAGGGTCTAGGTATACCCCTACCTGGATGACTGGCTGATTGCGGCCTCCTCCAGAATGGAGGTGGAGCGGTCCAGAGATATGGCCCTCCAGGTTTGCTCTCAAGTTGGCCTCCTTATCAACGAGGCCAAGTCGGAACTCATGCCAAAGCAGGCGATCCTATTCATCGGGGCAGAGCTCAACTCTCTGCAAGCCAGAGCATGGCTCCCGGTGGACAGGGCCGAGGTTCTTTCCTCCTTTGCCCAGTCATTTCAGGTTGGGCAATTGTGCCCTGCCCGGGACTTCCTGTGCCTCATGGCGGCCTGCACCAGCGTGGTCCATTGGGCCCGTTGGCACATGCGTCCCCTACAATGGGGACTGGCGAGCCAATGGTCACAGCGCTCCGGTCATTTGGATCAGCCAGTGACAATGACCCAGGAGATGTGGAACGCTCTCCAGTGGTGGATCGTTCCAGCCCATCTGCAGGAGGGCATCCCGTTTGTCCGCCCCGAGCCGACAGTCTCTCTATCGACTGATGCCTCTCTGATGGGTTGGGGTGCCTATCTTGGGGAGCACAGAGCGCATGGCCTCTGGTCCCCTCGGGAGTCGCGATGCCACATCAACCTGCTGGAGCTTTGAGCGGTTGGTCTAGCCCTCACCGCCTTCGCTCTGTTTGTATGGCGTCAAGTGGTCCAGGTCCAGACAGACAATACCACGACCATGTACTACCTAAACCACCAGGGCGGGATGTGCTCCATGCCCCTGTGCAGGGAAGCTCTCCGCATTTGGTCCCTCGTGCGCAGCCTGGAGGCAGATCTCCTTGCCATCCATGTGGCAGGAGCCTCCAACATTCTGGCCGATGCCCTAAACCGGATAGGAGCTGCATCCCACGAGTGGTCTCTCCTGCCGGAGGTCGTACAAGATCTGTTCTCCCACTGGGGCATGCCTCAGGTGGACCTGTTTGCCTCCAGGGAGAATGCGAAGCTGAGGCTGCTTCATGCCCGCCCCCCTCAGCAGGGCTCGCTGCAGGATGATGCCTTCTCGAGGCCGTGGACCCCCGGGCCTCTTCCACGCCTTTCCCCCATTTCCCTTGATCCACAAGGTGCTTCTCAAGGTGAGGAGGGACAAGGTACAGGTGATTCTGGTAGCCCCAGACTGGTCCTGCCAGTTCTGGTATACAGATCTCCTCAGTCTCGGCTCCAGGCTCCCGAGGCGGCTTCTAGCCCACCCGGACCTGATCTCAGTCAACCAGGGGAAGGTATTCCATCCGGACCTTCAATCCCTGCACCTGACGGCCTGGTTTCTGAGCGGCTAGAGTTCCAGGCCTTGGGTCTTTCCAACGAGGTCCTCAGCGTTGTTGAGGCTTCCTGTAAGGAGTCAACCAGGAAATGCTGTGCCTTTAAATGGAAGAGATTCTCCATTTGGTGTCAGGGCAAGGGCCTGGACCCTTCCTCCTGTTCCTTGGCAAGCATTCTGGACTACCTGCGGTCCCCTTTCTCAGCAAGGGCTTTGGTCGACGACCCTTAAGGTGCACCTGGCAGCCATCTCTGCTTACTGGGCGCGGGCCGGGAAGCAGTCGATGGCGCAGGAGAAGGTGGTCGGGCACTTTTTCAAAGGCCTTGATCACATATCCCTTCCAGTGCGAGAACTTCCACCTCCGTGGGATCTACTCCTGCTATTGGCTAAGTTCATAGGCAAGCCATTTGAACTGATGCACAGGTGACATCTCTCACCTGTTGTGAAAGACCACCTTCTTGGTGGCTATCACGTCAGCCAGAAGGATGGGAGAGCTCCAGGTGCTTTGCATCGAGTCTCCTTATCTGTTCTTCCACAGGAAGAAGGTTGTCCTGCACCCCCACTTGAAATTCCTTCCGAAGGTGGTGTATGAGTTTCACCTTAATCAGGTGTTGACTCTGTCGGTGTTCTACCCCAGTCACACCTCTGAGGCCGAATATAGGCTCCATACTCTAGACCCTAGAAGAGCGCTCGCTTATTATAAGGAGCGGACGGCAGAAGTTCGGGGAGAGGTTCGCCAGCTGTTTGTCACCTACGCTGAAGCCGCGCCTGGCAGACCTGCAGCCAAGTGGACGATAGGCAGGTGGGTCACCTCCTGCATAGATATCTGCTGTAGGTTGGCGGGCATGGAGCCTCCCAGAGGGATAAGAGCTCATTCTACTTGCCATACCACTGCATCGGTGGCTGCTTCCAGGAACGTCCCTATCCAGGAAATCTGCAGGGCTGCTACCTGGAAGTCAGCACACACCTTCATTACCCATTGCCACATCGACCTTGAGTCACGCCGGGATGCTGGTTTTGGGGCCTCGGTTCTCCAGTCATTATTCCCTAAGTAGGGGGTGTGCGCCTTGCCTCCCTCCTCCCGGAGAACTGCTAGGAGTCTACCAGGCAGTGTGGATGAACAACATATCCATGTCCCTAGAAATACAGGTTACTCACCTGTAACAGGAGTTCTAGGAATGGTATATGTTGTTCATCCACATGACCCACCCAGCCTCCCTGGCTTCAACGCACAACCTGGCTTCCAGCGGGCTAGATCTGGCGTCATGGGGCGGCGCCTAGGGTTTTACCACCCGGGTGGGTGGGAGGAGCCAGCTTAAAGACTTTCCGGCAAGATTTAAAGCGGCAAGGAACCTGCCAGACAGTGTGGATGAACAACATATACCATTCCTAGAACTCCTGTTACAGGTGAGTAAGCTGTATTTCCTGCTCGCTAATGCAAGAAGTTTAAACATCATAAAAAAATCTGAACTAGAATTAATATTGCTTATGGATGGTATTGATTTTGCTGCCATTACTGAAACATGGTGGGACGAGACAAGCCTATGGTCAAGAGAAATTAAAGGATACAAAATCTTTATCAAAAACAGACCAGATTTAAAAAAAAAAAAAAAAAAAAAGGGGGAGGGTGTATATACACCAAACAAATCTATGAATGTGTCTTGCTTACTATATATATAGAGAACAACTGCACCATTAACACTGAATACATATGGTTTCAATTACATTTTAACAATAAAACTAACTATAGGAAATTGCTACCGACCACCATCAGGTATCCCGGAATATAATGAGCAATTACAGAAAGAAATATCAATGGCAGCTAATTCGTATGAAGTTACAATAAAGGGTGATATTAATTTCCTTGACATTGATTGGTTGCGGTTAACTAGTGGCTCTACCCTAGAATCAACTTTCATAAATTCTTTGCTAGCAATAGGTCTTGAGCAAAAAGTTACACTACCTATCAGAGAAAAGACTATCTTGGACTTGGTTATAACCAATGCAGACACAGGAATTTCTGATATTTTAGTTAAGGGAACCCTGGGAAACAGCGATCACAATATGGTCACCTTCACATACTTAGGACAAATTATTGATAACAGAAAGATGTATGCCAGGAACTGTTAATAAAGCAGACTGTAGGAAAATCCAGAACACACTGGATTCTATAGACTGGGAGGGGGTGCTTCAGGAATTACCGGTTGAAGAATGTTGGATTTCTCTTCACAACATACTGAAGACAGTTGAAGAATGGTATGTCCCTAATAAATTAACAAACAACAGTAGGGGTAAAGTACCTCTATGGATGACTAAGAGATTAAAGAGGAAAATAAATAGAAAAAAAAGGGCTTTTGCAGACTATGAAAAGAATAGTCTAAATTAAGATACAAGATGGAATTGAGAGCAGCCAAGCAGTTAATAGAAAAGGAAAGGCATACCTTGGAGTTTAGGATAGCCTCTACAAAGAACAATCAGAAATTGTTCTTTTCCTATATAAACAACATGAGGAAGGGCAGTAGACCAATTGGCCCTCTAGTTGTTGATGGTACTACAGTGAAGGACCTCACCATAATAGCCAACACCTTTAATGATTATTTTGGCACAGTATTTAACACAAAAATGACATTAATGTCACAGGTAATCTGACCCAGTACAACATTATAGATTTTTCAGATGAAGAAGTATTGGCAGTTCTAAAGACAATAAAACCAAATTCATCTCAGGGCATTGATGATATACGCCCTAGATTTTTAAAAGAACTGGAAAATTCTTCATGTACACCTCTCAGGATATTGTCAAATAAGTCTGAAATCAGGAATTGTACCATTCGATTAGAAAAAAGCAGTGGTTATACCAATACACAAAAAAGGGAGCAGGGCTTCACCTGGTAACTACAGCCCCTTAAGCCTGACCTCCATACCAGGTAAATTAATTGAAAAACTAGTAAAGGCTAAATTCGAGAACAAACTTCCACCAAGGGTCTCATGGACCTTACTCAACACGGTTTCACCCATGGTAGGTCCTGTACAACTAACTTGCTAGCATTCTATGAAAAGGTCAGTGCAAGGCTAGATGATGGACTGTCAATGAATGCAATTTTTTTTTGGACTTCCAAACAGCATTCAATACTGTTCCTCACTTAGAATTATTATACAAACTTATAAAAATGGGGTATAGTACATATCTGGTAAAATGGGTAGACTCCTAGTTTAGGGGAGAACATAGCAAGAAAAAATTAAATTAATGGTAGATTATCTATCGTGAGATTAATGACTAGTGGTGTCCCACAGGGGTCTGTTTTAGGACCAACATTATTTAGCAACTTCATAAAAAATCTATGCCTAGGGTTAAGTAATCAAATTGTGAAATTTGTGGATGATATGAAAATCTGCTGTGACGTTGACACGGAGGTTAAATATCTCTCCCTGGTAAAGGACCTTGAATTAATTGATAAAATTGGGCATCTAAGAACAAAATGGAGTTCAGTCTTGACATATGTACTGTCTCATACTTGGGCTGACACAACCCAAGAAACTCCTGTGTGTTAAAAGTGACCCCTTTATTGCCTGTATTACATGAAAGGGATTTGGGCATCTTAATTGATAATACATTTACAATGCATACTCATGTAAGAAAGACTACCCAGACTACCAGCAAAATCATTAATATCATTAGGAAGGCATTCATAACTAGGGATGAGGACTGCCTAAATCATTTGTATAGGTCGTGTGTACGGCCACACATCGACTATGGGTCACCTTCCTGGTCACCTTATTTAAGGCAGGATATTAAACTTCTGGAGGGTGTACAAAGATTATCCCAAGGCTAGAAAACAAACCCTATAGCCATAGGCTTGAGGAACAGAACCTGATGACTCTAGGACAAAGGAGGACTAGTCTAGAGGGATTTTATTACAGTTATTTCAAATATTAAATAATCCTGAAATTGCATCTCATTGCAATATAACATTCAAGACAAGGCCTCTCAACCTCGGATCCCACAACAAGCAATTGGAAGTCCAAAGGGTAAATACAAAAAAGGGACAACTCCTTTTTTAGGGCATCTAGGTCATGAAACAAGCTACCACAAAGTTTTGTTGCTATATCAGCATTTGGAACTTTTAAGAAAGAACTCAATAGATATCTGGAGTTCCAACAGGTTTAATTGTCCGTACAGTGTGGGAGACCGTTTTGATGGGCTAACACCTTTTTCTCTCTTTACCTACCAAGTTACTAACACACACATATTCATTACAGGCAATTGTACAGTTTTTTTTTGTCAGCTTTATTTTACCTCTTCTCGGTCTCTCCAGCTCAGGACCCTCTTTGGTGAGGTTGCTCGGTGGCTCTTTCTCCCGCCCTGTCTGAAGTCAATCCTCTGCCGCTCTGGAGGCCCTCCTCTGCCTTCCACCTGTTCCGCCCGACCCCCTGGCTCTTGAGTCCCCTGGGTAGGACCACCTACTCCCTGGTGCTCTATCTTGAATCTAGTGGGGTGGCCAGGATCGGCAGAGCACCAGAGACGGCATAGGGACTCAACATTGGGCGTGGGTGCGGCACCCCTGGACCCATCTTCGCCTAGCGGGGCACTTTTTCTCTTGTTCTGGTTCCTGGGCACGTGGACGTGCAATGACGTCTAGAGCATGACGGGCACGTTCCTGCCCGCAGGACGTCCACCACTGCCCCTATACCCCGTTTTGCTAGGTCTCCATGTTTGCGGCAGCCCCTCATCTCCACCAGGAGCTGTTAAACCATGGGAGATGGGACCCACCCACCTCCAGGAGAGGAGAGCAGTCCTCTGGACGCTCGATCCTCTCCTGCCCCTGCCGACACCCGACGACCCGAGATCGTTACCGAACCTGGGTCGCCGGTGTAGCGTGAGGTGTGTCATCCAATGCTGCCTTGCCAGCTGGCAATTGTACGTGTTGGGGGTACTATTACATGTACTACCCCCACTTAAGATGTACATTTGCCTGTAATGAGTACAAGTATCACCTAAAGGCTGCCACTGCCCGTGATAGCATTTTAATGCTATGTATAGGCGTGCTGCCCCATACCCTACTTAGCATCATTAAAACACATTTTTGTGGGTGACGCTGAGGCGGGCGCTCGGTGGCTGGCTTTCAGTGAGGAAGAGAGATTGTGGTTATTGTAAGTTAAGTGGATAAAACATTAATTTTTGGGCTGGTTTAGGTATTGGGGCAGGCAACTCCTTACCATAAGCTGCCTGCCCCTGAAGTGTCAGCTGATCTTTAATGAGCTAGAAGCACCAAAAAATCGAAGGCTGAAAATGTTACTAGTTTTTGTCAGTAGTCAGCTATTACTTTTTATTTCTGAAGAAATGTTTTTGTTCTATTTGTTGACTAGAGGGCTTTTTACCTAAATATTATTGTGTGTGATATGAAGAGCGGTATATTACCTGGTGACTGACGTTCCTAGTTTGATTCTCTTCATACATCATCAGCATTTTGACTTCACTCATTGTGGCATCCCAAGTGATTGATCGGGCAGCAGATGATTGGCTCTTCTTGTTCAGTTGTGATGTCTGTGTCAATGAGATCATGATGCTGATGATATATGAAGAGAAATAGAACTAGATACAATATGTCACCCATGAATAGTGTAGTGTTCCACACATCACACCCAGTACTGTCAGGTAATAAATCTTTGAATTAGCAAAAGGGAAAAGAAAAAACATTCTTCAGCTGTAAGTAAGCAGTAATACCTGACCGGGTAGGTGGTATTGGGCTATACCTGACTGCCCAGGGGCATAATGTGGCCCGACGTCACAGGCTGGGGGCCTTCTAGCCCCAGAAGGTCCAGTATTGCCCAGTACCGCCCACCCTGGAAGGTATTACTGCACTTAGAAAATGAGTTATATGTGGTATTCTTATGTGGTATTTAAAAATTCTTTAAAAAAAAAAAGGCTACAAATCTATTTGAAGTGGTTTAAGTAGTCCCTCTACTTGTACACTTGCCAGTAGAGGGCATTGCAGTGTTTAGCAACTGCATGATGCTTTAATGCTGTGTAATGCTTATTAGACTTTCCATTAATGCTAAGTAAACCTCCTAGCTTCTGGAACCATACACCCCAATGCTCACGGTGGTTCATTTATTTATTTTTGCTATGTTGCATTGGGAGACGCGTACAGTTGAAAATGGAGTAAGACCTGCAGCAGGTTGGCAGCTGATGGGTAATACAGTGTGATCAGGCATGGAAACGCGGAGGCTGTGCAATATAAGATGATTTACTTAAAAACACAAATAATGTCTGGCCTTTTGGCGCTGAGGGTTGAGGCACTGGACACCACACCTTGTGCCATGCCGGCAACACGGGTTCGGGACTGGACTGGGGACGCCGGGGGTCAGCAGGGGAAGGAGAGGATTGAGTGTCCAGAGGACTGCTCTTCTCTCCTGGGGCGGATTGTGGGGATTGCCTCACTCTGTAGCGGCCCCCGGTGGCGACCAGGGGCACTACAGAGCGGCGCTCTAGATTGGGCAGGAAATCGTGGAAAAACGGCATCTACACTGGCCGGATGATGGCGGCCCCGCCTCCCCACCTCACAAAGCCAGGAAGCACCCAGTTGTGGAGTACCCTCGCCCGGCAAGGGAGTGCCAAGGTGCACTCCGATTTCCCCTCTCGATGGCCCTGAGCGGACAGGGGAGCCCCCTGGCAAAGGAATGCATCCAGGTCAGCCCGGCGAGGGAGAGCAGCAAGGACAGGAGAGGCGGTGGCGAGGTGAAGGCTGGCTGCCTGAAGGAATTGGGTGGCTGGATGCTGATAGGAGAGGTAAAAAGAATATGCAAAAAAACAAACACAAACAAGTTGTTTCTGTTTGAGTTCGTGAAGAGGTATGGCAGAATGGTCATCCGGGACATGTACCTCTGTCTCATGAAACCAGTGGTAGTTTTCTAGATTTTGCTCCTGCTGATGGCTTGCAGTAGTAGGGAAATTGTCATGCGAGCATAGGGCAGGGAAGAGTTTAATTGAGTGTGTGGTGTTGTAGAAAGGACATTTATGTTTTAGGTGGGTGGGGGAGAATAGCTTGTGTATTTGTTCTACAGAAACTACTACAGTCTAGAGATGGGGCCGCATCACTAAGCACTGGAGTGGGGTCCCAGCTCCCATTGAGTGACAGAAAAAAGATGGCTGTTTCAAACTGAAGTTTTTGAAGAGTCTAAGTTGGCACAGTACTACCAACTGGTATTGGGGTACTTGAACTTACTCTTGGTCTCTGTTGCTGTATAAATGCCCACCTTGACAAGCGGTTCAGACAGTCAGACGGGGGAATTTCAAGACCATTTTCTAGGAAGTAATAGTTAACTCTTTTTTAAGTTAATATTTATTTCAGGCAGTAGACTAGCTCTTTAAGGTGCTCTTGACTGCCATCTCTGTATACTGGGGTAAGGCCATTATAGCTTCAGTTGCCCAGGAGAAAGTGGTCACCTGCATTTTGAAGAGACTAGACCATCTGTCCCCTCTGGTGTGTGAACTGCCTCCACTGTTAGACTTAATGCTGGTATTATCATGGATCAAGGGTAAGCCGTTTGAGCCTCTGGACAAGTGTTTTCTGTCACACTTGTCATGGAAGACTGTGTTTTTTGTCACCATCTCCTCAGATAGGTGAGGGAGCTACAGGTGATTTCTGTGGAGTCACAGTTTCTAATTTTCTATAAGGGTAGGTTGTCCTATACCCCCTACGAACTTCTTGCCCAGAGTAGTGTCAGAATTACACATGAACCAGGCATGGTTCCTACCTCTTTGTTGAGTGCAAGTTACCCTAAGTGGTTCCATTTGAGACGCAACATCAGTGGAGTCATGCAGCTTGGGGGACTGGAGCACTGGGAGGTTGTGACTTTCCCATCACAGTGAGTATTTGGCTCTGTTGGGGTTGGATCTTGTGATCTCGTGGTTTCTATGACAATGTTCTAATTAATTACTGGACTACACTGCCTTCTGAGGTCCCATGCTTCAGAGGCTGAGCGAACACTCCACATGCCTGATGTCCGCAGTGCTATGCACTTGTACCAAGATTGAAAGGCAAAATAGTGTGGCGAGCCTTGCCAGCTGTATGTTACTTACACACTGAAGTCACCCTAGGCAGACTGACAGCAAAACACCGTTGGCAGGTGGATCACATCCTGCATTGCACTATGCTATGAGTTGGCTGGGAAGGAGTCACCTGAAGAACTCACAGAGCTCACTCCACCAGACATACTGCTGCTTTTTTTTGCTGATGCCAGGTGTAGCCTTATCTCGGAGTTCAGTGGGCCTTCAGGCAACTTGGTATGAAGTGATTAGAAGTGCTTATGTAGTGCTGTGAATGACTGAAGCTGGATCTTGAGCTGTGAAGCTGAATGCTTATGGTTACAGCTTGAAGTTGAACTTGATCTGCATTAATGCAATTGGGTATTTGGTAGTTCATGGTCTCTGTCCTCTTTATGGGACTACCACCCTTTAAGGGTAGTATCAGTGCAGGGGAACCCTCTTTAGGAGAATGAAGTTGTCATAGGAACAGAGTTCCCTTTAGCTAAAGGTACCTTAACAAATGTCTTCACGAAAGAGAGGCAACCTACTAGAGGAAGAGAGGATAGTGGAGCAGGAAATAGAGTGTACAGTGGGACAGCTTTAGAATGTGTGATTATAAAGTGCGAGGGTAAGGCTTACAAAACCTGCAGCCCCACAGAATCCCAGGATGTAATTCTTCCATTCACTGGGTCTGTGAGCAACTTGATGTGAATTGATCCTGCAATATTATAAACAAGGCCACTGATTCATAGTGATATATGTAATGAAATTCCATTTTCAGGATTTGAAATATGATGATTTCTAACTAGATTGCTAGTCTAATTTCCAGATTTTACTGGGATGTAACTGTCAGTCCTTTAGTATATGTATAATGAGAAAAAAGGAAGGCTTAATGTGCAGCAGATCAAATAAAGCAAAACAAAAACAATATAGGAAATCATTTATAGAAAAATACAAGTTCTAGGGACATGGATATGTTGTTCATCCACACTGTCTGGCAGGTTCCTTGCCGCTTTAAATCTTGCCAGAAGGTCTTCAAGCTGGCTTCTCCTGGCTCCGCCCCATGACGCCAGATCTTCCTTACCGCTTGGAAGCTCAGGTTCCCTCCTTAATGCTCTGCGTATAGACTGGATCCTAATTCTTCGGTTCACCCGAAAGTAGTTTTAAATTTCTCAAGACTTCGGTCAAATTCTTCCTTCGCGGCTGTGATGGACAAATCGACTCCTGGTTTTCGGCAGTGCCCACGTAGGCAGATGATGTCCAGGATGGACCCGCACTCCACGTGCGTCTACTGCCTCGGCCTTGATCACGACCCGCAGACCTGCGAGTTGTGTAGATCTATCTCGGCCAACGTCCTTGAAGACCGTGTTGCCCGGTTACAACGTGGGCGCCCCGAGAAGTGCTACCCGTTAGTGAAGTCTAAGGAGGCCCATTGGGCGGTGTCCACGGTGGCTGGCTCGGCTGAGCAACTCGAGCAGATGATCGCCCTCGAGGGGGAAGTGGCCCAGGCCGCATCCTCATCCTCCTCTGTCGCGGCATTTATCCCGTTCTCTCTGGGATCCTCCTACACAGTTTCTTTTAAGGAGCTTTGCCAATCCCTTTCCACGAAGGGAGAGGGGCCATCGGGACACTCTTCTCGGTCAAGAAAGGACTCGAAGGGTAAGTCCCACCATCGACGTTCATGGGAGCGGGAGAGGTCCCCTTCCCCAGACAGTCGACACTCTACCTCGGTCGAGGTTGTGGCTAAGGCTGCTGGCTTCACGGTGTCCCCGTCAGGTCAGCCGACTGAGACCCCCATCGATGCGGTCGAGATTTTTCTTGACCCATCGGATGGGCTGTCGACTGGTGAAGCAGACAACCCTTCATCACCGGTTCCCCCGGTGGAGACCAAGGACTTGCCTGTGCCTCCTGTGCCGGAGTCCCCGGTCAAGGTTCCCGAGCTGAGGGAGGAGCGGGTGTCCCCTGCTCCCTCCCAGTCCCACCCTCGGAAACACCGAGGATCTCGATCTCGGTCTCGGACCTCGTCTCGGTCCAGCCGATCCAGCCAACATCGGCGGTCTCGGCACCGAGGTAAGCGGCGGCGCCGCTCATCCTCGTCGTCTTCCTCGGAAGAGGAGAGGCTTCGGTGCAAATCACGTCGACGCTACAAGGACTTAATGTGGCAGCAGCTCCTTTTGTCTGGGAACAAGCCAACGCGGTGGCCTTCCCCTGCCATTAAGTGGCTGTCACCCAAAAGGCCGAAACAACCCCTCGCAGTAGTCGAGGTGCCCAAGCCTGGGCCGGTTGTTCGGCTGAAACCAGCTGCCCCACGATTGTGGTGGAACCTCCGCCTCCACAACCGAAATCGGTGGCGCCGACCAAGGACTTTCGGCCGGGTCAGGGTCTGCCCCACCGGTTGTCGGGTCACCCTCACTCCCGACCGTCCTTGGCAGGTGGAGGGTGCCTCAGGCCCCAGGCAGCTCTTCGCAGAATCCTCAGAGTCTGACGACGACTCCTCCCTGTTTTCCAGGCCCCTTGACCTGGAGTCCTCCGGGGGGGGGCAGTCGATGGGCGAGAGCCCATCGTCGTTCATGGGTCTGCTTCGGCTCATCTCGGAGTCCACCGGGATGCAGCTCGAGCCCGTATCCAAGCGGCTGAGTATCCCCTCACGGAGACACTGGACCGAGGGGATTCTCCCAAGGAGACGTTTCCGGTGGCTGAAGCCATTGTTGGCCCAGCCTTGGAGCTTTGGCAGCGGCCGGCTTCCTGTCCTGTGCCTTCGGCCAGGATGGCCAGGAAGTATGCGGTCCCTACCGGCTTTGTCCGGTTTTTTGGAGCACCCCTCTGCGGAGGGGTTGGTCACCGATAACGTTTTCCGGTGCTCCGGGAACACCAGGGATGTGGATAAGCCCCCCGACAAGAAGTCCAAAAAGCTGGACTATGCCGGGCGCAAGGTGTATGCTGCATCCTCCCTTGGCCTCCGTCAGGCCAGCTCAGCTGTGCTGATGGCACACTTCTCCCATGCCCTCATGGGCTCCCTGGATGAAGTGATCCCTCATCTCCCTGCAGACCACAGTCAAGCAGGTGCGGGATCAGGGAAGGGCAGTGGCGAAACAGCGGCTCCAAACGGCTCTAGGCATTGGAGACTCCTGTGCCCGATCAGTAGCGGCCGCAGTGGCCATACGCCGCAGAGTCTGGCTGAGGATATCCACCTTCACGGCGGATACCCAGCACAAATTGGCGGGCGTCCCCATCTTGGGGACTGACCTGTTAGGCCCTTGAGTGGAAGGCCACGTCCAGAGGATCGAAAAGTCCAACGCTACCCTGGACTCCATCACCTCCGCCCAGAAGGACAAGGGCTGTCGTCGGCAACATAAGTCCTTTCACCCTTCTGCTCCTGCAACACGTCCGGCCAAGCAACCCCAGCATCAGGGCCAGCAGGCTCGTACTTGGCATCCCAAAGCAAGGAGGAAAAGGCCCAGGAGGTCCCTCGGCCGGTCCTTCCTCCAAGCCTGCCCAGTGACGGGTTGAGGGGTGTCACCCCCAGCCTCGTCGCTCCCCCACTGGGTTCCCGCCGTGGGGGGACGGCTCCGCCACTTCCTTTCCTCCTGGTCCACTATCACCACGGACCACTGGGTGCTGGAAGTGGTAGGAAAGGGCCTGCCATTGGAGTTCGAGCAGGCCCCGCCCTTCTGAGCCGTCGACCCGTGGGGGGCTACGGGGTCCGCAGCCTCCCTGTTGGCTCGTTGAGCCGACATTGCCCTGCTCCTCAAAGGAGGTGATCAGGAAGGTGGTGGATCCTCCACCAGACCCGGGGTTTGTGTCCAGGTACTTCCTGGTCCCGAAATGGACGGGGGGCTGGTGCCCCATTCTAGACCTGCACGACCTGAATAGGTTCCTAAGGTCTTGAACCTTCAGGATGGTCACCCTGGCCCAGATCATTCCATCCTTGGAACGAGGTGTGTGGTTCTGTTCTGTGGACCTCCAGGACGTGTTCTTTCACATCCCAATCCATCCGTCCCACCAGAGATTCCTCTGCTTCAGGACAGGGGGGTCCCTCTACAAGTTCCGGGCCATGCCCTTCGGCCTTTCTCTAGCTCCCAGGGTCTTCACCAAATGCATGGAATTGGTGACAGCATTCCTGCAGCGCCGAAGGGTCCAGGTGTACCCCTACCTGGATGACTGGCTGATTGTGGCCTCCTCCAGAATGGAGGTGGAGCGGTCAAGGGATCTGGCCCTCCAGGTTTGCTCTCAAGTTGGCCTCCTTATCAGCGAGGCCAAGTCGGAACTCGTGCCAAAGCAGGTGATACAATTCATCGGGGCAGAGCTCGACTCTCTGCGAGCCAGAGCACGGCTCCCGGCAGACAGGGCTGAGGTTCGTTCCTCCTTTGCCCAGTCATTTCAGGTTGGGCAATTGTGCCCTGCCCGGGACTTCCTGTGCCTCATGGCGGCCTGCACCAGCGTGGTCCATTGGGCCCGTTGGTACATGCGTCCCCTACAATGGGGACTGGCCAGCCAATGGTCACAGCGCTCCGATCCTTTGGATCAGCTAGTGACAGTGACATAGGAGATGTGGAACGCTCTCCAGTGGTGGACCATTCCAGCTCATCTGCAGGAGGGCATCCCATTTGTCCGCCCCAAGCCGACGGTCTCTCTATCGACCGATGCCTCTCTGATGGGTTGGGGTGCCCATCTGGGGGAGCACAGAGCGCACGGCCTCTGGTCCCCTCAGGAGTCCCGATGCCACATCAACCTGCTGGAGCTTCAGTGGTTCATCTAGCCCTCACTGCTTTTGCTCCCTTTGTACGGGGTCAAGTGGTCCAGGTCCAGATGGACAATACCATGACCATGTACTACCTAAACCGCCAGGGCGGGACACGCTCCATGCCTCTGTGCAGGGAAGCTCTCCGCATTTGGTCCCTCATGTGTAGCCTGGAGGCGGATCACCTTGCCATCCATGTGGCAGGAGCCTCCAACATTCTGGCTGATGCCCTAAGCCGGATAGGGGCTGCGTCTCACGAGTGGTCTCTCCTGCCGGGAGGTAGTAGAAGATCTGTTCTCCCACTGGGGTACACCTCAGGTGGACCTGTTGCCTCCATGGAGAATGCGAAGCTGAGACTGTTTCATGCCCGCCCCCCTCAGCAGGGCTCGCTGCAGGGGGATGCCTTCTCAAGGCCGTGGACCCTGGGCCTCTTCTACGCCTTTCCCCCATTTCCCTTATCCACAAGGTGCTCCTCAAGGGGAGGAGGGACTGGCCCCGCCAGTTCTGGTATCCAGATCTCCTCAGTCTCAGCTCCAGGCTCCCGAGACGGCTTCTAGCCCGCCCGGACCTGATCTCAGTCAATCAGGGGAAGGTGTTCCATCCGGATCTTCAATCCCTGCACCTGACGGCCTGGTTCCTGAGTGGCTAGAGTTCCAGGCCTTGGGTCTTTACGATGAGGTCCTCAGCACTGTTGAGGCATCCCGTAAGAAGTCGACCAGAAAATGCTACGCCTTTAAATGGAAGAGATTCTTCATTTGGTGTCAGGGCAAGGGCCTGGACCCTTCCTCCTGCTCCTTGGCAAGCATTCTGGACTACCTATGGTCCCTTTCTCAGCAAGGGCTTTGGTCAACGACCCTTAAGGTGCACCTGACAGCCATCTCTGCTTACCGGGCGCGGGCCGGGAAGCAGTCGGTGGCGCAGGAGAAGGTGGTCGGGCGCTTTTTCAAAGGCCTTGATCACATATCCCCTCCGGTGCGAGAACCTCCACCTCCGTGGGATCTACTGCTGGTATTGGCTAAACTCATGGGCAAGCCATTCAAACCGATGCACAGGTGTGACATCTCTCACCTGTCGTGGAAGACTGCCTTCTTGGTCGCTATCATGTCAGCCAGAAGGATGGGAGAGCTCCAGGTGCTTTCCATAGAGTCTCCTTATTTGGTCTTCCACAGGGACAAGGTTGTCCTGCGCCCCCACCCGAAATTCCTTCCAAAGGTGGTGTCGGAGTTTCACCTTAACCAGGTGTTGACTTTGACGGTGTTCTACCCCAGTCACACCCCAGAGGCCGAATATAGGCTCCATACTTTGGATCCTAGAAGAGCGCTCACTTATTACAAGGAGCGGATGGCTGAAGTTCGGGGAGAGGTTCGCAAGCTGTTTGTCACCTGTGCTGAAGCCACACCTGGCGGACCTGCAGCCAAGCAGATGATAGGCAGGTGGGTCACCTCCTGCATAGATCTCTGCTATAGGTTGGCGGGCATGGAGCCTTTCAGAGAGATAAGAGCTCATTCTACCCGCCATACCGCTGCATCGGTGGCTGCTTCCAGGGACGTCCCTATCCAGGAAATCTGCAGGGCTGCTACCTGGAAGTCAGCACATACCTTCATTACCCACTACCACATCAACCTTCAGTCACGCCAGGATGCTGGTTTTGGGGCCTCGGTTCTCCAGTCATTATTCCCTAAGTAGGGGGTGTGCGCCTTGCCTCCCTTCTCCCGGAGAACTGCTAGGAGTCTGCCAGATAGTGTGGATGAACAACATATCGATGTCCCTAGAAATACAGGTTACTCATTTGTAACAGGAGTTCTAGGAATGGTATATGTTGTTTATCCACACGACCCACCCCGCCTCCCCGGATTCGACGCATAACCTGGCTTCCAGCGGGCTAGATCTGGCGTTATGGGGCGGAACCGAGAGTTTTACCACCCTGGTGGGTGGGAGGAGCCAGCTTGAAGACCTTCCGGCAAGATTTAAAGCGGCAAGGAACCTGCCAGACAGTGTGGATGAACAACATATACCATTCCTAGAACTCGTGTTACAGGTGAGTAACCTCTATTTCTCGTCCCCACTTGGGGGGGGGGGCACGGCTCCATGGCGGAATGCAGGTGCACCAGATAGCAGGTAAGGTAGGAACAGCGTCAGACTGGATGCCTTGGTGACTCTCAAAGGAGCTGGAGTGTAGATGGCAAGGGGAGCATAAATAAGTCAAAGAAAAATACAAGTTCTGCAGATTCACTAATCTACCATAAATTGCCAAGTCCCATGAAAGTCTTCGAATTTTACCAGTGTACAGACACTCCAGATTCTATAATTTTACTTTGCTTTCCAGTAAAAAAATGAAAACCAGTGGCATTAGTTATAAATGTCTAAAGCTGGATCTTAAAGGGACACTGTCAGCTTTTTATGATTCTCCCAGGTATCCACAGTGTAGTTCTCCTGTTCTCCTATAGAAACTGCTATGATCACAAAATCTAAAAATGCCACAAATATATTTAAAAGTAACATGCATCTTTTATCTATGTAAAAAAAAAAAAATTCAATCTGACCTGAATGAGTACTGCTTATGCACCCATTAATCCAGGAGTGATATGGTGCCAGAGTTGTGGTGTACACTTATTCACAAATGAGTTTGAATTTGAGGTGTATGAGTAAAATGCATCGTCTGTTTCAAAGTGCTTGCTTGTGCTGAGGAAAGTTAATTTCATTTCAGAATGAGGGCTATAACCGTTATAAAGCAATGCTTGAAAATTTAAGCCAGTACTACTGTGCATGTTCCGAGTCACGGCTTGAATTTTTCAGGCACTGCTTTATAATGGTTATAGCCCTCGTTTTGAAGTAAAATTAGGAACATGGATGTGGATCACTTAGCCACACTTCTGGCAGTTTCCCTTTAAGAGCTGATTTGCCGGACCGTCTTTAAGAGAAGCTCCTCCCACCACCTGGGTGGTATAGCCCTCTGCTCTGTCCCAAGATGTCAGATCTTCATTTCCGCTGGAAGAGTCAGGTCTCCTCCTTCACAGCTCTGCGCATGGTGTAGGCCCAAAAAACTCTTAGTGTGACATTTGGCAAACTTATTTCGATTTCTCTGTTGCATATCTTTTTCTTGGTTCGTTTTCATCAGTTGATGAATACGCGGACTATGGGGTACTAAGCCAGCTCCTGGCTTCAAGTGCTGCGTACAGTGCAATCAGAAAATGTCAGGGATGGATCTGCACATGTCATACATTTGTTGTTTTGGTGAACAGCACAGTATCGCTGCCTGTGGCCTGTGTCAGGCAGTGTTTCCTGCCTCCCTCGAAGACCGCTACACTTGTCTTCTCGGCCGGCCAAATGGAATCCAGTGGTGAAATCAAAGGAAGCTTGCAAGGTTGTCCCCCTATCTCTGCGGCCCGTGGCCCAGGAGGCAGGTATGAGAGAGGCAGCGGCCAGCTCTTTGGGTTTGGCACTGTTCCTGTTGGGGCCAGTGTCGGCATGCTCTTCATGAGTAATTTCCACAAAATATGTAGGACCCTCCAGACCTTCAGGGAAAGCCCTGACCACCATGGTAAGTTGAGGAAGTCCCACCGTTAGTCATGGGAACAGGAGAGGGTGCTGTCTTCCTGCTTCCTCGACTCCCCCAACCGTTCGACAGCTGCCGAGCGCTCAGTTTTGGCCAAGCTTTCCTTGGTCGAGGGACAGGCCGCTAGATCCATGATGACACTGTTGGGCTTGTCAGCCTTGACACATGTCGAAGAGGTGGCTGAGATTTTTCTTGACCCGTTGTCAGAGGGGATCGAAGACAATTTGAACTCCAGGACCCCGGTCCTATCAGGTCTCACTCAGGAGGGCCAGGAGCAGTCGGTGAACTGGACTATCACCTCTCAGTAGTTGCTTCCCTCCAGGGTTGAATGACCAAACCCCATATGAGTAGTACACACTGCCCCTACAGCCATATCTCTTCCTTGTCATTGGCCATGTCGATATTCTTGATCCAGGTTGAAGTCGAAGGATTCCTCGCGCACTTACTTGACTGGGAGGTGTCGTCGGGGCGCTCTGTTTCCTCCTCGTCCTTAGACATTGAGAGGTTCCATCGGCATATGCAGCTATGCTATGAAGAATTCCTTTGGCAGCAGTGGACCTTGGCTGGGCAGGGTAGGGCTGTACCCTTGACCCCTGCGGTCACTTGATCATCACCAATCCAGCCCGTACCACTCCTGCTGAATCATCAGTCCCCAACACGAGTCTTGCCATTGATTCAGGTGGAACTGCTTCCATGACAGCCCTTTAAGAGAGCCCCTTCTGAGGACTCCCATCCTGCTGCCGGTTTACTAGGCTGGTTGTCTGTGGTAATCACGCAGTCTGAGTCCCAAGTGGTGCACAGCGGCAAACGGCCAAGGGCTGTGTTCAAAGATTTCTTTGATGACTCTGATGGGTCCTCAGTGCAGTCCTTGAGGACGCATGCATTTGACTAATGTCTTTTTGTGCTTTACGTAGGCTTATGTCTGAGTCTGTGGAGGTTCCCTTGGAGCCAGATCAGAAAAGGGCTAAATACCCTTTCATTGAGATCCTGGATAGAGACAGATCCCCAGGGGTTGCCTTCCCAATAGCTGAGGCCATGCTGGGACCGGCACTGGAGCTTTAGCAGCACCCAGCTTCCTGCCCAGCACCCACTACCCATAAGGTCTGCAAGGATGTGGCCCCTACCAGCACCTTATCCAGATTTTCGGACCACCCCTCTGCCAAGGGTCTGGTTGTTGACTCGGTCTTTCACAAGTCCAGCAGTACTGGGGATGTGGACAAGCCCACCATCAAGAAGTCCGGAAAGCTTGACATGTGGTGAAGAAGGTCTCTGCTGCGTCCTCCCTAGATTTCAAACAACATGAAGTCTTGCCATATTATGACATATGCAGTGAGTCCCAACCTTCGAACTGCTCTGGAGGTGAAAGAGTTAACTTTCCATGCCAGGCATGGAACGCTGAGCTCGAGCTCGGTTGAAACTCTGTCTGTTGTTCTTCAAACTCAAACCGTCAGATTCTTTACTCCGCCTCACTGAACAGTAGCTCCGGAGATTTCTCCTTCTGCTCGGTTCATTTTGTCAGTTAAAGTATTGTTTTTCTCGGTTTTCGACCGAATTTAAACCGCAACCGGTCGGTTCAGGCTCTGTCTGTGGTATTTGTGAGTACTAGATAGGTTTACATTAATTCTCTTCTGTGTGGAACTTGTAAACTGTTTATCGGTTCGGTTTGAACCAATCAGGTTGTTTAAAATATCTTAATCTGTCATTTAGAGTGTGGTTACCGGTTCTTATCGGTTCTAAAAAAAACGGATTTTATTACGTTTTTTTCCACGACCTGTGACACGGTTGGGCACCGATAAGAGGGTCTTGCCTAGCGGATTGCCATAAACGGGTAAGTTTTGTTAGGACTGGCACTATGTCTGAGAAACCCAAAAGAAAAACCGGGCCCACTGGGTTTCAACACTGCAGTGTGCGTGAGGAAGTCTTTGCCAAGGCTGACCCCCACACCACCTGTGTTTATTGTCTGGAGTTTGACCACCTCAGTGCAGACTGCCAGATTTGTAAAAATTTTCCTGCAGCTACCCTGGAAAAGAGAGTTGGTAGGCTCAGGGAAAGGGAGGCCAAAAAGTCCGTTGAACCGGATGGCCAGCCCGGTTTGGTGCCAACTGAACCAGAGGGAGTGCCCTCTGACCAGGGCGAGACTTCCTCGGGCAAAAGGAGAGCCGACTCTGAGGGTCGGTTCCAGCAAAAAGGACTAGGAAATCAGCTGGTGTGGAGCCAAAACTTTCCTCTCCAACCGCTGAAGAGATAGCCAAAGCAATTCAAATTGTCCAGTCGCTTTCCCCGGTTCCGACCGAACCGGCACCATCAGGTAAGCGCCGTCGGCCGGTTCCACCGGTTCAAGAGTATGATTTAGAGGAATATTATGAACCGGAGGAAGGGGAAGAGGAGTATGAGGAGAGTGAATGTGGATTTGAAAGTCTGGATGTGCCCATTGACCCGGACATCTCCCCAAACAGACCTTCAGGAGTGTCTCCTCCTAGGCTTTCTGAGTCCCCTTCTCATTTTATGTTTTATAAAAAAGTGGCTGAAATCCTCCAGCTCCCTATGGAGGAAGCTGTGGATGATCAAGAGGAGCCTGACTATGTGGAAATGATGGATATCCCAGAGTCTAGGAGACTGTCTATTCCCTTGCATAAATCTTTTGGGAAACAGACTTTTAAAATTCTAAAAACTCCTCACACTATACCTCCTGTGGATAAGAGAATGGACAAGAGGTACACATTGTTAGGCTCTGATATGGAGTTCCTTTCACAACAGTGCAGCCATGTTGGGGTAGTGCAGGCTGCAGCCTGTGACAAGGCAAATATCCCCTTGGCCTCACACCCCCCGGACAAGGACTCCAGGAGGATTGATGCCATGGCTAAGAAACAGTACATGGCAGCATCCTTGGGACTCAGACAGGCAAATTATATGGCTTATGTTGCTAGATATCAGAAATCCAGATGGGATACTGTTATGGCTGTAGCAAAACAGGTCCTTTGCCAGCTTGCCAAGGAGCTGGAGCAGGTGGCTGCCGATGGTATTGAGGCATCCAAGGTGCAATTTCATGCTGCAGTGGACTCAAATGATGTGTCATCAAGAGTCATGGCTACATCTGTGGCACTTCGCAGAATGGCTTGGCTCAGATGTACTAGCCTGTCACAGGATACCCAGACTAAGGCCATGGATTTTCCTGTTGTGGGTAATTCCCTGTTTGGGGAGCAGACAGAGAATTACATGAAGAAAATGGATGAGTATAGGACCACCTATAGGAGTGCACAGGTCAAGGAAAGGCAGGGCACTCCTCAAAGGCAGCATCCCAGGGGCAGGCCTTTTCATAGGCCTTTTTACCAAGCCCAGGCCTCCTCTTCTGCTTATGCCCAGAGGGGGTTGTTTAGAGGGAAAGGCAGAAGGGGTGCCAGCAGGCCTGTTTCCACCCCTCAGCCCAAAGCCCCTGCAAAGCAGGCACCTTGATTGCGTTGCCAGGGCCGATTCTCAACTACCTGTAGGGGGCAGGCTGACTTACTTTGTCCAGGACTGGGAGTCTCTGACATCAGACAAGTGGGTCCTGGAAGTAGTAAGCCAGGGACTGGTTCTCAGCTTCAAAAAGTTTCCAAAGATGAGAACCAGATCCTTTCCACCTGCAAATCCACCAGAGGCACTTGCCCTAGAGGCAGAGGTCTCTTCCCTCCTGGCTCTCAGAGCTGTGGAAAAGGTTCCACCCCTACACCAGGGCAAAGGGTTGTAGTCCAGGTACTTCCTTACCCCAAAAAAGACAGGAGAATGGCGGCCCATCCTGGATCTCAGATACTTAAACTAGCACCTTTTAAAACCAAAATTCAAAATGGTGACTCTGGAAATTATTCTACTCTCTCTAAGGCCAGGGGACTGGCTAGTGTCCCTGGACCTCAAGGATGCATACTTCCATATTCTCATCAGAAGCTCCCATCGAAAGTACCTCAGGTTCGAGCTGCCCTCAGGCCATTACCAGTTCAGAGCAGTGCCCTTCGGCCTCACCTCTGCTCCAAGGGTATTCACAAAATGCCTGGCAGTAGCAGTTGCTTCTCTCAGAAGGCAAAGAATTGCCATCTTGCCTTACCTGGATGACTGGCTCATAGTGGGCCAGACCCCAGACCAAGTCAGGTTACACCTACAGATAACTCAGCAACTGCTCACCTCTCTAGGTTTCCTCCTGAATCTTTCAAAGTCAGTTCTAGAGCCTGTCCAGCTCCTCACCTTCATAGGCGCAGAACTGAACACAGAGAAAGCCAGAGCCTTCCTTCCTTTGGACAGGGCAAGGACCCTAGTGTCTCTGGCCTCCTCATTCACCCTGCAGGTGTCTCGACCAGCAAGGCATTTTCTGCAGCTCCTGGGGCACATGGCTGCTTCTACAGCAGTAGTGCAGGGAGCCAGATTTCAGATGAGGGACATTCAGTTCCATTTGAGAGTCTTTTGGTCTCAAAGGAAGGACCCTCTAACCAAATTGATCCCAGTGACTCGAACCCTGATCCAGGCCCTACAGTGGTGGCAGGATCAGAGCAATCTCAGACAAGGGGTTCCTTTGTCACTCAGTCTCACTCCTTAATCCTTACTACAGATGCATCCTCTTGGGGTGGGAGCTCACATGGGCGACCTCACCACCCAGGATTGTGGTCCCCTCAGGAATCTCTGCTCCACATCAATCTGTTGGAACTCAGAGCAGTTTTTCTAGCACTTCAAGCTTTTTCCAAATCTGTTCAGAACAAAGTTGTACAGGTCAGAACAGACAACACCACCACAATGTGGTACATCAAGCTGGGCACTCAGTTCACGGCCTGTACATGGCAATGAAGTTGTGGTCTCTGGCTTATTCCCTGAACACTTCCCTCATGGCAGTTCACCTCCCAGGCAAGGACAATGTCCTGGCAGATGCTCTCAGCAGGATTTCCCAGGGCCATCACGAATGGTCAGTGGACCCCCTGGTCTTGGAAGTGGTATTTGCCAGATGGGGCACCCTGCAGATAGATCTTTTTGCAGCCCCAGACAATCACCAACTTCCCCTTTTTTGCTGCAGGCCCCCAGTGTTGGGCTCAGTCCCTCTGGATGCCTTAGTTCTGAATTGGGAAGGGAAGTTTCTCTATGCTTTCCCCCCCTTCCCTCTTCTGTTCAAAGTGCTAGTCAAAATCAGATCTCAACCCTGCAAGATGATCCTGATTGCTCCAGATTGGCTCAGACAACCCTGGTATCCACTTCTACTGTCCTTAGCAGTCCATCTTCCTCTGTGTCTTCCCAGGAGTCACAACCTGTTAACCTGTGCTCAGGGGAGGGTTTGGTACCCGAACCTCAAATCTCTCAATCTCAAGGCCTGGCTCTTGAAGAGTTAGAGTTTGCTGGTTTACACCTCTCCCAAGGTGTAATGGATATCCTGAAGGCTTCTAGAAAACCTTCCACCAGGGCTACTTATAATTCCAAATGGAAGAGGTTTTCCATATGGTGCTCTGGAAAGCATATTTCCCCAGAATCTGCTGATTTACCCACAGTCCTGGATTATATGGTCCACTTAAATACCTTGGGGCTGAGACCAGCTACCCTAAAAGTGCATCTGGCAGCTGTGTCTGCTTTTATTTCAGCAGGTAGGCCTTCTTCTCTTTCAACTCACCCTGTATTCTCCAAGTTTTTCAAGGGATTGCTTCACACCAACCCTCCATTCAGGGACCCTGCCCCTGCATGGGACCTTAATGTTTGCATTGCTCAGCTTATGCAACCTCCCTTTGAGCCTTTGTCTTCAGCAGGGCTTAAGTACTTGACTTGGAAGACTGTGTTTCTGGTAGCCATCACTTCTGCCAGACGCATAAGTGAATTACAAGCTTTATCAGTGGAGCCTGATTTTATCTCCTTTCATAGAGATAAGGTGGTCCTCAGGACTAGCAGGAAGTTCTTGCCTAAGGTGGTTTCAGATTTCCACCTTAATCAATCTTTATCTCTTCCAGTGTACTTCACTGACCATTCCTCCTCTGGCGAGAGGAGGCTGCACAGCTTAGATGTGAAGAGAGCCCATAGTTACTATATAGAGCGTACCAAGGGTCACAGGTTTGACTCCCTCCAACTGTTCCTCACTTATGGTGAGGTTGGTAAAGGGAAACCTGCCACTAAAGGATCCATTGCCAGGTGGATTGTCTCTTGTATCCAATTTTGCTATGAAAAACTGGGTAAGGTTCCTCCCTCAGGGCTCACTCTATCCGAGGTACAGCTGCTTCCCTGGCTGCTGCCAGGAACCATACCTCTCAACTGTACCACATTACGAGGAACGTTCCTCATTTTGCTTCAGAAAAGGTCCCTGTTCCACATTGTGAGGACTTGTTCCACATTCAGAGTCAACATTTTAAAGCAAATGTCCATAGTAAATGATGGAAAAAATAACTTATTCAATTAATAACAGACATTCTCAACATAAATGCAACACTTTAATAGTGTTTTGAGCTTCTTAGGTAAAGATTTGATTAAGTGTTCCACATTTTGCCCATTTGTTCCACATTGTGACAGGCAATGTTCCACATTTGGGGGACAAAAGGTTGAGAGGTATGCCAGGGACATCCCTATTCTAGAGATATGTCAAGCAGCTACCTGGAAAACAGTTCATACTTTTACCAAGCATTACTCCCTGGATATCCAGGCTAGGAGTGATGCTCGGTTTGGCACAGCTGTGCTTCAGAGCCTATTTCCTAAGTAGGTTCTGTCCCTCCTCCATGGAGGTACTGCTTTGTAGTCTGCATATGTCATAATATAGCAAGACTTCATGTTGTTTGAAGAAAAAATTACTCACCTTAGTAATGTTGTTTTTCTAATGGAGTCTTGCTATATTATGACCTCCCCCCCCCAGCCTGCCCCTCTCAGAACCTCTGTTTTTGGGATGTGGGTGGGCAGTGCAGTGTTGGCACTTAGTAGCTGCCCACCTTGTTGTTTTCCACCCCTCCTTTTTTGGGGTGACTTGGTGTTGTGTTTTTCATTTTTTGGGTCTCCTGACTTGAGTCTTTGTTTTGGGACCAAAAAATGTGCTCTTATGTTTAATAGCTATTTGGCTAGTGTAGGTTTACAGCTTCCACACAGGACCTCAGTGAGTTTCGCTCGTAAAGATCTGACGGTTTGAGTTTGAAGAACAACGGACAGAGTTTCAACCGAGCTCGAGCTCAGCGCTCCATGCCTGGCATGGAAAGTTAACTCTTTCACCTCCGGAGCAGATCGAAGGTTGGGACTCACTGCATATGTCATAATATAGCAAGACTCCAATAGAAGAAACAACATTACTAAGGTGAGTAATTTTTTCTTCTGTCAGGCGAGCTATGCACAGATTATGGCCCACTTTGGTCACTCCCTGAAGGGGGTCTTGGATCATGTCCTCCCATACGGCCCTGCTAACAAGCAGCTGGCAGTGAAAGTGGTCAGAATCCAGGGTCAAGCGCTGGCAAAACACCAGCTTCAGACTCGCGTGGACGTTGGCGATTCTTGCACCAGTGCCATGGCAGTAACTGTTGCGATTCATCACAGGACCTTGCTGTGGATTTCCATTTTTACAGCGGACAACCAGCACAATTTGGCCAGTGTCTATTTCTTGAGCACTGATCTCTTTGGCCCTTGGGTGGAAGGCCATCTCACCAGGATTGGGAAGCCCATTGCCACTCTAGATTCTATGACTGCCTCTCAGAAAAACCTGAAAGGGCAGAAACAGAAGAAATCTTTTCACTTTCGGCCCTTTCCATCACAGCAGCCTAGACAGCAGCTGCCCCAGCAGGGGCTGTCTCAGGCTTGGTGTCAAGGCCCCAAATAGGGCAGGGTAGGGGTAGTGGTGCCCCTGTGGCAGCAGGGACCGGTGCCCCTTCCAAAGTTGCCCAGTGACAGGTTAGGGGGTGTCTGTCTCCCACCCATTCATTCATTCTCTTCCTCATCTCCCCGTGAGGGGTCCCCTCTCCACTTCTGGTACAGTTGGTTCGTTATTACTTCGGACAAATGGAGCATAGAATTGGTGGGCAGAGGGTTGCCTCTCGATTTGGAGGCTCTCCCACCTTACTGACCCCACTCGCCAAGGGAGTCCATGGTGTTGCAGGACATGCCATCCGCCCTCTTGGAGGATGTTTCTCAGTTCCTCTAGAAATGAGCCATAGCCCATATCCCAGACTCCATGGCAGGCCAAGGCTTCATGCCCAGGTATCTCCTGCTCCCAAATAGGCCGGAGTTTGGCATCCCATACTGGATCTTCATGATCTGAACCAGTTTCTCAGGAAGCCCAAGTTCATGATGGTCATGCTGAACCAGATAATACTACTATATCTGGAGCAGGGTTTGTGGTTCTGTTCCCTGGACCTCCAGGATGCATTCTTCCACATTCCAGTCTGTCCATCCCACTGATGGTACCTCGCGTTCCGTGCAGAAGAGGTTCTTGCCATTCAGTCTCTCATTCTTGCCCAGGGTCTTCATCAAGTGCATGGCAGTGGTGGCAGCATCCCTGAGGTGCCTGAGGGTCAGGGTACCCCTACCTGGATGACCAGTGGATCATGAGGCCATCCAAGGAGACTGTGGAGCAGTCCAGGGACCTGACCCTTCGGACCTGCAGAGACTTGGGCATTCAGGTAAATTCAGACAAGTCTGAACTGAGCCCCTTGCAAGTGATTCACTTCATTGGGGCAGAGCCGGACTCCCTTTAGGCCAAGGCCCACCTCCATGCAGGCCGAGCAACGGATCTTACCTCCTTTGCCCAGTCATTTCAGGTTGTGCATTCGCGCTCTGCCCGGGACTTCTTACAGTTGCTGGGGCACCTGGCATCCTGCCCCAGCCTAGTCCCAGTGGGCCCATTGGTGGATGCAGCACCTACAGTGGGAACTGGGCCATCAGTGGTCCCAGCACCTCAGTCACCTGGACCAGGCAGTCAGTCACCTAGCTGATGTAAGATGCCATCCAGTGGTGGTTCATCCCAGAACATCTGGAGGAAGGAGTCCTGTTTGTCCGTCTAGAGCAAACAGTCACTTTTACAACAGAAATGCCTGTGGTGGCGTGGGGAGCGCACCTGGAGAACCTTAGAGTCCCTGGGTTCTGGACTGCTAGGAAGTCCCATCACCACATCAACCTGCATAAGCTCCGGGCAGTGCGCTTAGCTCTGACAGAATTTGTTCCTTTTGTTGGGGGTCAGGTTGTGCAAGTCCAGAAAACACCATGATCATGTTTTACCTGAACAAGCAGGGCGGCACGCACTCCCTTCCCTTGTGTTTGAAGGCCCTCCACACCTGTACCCTCGTGTGCAGCTTGGGTGCAGATCTCCTGGCGATCCATGTCGCAGGAGTCAACAGCCAGCTGGGAGACACCCTCAGTCAGGTGCGCTAGACATTGTATAAGTGGTAACTGCATCAGGGGGTGGAGAACCACCTATTCTCCTCTTTGGAGCACTCCTTTGGTGGACCTTTTTGCCTCCAGGGGAATGCAAAGCTGAGGCTGTTCTGTGCCTGCCCTCCCACCTCCAGCTGGGATACTGCTGGGGGATGCTCTCATGAGATCCTAGATCCCAGGCCTCCTGTATGCCTTCCTTCCTATTCCCTTGACCCACAAGGTGGTGATTAAGGTGTGGAGGGACAAGGTGTGAATGATCCTAATAGCCTTAGTCTAGTCTTGCCAATTCTGGTACCCAGATCTCCTCAGTCTCTGCAGCAGACCTCTGTGGTGGTTGCCTTTGTACCCATATCTACTGTCTTGTCACTGAGGGAAGATCCTTCACCTGGTTCTTCAATCCTTGCATCTTACAGCCTGGTTCCTGAACAGGTAGAGTTCAAGGCTCTGGGTCTTTTAAAGGATGTGATCCAGATTGTAATGGAGTCCCGAAAAGGAGTAGACTCACCAGTGCTATGCCTATAAATGGAAGATTTTCCATCTGGTGGCAGGTCAGGGAGCTTGATCCCCTTGCCTGTTCCGTGGCTAGCATTCTGGACTAGCTTTGGTCCCTCTCGTAGCTGGGGCTTAAATCAACAATTCTCAAGGTGCACCTGGCAGCGATATCTGCATAAGGGGTGCGGGCTGGTATGCTGACAGTGGTGCAGGAGAAGGTGGTCACATGATTTTTCAAAGGCCTTGACCACTTGAACCTACCAGTGTATGAACCACCACCAGCTTGGGACTCGTTGCTGTTTCTGGCGGTGCTCATGGGCAAGCCTTTCAAACAACATGAAGTCTTGCTATATTATGACAATTGCAGTTTGTCCCACCATTAGAACTGCTCCGGAGGTGAAAGAGTTAACTCCCATTCTAAGAATGGAACTTGGAGCGCGAGCTCGGTTAGAGAAGCTCTGTCTGGGTTATTTCAAACCTAAACTGTCAGATTCTTTACTCCGCCTCACTGAACAGTCGCTCGAGATTTCTCCTACTGCTCGGTTCATTTCTCGGTTTAAATAGTGTTTTCTCGGTTCAAATCAACCGAGAATATTTATTTTAACCGCGAAACCGCTCGGTTCAAGCTCTGTCTGTGGTATCGTAGTAATTTCAGTTTATTTTCTGTGTGGAACTTAGAATGTTATCGGTTCAGTTTTGAACCGATCAGCTTGTTTTAAAACTTGAATTGAAGGTTTTAGAGTGCGGTTCCGTTCTTATCGGTTCTAAAAACGGATTTCATTACGTTTTTTTCCAAGACCCGTGACACGGTTTGGAACCGATAAGGGTGTCTTGCCTGGCACTGCCGTTTAAAAGGGCAAGTTTTTGGTTAGGCTGGCATTATGTCTGAACAACCCAAAAGAAAAACTGGGCCCACTGGGTTTCAACACTGTGATGCCTGTGGGGAAGTCTTTGCCAAGGCTGACCCACACACCACGTGTATATTGTCTGGGGTTTGACCACCTCAGTTCAGACTGCCAGATTTGTAAAATTTCCTGCAGCCACCCTGGATAAGAGAGTTGGCAGGCTCAGGGAACGAGAGGCCAAAACGTCCACTGACCCGGATGGCCAGCCCGGTTCGGTGCCAACCGAACCGGAGTGCCCTCTGACCAGGGCGAGACTTCCTCGCGCAAACGTAAAGCTGGCTCAGAGGAGCCAGTTCCAGTAAAGAAAACAAGAAAATCAGCAGGTGTGGAGCCCAAAATTCCTTCTCCAACTGCTGCAGAGATAGCAAGAGCTATTCAGATTGTCCAGTCACTTTCTCCGGTTCCATCCGAACCGCCACTGTCTGGCAAAAGGTCGGTTCGGTCGGTTCCACTGGTTCAGGAATATGTTGTTGAAGAGTTTTATGAACCAGAGGAGGGGGAGGATGATTATGAACAGTATGAATGTGACTTTGAGGGTCTGGGTGTGCCCGTTGAACCGGACATCTCCCCAGACAGACCTTTAGAGTCTCCCCCTTTGCTTTCTGAGTCCCCCTCTCACTTTATGTTTTAGAAAAAAGTTGCTGAAACCCTCCAGCTTCCATTGGAGGAAGCTGTGGATGAACAAGAGGAACCTGATTTTGTAGAAATGATGGATATTCCAGAGTCTAGGAGATTGTCTATTCCCTTGCATAAATCATTTAGAAACAGACAATAAAAATTTTAAAACTCCTAATTCTGTGCCTCCTGTGGACAAAAAGATGGACAGGAGGTACACTCTGTCAGGTCCTGATACAGAATTCCTTCACAGCAATGCAGTCACGCCGGTGTGGTTCAGGCTGCAGCCTGTGATAAAGCTAATGTTCCTTTGGCTTCACATCCTCCTGACAAGGATTCCAGGAAGATTGATGCCATGGCTAAAAACAATACATGGCAGCGCCCTGGGACTCAGGCAAGCAAATTACATGGCTTATGTAGCAAGGTATCAAAAATCTAGATGGGACACTGTCATGGCCTTGGCTAAACAGGCCTCTGGCCAGCTTGCTAATGAGCTGGAACAGGTGGCTGCTGATGGCATTGAGGCATCTAAGGTGCAGTTTCATGCTGCTGTGGATTTTAATGATGTATTCTCTAGAGTCATGGCTACGTCTGTAGCTTTGCAGGTTGGCCTGGCTCAGGTGTATAGCTTGTCACAGGATACCCAGACTAAGGCTATGGATTTTCCTGTGGTTGGAAATTCTCTGTTTGGGGAGCAGACAGAGAATTATATGAAAAATGGATGAATATAGGACTACCTGTAAGAGTGCTCAGGCTAAGGAGCGGCAAGCCACTCCTCAGAGGCAGGCCCCCAGGGGTAGAGGTAGGCCTTTTCACAGGCCTTTTTAGCAAACCCAGGCCTCCTCTGCTTATGCTCAGAGGGGGTTCTTCAGAGGGAGAGGCAGACGGAGTGTGGGCAGGCCTGCTCCCACCCCTCAGCCTAAAGCACCTGCCAAACAGACACCCTGATGGGGTGCCCAGGGCCGATTCTCCTTTACCTGTAGGGGGCAGGTTGGCTTACTTGATTCAGAACTGGGTGTCTCTAACTTCAGACAAGTGGGTCCTGGAAGTAGTAAGCCAGGGTCTGGTTCTCAGCTTCAAAAGTTCCCAAAGATGAGAATCAGATCTTTCCCACCTGCAAACTCTTTAGAGACCTTTACTTTAGAAACAGAGGTCTCAACCTCCTGGCTCTCAGAGCTGTAGAAAGGGTTCTCCCTCACACCAGGGCAAGGGTCTGTACTCCAGATATTTCCTTACCCCAAAAGATAGGAGAATGGTGGCCCATTTTAGACCTGAGATATCTGAACAAACACCTTTTGAAACCAAAGTTCAGAATGGTAACTCGAATGATTTTATCTCTCTAAGGCCAGGGACTGGCTAGCCTCCCTGGACCTCAAGGATGCCTATTTTCACGGCCCTAATCAGAAGCTCCCACCGAAAGTACCTCCAGATTCGAACTGCCCTCAGGTCACTACCAGTTTAGAGCAATGCCCTCGCCTCACCTCTGCCCCAAGGGTATTCACAAAATGTCTGGCAGTAGCAGTGGCTCATTTAAGAAGGCAAAGGATTGCTGTCTTTCCCTATCTGGACGACTGGCTCATTGTGGGCCAGTCCCAGAACAGGTAAGATCTCACCTGTGTTCACCCAGCAGCTGCTCACCTCCCTGGGCTTCTTGCTCAATCTTCCAAAATCAGTTCTGGAACCAGTTCAGGTGCTCACCTTCATAGGTGCAGAATTGGACACAAAGCAGGCCAGAGCCTTCTCACCCTTAGAGAGGTAAGGAACCTGGTGGCTCTGGCCTCCTCCTCACTCTGCAGGTCTCGACCAGCAAGACACTTTTCGTAGCTCCTGGGGCACATGGCTGCGCCCACAGCTGTAGTGCAAGGAGCAAGATTTCAGATGAGGGACATTCAGTTTCACTTGAGAGCCTTTTGATCTCAGAGAAGAGACCCTTTCAAGTTGGTCCCAGTGACCCGAACCCTGATCCAGGCCTCCAGTGGTGGCAGGATCAGAGCAATTTAAGACTGGGGTCCCCTTCATTCCTCTGTCTCACTCCTTGACCCTCACTACGGATGCTTCCTCCTGGGTGGGAGCCCACATGGACGACCTCTCCACTCAGGGAGTGTGGTCCCCTCAGGAATCTCTGTTCCACATCAATTTGCTGGAACTCAGAGCTGTCTTCTTAGCACTTCAAGTGTTTTCTGCATCTGTTCAGAACAAAGTGGTACAAGTCAGAACAGACAACACCACAGCAATGTGGTACATCAACAAGCAGGGGGGCACTCTGTCTTCAGCCTTGTGCACCGAGGCAGTGAAGTTGTGGTCTCTGGCCTATTCCCTGAACACTTCCCTCATAGCAGTTCACCTTCCAGGAAAGGACACTGTCCTAGCAGATGCTCTCAGCAGGATTTCCCAGGGCCATCACGAGTGGTCTCTGGATCCTCAAGTACTGGGGATAGTTTTTGCCAGATGGGGCACCCCTCAGATAGATCTTTTTTCAGCCCCAGACAATCACCAACTTCCACTGTTCTGTTGCAGGCCCCAGTGTTGGGCTCAACTCCTGGATGCCTTTCTCCTAGATTGGGAAGGAAGTCTTTATGCCTTCCCCTTCCCTCTCCTATTCAAGGTGCTAGTCAAAATCAGATCCCAGCCTTGCAGGGTGATTCTGATTGCCCCAGATTGGGCCAGGCAGCCCTGGTACCCACTCCTTCTGTCACTAGCAGTCCATCTTCCCCTGTGTCTCCCCAGGAATCACAACCTGTTAACCTGTGCTCAGGGGAGAGTTTGGTATCCGAACCTCAAATCCCTCAACCTCAAGGCCTGGCTCTTGAGGAGTTAGAATTTGCTGACCTCACACTCTCTCAGTGTTCTTGAAATCCTAAAGGCTTCTAGGAAGCCTTCCACTAGGGCTACTTACAATTCTAAGTGGAAAAGGTTTTCCATTTGGTGTTCTGGGAAACATATTTCCCCAGAATCTGCTGATTTGCCCATTGTTTTGGACTATATGGTCCATCTTAATTCCTTGGGGCTGAGACCAGCTACCCTGAAAGTACATTTGGCAGCTGTCTCTGCTTTTGTTTCAGCAGGAAAGCCCTCCTTTCTTTCCGCTCACCCTGTATTTTCCAAGTTTTTTAAAGGATTACTTCATTCTAATCCACCTTTAAGGGATCCGGCCCCTGCCTGGGTGCCAGGCGCATAAGTGAGTTGCAAGCCCTGTCAGTAGAAACTGACTTTATTTCTTTCCACAGGGATAAGGTAGTCCTCAGGACTAACAGGAAGTTTTTGCCTAAGGTGGTTTCAGATTTCCATCTTAATCAATCTATCTCCCTTCCAGTGTTTTTCACTGAACATTCCTCCTCTGGCGAGAGGAGATTGCACAGTTTAGATGTTGAGGGCCCTAAGTTACTATGTAGAACGCACTAAGGGTCACAGGTTCGAATCCTCCAACTTTTCTCACTTATGGTGAGGTCGGAAAAGGAGACCTGCCACTAAGAGATCAATTGCCAGGTGGATTGTCTCTGTATCCAATTTTGTTGTCAGAAACTGGGGAAAGTTCCCTCTGGCCTGAGGGCTCATTCTACCAGAGGTACAGTCAGCTGCTCTAGCTGCTGCCAGAGACATCCCTATCCTAGAGATATGTCAAGCAGCTACCTGGAAACGGTACACACTTCACCAAGCATTACTCCCTGGATGTCCAGGCCAGAGATGCTCGCTCAGGCACAGCTGTGCTTCAGAGCCTATTCCCTAAGTAGGTTCTGTCCCTCCTCCATGGAGGTACTGCTGTGTAGTCTGCAATTGTCATAATATAGCAAGACTTCATGTTGTTTGAAGAAAAAATTACTCACCTTAGTAATGTTGTTTCTTCTAATGGAGTCTTGCTATATTATGACCTCCCCCCCAGCCTGCCCCTCTCAGAACTTCTACTTGGGTATGGGGTGGGCAGCCTAGTGTGGGCGCTAGTTATGCCCATTATATGTTTTCCACCCCTTCTTGGGGTTTTGGGGTGTGATGTTTTTATTTTATCTCATATTATTGCTTATATTATATTATTACTTCTGGTCCCCTGACTTGAGTCTTTGTGTTGGGGCCAGGAATATGTGTTAATAGTCAGGTAGCCAGTTGGCTAGTGTAGGTTACAGCTTCCACACAGACCTTAGTGAGTTTTGCTCGTAAAGATCTGACAGTTTAGGTTTGAAATAACCCAGACAGAGCTTCTCTGACCAAGCTCACGCTCCAAGTTCCATTCTTAGAATGGGAGTTAACTCTTTTCACCTCCGGAGCAGTTCTAATGGTGGGACAAACTGCAATTGTCATAATATAGCAAGACTCCATTAGAAGAAACAACATTATTAAGGTGAGTAATTTTTTCTTCGAGCCTATGCACAGGTGTGAGATGTGACATCTGTTGTGGAAAACCACCTTCTTGGTGGCTGTCACCTCCGCCAGAAGGAACAGTGAGTTTCAGATGCTCTCGATGGAGTCTCCGTGCCTGGTCTTCCATGAGGACAAGGTAGTCCTTCACCCACACCCAGAGTTTCTCCCAAAGATGGTATTGGATTTTCACCTTAACCAGATGATTAACCTTTGTGTACTTTACCAACCCATCTTTGGAGTCCGACCATAGGCTACATACTTTGGACCTGCGGCGGGTGCTTTCTTATTATGGGGAGCGCACGGTTGAAGTTGGGGGTGAGGCTTGTCGACTCTTTGTAACATGTGCTGAAACTGTACCTGGACGATTGGCAGGTGGATTGTCAACTGCATTGATCTCTGCTATATGTTGGCTGGTAGGGAGCCTCCTGTATGGCTCAGGGCTTATTTCACCAGACATACCATTGCCTCGGTGGCTGCTTCCAGGGACATTCCATACAGGAGATCTGTATGGTGGCTACCTGGAAGTCAGCAGCCACCTTCATCTCCCATTACAGCATTGACCTTGAGTCACATCGGGATGCTGCTTTTGTGGCCTCAATCTCTGTTTGCCAAATAGAGGTGCAAACCTTGCCCCTTTGTCCTGAAGAACTGCTAGGAGTCTGCCAGAAGTATGGATAAGTGAACCATATCCACATCCCTAGACATGAGGGTTACTCACCTGTAATCGTAGTTCTAGGAGTAGTATATGATTCACATCCACACAACCCACCCGACCTCCCTTGGCAAGTGGCACATGGATCCCTACTTCAGTTGTGCAAGATCTAACGTCATGGGGCAGAGCCAAGGTATATACCGCCCAAGAGGTGGGAGGAGCTTCTCTTAAAGATGGTCAAACAAATCAGCTCTTAAAGGGAGACTGCCAGAAGTGTGGATGGCAACCATATGCCACTCCTAGAACTATGGTTATGGGTAAGTAACCCTTATTTCCTCACCACTATCAAGCACCTGAAACAGACGATGCATTTTACTGATTACCTCCAAAAAATCCAAACTCATTTGTGAACGAGTGTATAGCACTGCTCCATCGCCATGCCGTCTTGTGGACGCACAGGAGCACTGGTGGTACTCATTCAGGTCAGACTGACAATAGAGGAGAAAAATGGCTCGGCACTCGCAGAGTAAATAATCCAGGCAGAATTAAGTTTTAAATGTTTATTCCGTTACCACAGAGGTCCAGACTAGCTTAACTAGACCCATATATCCCAGCACTTCAACTTAACAGGGTCTTCCGTAGGAGGTGGGTTTAGTTTATAAGAGACAGTGCATCATATTTAAAATCCTCATGTAAAGTGATACACACTTGAAGCAATAAAACCACAACCCAAACATGAAAAAACATTTCAAACAGTCAGTATAGAGAATACTGGATGAGCAATCATACAGAACCAATGTGTTCTGCCACAGAAGGGATTCTGGTTCCCCATGACCTTGAGCAGTCCAAGGGAATCGGAATCCCTGAGGTGGCAGAACGAACACTGGTTATGCGAGATCGCATGTCCAGTATTTTTTATAGTGTATGGTGCCTAAAACCCAACAGTTTGAAATGGTATTGCCACGCGGCAGTTTCTGGTGGATCAATTTAAAGCACAGCTCAAGATTTTTCTTAAGAATGAGTAGAACGCTGTTCTGCATGCACCAGCTGAACAGCGTTGTACAAACTTTTTTCTGTGGCTGAACAGCTTTTCAGCATGGATAAAAAACAACTGAGAACAACAGTCCACCATACACTATAGATAAAAAACTGAATGAAAACTGGAGGACTCCGCACCTCCAACGAAAAGCTGGCGGGCATAAGTATGTCTGTTACCTGGTTTGAATAATATGTGATTGTCTTTAATCAGCGACAATATGGCAACTATTATTTCTGAGCTCTCTGCATTTTTTCATTGGATGTTTTGAGTGCCCTACTTTTTGCTCTAACAGTTATTACATGTTAAGAAGCACCACCCTCCCTTTGTGCACTTTTTGTGGTTTTGGATAAAAAAAACAATAAATAAGTCTGATGCAAGAAACTGGACAGAGAACAAAATACATAGGCAAGGACAAATAAATACAAAAATATAATCAAAAGCACAAGTCAGTTTTTCTTTAATAATTGTTCCCTCCATGTAACTAACTTTAAAGGGACACAGCAATCACAAAGAAAGATGGGGGATGAAATGGGTTTAATATCGGAGGAAGTTAATGGAATGAGAGGGGGAACAGAAAAGAGGGAAGTGGCAGGGGGGAGGAGGTTCTCTGTACATAATTTGATCTTAAGATATCCAGAATATGTATAGAATAAAATAAGAAACCAAGAAGCAAAATAAACATTTTGTTTTACAAAAGCGGGGTGAATAGTTAAGTTGTTATTTAAGGAGGGAGGAATTTAAAAGGGGGCATTTTATACAAAATTGTACAAGACAACGGAGAAGATTTAGCGAGAAACCGAATAGCTTGGTTAATTTAAACAGTTGAATGAGAAGTCCCTTTCTGCAGTCCAATTCCAGTATTGGCCTGTTATCTGCCACCAACTAGGGAAAAAAGTAGATTTCCACTTGGATGTAGTGATTCAGATATATGAGGGATAAAGGGTATTTATTCCTCACCAGCAGTTCAAATTTCCAAGATTAGATCCAGATTTCTTTTTTTGTATTACCTTTTTATTGATTTTTCATTTTATCAGACAGTTACAGTCTGATACACAAGCATAACTGGACATCTTTCATCATACATGAAATGGATTCTTTTTACAACCAGGTTATCTATCAGCAGTGGGTTATCACCACAATCCATACCTCCCCCATACTTCACTAAGTAATTCCCCTGCTTTTAGATTACAATTCTTTTGCAGATTATGTACCACTATTATGTGGTCATATAGAATATATAAAACTAATGCCTGGATTCAAAAAAACATCAGTCTGTACATAAGTCTGTAGTCCAGCATTTAAGTTGATAAAGGCAGATTAGAAATATCAGAATATTTGAAAAAATGAAAAGAAGAAAAGAATTCCACTTTGTTTTACTACCACATTTCCATTGTAATCCACTGACTGCAATACTTCAAGCAAGTCGGCTGGCCACCCCCAATGTATTCAGTCCCCTGATACCCTGTATTAACAGATCCTCTACATCAAATAGGTTTGAGTTATATGGCAGGGTATTATCACCCCACCCCTCACAGAGTATCATTGCCTTCACTAGAGATAGTGAGGCCTCTAACCCCACCCTCCCTCCCAAAAACCTCTGTCAGGAAACGCTCCTCCCTCCCCTTCAGTGCATATGTTAGCCTATCCATCGATAAAATGGCCAGCAACAGGTTTTTCCACATTGCCACCGTGGGCATCGCACACGAGACCCATGTATTTAGAATGATCTGCCTGGCTATGACCAGCATCATTCTTATCCACCTTGGATATAGACACCAGTTCCCCCTTACATCCACATCCCCAAATAGTGGAGACATCCCTTACCATCTCCTTCCAGTATCCCTTAAGCACCTCACACTCCAAGAAATAGTGGAAATACATACCCCTCCCCCCACCACATCTACCACACATGGGAGATACCCTATGCCAAAACTTATGAACCATACTTTGGAGGGGGTAAAAGATTCAATGTAGAAATTTAAACTGAGTTTCTTTAAATTGATTGCACAGTAATAATCCCCATATGTGACAGAATAATCATTCCTTAACTCTCCTCTGAGATGATTATGTCCATGTCCATTTCCCACTTAAGCTTGGTGCCTCCTGACGTATCTGGAATTTGGGCCCTATCACGTCCTGCTGTTATACCTATGAGCCCTTTCTCCTGCCTTTTGGCCCTGAGAATTTCCCTTTCAAACATCCCAGATTTCTAGAAAAAGAGGATGATATTAAAATGAAAAAATTATTAAATTGAAAAAATATATATTGAAAATGCTGAATAACACAAGAAGCTAAGAAAAAGCATCAGAACATTTACGAATAAGGACTAAAGTCCACTTTTTCATTAAGCCCTAAATGGAATGCAGTTAATATCGCAGTCTATCCTGTTTCTCTCTTTAACAGACTCCTAAGCCTGTTGCCTCCACTTGGGTGCCTAGCTACATGTTCAAGTACCATACATTGCATGCAATCTGGTTTTGAATCATGGGCTTCTAGAAAATGAACACCTAAGGCAATTGTATATGTAGCCATTCATAATAACTCTTACGTGTTCTTGTATACGGACCTTAGCTGGTCTTGTAGTTCTCCCCATGTAATATTGATTTCAAGTATACCAGCAAACATACACTACCAAAGGAAGTGTACATGTCAAAAATCTTTAATTTTAAACTTATCATTGTTCCTAATAAATGAATCACATGTTTTTGCACATTTGCAGACATTAAATCTGCCACTGCCGAAAAAGCCTTTAGGTTTGTTCCAAAGCCAGTTGTTTCCTTCCCTCATTTTAGTTGCCATAAAGTGACTATGGACAAGTCTGTCCTCTGTACTTCTCCCCTTACTGAAACTCCCCCTGAGTTTAGGTCCAATATTTTCTTTGATAATTGGGCCCGTTAGAAGAATAGGCAAGAGCCTATATACTATTTCTCCCACCCTACCTGCTAATGGGTTATATTTTGGAATAAAATTAACAACTGAAGGGGAATTTTGCGGGGTAGTCCTTTTCTTTCTATATCTAGACTGTGAGGTCAAAGGGTAATTTCTCATTAGTTTGATGATTTTCTGATATCCCTTTTCTAAAATCTGCTCAGGATAACCCCTAAGGAACCTGTTTTTTAAATCTGCCATTGGTTCCTGAAGCACTGCATCATCTGAGCAGTTCCTTCTCAAACAAATCATTTTTCCGTATGGTACTGAAGAGAGAATTTTTTTGGGATGTGAACTAGATGCATGGATTACAGCACTGGCTGCTGTATATGCTTTCTGAAACTAGAAGATGAAATCTCTGTTCCTGAAATGCCACTAAGTTTAAGATCTAAAAATTTTGATTGAATTTTTATCTGATACAAAAATAAATGTCAGATTATAGGCGCTGTTACAGAGATGCATAGACACTGTTGGCAGATAAGGGCCTACAGCCCACCCAGTCTGCCCATGTGAGCTTGTAAGTTCACTTTATGTTTTCCTGGAAGTTTGTTACCTCTTACCCCTGACCTCCAGAATTCCCTTATATCTATCCCATGCATTCTTAAATCCCATGATTGTTTCAGACCCCACTACTTTCTCTGGCAGGGTGTTCCACTTGTCCACCATCCGTTCTGTGAAAAAAATTCTTCCTCACATTTCCTCTGAATCACCCTCCCTCCAACTTCATCCCATGCCCTCTAGTCCTGGAACATCTTTTTCACTGAAAAATAGTGTATTCCTGCACTCTGTTCCTCCCTGTAAGATACTTGTATGTCTCTGTCATATCCCCTATCTCCCTCCTCTCCTCCAAGGAGTACATGTTCAGGTCCTTCAACCTGTCCTCATAGGACTTGTGATGCAACACATGTACCATCTTTGTTGCCCTCCTCTGAACCTTCTCTATCTTGTCTATGTCCTTACGTAGTAAAGTCTCCAGAACTGTACACTGTACTCCAGGTGGGGCCTTACTAGTGTCTTGTATAGTGGAATTATGACCTCCCTTTTCCTGCTGGTGATGCCCCTGCCTATGCATCCCAGCATCCTATTTGCTTTATTTGCTGCCTCATCGTACTGTTTCCCTACCTTGAGGTCATCAAAGATGATAACCCCAAGATCCCTTTCCTGCTTGGTGCATACTATGTCACCCCCAACTGATATGATGTTGTTCCAGGGTTTTTGTGCCCCATATGCATTATCTTGCACTTCTTTGCATTGAATTTCAACTGCCAAACCCCTGATCATTCTTCAAGTTTCTGCAGGTCCCTCCTCATTCTGTCTACATCCTCTGGCGTGTCCACTCTGTTATAGAGCTTTGTGTCATCAGCAAACAGGGAAATTCTGCCTTCTAGGTCCTGCACAATGTCACTGATGAAGATGTTGAATAGGACCGGTCCCAGCACTGATCCCTGTGGTACTCCACTGGTCACCCTTCCCCTCTGTGGAATGACAGCCACATACCACCATCCTCTGTGTCCTGTCACCCAGCCAGTTACCTACCCACTGTACTACTGTCCTGCCCACTCCCAAATTCCCTAGTTTGTTTAATAGGCTTCTGTGTGGCACAGTGTCAGAGGCCTTGCTGAAATCCAGATAGGCCACATCCACTGCCCTCCCCTGAACCACATCCCTTGTCAGCCGGTCGAAAAGTTCAATGAGGTTGGTGTGACATTACCTCCCCCCTGGTGAAACCATGTTGCCTTGGGTCCTATAGTCCATTTGCAACCAGTTGTTCCACCAATCTCTCCTTCAGTAATGCTTCCATGATCTTCCCCACTGCTGAGGAACTGAGAACAGGACCCCCGAGGAGCGGAGGTCGCGAGGGCGCTCCACAGCCCTCCCCCAAATCGCCAGAGGAAGTCCCCGAACCCGTAAGCCAAGAACAGGACCCCCGAGGAGCGGAGGTCGCGAGGGTGCTCCACAGCCCTCCCCCAAATCGCCGGAGGGAGTCCCCGAACCCGTAAGCCAAGAACAGGACCCCGAGGAGCGGAGGGCGCCCACAGCCCTCCCCAAATGGCGGGGAGTCCCCAACCAGTAAGCCAAGAACAGGACCCCGAGGAGCGGAGGGCGCTCCACAGCCCTCCCCCAAATCGTCGGGGGGAGTCCCCGAACCAGTAAGCCAAGAACAGGACCCCCAAGGAGCGGAGGTTGCGAGGGCACTCCACAGCCCTCCCCCAAATCGCTGGAGGGAGTCCCCGAACCCGTAAGCCAAGAAATGGACCCCAGAGAAGTGGAGGTCGCTCCACAGCCCTCCCTCAAATCGCTGAAGGGAATCCCTGAACCCGTAAGCCAAGAACAGGACCCCCGAGGAGCGGAGGTCGTGAGGGCACTCCACAGCCCTCCCCCAAATCGCCGGAGGGAGTCCCCGAACCCGTAAGCCAAGGTAAAGCCCAGTACAGCGCTTGGAAGAGATGCCAGCATTTTGCCTGCTCTGCTCAAACTGCCTGTAGCACGTTAGCGCCTTTTCCTACTTTTAAAAGACAAAAAAAAAATCACCAGTGGCACAGTCAACTCCCAGGACTCTGGCAGTAATCTCTAAACTGCAGGACTGATATTGGAAAGCCACTTCGAGCTGCAGCAGCTGTTTTTACTATTTTCTGTCATTGTAGAAGGTCTAGCCCCGGTTCGGCGCCCCACCACCACTCTTGGTTGGCACTCCAGTTTATAGGCAGGTTTAGTCAGGTGACCTGCCGAAATAACCAATCAGCCCATTTTTCCAGCTGCAGGTTATACTAACCGAACACTAGTGGCCACTGTAACATACCTCTCACTTTCTACATTTACAGTGTTGTCCCTACTATTAGCTGCCCTCCTGATTTCCAGGATCCCACAACTTGCTCTACAACCCCCTTCCCCCGAGGCTCCTAAACCACACCATTATGAATATTACACTATTCCTTTAGCTATCAAAGATAACTGCAGACCCTGTACCTCCAACATCTCCCACACAAGCCAAATTGATCCCGTTGGCCTTTACTCACACATGCTCAAGTTAACCCACACACTCACACTTGGTAAACACTGTACCTCACTTCCCCCCCCCTCCAGACCTCAAGCCCCCACCACCCACGTAAGCCACACCATCGTCCCCCTCACTTCCCTAACCCTTCTTTCCAGCGTCATCTCTAGCCTCCCAGTCCCCACCTCCAACACAAAAAGCCCTACACCCTACCAATCCCAGCGTCACTCATCCAAACTCTGCAGGTTGGCTCTCCTGCGACACACCTTTTTACTTCTCTTATTAACTGGCAATATCCACTCCAACCCAGGACCACCCTGCACTATGGCCTCTCCAAAAAACCCACTGAGGAGTCTGCTGCTAGCTACCCTAAATATATGCACCCTTCCTAAAAAACACACTCCTCTCTTAGGCTGGATTGCCAGTATGTTCCGGACATACTAGCCCTCTCCGAGACATGGCTCTCTGATAAAATTCCCTGTGATGCTGTCTCCCTCTGTAATTATGCCTTCTTCCAGGCAGATGGGACCAGCAAGAGAGGCGGTGGCTGTTGCAATTTATGTTAAATCCTCACTCAATGCCACAGAAGTTCATACCCCTGCACCACAATACAGCGCCCTGATACTTACAGTAAAACAGTCTGGGTACCAAAACTCTCCACATCATTTCGGCCTATCCCCCCCCCCCCCGAGAAACCAAAAACTCTCGTTTGACTCTATCCTCCACATTATCTCCCACCTACCTAACACTAGTGAAATCATCTTAATGGGTGACTTCAGCCAACTGGCTATGCCCAGCCTCATCCAGCTACAAAGACGCTGCCCTGGCTTTTGATCTTACCCAACTAGTCACCTCCCCCACCAGAAGGGACAATAGATCTGGGACTTCCACCCTTCTAGACCTCATTTTCACCAACAGGCCACATAACCTCTCCAATGCAACAGTGCTCCCTGACTCTATCAGTGACCACTCTCTGGTTACATGCTGGTGGTTGGCTAAATTGCCCCTTGCCCCTCCAGAAATCTCCTGGCAGCGAAGACTAAAAAGAGGAGGCATAAAGAACCTCAAAGCCCATCTAACTAACAGCAACTGGCTCCCCATTTACACCTCATAGTCAGTTGACCTTGCTCTCGCCCATTTTATAACCACCTTCAACAAAGCCTGCCATATATTCGCTCCCCTCTCAAAGCAAGTTGTGAAAACCAGAACCACTCCCTGGATCACACCCTCACTACTAAACCTGCTACAACAAAGGGACAACCTCTGACACAAGGCCCTTGACTCCCAACGCACCCAGGATGGACAACTTTACCGGGAGGCACGCAATAAATGTACATGGACCTTGCGGCAGGTGAAAGCTAATTTCTACCAACAAACCCTTACCTCCTCCTGGGGTGATGGAAAAAATTCTGGAACAACATAAAAGAACTCAGTGGTAAATCCTGCCCCCACCCCCACCCAACTTAATCTAAATGGGATGTCACCCAGGATCCTCCACTATCGCAGAAGCCCTTAACTCCGCCTTCTTGGACATCTCCCATATCCTCCCTCCAAATTTCTCCCACCCCCACCCTCTCCCGTAACCTCGCATAATGTCAGCCGCTTCCTTCCAGCTTTGAGTCATCCCCTGCAGCGAGGCAAAACACTATATTACCAAAGCTATCTCCAATACCCATTACAGCAATGACTCCCTAGATCTTAAACTCATTCGGCTCACCCTGGATGTCACATTACTCCACCTTACAAAAATTCTTAACCTCTCGCTATGCCTCGGTCAGTTCCCCTCAAGCTGGAAGAGAGCCATAATCACTCCCATTCTGAAGAGCGGTGACCCCACTAACACCAGCAACTATAGACCTATCTCAGTACTTCCACCTCTGTCCAAAGCCCTGGAAAAAACAGTCTCTGACCAGATAACAGAACATCTAACTAAACATAACCTTCTCAGCCAGGAACAGCATGGTTTCCGGACTGGCCATAGTACCGTCACGGCACTCTCAGAGCTCACCTTGTTCATCCACGAGGCCCTCGACCAAGGCTCAATCGCAGGGGCAATCTATGTGGATATAACCAAGGCTTCTGACACAGTCAGTCATAAGCTACTGCTTTGTGTCCTCCCACAACTAAATGTGGTCCCAGAGGCAACTGCCTGGTTCAAGGATTACCTCTCAGGCCGGTCACAGCAAGTCAGGATAAACATCACCATCTCCACCCCCAAAAGAGTTTGCTCTGGGGTCAGTTCTTGGCCCACTGCTTTTCACCCTCTTTTTAAACTCTCTCCCTAAGGCGTGCAGCGGTCATCTTCTACTCTACGCTGATGATGCGGTACTATTTTGGAAACACCCCCAACCGAGTGCCCTCCAACAGGCCCTTCAGAGGTTTTTTGGGGAGCTAGAGAACTGGTTAACTGAACACCACCTAATCATCAACTATAATAAAACGAAGTCCATGATCTTTGCGCATCGCCAAAGCCCATGTAGTCAGTCAGCACTCCTACTTAAGAACACACTAGGCACCCCACTGGAACACGTTACAAACTTTAAATACCTGGGTATCACATTAGACACCTCCCTCTCCTACCAGAGTCACATCCAACTTCTCTCCTCCGCTGTCAGTGCTAGAGTGGACATCCTCTATAGACTCAAGCACTGCTTACCCGCCCAGGCCATGCAACTTGCAGTCACCTCTTCCATCCTCTCCCTAGCTGACTACAGGATTGTTGTATACGGCTCTGCAGAACCCACCACGCTTAGCAGTATAAACACTGCCTTGAATAAAGCCTGCCGCCTAGTCACAGGCAGTGACAGACTAACCCACACCTGCGATCTTTATACTTTGACTGGTTGGCTAAACTTCCAACAAAGACTAAAGTACCACACCTGCATCCTCACAGAAAAGATGCATCTTCAGCTAGCCCTCATCGGCCTTCTCCCCATAATCAGTGCAGCACCCCGCAGGTGCAATAGAAGACTCGCAGCAAACTCATCATTTCTGGTCCCCCTATGTAAAACATCCCTTGGGCAAAGATTCTTCCGCTACCGTGCCCCTCTCTGGCTCAATACGTTACCACCCTCACTCTCCCAGACCCACAGCATCTCACTATTTAAAACAGGCCTCAAAGCTCAATTACTTGAGAGTGCAAAATGTGTCTGTGGCTAACAATGCCCACCCAATTTGCTCCCAAATCCTCCTCATTCTCGACACAGGGTCTCTCTAGACCCCATGAATCAGCATCCTACAAGTCTCTGTCATGGGACTCCAAGATTGCTGCCTGATACCCTCACCGGTTAAATAAGTTAAAGCCTGGACTGCTCTGTCAGTACTGTTACTGTAAATACTGCCTGTCTATGTATGTCTTATACTGTATTTTGTTTACCCTCCACCCCTTGTAACCGATGTGGAGCCTTTGCAAAAGAGTCTGTGACTCAAAGGTTTGTAATTCTGATTGTATTCAATAAATAAAATAAAAAAAAAAAATACCCTCAGTTTGAGGTGAGGCCGACTGGTCTGTAGTTCCTCGCTTCCTCTTTGTTTCCGCTTTTGTATAAGGGAACTACATCTGCTGTCCTCCAGTCTTTGGGTACCTCCCCTGTTTCCAGTGATCGGCTAAACAAGATTGCCAGAGGCTCAGCCACCACCTCTCTTAGTTCTGTTATTCAGGTACTCAATAAATTTTGGTGGTACTTTGTCACCTGACCAAATCATTATAATATTATCAGTAAACCTGAACAATAAAAAATACGGTTCAGGTATTGATTCTTTGTTCCATCAGAAAACACTTTATTTTCAAATGATCTCATAAATGAATTTGCATATGAGGGGGGCGTAAGCCACAGCGCCACAGATGTGGAGATAGAATTCTTTATTAAAGATAAAAATAATTATGTGTTTAGACTGAATTCTACAGCTTTAAGTATAAAAGTACAAGGAATATCTGTGGCATTAGAAATGAAGGCACCAACAGCTTCAAGGCCCTGATTATGTTGTACTGATGTATATAAACTACATAAATCAGTTATAACTCAACTATGAGGGCCAGAGGAGACCTCTGTTTCCCCCAGCAGATCCCTGCTGTCTTTAATGTAGGATGGAAGGTTAAAAACAAATAAATGGCTGTAGGAAACTGTCCACAAAAACCGGCACATTTTGGGTTAATGACCCACTCCCTGAAACAATTGATCTGCCAGGGGGGTCGTTTAGATTTTTATTTATTTATTTATTGAAGTGTTTCACCAGGAAGGCACACTGAACAACAAGTTGCTAGTCTCCAAGTGCTACCTGGAGGGAGGGGGTACAATGAGGATGGAAACAAATTCATAATAGTTTAACAGAAAACAAACAGTAACATTAGGTAGCAAAAAATAAGCAGTAGTGCACAGAGATGCATACAGTCTTGTAGAGATTGACTAATTGTGTTTAGTAAACAGCAGGTAGACAGCATTGTTATACAATTGGAATGCAGAGGGGAGGGAATGAAGGGGCGGGGCCTACAGGTGTTAAGATTTGTGAAATATATATAGTATAGCAGCTGAGAAAGACCATACTCAAAACAAGTAGTGCAGTTAGGTTCATGAGGCACAGTACATTGGTGTGCAATATAGTTAGAGTTAATACTCTGAGACAAAAAGATTAAGTGCGAGGGGAGGGGGAAGATGGGCAAGTGCTTTATTTTGATGAGATTGCACTGTGGAGGAGGTTAAATCCATTCACCCTCCAGGATGTTAGGATCCTACAAGGGGACTGGGAGCAGGCAGGTTGGAGGAGGAAGAGGAAGTGAGTTGGCTAGTTGGAGAAGAGGGGGAGAGATAGCAGGAAGAGACAAAGATAATTTAGAAGGAAGGCTGGATATTTGGGGGATGTAGGGAGGAGAGTGGAGGAAAGGAGGGGTAGAGGAGGAGGGGATTAATATAGAACAGGAACTGGGTAAAGAGAGAAGTTAGAGAGGATTATAATAGGAACAGCTAGAGGAGAGATGGTTGTGGAGTGTAGAGCTGAGGGAGTATGAGGAGAAGGAGTGACGTATTTGAGGGGAGGGAGCTCCAGATTTTAGGGAACCGGTGGGCAAATCTAGACTGACCAATGAGTAGATTTTTGTGTTTTAGGTAAAATATAAATATAAAAGTTGGTACTATTGGGTAGTCTGTTTTGATGAAATCAGCTTCCTACAGTTATCCACCCAAATGGCTATATCCGTGAATTCATATAATTCACTCTGAAAACGGGTAGAAGGCTCCTTTTGTAATTTCACATGATTGTTTTAAACATTTAATAACTCCATGCATTTGTTAACATAAAATTCTTCAGTCATCATAACTATATTGCCGCCTTTACCTGAACCTTTAAAAATGACCCCAGAAAGGTTTTCTAACTCCTGAAGTGCCTTGCGTTCCTTTTTATTAAGATTCCTGTAAAACTCAGTAGGCATGTTATTAAAAATACTTTCAACTTCAAGCATTTTTTCAAAAGGAGCTAAAGCGGGGCATGATATCTGCGGGCAAAAGAGACTTTGATCTAAACCTGCTTTTTCTGTCTTCATCTATGTTTAAAGAACCATCAGAAAACAAGTCAACTTAATTCAAAAGTTCAGAAATATCAGCATTATCAGTTATGTTCTCACCAATTTCAGTCACTTAATGGGTCCATAGTGCAAGTTTGAACTCTATCTGATGGTTTCTTCCTGATTCAGACTCTCACTAATATGATTCAGAGTAACTGTTCCCACTTCATTGCAGGACCCCACTGCAATTAAGACCGACACAATGCATTTTTTATACATATAAAGGATACATGTTACTCTTAAGCAGCTGTACTGGCAGGTTTAGATTTTGTGATCATAGTAGTTTCTATAGGAGCACAGGTGACCTACACTGTAGATACCCAGGAAATCAATTAAAAAAAAAAAAAAAAGGCAAACAGTGTCCCTTTAAAATGTGAAGCTGAATGCTTGTGGTTAGTGCTTGAAACTGAGCTTGAGCTGCGATAATGCCAATATGCAGTGAATGAGGTATTGGGTCATTCACATACTCTGTCCTCTGTATGGGACTACCAGCCTTCCGGGGTACCATGAAGACACTGTAAGCCCCTTAAGGAGTAGTTCCACTGTGAGAGGTGTTGCAGGAATGGTGTTCTCTTTAGCTAAATGTGCCTTAGGAAATGCCCAGAATGACTGAACCATATGAGAAACTGAACTGATATTAGGGCCTATTTACAGCCCTGTGGTATGGAATGGGAATCTGAACAATTGTTAAACTTTTAAAATTATCTGTTTAAGGGGCTTTCTGAATGTTTTATAGTATTCCCAAGTGAACTTGTCTGGCCCTGAGGCTTTCCTGTGGTTATTTTTTTATTTTATTTTTTTTGTTGTTGTTTTTTTAGCAGATCTTCTTCATGGGAATCACGGGGAGCCATAATACATTAGACTATAAGTCACTGGTGTCAAGGACCACGTTTTAAGCTTTTGCAGGATGGGACCACCCACATCAGCTTGCTTACATTCACATTGTCAGCGGCCCCAACTACTTCAGTTCTTTGTCCTGCCCTCAAGAGACCGAATCATAACCACTTGACTCACTGGGTGACCTTCAGTAAGTCATGCAAGCTCCCTTTGCTTCAGTACTGCCAGGCAGGAGTCCAGTGCAAGACATAAATTGTGATGTCTGTAATAATTATGAACCCCATTACAGTGGAAAAAGCTTTCTCTATGTTTTAAATATTTCAGTTAACATATGAGTTGCCTGAGTTGGTGGAATGCTGACTCTGCTTTCTTTTATTCTAGGTTGCCACAACAATGCTAAATCAAGCACATCAACCAATATCCTGACTCAGCATAACTGCTGACTAGTAAAAGCTTGCCGTCACAATACATACATACAGAGTAAAATAGCATCTTACTGATGCAGTTCAGGTTGTTACTCAGCTTGTGCCTTCCGTCCTTCAGGGTACTTTTTTGAGGCAGACAGAAGAATCCTACGTGCAAGAGTTGTAGTGCAATTGTTGAAGTCTTCAGCTTTGATATTTGACCACAGGCCCATGACTAAGCCAGCATTGCATCTTAAAAGCTGGATGACATAAGGCTTGCTTGAGTTGCATGGAAAGGCAGCTTACAATGCAAAACACATTCAACTAAGTAAAAGGTGCATAACAAAGTGTATTAGGTCAGCAAAACAGGCAAGGAGTTCCTTTATACTTGTAGTGTTACAAAGATGTCGGTCAATATTGTAGCAGAGCACCTTGCGATCTTGACCTCGTATCATCTTGCTAGAGAACAAAGTGAACAAAAATTCCCGTAGTTGACCCCCAAAAAAACTTTTTATTTTTAAGAATTGTAAGCTTTTTATGTAAATGCAAAAAAAGTATTGTACAATCAAAATTCATTCATATCTTTGTTTAATGCTGTTCTAGACTAAAGAGCGAGCAAAAAATACATTAACATGTCCTCAAGTAAAGGATGGAGCCAAGATTAAAAATAAAATAAAATTAATTAGTTTAGATCACAAGAGAATATTCGAATAATAAAAAATAATCCATTCTAAATTAAATGGGGATTATCCGTCACTGAAAGCCCCACACCTTAGTGTAAAGGTTCCCCTGATTCGCACTTTTAAGTGTAAAACTAAAGTTTTACCTGCTGTTGTTGCGGTTATATAGATATTTATCTGGTTGATCCTGCCATTCCACTGCCGCCACTGCTGTCAATGCCTTGAATGAGCTGCCGGAGATTCAGCTTGCTGCAGTGGTAATGGAAACTATTAATAGCTCTGTTTTGCAGGTCCTTGGTCTTGTTACCCGATTGAGAAGAGTCTTGGTAAGGCAGTGGGACCAGCGACTGGCAAAGCTAAGCTATTACTAGATCCTGTTATCACTGCGGCTAATTGAATCTCCCACAGCTAATCCTAGCTGTCGTGCCAGCCTTGGGACAGTCTAGAATGTGCCTCAAATGTTTTTAAATTGGTGTATTTGTTTCCTGATTAGTTGGGCAGAAAAATGTCTTAATTTTGGTGAGTTTTGCCATTTTCAGCTGTTCACCGTGACAAAACCAGTAGACCTACTGTTATGAAAATTGGCATGCACTTAGCCTTTAGGAATGAGATGGTACATACTAAGGTTCAAACCCCTACGCCCTAAGATAAATAAGTTCTAAGTTGTCAAAAATAAGGATTTTGACACAAACCCTAACTCAACACTAACATACTGGTGCATACACATCAGCAGAGTTATATTGGCACTGCAGCACCAGTATACTAGGGTTGAGTCCATTTAGAACACCCAGAGTAAGCATACTGGGGGGCAGTTTACAGGGGGAAACCGTATATGAGGTCTGTTATCCATGTGAGCATTAATCCCCGCTGAAGGTGGCATCTAATGGGGAGTTAATGCATGGTTGCGACTCTTGTGGCACGAGGCCAGAGGCCGAGGGGTGCAACGTCCCAACCATACATTAACTCCCCATTAGATGCCACCTTCGGTGGTGATTAATGCGCTTGTAACACCACCAGTGCAACGCAAGTAACCATCACCCTTGAAAACTTAGCTCTTCCGATGGCCTCTTCTACTCCTGTGTCTCCATTTCTGCGTGTGATTCCTGTCCTCATGCTAGGTCCGTGCTGGAAAGCAGTGAGCTGGTAGAAGAGCAACACGGCATTATGAGATGATAATGCCGTGTTGGGCTGTTGTGGGAAGCACGTTCACGAGCCCAACTGCGGCATTACGTCTCCAAATGCCGTGTTGCTCCTGCACCATGTGATGCCGCCCTCATTTATCGGCGCTTGACACAGCCTTCCTCAGTAATGCCGTGTTACAATAGTAGTGATTGACTTGGTGTTTGTGTTCAAACACCTGTTACTGATAGCTTATACTGTAACTCGGCCACACTGAGACCTCTGGGGTTGAAAACTGGCATACATCCTCGCTTTCCTAGAGGCTAAGAACATGTCCATTTTGAAAATCATTGGTTCAGTATTATGTGCTGTGAAGTGCTTTAATTACACAAAATAACCCCAAAATAAAAATACTTTTTTGTGCAAGGATAACGAAAGTACTTCACAGACTTAAAACCTGAAAATTTCATGTTTATTAGATGGTGACCCAAATCAGGCCCTTCGGTTTGTTTCAGGATGAAAAATGACCATATTAAAAAGTTAGAAATATTTAAAACAAACCAGAGCACATGCCTTCAGATAGATTGCTCCCAAAGACCTGTTCTGAGACCAGTTTCTCTTTTTTTCTGAGCTGAACTGATCTGGGATTACTTTGTGACACAAATGCAAAATCATTTTCCGGCGTGGTGGCATTGAGGGTTAAGGCGCTGGACACCGCACTTCATGCCATGCTGGCAGCCTGGGTTTGGAAACGGCCCCGGGTTATGGGGCAGTCGGCAGGTGAGTAGGGCACGGAGCAGGATTGAGGCAGCTGTCCTCTCCTAGGGAGGAATGAGGAGCTTCCTTGGTCCTTGACTGCCATCCGGTGGAGGAAGGATGGCAGTTCGGGCTATGGGGGAGCCTGCCGATTGCCAGGGGTGGGGAGGAAAGGGCTGAGCCGGCACCCAGAGTGCGTGTGGGCCTACACGTGCACACACTGCCATGTTTGCCAGGGTCCCAGGAATTACGGGTACAAAATGGGAGGAAAAAAACATAAACTGCAAATAGAAAAAAAAATAAAAAATCACGCATACCCCAGTAATGGAAGCCATCATGTGATGTATATTCAAATCTCCATCAATGCATTTAAACTGGTTCACTATAAAGCAGTAGTGCTACAAAAAATATTGTTCCTATAAACTACAGTTAATAAAAATATTATCATACCTGTCATATCTGCTTTTTATATATATATATACCTCCTATGCTGAGCACCATTAGTTTTTTGGGTCAAACTTTAAGTGTCAGTTTCAGCGTAACTGCAGGGTAGGTAATCATGTTGCAATTGCAAGGCAGTTAGTGTAGTGTTGCCTTTTGTTTTATTCTTTCGATACTAACCCTTTCATAGTCTGATTTCATAGGAGTGGTGATCCACAGCTGTGTGGTGTGCAAATAGTAAATCTACACTAAATAGTGTAAAGCACAAGAAAAAATAAGGAAACTGACCTCAGACCAGGTCTTAGGGAAACATTCATCATACACCCTAGCATGCACAGATGAAAAAAAAAGCTTAATAAAACACTGAAGACACAACACCCCCCCTTCACGATTGACTTCCAAGTAAATCATGAATAGAAAAAAAAGGTTGTTTCCCTTCTGCCCATACCTTCCCGTGAAATATAAATACTTAGGTTTTCTTCCTTTGTAATTAACTTGTAAGTAAATCATGAAGGGTAAGTGGAAAGAAAAAAATCATTTCATTTGTTTCCCCGACATCAGGTGCCCAATCTCAGTGTCTGAAGCCCACTTTCCTTTATTGCAAATAAAACTTAAGTTCTGAAAAAAAAAATTTTTTTTATTTTGTATGGTGATGTAACAGTAAGCTTCCCCCCCACCCCCGTACATCCAAATCAGTGTTTAAAAAGCATACCAGCATGATATATCTGACTGTTACGGAGATAGCTACATTCATACATTTTAATAGATATTACATAATTACACAAGAGTAGAGAAAAGCTACCTCATTATTATGAAATATTAATTTTATCTTTAAAGGGTTGCTATATTTGTATATACTTATACATTTGTTTGACAGAACTATACTTCTAATATAACAGTAAGCTTATCCCCTGAAGAAGCCAGCAGTAATTGGCGAAACGTTGGGTGGAGGCAATAATTGCATCATCAAACAAGAGTTTTTGTTCAGGAAGGAAACTGGTGTGATAACCTCCCATTTTCCTCAGGTTACAACAGCATCTGTGGGTGACTCCAAATTACATTGTACTATTTGAGGATTCTCATTTCCTGCAGTAATTGTCTTGTTTAATCTGTACAGTGATTACTCTGGAGGGTACCCTTAGTAATAACTACAGAGATTAAGAAATTGTTCTATGTATCATAAAGGGAAGCTAAGCAAGGTGAACTTATATATTTACCATGTTTTTGGGTTGGGAATAGTTCCAGTATAACAAACCCACACCTAAGAATAAAAATCTTTGTGTAGCCAGGATATGGATGCTTTCAAAACCGTAGGAGATAGTGTAGCTAGTGCATTTCAATTGACCCTCTCAAATGCTGAGAGGGACAGTCTTATTAAATTGATGGGAGGCAATAGGGACATTACAACACCCCTAACTCCTCAAAGGCAACCCTGCAAAAAATAGAAAACCTGAAATACAAGGACACTAAGTTGGAGTGGCACAAGATAACACTTGCCCAGTACCTCCAACATAACAGAATTCCAGGAGGATTAAGGATTTGTTGGACTGAATCTAGGAATTAATTCTGAAATTGTAACTAGGAGTGGGATGGTATAAGAAAAAGGCTAGCCGGGGGGGGATGGGGCATGGCCAGCAGCCGACCTGTGAACAGCCTTCTTGCACAGCTCCATAGGCAAATGCAGTTTAACGATAAAATTCATAATTTACTGGCTACTAAACTTTTGTTTTTTTGGCATTAGTCAAAAGAGTACCTCCTCAGCTACAGTTTGCGACTAAAAATATCTCTTTGTGGACAAATGAACAGTCAGAATGGTCCATGGCAACAAGGTAGGTGCTAATGTGGAGGGAGCCCATCCGAAAGAATCGCAGGTAGCAGCAGAGATGGCCAAACCGAAGTGGGAGATCAAGAAGGATCTCAACTGACCAACGCTGCCTTTTTGCGAACCATTCAAGGCTTGGATCGCAAAACAGAGGACTTTAAAAGGGAACTAAAACAGGTACACACAAAGGTAGAAGTGCTGGCAGAAAAGTCAAAGGCGGCGGCTAAAATGGCCGATAGAGCTCTCACCGCAGTATCTGGCCTAACTAATGAAAATACTCTGATTTTGTGGCGCCCAGAAAATGTAGAAAATGCTGTACGATCTACACGTATTCAGGTGCTGGGATTGCCAGAGGAGACTGAGGGCAAGAACCCCACAATTGTTCTGAAAAAATGGCTTCAGAATTTACTTCAGATGGAGGAGGTTTTTGCGATTCTAAAGGCCAACAATGTTACGCCACATGATGGAAGGCCCAGGACTGCCACAGGAGATTATGTCCCTCTTACCCTCATGCTAGAGTTCCAAATGTCAGCAGAGCGGTATTTACTTAATTCTTCAGAAAGCAAAGAATCTGAGCCCTCTAATTTGGCAAGACATAAGGGTGCATTTATTCCCGGATCTAAGCTGTGCCACAAGGATGCAGAGGAAAAATTTTGGGGTCCGGATGCGTCTCTGCACCCTGGGGGTGCACCATGTACTTTTAATGCCTGCAAGTCTATGAATTCCTTATGGAGGTAAGGCGTACCAATTTTTGGAATTGGCAGAAGCATCCAAATTATTGGAGAAGAGTGAAAAGCAGTTTACAGCTCGAGGAGACTCCTCTGATTTGGAGGATGAACAAGAAACCTGAACTTATCTAATGATTGGGACACTGAAAAATGAAGGGGATTTGGAGAGTGACAGGACTGAATGTAGGACATTTGTTGGTTTTTTTTGGGGGGGGGAGTATCAGACACCTCGATAACCGATACCTTTTAGAGTATCTGTTTGTTGGAAAATAAATGTGTCTGGGGATTATAAGCACCGGGAAGTCTCTTTAAAAAGATGGTGCTCTATGGTGTGTTATGATTGTCTTTTCCCGTCCCCCTTTCACAGTTTCCTTTCCCTTCTCATCAAACTCTTTTCCTGATACACATTTAAGGTTAGAGGTAAATATGTTTCTAGGGACATGGATATGTTGTTCATCCACACTCATTGGCAGTATCCTTGCCGCTTTAAATCTTGCCGGAAGGTCTTCAAGCTTGCTCCTCCCACCCACCCGGGTGGTATAACTCTCGGCTCCGCCCCATGACGCCAGATCTTCCTTACCGCTTGGAAGCTCAGGTTCCCTCCTTAACGCTCTGCGTTTGTGACTAGTTCCTGTTTCTCCGTTTGCGGATTTAAAAATAATATTTTGCAAAAGGCTGATCTTGATCCCTGTGGCTGCGATGGACAATCGATCTCCGGATTGGAGATGCCCATGCGGCAGAAGATGTCTCGGACGGATCCACACTCCACGTGGTGTCATTGTTAGGCCTTGAGTACGACCCCGAGGCTTGCGACCTGTGCTCATCTTTCTCGGCCTACGTCCTCGAAGACCGTGCTGCCTGATTGCATCTGGGCCGTCCCGAGAAGCGTTTCCCTCCGGTGAAGTCCAAGGAGGCCCGGTTGGCGGTGTCCGCGGCGGCGGGCTCGGCGGATCAGCTCGAGCGGATGGTCGCCTTCGAAGAGGAGGCGGCGCGGGCCGTATCTTCCTCGGCCGCGGCATTTATCCCGCTCTCTCTGGGTTCTTCCCACGGCTTCCTTTATGAGCTTTGTCTGTCCCTCTCCACTAAAGGAGAAGGGCTCGTCCTGCTGGACCTTTTTCTCGGTCCAAAAGAAGGACAAGGTAAGTCCCTCCGTCGACGCTCTTGGGAGCGGAAAGGTCCCTCTCCTCGGCCGTCGACCGTCGGCTTCGTCGACCGCTCGGCTTCGCCACTGGCCTCCACGGTGTCCCCGTCAGGTCAGTTGACCGAGACTCCCACTGATGAAGTCGAGATTTTCTCGACCCATTAGACGGACTGTCGCCTTTGGCAGCCGAGATTCCCTCCCGGTTCCCCGGGAGAGTTGAGATCCGGTGGGCTCGCCTGCCTCCGGTTCCGGAGCCCTCGGATGGACCTTCGGAGCCGAAGGGAGTGCCGGTTCCGGCCGACACCTCCCCGCACCGACCCCGGAAATTCCGGGACTCTCGGTCTCGGACCTCTTCGCGGTCCAGCCGTTCCCACCGTCCATAGGCGGTTCCCGGCTCGGTGCGCGGTAAGCGGCGCCGCTGCCGTCAGTCTCGCCCTCCTCGGATGAGGGGGCTTCGCGAATACGCCGACGGGTAATAGACCTGCGTTGCAACAACGCCTCCCGGCCGGAATAAGCCGACCCGCGCCTTCCCCGCCATTAAGTGGCTGTCACCGAACGGCCGACACAACCCCTCGACTTGCCCGGAGGAGCCTATACCAGGCGGTTGTTCGCCAAACCAGCTGCTCCACCGATTGCGTGGAACCTCCGCCTCCACAGCCACCAATTGGGGCTCCGACCAAGGATTCTCGGTCGCTATGAGGGTTTACCCCATCGGCTGTCAGTTACCCTCACTCCTGACCGACCTCTGCAGAAGGGTGGCTCAGGCCAGAGGCAGTTTTCGAGGACTCTTCCGAGTCCGAAGATGATTCCTCCTTCTTCTCCAGCGACTGGACTTGGAGTCTTCAGGAGGTCAGCCAATGGGCGATAGCCCGTCGTCCTTCCTAGGACTGCTTCTGCTCATCTGAGTCTACGGGACTGGGCTCGAACCGCTTCCAAGCGGGCCAGGTATCCCTCACGGAGATTCTGGACCGAGGGATTCTCCGACAGGCCTTTCCGTGGCTTGAGGCCATAGTGGGTCCAGCACTGGAACTTTGGCAGCGCCCTGCTTCCCTGCCCTGCGCCCGGCCAGGATGGCAGGAACTGCGCGGTCCCACCGTTCCTTGTCCGGTTTCGAACACCCCTCTGCTGAGGGTTGGTTACCGATAGCTGTCGCGCCGCAACGCCAGGATGTGGACAAACCTCCTGACAAGGAGTCCAAGAAATTGACCATGTCGGGCTTAAAAGTTACGCTATGCTCCTCTCTCGCCTTCGCCAGGCCAGTTCGCCGCCCTCATGGCACATTTTTTTCATGCCCTGTTGGGCTCCCTGGATGAGGTCATCCTCATCTTCCCGCCGATCTGCAGACTACGGTTAAGCAGGTGCGGGACCAGGGCAGGTAGTGGCCAAACAGCAGCTCCAGACTGCTTTGGATGTGGGGACTCATGTGCCAGATCGGTGGCGGCCGCAGGTGGCTATGCGTCGCGGGGCTTGGCTGAGGATATCCACCTTTACTGGATACCCAGCACAAGTTGGCGGATGTTCCCTTTGGGACTGACCCTTCGCCCTGGGGTGGAAGGTCACCTGCAGAGGATCGAGAAGTCCAATGCCACCTTGACTCGGTCTCTTCCGTCCAGAAGGACAAAGGTCAGAACCACAGCCTAAGCTCTTTCGTCCTTCTGTGCCCCCGCGCGCCCGCCCAGCTAACGCCAGGCCACAGCTGCTGGCCTGCTGCATCCCAAACCCAAGCCGCCGGCTTCCCTAACAGGAGGCAGAGTGAAGTGCCCAGGAGGTCCTCGGCCGTCCCTCCTCCAAGCCTGCCCAGTGACGGCTGAGGTGTGCGCCCATCCCCGTCACCTCGCTTCCTGGTCCCCTGGGGACGGCCCGCACTGCTCCGCCTGGTCCGCTGTTACCACTGACAGGTGGGTCTTGAGGTGGTGGGAAGGCCTGCCTCTGGAATTGGCAGGCACCACCCTTCAGAGCCGTCGCCCCTCGGGGGCTTGATCCCCAGCTCACTGGCGGCTCGTCGGCCGACATCACTTCCTCCTCCAGAAGGAGGTGGTAGAGAGGTGGTGGACCCTCCTTCAGACCCAGGGTTTGTGTCCAGGTACTTCCTGGTTCCAAACGGACGGGTTGGCGCCCATTCTCGACCTTCACACGACCTAAACAAGTTCCTATGGTCTCGAACCTTCAGGATGGTCACTTGGCTCAGATAATACCATCCTTGAACGCTGGCGCGGTGGTTCTGCTCTCTGACCTGCAGGACGTTGCTTTCGCCCCTATCCGTCTGCTCCACCAGAGATTCCTTCGCCCGAGCGATGATCTCTTCGAATTCCAAGCCATGCCCTTCGGCTTGTCTCCAGGCTCCCAGGGTCTTCACCAAATGCATGGCAGTGGTGACAGCATTCCTGCGGCGCCGAGGGGTCCGGTGTACCCTTACCTGACGACTGGCTGATAGCAGCTCCCTCCAGGAAGGAGGCGGAGGGTCCAGAGATCTGGCCTCCAGGTCTCGTTCCTCAACTGGGCCTCCTATCAACGAGGCCAGTCGGAACTGTTGTCAAGCAGGTGATTTTATTCATCGGGGCGCAGCTCGACTCTCTTCGAGCCAGAGCGCGGCTCCCGGCGGACAGGGCCGAGGTTCTTTCCTCCTTTGCCCGATCATTTCTGGTTGGGCCATTGCGCCCTGCCCGGGACTTCCTGCGCCTCCTGGGTCTCATGGCGGCCTGTACCAGCGTGGTCCGTTGGGCCTGCTGGAACATGCGTCCCCTTCAGTGGGGACTGGCCAGCCAGTGGTCACAACGCTGCGATCCCTTGACCAGTTAGTCGGTGACACAGGGATGTGGAATGCTCCAGTGGTGGACCGCTCCAGATCATTTGCAGGAGGGCATCCGTTAAGTCCGCCCGAGCGGCGGTCTCTCTGTCGACCGATGCCTCTCTGATGGGTTGGGTGCCCATCTGGGGGACACCGGGCTCATGGCCTCTGGTCCCCAGGGAGTCCCGATGCCACATCAACCTGCTGGAGCTCCGCCGGTCCGCCTAGCTCTCACCGCCTTTGCCCGCTCCTCCGGGTCAAGTGGTCCGGTCCAGACGGACAATACCACCATTACTATCTAAACCGCCAGGGCGGGACGCGCCTCCATGCTTCTATGCAAGGAAGCCCTCATCGTGATGAGGCGCAGCCTGGAGGCGGATCTCCCAGCTATTCACGTGGCAGGAGCCTCCACACCCTGGCCGATGCCCTGAGCCGGATAGGCTGCATCCCCGAGTGGTCTCCCTGCCGAGGTAGTACAGCATCTGTTCTCCCTTTGGGGCACACCTCAGGTGGACCTGTTTGCCTCCATGGAGAACGCGGCTTGGTCTGTTCCATGCCCGCCCCTCAGCAGGGCTCGCTGCAGGGGATGCCTTCTCGAGGCAATGGACCCCGGCCTCTTTACGCTTCTTCCCATTTCCCCTTGATCCACAAGGTGCTTTTCAAGGCGTAGGGGACAAGGCGCAGGTGATTCTGATAGCCCCAGACTGGCCTCGCCAGTTCTGGTACCCAGATCTCCTCAGTCTCAGCCTGCAGGACTCCATGCAGCTCCAGCCGCCGGACTCTGTTCAGTCAATCAGGGGAAGGTGTTCCATCCGGACCTTCAATCCCTGCACCTGGACGGCCTGGTTCCTGGCGGCTAGAGTTCAGGCTTTGGTTCTTCCGACGAGGTCCTCAATGTAGTTGAGGCGTCCCGTGAAGTTCGACCAGAAAATGCTATGCCTTCAAATGGAAAAAGGTTTTCCATTTGGTGTCAGACACGGGCTTGGACCCTTCCCCTGTTCCTTGGCAGCATCTTGACTATTTATGGTCCCTTTCTGGTCAAGGGCTTAGGTCGGACGACCCTGGGTGCACCTGGCAGCCATCTCTGCTTACCGGCGCGGGCCGGAAGCAGTCGGTGCGCAGGAGAAGGTGGTCTGGCTTTTTCAAAGGCCTTGATCACATTTCCCTCCAGTGCGGGAACCCCACCTCCGTGGGATCTACTGCTGGTACTGGCAAAGCTCATGGGCAAGCCATTCGAACCTATGCACAGGTGTGCTCTCTCACCTGTCGTGGAAGACCCTTCTTGGTGGCTATCACGTCAGCCAGAAGGATGGGAGAGCTCAGGCGCTTTCCATGGTCTCTTACCTGGTCTTCCACAGGGACAAGGTTGTCCTCGCTTCCACCGAAATTCCTTCCGAAGGTGGTGGCGGAGTTTCACCCTTAACCAGGTGTTGACTCTGCCGGTGTTCTACCCCAATCACCTCGGAGGTCGAATATAGGCTCCATACTTGGATCCTAGAAGGGCGCCATATTATAAGGAGCTTATCGCTGAAATTGGGAGAGGTTCGCCAGCTGTTTGTCACCCACGCTGAAGTCATGATCTGGCAGACCTGCAGCCATGCGGACGATAAGCAGGTGGGTAACCTCCTGCATAGATCTGTATAAGGTTAGCGGGCATGGAGCCCCCAGAGGGATAAGAGCTCATTCTACCCGCCATACTGCTGCAACGGTGGCTGCTTCCAGGGACGCCCCTATCCAGGAAATCTGCAGGGCTGCTACCTGGAAGTCAGCAAACACCTTCATTACCCACTACCACATCGACCTTGAGTCACCGGATGCTGGTTTTGGGGCCTCGGTTCTCCAGTCTCTTTCCCAAGTAAGTATATGGGGTGTGCGTTTTGCCTCCTCCTCCCGGAGAACTGCTAGGAGTCTGCCAATGAGTGTGGATGAACAACATATCCATGTCCCTAGAAATACAGGTTACTCACCTGTAACAGGAGTTCTAGGAATGGTATATGTTGTTCATCCACGACACCACCCGACCTCCCCGGCTTCGACGCACAACCTGAGCTTCCAGCGGGCCAGATCTGGCGTCATGGGGCGGAGCCGAGAGTTATACCACCCGGGTGGGTGGGAGGAGCAAGCTTGAAGACCTTCCGGCAAGATTTAAAGCGGCAAGGATACTGCCAATGAGTGTGGATGAACAACATATACCATTCCTAGAACTCCTGTTACAGGTGAGTAACCTGTATTTATTATCTCATATAAAGTGGTTAAACCTAAAGGAAAAAGTTTTTATCAGGAGCTTTAGTTCACTAAATCAGTCCTTATAAAGTTATATTGTTCAATGTACATCAGTAGCTTAAAAACGTTCTCCATTTGAAAATATAAACTGCGTATTCTTTTATCTGTGCAGGAAGGTCATGAATGATAGCTTATATTCCTGATGTCAAGGAGGTGGGATGTTAACCTTTTGAGAGGGTACACGATTTTTGTTGGACATTTCTGATATCCCGGGCCCATGGCTACAAGGGCTACTCTGGGGCTATTATCTGTAGAACAGTCAGTTCTGATTGTTTAAATATGTGTCTTGCAACTTAATATGTATGAATAATTTTATAATCCCCCCACGTGATGGAACATCAAACAGGGGTGCTTAAAATTCAGTTACTGTAAAAATGTGTAGCTTGCTAGATAAGCAAGTGAGTGTCTTGTGTACTGTTGCCTGCCTGATGGTTATATTATGTAATTGGTCATTGCATAAACTCAATAAAATATAAATACAAAAAAAAAAAGAAATAAGGCTAGCCACACCTTCATGTGTACACTTTTAGCAGCCATCTTAACAGAACAACGTATGATAGCAGCAGAGAGATATAAAGATAGAGCAGGAGAAACTTAAACAATTGATTGATTTAGAAGTGTTTAACAAGAGTCTGGAAAATCTGAAAACAGAAGCTACAGCAGTTTGAGGAAACGCTGAAAGAGGATAAAATTAAAAACATATCAAAGGAATTCAGTATTATTCTTATTGGATATGTTGCAAACTAGTAGTAGTATACATTTTAACTTTAGGTCTGGTAAATTGTCCTTTTATAGTATTCCAAGAACCAAATCATAATTTGGGGACCTTACTGTAGCAGCTAATGTCCCTAAAACTTGGGAAATAATGAAGAAAAAGTATAATGTTTGTATCCTGCTTCCCTACTCATGTTTTAAGGCACCTCTTGCTAGACTGATTATTACAAACTGTGACTGCTTTGGCTAGGTAATATAATTACCTTGATTATATAGCCTGAGAATTTAAATTTTATGCATAATCTGAATGTTGAATGTTAATGCAACTTTATGTGTGTATGTATTTGTATTTTTATATTGTGTATGTATTTTATGTACGCAGTTGTAAAGGAGAGCTTGCTCTCAATTTGCCATCCAACAAATAAATGATTATAAACAAATGTATATATACATATAAAAAATACAAAGCTACACCATCTCCCAATAGAATTGACTCAATCAATAGCGAAGACATTTATACAAGGAGACTATACAGAAGATCACAGAACAGACAACAGCTTTTTTTTTTTTTAAGGCCAGGCAGAACAAAGGGAAAGGCAACAGGAGAGGAGGTAGCGGGTACACCCCATTAGTACAGCAGATATCAAACACGCTTAAAAGGAGCAGTGGAAGAAGACAGTGAGGTGTGACTGGCACAAGGAGGGCAAGCAATAGCTTGGCAGAAGACACCAAGAGAAAGGACTGCTGTGTGACTGAACTTCTCTGCTGGGATTGAAGTAGAAGAACTTTTGTATTTGGACCTTTAATTTAGGGTAAAAAAACTAACATACAAAACAAAAAAAAAAAGTGTGTGTTTGGGTTAACTGAACTGAATGGGTAATTGAAAAGTCATCTAGGTGTAAATCTCAGGTGACTGAAAGGACTTAACTGCTGTGAGGTTTAAATTACTTGTAGAAAGATCTGGTAAGTAGGGGGAGTGGCTTAGCTAGAAGGAAGCTACATTTAAAGCCTGCCTTAGAAAGATTCTGCTAATAGCTTGGCAGAAGACACCAAGAGAAAGGACTGCTGTGTGACTGAACTTCTCTACTGGGACTATATTGCCCTCCTTCCCTCCACCCAAAGCTAGTTCTATTTTTATAGGCACAGGATTTGACTGACAACAGGAACTTCCTGTTTAGGGGCAGGAAGTGAGTGATCACAGAACCACCAAGGACCCACCATCCTAGAAGGGCAAGAGTAGCCTCCCGCCCCTCTAGCTGCTGGAGGTCTGCCTCTGAACAAGTAAGTGGTCTACTGAGAAATATAGGATATTCTTGTCTCAGAACAGGACAATCAGGAGCGAAGAGCACACAGGCAGAAAGTAAGGAGAGAGAGAAAAACAGACGAAAGAGTAAGGATTGCAAACAGTTAAGGGGTCAGAAATAAGACATGATTGGAGTGGTGCAGTGCAGTGGCTGTGGAGCAGCAGTCTTCCGGAGATATTCTGGAGGATGCGGTTGTCCCATCTGCAGGCACCTCTCTGGCTGAGGGAGGAGGTTGCTCATCTCCAGGCTGAGTTGGCCAGGATTTGTGGGACCTCCTCTTCCATCCAGGGACCACCAGTGCCACTGCCGTTGCCTCAGAGGTTGCCAAGAAAGAGGAGCGGTTGGACCACAGTGGGCTCAGGGAGGGTGAGGGTGGTGGAACAGAGGCACATCCCTCCACTTGTACCTCTCCACAATTCCTATGCCATTCTGGCAAAGTGTGGTTCCTCTATGGAGGCACCAGCAGTGGAGACCAAGGAGGATGCTGGGAACCTCCACAAAGGAGACCCACAGGAGGGTGGCAGGGAAGGAAACAACTCCTGGTGGGGGCCCATTGTTAGGAAGGTAGAACTGGGCAAGGAAGGGAGGGAGGTGAGGTGCCTGCCTGGCCCATGGCTTGGAGGGACAGGAGCCGAATCCTCAGGATTGCCGGAGCAGCTGCACAGGGAGGGAGCTGGATGTCATTGTCCACCTAGGGACAAATGACCTGGCTAAGAAAGGGATTAGAGAAGTGCAGGAAGAGTTTGTGGAATTGGGAGGGGCCTTAGTCAAGAGCACGCACGGTAACCTTCTCGAGGTGCTACCCATCTATGGCATAGGAGAGGCTAGGGGTGTCCGCACTCATGGAATTCAATCAGTGGTTGAAAAACTGGTGGAGCTCAGGGATTTGGCTTCATTGGGGACTGGGGTCCACCTGGAGTATGCAAGCCTATACTGGCATGATGGGCTGCATCTGTCCGGACGGGAACCAGGATCCTAGGTGATAGGTTTAAATGCTTCATTGGCAAGCTTTTAAACTAGCCAAGGGGGGAGGCACTGGAAAGGAGCAGGAAAATCCTAGCCCCCCAAACAATCACGGTAGTAAGTGTGGCAGACACTAACATGGAGGTGTTGATAGGGAGAAGGGCAGGGGTAAATGGAGAAAGTGACAAGGCAAGAAGGACAGGGAAGGGGCAAAAGGGGGTAAGGCCATCAGGAAATGGAGGGTAATGAGTACCAATGCCCGTAGTCTGGGCAACAAGCTCCCTGAGCTGGTGGCCTTAATGGAAGAGGGATGCCTGAATATCGTAGCAGTCACAGAAACATGGTACACAGAGAACCATGACTGGGATGTTAACATACCAGGGTACATAACCTACAGGAGAGACAGGCAGGGGAGAAGAGGGGGAGGAGTAGCTCTCATGTAAAGGAAGGATAAAAGCAGCTGAACAAAAAGAGTAAACAGGGAGGAGAGGAGGCACTGTGGGTCACCTTGGAGACTGGAAAGGGCACCACAATCCGCACAGGGTTGTACAGACCCCATGTCAGGGGAAGGAATGGACAAGGATATGATGGAAGGTATTCTAGAATGGCAGAGAAAGGGAGATACTGTTGATGGAGACCTGAATATGCCAGATGTTAACTGGAGCACATTTGCTGCAGCCACATCCAACAGCTGGGCCATTCTTGATGCCCTACAGGTGGCAGGCATTAGACAGCTGGTTTCGAACCCACTCGTGAGGAGCAATCTAGACCCTCGTGTCCTCAAACGGGGCAGTGAGAGCATCTCAGATCTAGAAGCAGGTTGCCATCTGGGGACAAGTGACCATCAAACAGTGTGGTTCACGTTAAACTCAGCTACACAGTCAAGCCATACAAAAGTGAGGGTACTGGACTTTAGGAGGACTGACTTTGGCAAGATGGGAGAGTGCCTCAGAAAGGCACTAGCAAACAGGCTAGAAGGAGGTGTGGAGCAACAATGGGGAATTATCAAAACTGCCATCACAGAGGCAACAAGCCTTTGTGTGAAGCAAATAAACAAATCAAAACGAAAGAAAAAGCCACTGTGGTTCTCAAGAGAGGTGGCTGTGAAAGTCGGGAAGAAAAAGATAGCACTCCGGAAGTATAAGGAAACACAGAAGGAGCAGGACAGAGAGCTGTACCAGTTAAGGCAGAAAGAAGCAGGGAGGGAAGTCAGAATAGCAAAGGCCCAAACTGAGGAAAAGATAGCCAACTCAGTTAAGAAGGGGATAAAACCTTTATAGGTACATCAGCAGCGAGAAAGACAAAGGGAGGGATAGTGAGGCTTGAATAGAATTAACGGTGGGTGGGCAGAGGGGACAGTGAAAAGCAGGAATACTGAACTAATATTTCTGTTCAGTATTCACAAAAAGAGGAGGGGAAGTGCCTAATCCAATTAACAGAAGCACTCTGATAGGGGGTCGATCCCAGTCCTTTCACAGAAGAAAGGGTTCTGCAAGAACTCCTAAAACTGAAGGTGGACAAAGCAATGGGTCCTGATGGAATTCACCCCAGAATTCTAAAAGAATTAAGGAAGGAACTAGTGAAACCACTGGCTACTCTTTTAATAAATCATGGGAGGATGGTGTGGTACCCAAGGACTGGAGGAGGATGTGATTCCCTTCACAAAAGTGGGACCAAGACAGAGGCAGGAAACTACAGACCTGTCAGTCTGACCTCTGTGGTAGGGAAAGTGATGGAATCATCTGAAGGAAAGAATAGTTGAGTACCTAGAGGTCAGTGGAGCACAGGATCCAAGGCAGCATGGGTTCACAGCGGAAGGTCATGTCAGACTAATCTAATAGATTTCTTTGACTGGGTGACCAAAGTAGTAGACCAGGGAGGGGCTGTGACATGGCCTACCTAGACTTTAGCAAGGCATTTGACACAGTCCCACACAAAAGATTGATAGTCAAATTAACCAGCCTGGGAGTGGGTCCCAGGGTGGTAGCCTGGAAAACATTGGCTGGACAACAGGACACAGAAGGTAATTGTAAATGGAGTCCACTCTGAAGAAAGGGCGGTTACTAGTGGGGTACCGCAGGGTTCAGTATTGGGTCCAGTCCTTTTTAATGTCTTCATCAGTGACATTGCAGAGGGACTGGAAGGAAAAGTATGCCTTGTTGCAGATGACACAAAGATCTGCAACAGGGTTGATGCACAAGGAGGTGTTCAAAGGATGAAAAGGGACTTGGCAAGGTTGGAGGAATGGTCAGATGTATGGCAGCTAGGATTCAATGCAAAAAAGTGCAAAATAATGCACCTGGGAAACAAGAACCCAGGGGAGGAATACACAATGGGTGGGGAGGTAGTAACAACAGCAAAACAGGAAAGGGACCTGGGGGTAATCATATCAGATGACCTTAAGGTTAGCAAGCAATGTGAGAAGGCAGTAGGGAGGGCCGGGGGTATACTGGGATGTATAGGAGAGGCATCAGCAGCAGAAAACAGGAAGTTGTTATCCCTCTGTACAGACAGTTGGTGAGACCCCCATCTGGAATACTGTGTCCAGTTCTGGAGACCCCATCTCCCAAGGAGATAGACAGGATAGAGGCAGTCCAGAGGAGGGCTACTAAAATGGTGCAGGGTCTGCAAGAGAAGCCATATGAGAGAGACTAAAGGAGCTTAATATGTATACCCTGAGGAAAGAAGGGAGAGGGGGACATGATAGAAACTTTCAAGTACCTCAAGGAATCAACAAAGTCCAAGAGGGTAGCATCTTTCAGAAAAAGAGACTTGCAAGAACAAGGGGACACAATTTAAAGATAGGAGGCGGTTCAGGGGCAATGTGAGGAAGTATTATTTCACAGAGAGGGTAGTGGATGCATGGAACAGCCTTCCTGAGGAAGTTGTGGGGTCTAAAACTGTGGGAGAATTCAAGAATGCATGGGACAGACATAAGGCAATTCTTGTGGGGGGCAGGAAGATATAGGCTGTTGGTTAACTAGGATCTGCGGCCTATCCTTTAGGTAGGGAAATGGGCAGACTAGATGGGCCTAGCGGTCCTTATCTGCCATCAAAGTCTATGTTTCTATGTAACAGGTGGAAGGGGAGGAAAAGACAGAGCAATAATACGATGCACCAGACCCAAAACCCAGAAAGGTTCCAAGTGATTCTGATATTTAACCAGAGTAAAAGGAATTTAACTGAAGCCCAAACAAAAGTACTTAGTAGGGGACTTTCTTTTTCTCCTACTTCACCAGTGGATGCTTTTGAACTTGAAAACCAATTGCAAAAGTTTTACAGAGCTTTGTGTATAAAGCTACTTTTGGAGAGGACCCAGAGAGGGAGAAATATAAACAGCAGTTGACGCAGGCATTAAATGTATAATCAGGATATAACCCACCCATTGGGAAAAATCCAGCAGTTGAGACATTCATCCAGATAGTGTATAGGAAAATACTTGATCTGCTTAAAAATCAGGAAGATTTAAAGCCTACAAAAAATAACCTCACTGAACGTGAAGGAGAGGCATGACAAGAACTTAGAACAGACAGTAATATTGTCATTAAATAGGCTGACTGTGGAGGAGGGAATAGTCATCATGGATTACAACCATTACATTACAGTGTGTCACAAACTATTGTATGATTCAAGAAACACTGTAGCAGGCGATCCAACTGAGAAAATTGGGAGAAAAGAACATTGATAAATTAATTACAAAATAGTGGTTGACTGAAAAGAATGGAATGGAGATTATCTGGTTAAAAGGATTAAAAGGATTCCCACATTTTATGCTGTTCCTAAAATTCACAAAAGCCTGGACGACCTACCTGGGAGACCAGTAGTCTTGGGCATAGTTTGTGTCTGATAGTCTATTTCGTCATATATCGATTTTCATCGTCAGCCTTTGAAAATATAGACACTTATGTGAGGGAGTACTCCTGTGTGATTAGGATTTTTAAAGAAACAAACCAGTCTCTGACCAGTAATTTGGAGGGCCACCTGCTGGCCAGTCTAGATATTACTAATCCATACACGTCTGTACCCCGTGACAAGGGCATCAGAGCTGTGGGATTTATGTTGGACACATGGCCATAAGGGGGCACACCCATACATAGTTGTATTACAGGAATTGGCAGCTGTAACACTAAATAGAAACTGTTTTTCTTGTGTGTCTGAATTTTTTGAGCGATGTAGAGGGACAGCAGTGGGGTCCAAAATGGCGCCAGCGTATACTAGTTCGTTTGTACATATCTTTGAGGAGCAGTTTGTCTTGGATAGAGAGAATAACCAGTATTTTGAGAATTTGATAGTTTACAAACGTTTATAGATAGCATTTTATAAAAAGGAAGTGACCAGCAACTAAAGTTTCATGAGTATTTAAACAGCTCTACAGAAGATTTGAAATTTGCTGTCAGCTATCACTGCACACATCCCATATCTTGACTTTATATTTACATACAGGAAGGGAAACTAGAAAGGGGGCTGTAAGAAAAGACCACTGACCGAAATACACTTTTATATCATGACATCTACCACAACAAACATCTCAAGGACAGCATTCCTTATTCGCAGTTCATGTGAGTAAGGAGAACTTACTGTGTTGAGTGTGATTTTGATACACAGTTGGACATTACCAAGGACTGTTATAAAGAAAGAGGTTACCCACGAAAGGTTCTAACTAAGGCTAAGCACAGAATTTATGAGATAACTCATAAAGAGACATTAGTGCGGGTGTGAACACTTCAGAAAACGAAATGAAACAGGATAAGGACAGAATAGTCCTAGTGATCAGAAATAATGGTAAAATGCATGAGATTAGAGGTACTATCAATAGAAATTGGACAGTCCTTCAAGAATTTCAAACATTTGACAATATTTGCACAGAGACCCATAGTGGCGACCAAGAAGGTACAAACAGTTTAGTTTGGTGCTTACAGTACATTCGATAACAGGGGAGACACCAGACAGAAACAATTTTTGCTAGGACCTCTGCAACCAGGGATGATTCCGTGTGGCAGACACGGCCTTTGTGGCCACACAAGCAAGAAAAGTGAATATGAACATCAGTAGATTGGGAGGTACTGTACACGTTGTACCTCATCTTTGGTAGAAAATTAGATAATCTAGTGACTACTGCATTTTCCTTTTGCAGAACCACTTCTCAGTTTATTGCTTAGTTTAGTGCTACACGTATAAATCCAAACAGCAGACCTAGAAAACATTTTGTTAGGTATGTTACCAGGTTATACACCATCACCTGCTTAAGGTTCAAGCATCTGTACACTTCACTTTTGCTTTTTGTTGCTGTACTCATTACTACACCAGTGTCACAAACTATTGCTTGAATACCTGGCCCTCACAGGATATGCTTAAAATCCCTTCAGTCTCCTAAACGGGATTCATGGCCATGAGGCGCGTCGTCCTGACCCCCACGCGGCCATGAATCCTGCTTGGGCCAGTATTCAAGCAATAGTTTGTGATGTAGCTATAGTAATGAGTGCAATAACAAACTGCAAAAATGAAGTGTATAAATGCTTTAAACTTAGGCAGGTGAAAGTGTATAACATGGTAACACACCTAAAAGAGAAAACATTTTTTCTAGGTCTGGTGTGTGGATTTATATGTGTGGCAATAAATTGAGATGTGATTTTGCACCAGAAAAATGCAGTAGGCACTGGATTTGACTCATTTTGCATATTGGTGTGACAGTAAAATGGTGCATAGCACCACCCTATCTACTGTTTGCTATTCCTGTGCAGGATACCCTGATGAGATAGTCCACAAACGTAATAAACTGAGACTGTTAAGACAAGAGTTTGTGCGCATTAGTATATTCCTTTGGTATATATGAACATCCTTACATGAATCAGAGATTTCAGATAAAACAGTGTTTCACCTGCGAGACACAAGGGGTGGTTTACTTGCTACCGTGCCCTTGTGACAAGATTTATATAGGGAAGACCTTTAGAGCATTAAAAACAAAAGTTCAGGAACATAACAGCACCATAAGAAGCAAATATTAGGATTCACCAGTGGCAGAAAACATTTTAGGGAGGTGGGACATAGCATTACATCATGAAGATTTTGGGGGCTTGAAAAAGTAGAACCCTCAAAAGGGGAGCGGACTTTAACAGAATCTTAGAAAAGTCTGAGTTGCATTAGATTTTTACAAAGAACAATTTGGACCTGAGAACTGGATCAAATCGTGACACTAAATAGAATGTGTGTTGGAAAGAGACAAGATCCAGCAACTGTGAGATGGATGCGTCAACGGACTGGTAACCAGTTTAAGCCTAGCCCTGGGATTAATATGTTTCCTCTATCCAGAAATGTCTCCCAGTAGCCGTCTTGGCATAAAAAATTTGGGAAATGGATATGAGCCTGGCAACATCAGTAGTTATTCAAAATTCAGTAGCATTACAACTTACATTTAAGTGAGCTGTGGCCTCGGTGAAGATGAGTCGAACCGTCCTGTCCGATACACGTATCCTGCTGAGTATGCCAGGTGTAGTGAGCCGTGAACAGAGAAGGTGAGAGTCTGTTAAGTGGAAAAGACATAAAACAACTTGAGGGTGAGGCTGTTCTTTGACTATACGGCTACACGATGGAAATTTCACCACAATGGAAAGGCAGGAGGCACAACGCATGAAAAGGACCACTTTATTATGCAACTGAACCACAGCATTCATAACAAAGAAAAAGGGGTGATAAACACTCACTTCTAAACACGCTGTTAACACTGCTAAGCTACTTCAGATCACTGCTAATACTAGTACTGTGCTCCATTGCAAAACTTCGGTGACTGTGACAGAGGTATGGTTTTCACCTCAGAGTACAGTTGAAATCATCGGGAGTCATAGATGGGTGTTACAAAAGAATGCGAACCAGGAACCCCTGTGCATGTGCTTTCCATTGGCCGGCTTGTAGAGCAGATGAAACAGAAAACTTGGCCACTGGGCATTGACAAAACCCAACGATATGAGCAAACAGAACACTTGTATTCCACAGAGGACCACCGGGCCATTACAACGGACTCTGGGAAAGAACAGGATACATATTTCCTGGACCTCCTTCAGACTGTAGGGCTTCCTGGCTGTCACCACTGACCCCAACAAAAAATTTGAAGAACTGAAGCACTGAAGATCTGGAACACCTCCGGGCTGTTGCCACTGGCCTTGAGAAGACATTTGAAGAACTGAAGACCTGGAATGCCTCCAGGCCATCACCACTGACCTCGGGAAAAATTGGAGGAACTGAATATCTGAAATCTGGAATGCCTCCGGGCCATCATCACTGACCATGGGAAAAGGTCTGAAGCAGTGAGGAACTGAAGTCTTGAACACTTCGGCTGAAGGCCTGAAATAAAAAAAACAACTCACTGGGTGTCAGATTCCTATCCGTGAACCACTGCAGTTCCCTGCATTACCTAGCTCACTGTTAGGGAGGGGTTCACCTGAAGACTGTGAAGAAAGTAAGGGACAAGGAGTTTCATAGTTGACAATGCTATTCCTGCTCTGATGACTGCCCCCAAATTGTCAGGATGCAGATGGGTGGAACGTGCAGGGGAATTTGTGAGCATGTATTTAGGCAGAAGTCCAATTTAGTTTTTTCATGGACTGACTTTCACTTGGTGGTTGCTGGTATTGACAGTCTTTGGTTAAGCAACCATCAGAAGTGTATAGTAGGCAATAGGCAGGGTAGTCCAGTACGACAATTCAATAGCATGCAGGGAAGTTAGTAGCATCTACTGTAGTTTTGGTGCAATCCAAACAGTCTTTGGAGTAAACGGGGCAGTGGGGTAAATTTGGTGCATGCAGGGCAGTTACAGTCTCGGAGCATGCATTGGCTTTGGGTGCTGTCCTTTTAAATACAGTCTCAGACCAGTTACAGTTTTTGCCCTTCACAACTCTTTGCATTCAGTTTGACACTGTCCTTTAAAATGTTCGTTCAAGATTCATCACAGCCACTTTATATAACAGTTGTACTATGACATGTATTAAATAATGGGAGACCTGACTAAATGCTGGATATACCTAGCTATACGGGGACCCTGAGCTGTGTCCTTCCTCCTACAGGCATTTGCTTGGGTTTATACCGTTGTTCCTCTCTGTTGGCAGAGGGCTATCTGACTAGCCTATGTGCTAGGGGTCCCACACTTAACTCTTCTTCCCCAGGTGGGGGGCTGTGGGTCAGTTATATGCTTTTACAGGTTACTAGCCCTTGGCTAGGGCCGAGACAACTCTGCTGCCAGGGTGGCTAACTGGCTGGTCCACTCCCTTCCCTTTGCTCCTGGCTGGAGCTGATAAACAGTGCATTTAAATTAATGAATTCTTAACCTTTTATAACACTAATCCTTAGCTTGAGCTACTGGTGACCACTTGGCTGTTAGTCCATCTTTATCACCCTGGGCGCCAGCCTTTTTGTGTGATTGGGGCTCACTTTGCCCTACCTGTCCCACTTGGTGCCTGTTTACAATAAGAAAAAAAAAGGGGGGAGGGGACAAATTTTGCGCTTGCTAGCATTGGTTCACGTAGTCCACCTGGGCTGTCTTATTTCAAACTGGGGCTTTACCGTGGCCCTGTTCCTTCTGGAGCCTTTAATTAATTAGACTAGGGCCTGCCTTGGCCTATGCTGTGCCTCTGGGAGCCACTTAATTTACCTAGTGCCGCCCTACTTTGTGCTTCAGGCTGGAGATTATTTAATTTAATTTCAATAAATTTGAATAGGGCCATCCTTACAGGCAGTCCTTTGTCCTGAGGGCCTTGCCCTGACCCCCCTAATGGCTGCAGCCATCTGAATCCTGCAGTCTGGTGCTAAAAACTTTTATTAACATTTTTTTTTGTTGAACAGTTCAGGCGGTCAGCATCTGCGCATGGGTGCTCAACTCACTGCCATGACCCGTGGAGAAGTAGAGGAGTGGGAGTGTTCTGGCAGCTGGATGAAGGCAGTGGGAAGTGCTCCTAGGGGGTCTTGCTGGGCTGCATATTCCACCCCGATGCTTCTGGCATGACCACTCTCTCTGTTCACCACCACATCCGTGCTTCACTATGCCACCGGCAAGAGACCAGAGCAACTTTTTAAAAATACAGAAAATAACAAAACGTGCTAAACGGAGTTCACACCGTGGCCACCGAATGCTGCTTCGACTGCCACATCACTAGGACTGCTGCACCACTGGACTGCCAACTGATGGAGGAACAAGAGGAGGACAGCAGGTAACCCATTTTCTTGTCACTATTTCCCAGACTGAGTTGTGCTCCGAACTGATCTGCCCACCAACAGCTGCTGCTGGCCATGCTACCGAAGGGCCCCCCCAGCATTTGGGATGCTGAGTCCCTAGCAATACGGGCAACCAACTGTCTGCACTGAGCTGGACTTTCAAATGTGACACTGGCTCGTGCAACTTTGCTGGGACAGGGAACGGCTGGCACAAGCTGAAAAGGGGGGCACCTGGGCCAGGGCACTTTACTATACTTGGGCTACTGGTGTTTACTGGGTTACTTACTTTTGGGGCATTACAGTATAGTGTAAAAATGTAATTAATCCTGGACCAATATGCTTGTGGGTTTGATTGTGTCGAATATGTAATGCTTACCCAAGAAGTTTTCCTGAGAGTGCAAGAAAATGCTGTATAATATGGATATAATGTTTTTAAACAGCAGGAGTACACAACTGTGTTTAAGGAAACGATTGTATGATACAACTGGAGATAGTATGCCAACACGCTTAGCAGATATTGAAGGGACAGTTCTGAATCAAGCTGCTTGACATATGATGAAGTTTTAAAGCAGCAGTGCAACGAAAATGGGTTAAAACTTGACCCCACCTTTTTTTCTTCCTAATTGGTACCAGATGTCTTCCAGTTTATTTTGGTGGTGAAATATTCAGTTTTCATTAACATTTAAGAATTTTATGAAAGTTTTGAAGTTATTTCTCAAGAAAAAAAGATGGCCGCCTGATTTTTGCACAGAAATAATATTGAGGACCCCAGGAGGATAAGAGTCCAGACAAAAATGCAAATGTACAGTTCACAGCATAGGAGGCATCCAGAAATCCCAAATCAACAGTTCTGCCAATATTTTTTATAACCATAGCAGAAAATTAGCTTTTTGGAATAACTTTTTTTATTGCACTGCTGCTTTAAAAGGTGTGTTTAAAAACTAGACACAGACAGCCTGCCCTATGGCAGGAAAAGCATTGTGCAACCTGTTCTCGAGCCTGGGAGGAAGGCCGACAGACATTCTTATGCCTGTTTGGTTGCATAGCAACCTGGTGTGCGCACACACGTGCATGTACGTCTGGTAACGTCACTGCCCCTCATTGGCTCATGGGGATCGTCTGCCGAGCCACTTGCTCCTTGCCAACTTAGGAAGAAGATTACACAGAATGTGGTAAACATTCATGTAAGATTATTTTGGAAATTTGGCAGTAATAAGTGCTCCAAATCTTTTTATCTGCAAGTTTAGCATCTCGCGTATATCCTGATTATTTGAAACAAGAAAGGATTTCAAAACTGATTGTGACATCAAGGATGTTGTTTTGATCAGAGCGTTCAGCACTAACCTGGAGAGCTGGCTGGTATTTTTAGTTAGAAGTGTAGAAAGTGATATATTGAAAGCTGTGTCACAAGTTTCACAGGGTGTGGTGGAGGCAGAGTGTGGTTCATATTTTTTAAAGGAGTAAATTAAAAGTTTTATTTGGAGTGAAATGAAGGAAAAAGTTTATTTTATATTTTTTGGGCAAAAGAGAAAATATGTAAAGTTATGACCTTGTGTCTGAGGTAAGACGTAGGATAAAATGGGTTTGACTTATGGATCAATTCACAATTGATTATGAAATTGGAGCAGATGGTTGTGGAGAATATTATTTTTAAAGTGTTGTAATAATAAGCTAATCCCCTGAAGAAGACAGTAATAACTGGCGAAACGTTGGGTGGATACCATAAATGCATTATCAAGCAATATATCTGTGACAGTGTTTTGTTTTTTTTTTGTTCGGAGAAAGACATTGGTATGAACATCCCCCCATTTTCCTCAAATAGAAATATAGAAAACTACCAGCAAAAGAAGGCATTAGTTTGTCCAGCAGGGTCATATATGCCCTCTAGGGGAGCATGACTGACTCTCTCCCACCCTTGCAGATCCCTTTACCAGTCTGTCTGCCCCACTTAAAGCTTTCCAGCGTATTTGCACTGGCCAGCATTTCGAGTAGCTTGCTGCACCCCTCCACCTCCCTCTCTGTGAAGTAGTATTTCATGTCCCTCACTCCCTTCACCAGTTTCTTACTATTCCCTCTAGTATTTGTATTGCCACTGGCTAAGAAGAGCCCTCTGGAATCCACATTAATACCATACATGTATTTAAATGTTTCGGGATGTCCCTTTCTGGCTTCCAATGAGTTCATGTTAAGGTACTCTAATCTTTGCTCATATGTCCTCCTTTTCTCCATCTTGTTGATGTCCTTTTTTAGGTGAGGATTCCAGAATTGAACCCATGACTCCAGGTATGATCTCATTAGTGTCCTGTACAGGGGCAGTATGACCTCCTTTTTCTGCTGCTGAACCCCTTACAAATGCATCCCAATATCCTGTTTGCCTTTCTTAGTGCCTTATCCCAGTGTGCTGATGGTTTGAATCTGTTAGACCATCGTCCTTGGATCCTTTTCTTCATCTGTCACAGTAACTGTCATCCCCCCCCCCCAAAAAAAAACCAAACTGTATTCTGTCCCTGGATTTTTGTTTTTCATGTGCATTACCTTGCACTTTTTGGCACTGAAACACAGCTTCCTGATTTTTCACCACCCCTTGAGCCTGTCCAAGTCCTCCCTTAACTCACAGATACCATCTTCAGAGCCAGTTCTGCCAGAGAGTAAATAAACAGATTTCAAACAATGTGAAGTCTTGCTGTATTCTGACATATGCAGTTAGCCCCAGCACTTGAACTGCTCCGGAGAGGAGTGAGTTAACTCTATGCAGGAAGCATAGAACGCTGAGCTTGAGCTTGGTTTCAAACCTCTGTCTGCAGTGCTTCAAAGTGTAACCATCAGATTCTTTACTCCGCCTAACTGTTCAGTCACTCCAGAGATTGCTCCTTCGCTAGGGTCGGTTTGGTTAAGAATCCATCGGTTTATTCAACAGATTTGTTTGTTTTTTCAGCTTCAGATCCCTGTCTGTGGTGCATTAAGTGGTAGTAGGTAGTGGACTGTATTGCTGAAATAAAATATTCTGTGGAAATTGTAAAACCTGTGGATCGGTTCAGAACCGATTGTTTGAGGGGTTTCTTTTCTTCTGTATAGTGTGAGGTACCAGTTCCTATCGGTTTAAAAAAAAAAGCTTCATTTTACATGTTTTTTTCCACGACCCGTAACACGGTTGGTAACCGATAGGAGTGTCTTACCTGGCAATTAAGCTGTGAAGGGTAAGTTTTGTAGTCTGGCCATGTCTGAGAAACCCAAGAAAAAAAACAGGCCCACTGGGTTTCAACACTGTGGTGAGTATGGGGATGCCTTTGCTAAGGCAGACCCTCACACCATTTGTGTTTATTGTCTGGGGTTTGACCACCTTGATTCAGACTGCCAAATTTGTAAAAAAATTTCCCAAAGGCCACCCTAGAAAAGAGGTTGGGTAGGCTCAGGGAAAAGAGGCCGAGAAGTCCGCTAATCCGGATGGCCAGCCCGGTTCAGTTCCTACTGAACCTGAGGGAGTGCCCACTGACCTTGGTGATGCTCCCTCGGGCAAGAGGAGATCCGACCCTGAGGGGTCAGTTCCGTTGAAACGCAAAAGGAAATCGGGCAGTTCGGATTCAGAACCGCATAATCCAACCGCCAAAGAAATAGCTAGGGCGATAAGTATTGTTGAATCTTTCTATCCGGTTCCATCTGATCCGGCGCCTCTCGGTAGGCGCTCGGTTCAGTCGGTTCCCCTGGTTCCGTAATATGTTCCGGATTAATTTTATGAACTGGAGTGGAAGGGGGAGGAAGAACAAGATGATGATGATGATAACGGTGATGAAGGTCTGGATGAGCCCATTGAACCAGACATCTCCCCAGACAGGCCTTCCAGCGTTTCCCCTCCCAGGATTTCTGAGTCCCCATCCCACTATTTGTTCTACAAGAAGGTGGCTGATACCCTCCAGCTTCCCTTGGTTGAAGCTGTCGAGGAACAAGAGGAGCCTGACTTTGTAGAGATGATGGACATCCCAGAGTCCAAGAGGTTGTCTGTTCCCATCCATAAATCCTTGGGAAAACAGACACATAAAATTCTGCGAACTCCAAATTCTTTACCTCTTGTGGATAAAAGAATGGACAGGAGGTATATGATTTCAGGCTCAGGTACAGAGTTTTTGTTCCACCAATGCAGCCATGTTGGGGTAGTGCAGGCTGTAGCCTGTGACAAGGCTAACATACCCCTGGCTTCACACCCCACAGATAAAGGCTCTAGGAAGGTTGATGCTATGGCCAACAAAACAGTTTTTGACATCATCCTTGGGACTCAGGTAGGCTAATTATATGGCCTACTCAGCCAGGTACCACAAGTCTAGACGGGATACTGTTCTGGAGCTGGCTAAACAGGCTTCCCCCAGCTATCCAAGGAGCTGCAGGAGGTGGCTGCTGATGGGACTGAGGCATCCAAAATGCATTTCCATGCTGCTGTGGACTCTGATGTGGCATCATGAGTCATGGCTACATCTGTGTCTCTTAGGAGGTTTGCTTGGCTCAGATGTACTAGCCTCTCACAGGACACCCAGGCTCAGGCCATGTATTTCCCTGTGGTGGGTAATTCTTTGTTTGGGGAGCAGACACAGAATTGCATGGAGAAAATGGACTAGTATCGGACCACCTACAGGAGTGCACAGGCCAAGAAAAGGCAGGCAACTCCTCAGAAGCAGCAATCTTGGGGCAGGCCTTTTCACAGGCCTTTCTACTAAGCGCAGGCCTTCTCTTTCTTTCCACAGAGGGGGTTCTTCAGAAGGAGAGGTAGGAGGGGTAAGAGCAGGGCTGCATCCTTCTCTCAGTCCGAGGCTCCTGCCAAGCAGACACCCTGATGTGTCAGCCCGGGCCGACTCCCCAATCCCAGTAGGAGGCAGGCTGGCTTACTACTTCTAGGCCTGGAAGTCTGTTACCTCGGAAAGGTGGGTCCTGGAGGTAGTAAGCCTGGGGTTGGCCCTCAGTTTTGCCAAGTTCCCAAAATTGAGGGCCAAATTCTTTCCACCTGCAAACCTTTCTGAGACCACTGCTTTAGAAGCAGAGATTTCCTCTCTGCTAACCCTCAGGGCCTGTAGAGAGAGTTCTTACTGAGCACAGGGGCAAAGGTCTGTAATCCAGATATTTCCTTACCCCAAAAAAGACAGGGGAGTGGCGGCCCATCCTAGACCTAAGTTATCTTAACATGCACATCTTAAAACCAAAATTCAAGGTGGTGACTCTGGGAGTAATTCTTCCCTCTCTACGCCAGGGGATTGGCTAGTTTCCCTGGACCTCAAGGATGCCTACTTTCACATCCCAATCGGGTGCTTCCACAGAAAGTACCTCAGGTTCGAGTTGCCTTCAGGCCATTATCAGTTCAGAGCAATGCCCTTTGGCCTAACATCCGCTCCAAGGGTGTTCACAAAGTGCCTAGCAGTAGTAGTAGTGGCCTTCCTCAGGAGGCAGGGGATCTCCATATTCCCATAGCTGGACGACTGGCTCATTGTGGGGCAGTCCCCAGACCAAGTCAGGTCAGACCTACAAGGTACTCAACAGCTGCTCACTTCTTTAGGTTTTCTTCTCAGTCTGCCGAAGTCAGTTCTCGAACCAGTGCAACTCCTCACCTTCGTAGGGGTAAAGCTGGATACTGTGCAGCCAAAGGCTTTTTTCCTCTTGGCAAGGGTAAAGGCTCTTACAGGTCTTGCTTCTTCTTTCCGCCTTCTGGTGTCTTGACCAGCAAGACATTTTCTTCAGCTTCTGGGACACATGGCAGCTTCCACTGCAGTGGTACAGGGAGCCAGATTTCAAATGAGGGACATTCAGTTATACCTGAGGTCCTTTTAGTCCCAGAAAAAGATCCTTTAACCAAATTGATTCCAGTGACTCAGACTCTGGTCCAAGCTCTCCAGTGGTGGTTGGATCAGGACAATCACAGACAAGGAGTCCCATTCATCAGTCAGACTCATTCAGTGGTACTAACCACAGATGCCTCCCTCCTGGGTTGGGGAGCCCACCGGGGAGCCCTTACAACACAAGGCGTTTGGTCTCCTCAGGAGTCTCTACTTCATATCAATCTTCTGGAACTCGGGGCAGTATTCCTGGCCCTCCAAGCTTTCTCGGACTCACTGAGGAACAAAGTGGTTCAAGTCAGGACAGACACCACCACTACCATGTGGTACATCAACAAGCAGGGAGGCACTCCGTCTATGGCCTTGTGCATGGAAGCCATGAAGATATGGTCTCTGGCTTATGCCCTACAGGCATCACTTGTTGCAGTCCATCTACCAGGGAAGGACAATGTGCTAGCAGATGCCCTGAGCAGAATATCTGCGGGCCACCACGAATGGGCCCTAGACCCCTTCATACTGAAAGTAATCTCCAGGTGGGGCACTCCAGAGATAGATCTCTTTGCTGCCCCAGACAATCAACTTCCTCTCTTCTGTTGCAGGCCTCTAGTCCTGGGCACAGTTCCCCTGGATGCTCTGGTTCTGGATTGGGGGGGGGGGCAAATTCCTGTATGCCTTCCCTCCTTTTCCCCTGTTATTCAGGGTCCTGGTCAAGATCAGGTCGCAACCGTGCAGGGTGATCCTAATTGCTCCAGACTGGGCCAGACAGCCTTGGTATCCTCTGTTGTTGTCTCTAGCAGTCCATCTTCCCCTCTCTCTCCCAAAGAGGCACAATCTGCTAACCTCCTGTCAGGGAAGAATCTGGTACTCCAACCTTCAGTCTCTCAATCTCAAGGCCTGGTTCTTGAAGAGTTAAAATGTGCAGGTCTGCACCTTTCTCAGCGGGTGTTGGATATTCTCAAGGCCTCTCGAAAACCTACCACCAGAAAAACTTATTCTAAATGGAAGAGATTCAGCATTTGGTGTTCCCATAAGGATATTTTACCGGATACTGCTGAACTGGCTACAGTTCTGGATTACATGGTTCATCTTAATGGTCTAGGCCTCAGGCCAGCCACTTTAAAAGTTCATTTAGCAGCTATATCTGCATTTCTGTCAGCAGGGAAGGCTTCTTCTCTGACATCTCACCCTGTCTTCTTTAAGTTCTTTAAAGGTTTGGTTCATACCAACCCTCCCTTTAGGGACCCACCCCTTCTTTGGATCTTAATGTTTGCATTGCTCAGCTCATGCATCCCCCTTTCGAGCCTCTGGCTTCAGCCGAACTCAAGTATTTGACCTGGAAAACTGTGTTCCTGGTAGCTGTCACTTCTGCCAGGCGTATTAGTGAATTGCAAGCCCTGTCAGTGGAGCCAGATTTTATCTCATTCCATAGAGATAAGGTGGTCCTCGGAACCAATAGGAGGTTCTTACCCAAAGTGGTCTCAGATTTTCATCTGAACCAGTCCATGTCTCGTCCTGTGTTTTTTCACTGATCATCATTCTTCAGGAGAAAGAAGATTACATAGTTTGGATGTTAAGAGGGCACTTAGTTACTACATTGAGCATACTAAGGCACATAGGAATAAATGTCTCCAATTGTTTCTCACTTATAGTGAAGTGGGGAAAGGTAGGCCTGCTACTAAGAGAACTATTGCCAGGTGGATTGTCTCTTGTATACAGTTCTGCTATGGGCTTATTCGATTAGGGGTGCAGCTGCTTCCCTGGCTGCTGCCAGGGATATACCTTTACTAGAGATATACAAAGCAGCCAACTGGAAAACTGTCCATACTTTCACCAAGCATTACTCTCTGGATATCCAGACTAGGAGTGATGCTTGGTTTGGAACAGTAGTACTGCAGAGCCTGTTCCCAAATAGGTTTGGTCCCTCCCCCATGGCAGTACTGCTTGGTATTCAGATATGTCAGAATACAGCAAGACTTCATGTTGTTTGAAGAAAAATTACTCACATTAGTAATTGTGTTTCTTCTAATGGAGTCTTGATGTATCTGACCTCCTCCCTGCCTCCCCTCTCAGAACCTGTTTTTGGGAAGTGGGCTGGCAGGTACAGTGTTGCACCTCAGGGGTGTACTTGGCACCCCTCCTTTCTGGGGAGGAGGGGTTATTGTTATGTTGTCTTTTATAGTTGTATGCTGGTTCATTACCTGGTTATTTATCTTGGGTTCTTGACTTGAATCTTTTGGGGGAACCCAGTCTGTTGCCTTATGTCCCTTTACAATTTCCACTATAGAAGTATAGTTAGTAGTAGCTTGTAAGAATCTGATGGTTACACTTTGAAGCACTGCAGACAGAGGTTTGAAGCCGAGCTCGAGCTCAACGTTCTATGCTTCATGCATATAGTTAACTCTTTTCTCTCGTGGGCAGTTCAAGTGCTGGGGCTAACTGCATATGTCAGAATACAGCAAGATTCCATTAGAAGAAACACGATTACTAAGGTGAGTATTTTTTTTCTTTTCCTCTGATGCCTGCAGCTATGTGGCTAATGAAGATGTTAAAGACCAGCAGACGCAGAACAGACCCCTATGCTGCCCCTTTGGTGACATCCCTCATCCCTGAGAATTCCTGTTAATCACCACCCTCAGTGTCCTCTCTCTAGCCATCTCTCTGTCCACCTTTGTTAATGTGTCCTCCTCATCAAGCCCCCCAGTTTTTTGACTACTCTCCTGTATGAAACAGAGTTGAACACCTTGCTGCAGTCAAGGTACAGTATGTTGACTGCCTCTCCTTTATCTACCATGTCGTTACCCAGTCCAGACAATCTATCAAATTAGTTTGCCACGACCTTACTGCCAAAAAACATTCTATCTTCTATCTTGTAGCTCAGTTGCCCCCAGGAACTCCCATCAATCTTTCTTTTATTATGGCTTCTAGTAGCTTGTTGACTTTTTTTTTTTTTTGTCCATAATGGTTTTTATCCTCCTCATGTAGAATGGGTGGCTTATCAGTCCTATCCCCATGAGTTGCAGCTGTCCCTCACCTCCACTAGCCAGGAGTCCTAGTCCCCTGCGGATTTCCCACTGTGACAGAGTCGGGGGCTGACTCTCCCCCCCCCCCGAGCACATCCAGATGCCCCCATCCAGGTGGTGGAGTGGGCCAGGACATCATGGATGGGGCTTCACTTAGCCCATTCCAATGTTTTTCCTGGTTTTCTTCTTCCCTGTTGCTTGGGCGAGCATGTCGACGCATGCATATGGAGGCACACACGTGCCGCAGAAGTCCTGCAGCTTCCTCCTTTTGTGCTACTCACAGTCCTGTCCTACCACCAGGCCTCCACGTGGTGGCAGTCACATGGGGGAGCCGGCAACCTTCCCTTGGTTCACGCTTTTGTTTCCTCTCGCCTTGATTATTGTAATGCTCTATATCTAGGGCTGCCGGGGGTGGATCTCCATCACCTGCAGCCGGTGCAGAACACGGCAGCCGGGTTGTTGACTGGATTATCAAGAACTAGCCATATCACACCTGTGCTGTGCAAACTGCACTGGCTGCCAGTGCGGTGGAGAATCACCTTCAAGATCGCGTTGCTGACCTATAAGACCCTACACGGTCAGGGACCGGGCTACCTGCAAGATCTCCTTTGTCCCTACCGCCCACTCCTCTCCACTGGTGAGGGATTGCTAGAGATTCCCAGGGTTCGTCTTCAATCATCTGGGGCAAGGGCCTTTCCTTTTATGGCCCCGACCCTGTGGAATTCTCTACCTCGTCAGATTAGGGAGTGTCTGTCCGTGGAGTCATTTTAGAGGTCTCTGAAAAGCCACTTATTTACACTAGCATTTGGATAGATTATTTTGTTTTTTTTAGTGTTTTATGTTATTTATTATTGTTGATGTTTTATTCTTATGTGTCAGTGCTTTGATTTATTGAAAAGCTCTTTACAAATACATTTTGATTTGATTTGATTTACGTCAGACACTGTATCCTCTCCTGAGATCGCTTCTGATCCTGGGTTGCTGGCATGGTGGGCGGTAGTGCTGCCACTGCGCCACTGAACTGGCCCTAGTTTGCAGACTTATTAATGGAAAACAGACTGGTCTGTAGTTTCCTGGCATGCCCTTTCTACCACTTTTGTGTAGGGGTTCCACGTCTGCTGTTCTCCAGGTTGAACTGAAGAGGTCCATTAGGGGCTCAGTCAGTACCTGTGCCATCTCCTTCAGCACTATAATGTGCAGACCATCCAGCCCTGGGGATTTATTTACCTTCAGTGTCCAAGCCCTCTTAGCACCCTATCTGTGGCAGTTGGTCCCATACAGTTTTGTCTGCCCCTTTTCTGGTCCAATGCTAACTTTTAACTGAGGCAGAATCCCTTTCTTTCCCTTTGTAAATTCTGGACGGAAGTAGTAATTCAGTTTCTAAGGATGTGGGCATGATGTTCTATCCACACTGTCTGGCAGTTGCCTTTCCCTTCAAGGATCGCCAGAAACATCTTCAAGCTGGCTCCTCCCACCCAGCCAGGTAGTAGCTCCCATGGCTCTGCCCCATGGCGCCAGAGTTTCCTTTCTGCTGGAAGAAGCAGGTTCCCTCCTTACCGCTCCCGCATTGAGTAGGCTCTAGTGCTTAAATCTTAAGATTTACTTCCTAAACTTAAACTAAAACTCATTAGACTTTCGTCTTCATCTTGATCTTCGATTGTGACCGTGATGGAGGACATATCCCTTACCTGGATTTCACCGGTGCCCATGGAGGCAGAAGATATGTACTAACCCCCATGCTGCGTATGTTTACTGTCTGGGCCATGATCACAATCTGCAGGCCTGCGACTTTTGTTGGGCATTTCATCCATTGGTCCACGATGACTGCGCTGCCCACCTCAAGTTGGGCCGCCCGGAGAAACGATATCTGTCGGTCAAATCTAAGGATGCTTGTTGGGTGGCCTTCGCAGCCGTGGAGTCTGCCGAGTAATTGGAACAACTCAAAGCCTTCGAGGAGGAGGCGTCGCAGGCCACCACGTAGTCCTCTTCTGCCTCGGCATTCATTCCGTTCCAGTTGGGCTTCACTTACTCGGTCTCCTTCAAGGAGCTGTACCAGTCCCTTCTGACAAAAGGGCAAGGGCCCACCGAGTCGCACAGCTCCTGCTCTCGCAAGGAGGAGTCCAAGAAGGAAAAAGAAGACTCATCGTCGATCCTGGGACCGAGAACTTTCCCACTCTCAGGAATCTTCGGTTTTGACTACGTTTAAAACTGCGTCAGTGGCCGCTGGCTTCACAGAGACCCCCATCAGGCCAGTTGGCTGAGATGCCAGTTGACGACGCGGCCGAGATTTTTCTCAACCTTGTCGACCAGTTGTCATCTGAAGAGGTCAACAACTCTCTTTTTAGGACGCCAGTCACACTGGTGACCACAGACTGGTCGGCCCAGCCCACTGAGCTGAACCAGCTGGTCATCGACCCAGACCAGGAGGAGCCGCGGCACTCCCCAGCTCCCTCCGAGGCCCCCCGTCGGCACCACCGACAGTCTAGGTCTTGGTCATCTTCATCCTCGGGGTCAAGCAGGTCCTGATGACATCAGCGGATTTGTGCTCGTCACCGTGAGAAGCGCTGCTGCTACTCATCTTTATCCTCCTCAGGTGAGGAGAGGCTTTGGCACAAATTGTGTTGACGCTATGAAGACCTTGTGGCAACAGTTAGTTCTGTCCAGGCTGAAGCTGACACCAGCTACCACCCTGGCCATTACCTGGCTGTTTCCCGAAAAGGCCAATGCCGACTCCCCCGGCGGGGCTGGTCGACGCCATTCCTCCCCCAGTGGAGCCGGTTCAGACCCTGTCAGCTCAGCCAAAGCAGGCTTCTCCATCGATAATGGTGGAGCCACCACCCAAGCAGCCTGCGACTGGGGCTCTGTCCAAGGAGTCTGGGACGGCCAAGGGGCTCCCCCATCGGCTTTCGGTCACTCTGATACCTGACTGCCTGCGGCGGGTTGAGTGTGACACGGGTGGTTGCCCTCTTTATGCAGAGTCCTCGGATTCCTCCTTGCACTCCCGTCCATTGGACACAGAATCTGGGATCTTTCCATGGACGAATGCCCTCCTTCGTTCATGGGCATTCTCTGCCTCTTCTCTGAGTTGATGGGGATGAAACTGGAGCCCATCCAAAAGTGGGCTTGCTATCCCCTTACGGAAATTCTGGATAAAGGGGACTCTCCGGAGGCTTTTCCAGTGGCCGAAGCCATTGTTGGCCCTGCCCTGGAGCTCTGGCGGCGCCCCGCCTCTTGCCCTGTGCCCTCAGCCTGGATGGCCTGCAAATATATGGTGCCCACTGGCACCCTTTCAGGGTTCATGGAGCATCCCTTGGTTGAGGGGTTGGTGGCTGACTCAGTGTTACAGCACTCTGGCAACTCCAGGGATGTTGATAGACCACCGGACAGAGTCCAAGAAACTGGACCATTTGGCTAAGAAGGTCTGTGCTGCCTCTTCATTGGGCATCCGACAGGCGAGCTCAGCTGTGTTGATGGCAGACTTCTCTCATGCCTTAGTAGGTACCCTGGATGAGGTGATTCCTCACCTTCCTGCGGACCTTCAGACCGTGATCAAACAGGTCCAAGTCTGAGGTAGGGCAGTGGTGAAAAAACAACTCCAGATGTCTCTGGACGTTGGTAATTCTTGTGCCTGCTCGGTGGGGGCCATGGTTGCAGTGTGCTGTAGGGCTTGGCTGCAGATGTCAACCTTCATGGCAGATACCTAGCACAAGCTGGCGGATGTCCCCTTTTTGGGCAATGACCCTTTTGGGCCTCGTGTGGAGGGTCACCTCCAGTGAACTGGGAAGTCCAATGCCACCCTGGACTCTGTGACATCCACCCAGAAGGACCACAAGGGCTCTAATCAGTAGAAGCGCAAGGTCTTTGGGTACTCCACTCCTGTGGCAAAACCAGCCCAGCACCAGACTGGCCAGCAGGCTCAGTCCTGGCGACCTCGGGCCAAGTCCGTGACCTCGGTGGTCTGAAAACCCGGAGGGAAGGGACCCGGTGGGCCATCAGCCGGATTCTCCTCCTCCAAGCCTGCTTAGTGATGAGATGGGGGTTGCCACCCTCATGCCTGCCACGCCTCCCCTTGGTCCTCCAGTGGGGGCCCAGCTCCACCACTTCCTTTCTGCCTGGTCTGCTGTTACCACAGACAGGTGGCTTCTGGAAGGGGTCAGTCAGGGTCTGCCTCTGGAATTCGAGCAGTACCTTTCAAGCCGAGCCCGTGCCCAGTGAGAGGATTTGGTATCCTCAGACACTCTGTCAGCTCTTCAAGATGACATAGCCCAGCTCCTCCACAAGGAGGCCGTGATCAGAGTTGCTGATCCTCTGGAACACCAAGGGTTTGTCTCCAGTTACTTCCTGGTGCCAAAGCGGAAGGGGGAGGTGGCTGGCGCCCCATTTTAGATCTGTACAAACTGAACAAATTCCTCCGGTCCCGCACCTTCAGAATAGTAACTCCGTCCCAGATCATACCATCTCTGGAGCAAAACATGTGATTTTGCTCTCTAGATCTAAAGGATACGTTCTTTCATGTCCCAATCTGTCCGTCCCACTGAAGGTTCCTCCACTTCCAAGCAAAGGGAGTCCTTTTTGAGTTCCAAGCCATGCCTTTCGGCCTCTCCTTGGCCCTCAGGGTCTTCAGAAAATGCATAGCAGTGGTGGCAGCTTACCTGAGGCGCCAAGGGGTCTGGGTGTAGCCCTACCTGAATGACTGGCTGATAGCGGGTCCCTCCAGGCAGTAGGTGGAGCGGTCCAGGGACTTCGCCCTCCAGACCTGCATCGACCTTGGCCTCCTGGTAAGCCAGGCCAAGTCGGAACATGTGCTCTCACAGGTGATTGGCTTCATCAGAGCAGAGCTCAACTTGTGCCGGGCCAGAGCTCTGCTCCCGGCGGACAGGGCAGATGTTATTTCCTCCTTTGCCCAGTTATTTCTGGTTGGGCACTTGTGCCCTACCTTTGCCTTCTGGGTTACATGACGGCCTGCACCAGCGTGGTCCGATGGGCCTGCTGGCATATGCGCTTTCTGCAGTGGGAGCTGGCCAGCCAGTGGTCTCAGTGCAAAGGTCACTTCAACCACCTGGTTGCGTGACCCAAAGGACGTGGGATGCCTTCCAGTGGTGGCTCGTTCCAGAGCATCTGCAGGAAGGGATCCTGTTTGTCCACCCGAGCCGACGTTCATCCTGACGACCGATGCCTCTCTCATGGGCCGGGGTGCCCATTTGGGGGAACACAGAGTCCACAGGCTCTGGACCCCCCAGGAGTCCTGATGCCACATCAACCTGCTGGAGCTCCGAGTGGTCCGGGTAGCCCTGACCGCTTTTGCTCCGTTTGTCCAGGGTCAAGTGGTCCAGGTCCAGACGGACAACACCACGACCATGCACTACCTCAACAAGCAGGGCGGGACGCACTCCTTGCCTCTGTGCAAGGAAGCTCTCTGCATCTGGACCCTCATGTGCAGCCTGGAGGCAGACCTCCTAGCTATCCATGTGGCAGGAGCCTCCAGTCAGTTGGCAGATGCCCTCAGCCAGGTGAGGCATTTCACGAGTGGTCCCTCCACCTGGAAGTAGTTCACAGTCTGTTCTCCCTGTGGGGTCACCCTTCAGATGGACCTGTTTGCATCCAGAGAGAAGGCAAAGCTGAGGCTGTTTTATGTGCGCCCCCCCCCCCCCCCTCAGCAGGGCTCACTGCAGGAGGATGCCTTCTTGAGGCCGTGGACACCAGACCTCTTCTGTGCCTTCCCTCCACTTCCCTTGATCCACAAAGTGATCCTCAAGGTCAGGAGAGACAAGGCACAGGTGATCCTGGTGGCTCCAGACTGGCCCTACCAGTTTTGGCATCCCAGTCTCCTCAACCTCAGCAACAGGCTCGAAAGGAGTCTTCCAGCACGCCCGGACCTGCTTTCCATCAATCAGGGGAGGGTACTCCACCCGGAACTTCAATCCCTGCACCTCACAGCCTAGTTTCTGAGCAGCTAGAGTTCCAGCCTTTGGGTCTCTTTGAAGATGTCCTCACTATGGTGGCACCATCTAGAAAGGAATCGACCAGAAAATGTTATGCCTTCAAATAGAAGAGAGTCTCCATTTGATGTCAGGGCAAGGGGTTGGACCCCTTGACCAGTCCTCTGGCTAGCATTTTTTACTATCTGTGGTCTCTCTCCCAAGGGGGGACTTCAGTCGACGACCCTTAAGGTGCACCTAGCAGCCATCTCTGCTTACCAGGCGCGGGCTGGTCAGCAGTCGGTGGCACAGGAGAAGGTGGTCTGGCGTGTTTTCAAAGGCCTTTACCACAATTCCCCTCCGGTGCGTGAACTGTCACCACCATGGGACATGTTTGCTGGTTTTGGCAAAGCTCATAGGCAAGCCATTTGAACCTGTGCACAGGTGTGACACATCTCACCTGTCATGGAAGACCACCTTCCTGGTGGCTATCACGTCAGCCAGAAGGATCAGTGAGTTCCATGCGCTCTTGGTGGAGTCTCCTTACCTGGTCCTCCACAGGGACAAGGTTGTCCTGTGCCTCAACCCAGAGTTCCTCCGGAAGGTTGTGTTGGAGTTTCACCTGAACCAGGTGATGACTCTACTAGTGTTCTTCACCAATCACACCTTGGAGGCTGAACACAGGCTCCATACTCTGGCCCTGAGGTGGCGCCGCTATTACAAAGCGATGGCTGGAGTTTGGGGAGAGGTTCGCCAGCTATTTGTCACCACGACTGCATGGCAGACCGCAAGGCAATTGATAGGTGGAACACAGCCTGCATTGATTTCTGCTATAGGTTGGTGGGTAGAGAGCCTCATGGAGGGCGAAGGGCTCATTCCATCTGAACCGCTGCGTCAGTGACTGCTTCTAGGGACGTCCCTATCCAGGACATCTGCAGGGCTGCTACCTGGAAGTCGGCACACACCTTCATTTCCCATTACCACATTCACCTCGAATCACGCCGGAATGCTGATTTTGGGGCCTCCGTTCTTCAGTCTCTGTTCCTGAAGTAGGAGGTGTGCACCTTGCCTCCTTTCTCCTGGAGAACTGCTAGGAGTCTGCCAGACAGTGTGGATAGAACATCATATCCCTATCCCTAAAAATACAATATCTTACTGGACATAAAGTCTCCACCACTCATTCACACTAATGGGGAATACGCCGGAGGCGCTAGGACCCAGTGGGAGCCAAACTTTTTCAGGAGGGCCAGCGCTGAGATGGAGCCGCAAGGGAGCGACACCATGAGCCAGGCTCGCGTGGTATAGACTATCTCAGCGTCGACCCTCCAACCGCCTCAGTTCTTTTTTTCCTGCCGTCAAGTGCGCTTCAGTGACGACGTCGCTTGCCCGCCGGGAGTCAGACTTCAAACTAGGAGCTTAGTTTTCAGTCTTATTATTTTGTATTTTATCACCGATTAAATTTTAATAGAATTACTTACTTGTACAAGAAAGAAGTCTTCAGCCCTCCATTGATGGAGTCGACCACGAGTGGGACAGGTGACAGTAGGGAGACTTCGTATGAAAGCTGTTCAGTCAGCTGGGCCAGGTCTGGTCTGCCGCCCTCTCTGGGTGGGGGTCTGACAACGGACTGTCCAGTGCTTTGGGGATGGTTGTTCTCCCCCTCCCCCCGCAAGCATAAAAAGAAATAGTCCCATTCACGGCACCATTCAGCCTCAAGTTCTTCTTCGGCTCACCGGTTGAAGAAGAGACTGCATCACTCGGTCGTCTTCTGGTATGTCTGTGTGTAGACGGTTGGTTGTTGGGCTCAGGGGCTGGTCTCCGCTTCTTTCAGAGTTGCTGGTTTCTGTCTCTGGCAGCCAACTTCTTCGACACCGGAGCCCCTCTCCGTCTACTGGAGGGGCTTCCGGTGAGCAGTTTCACCATTGGGCTGCTCTTATGGAGCAGTGGGCTTGGAGATTGTCCCGACTGCCCAAACTGGCCAGTCCATCACCGGGGCCTTCATGCCTGTTGGTCTTGGATTGGCAGGTGGGGCGGTTAGGACTTCCTGATCGCAAGGTGCCTTCTTTGGTGCCGTAGACTTCGTGCCCCGGTGTCTATCCCCCTCACATGGCTGTGGTGCAGGGGTCCACATGGAAGCCTTTATCTCCTGCCATTTTTCATTCTTTACCTTCAGATCGCAGTTCACAGTGGTGCCGGCTTCTCCGGCGCCGAGGTCCTTTTTGGTGCCGCTTGTGGTGTTGGTGCCATCCTCGGCGCCAGGTGTGGTTTCGGCGCCATCCTTGGCACCAGGTGTAGTGTCAGGGCCATGTGCAGTGCCGTGCTCCCTGTCAGCGCCGTCCTCAGCACTGGGGGTAGTTCTGCTGTGTGCAGTACCGCGCTCCCTCTCGGCGCCATCTCTCTACTCTGCGCCACTCCCTTCGATGGCACCGGGGATGTTTACTGCGCCACTTAGTTTCCAGAGGTTTTTCAACTCCAATTCTGTCTTCTCCTGTTCTTCTTCCTGGTTTTCATTCCTTTCCTGTCTACACAGTCCCCCCGGACTGTCAGGAGATGATTTTGAGCCTGATTATGATCTTCGGCTGGGTGGTGATGCTGATGCCGATTCTGCCCTGTGGGCAGGGATCAGTCCTCCTGCAGAGCCTGTGGTGGAAGATCTTTCCTTTAAGTCTCTGCTCAAGAATTTAAATTCTACTGTTTCTTTCCAGACCATGGAAATCGATCCATGGAAGTTTCTGCACCTCCAGTATTTACGTGTTTCGGAAATCCCTATGGATTTAACCCCTCTGGTACAGCCTTCTTTCAAGACTCTTTCCCAAATAGTGTGGAAGAATCAGGCTCTTATTCCCTCTGTGGCAAAGTCCATGGATAGGAAATATGCCCCTCGCAAGGATCGCCCCATCTTGGCCTCACAAACCTTTGCTGATGCCATAGTGGTCCTGGCAGAGAATGATAAGGCTGTCCTCCCTCAGGAATCCACAGCTAAGATCGACACCTTGGGTAAGCGAGTCTTTGCTTCCTCAACCCTGGGCATGCATATTGCTAGCTACCAGGGTTATTTTTCTGAATACGAGTATGTTCTTTGGCATTTGCTCAAGGCAATGGTAGAAGCTCTGCTCGAGTCAGAGGTTAACTCAGAGCTACTACAGACCATAAATAGAGGTATTGAGTCCAATAATCAACAAATTAAAGCTGCAGTGGATGCTTTCGGTACTGCTTCCAGAGCGGCGGAGGCTGGCATTTGCACCCGTCACCATTCCTGGCTGTGTACTTCAGGATTTACGAATGATGCCCAACAAAAAGTCATGGCCTTACCCTTCGATGGTATGCATCTATTTGGGCCTCGGGTGGAGCAAGCACTAGAGGCTACTCAGAAGACTAGGTCTGCCATTAAGACAGCTAGACCCCCGCTCGCTCTCTCTCTAGGAGGTGGGAACAAGCGTCAGTTTCACAACCGTCAGTCCTTTCGTGGTAAAGGCAGAGGAGGTTTTAACAGAAACCAAACTCCTCAGCTGTAAAAGAAAATGCAGCAGAAAGCAGAGGGCCCAGAAGCGCCCAGTGCCACCTTCTGAGTTTCTGGCCCAGGTCCCACCTCAGCTGTCCAAGGGGGACTCTTCCTCAGCAATAGGAGGATGTGTAACTCAGTTCTATGACCAGTGGAAGTCTATAACATCAGACAAATGGATCCTCGGGATAATCCATGAGGGGTACTCTCTCAACCTGTTGGAAACCCCTCTGGATCATCCTCCCAAGCAGCAGCCCAGGCTGTTTGCTGCACAGTCAGACCTTCTTGCTTCCGAGGTGCAAGGCCTTCTGAACAACAGGACAGTAGTAGTTCCACTGGATCAACGAAATACAGGTTTCTATTCCCATTACTTTCTGGTTCCAAAGAAAACTGGCATCATGCACCCTATTCTCAATCTCAGAAAGTTAAACAAATTCCTCTACAAGGAAAAGTTCAAAGATGATATTACTCTGTACCCTGCTACCTTTAATTCAATTGACCAGCCTCCCTGGACATGCAGGATGCCTACCAACACATTCTCATACATCCAAAGCATCACAAATACCCAAAGTTCATGTCGTTGGGTCAACACTATCAATTCAGAGTCCTGTCCTTTGGGCAATCCTCAGTGTCTCGAGTTTTTACAAAGTGCTGTGCTGTTCTCACTGCGCATATAAGGAAAACTGGAATTCAAGTATTCCCATATCTGGATGACTGGCTTCTAGCAAGCCCCTCCAGACAAGAGACTCTGGAGGACGTGGCCATGGCCTCAGACTTCCTCACATCCATGGGAGTCCTGCTGAACCTCAAAAAGTTGCAGTTGCAGCCCTCCCAGAAGCTTCTCTTCATAGGAACCCTTCTGGACACTTCCTGCATGAAAGCATTTCTTCTGAAGGACAGAAGGAGCGATATCCTACAGATGGCCTGCTTCATCAGAGAACACAGCTCAGTTTGAGCTCTCTTGATGCAGCGGATGCTGGATCTCATGGCATCATCGGTGTTCACTGTGCCTTTGGCTCATCTCCACATGAGAACCACTCTGTGGATGCTCAGTACTCAGTGGTCCCCAGCTACTCACTCTCAGTCCTTTCTCATCAAGGTGACAGAACCTCTGAAGAGGTTCCTCACCTGGTGGTCTCAGGAGGACAACCTTCTGGAAGGATATCCCTTCGCCCCTCTGGATCATTAGATCTCTGTTACCACGGATGCGTCCCTGATGGGTTGGGGAGCCCACTGTCAGGATCTCCACACCCAGGGCATGTGGACTCAGGATGAGTCTCCACTCCACATAAATGTTCTGGAAATGAGGGCCGTCCTCTGTGCAGTCCAGGCTTTGAAGGACATACTCGTGTCACAAGACCATTCTCCTTCAAATGGACAAGGCAGTGATGTATTACATCAACAAACAGGGTGGTGCACACTATTACCCATTATGCATGAGAGTGTGGGAATGGTGCTTGGAGCACAAGGCTCTGATTTAAGTGGTTTATCTGCCAGGAGTACAAAATGAACTGGCGGACCATGTCAGCAGAATGGACGCAGATCCTCACGAGTGGTCTCTCAATTTAACTGTTGTTCAGTCACTCTTTGAAGAATGGGGAACTCTGCATCTGGACTTTTTTGCGTCCCCACACAATGCAAAACTGCCTCTCTTCCGCTCCAATCAGGACTTACCTTTTTGTTGGGATGCATTTGGGCTGCAAGTGGACAAACGCTTTCTTTACGCATTTCCTCCTCTTCCCCTAGTTCAAAGCGTTCTGCTCAAATTGGAGGCACATGGGGGCAGAATGATTCTCATTGCCCTGTTCTGGCCACGTCAGATTTGGTTTCCTCTGATCAACAGGCCATCGGAAACCTCTCCGAAGCCACTTCCCCTTCAGACAAACCTTCTGACCTAGGGCCTGGTAGTTCATCCCAACCTGAGGTCTTTTCACCTCCATGCTTGGCTCCTGAAGAGATAGAGGTGAACAGGTTTAATGTTTCTCATAGAGTTTCAGATATTCTTTTAGCTGCATGCAAGCCGGCTACCAGAAAAACCTACACAGCTAAATGGAAGTGTTTCTCTGTCTGGTGTACAAAATCCTCTTGGAATCCTTTTTCCTGCCCACCGAATAAAGCCTTGGAGTGTCACTTAGACCTCTCGAACACAGGTCTGCAATACTCTACAGTCAAAGTTCATCTTTGTGCAATTTCTGCATATCATGAGCCAGTACTTTACGAACATACGAAATTTGCCAGCAGATAAAGGCCTAGAGGTCTATCACATCTGCTCGAATATGCAGCTAGCACCGCTTATTCTGCAGCTGCCCCTCCTTTCCACCCTTCCCCTTCATTAACCCTCCCCCTTGTCCTGTCCCATCTCCTTTTGAAGCAGTCCACTGTTCTACTGGATACCACTTCTGCAGGTAACGCATTCCACCCAGCCACCACCCTCTCTGTAAAAAAGTGTCTCCTGATCTCCCTCCTGAACCTTCCTCCTCCAGTTTCATATCATGGCCTAGTGTCCCTCCCTCCTTACTTTAGAATAGCCCCTCTGTAACTGTCTTGTTTATTCTTTTTCATGTATTTAAAGGTTTCAATCCATGTCCCCCTGTCCACTTCTCTCCTCCAGTGATGCATGTTCACCCTCCAGCTTCCTCTCGTATCATAAGTCCCCCAGCCCTTGATCATCTTTGTCTCCCTGGCTGCACCCCTCCAGTAACTTAATATCCCTCTTCAGATCACAGGCGCCAGTGCTGCACACAGTACTCCAGGTGCCGTCAACTAACACCTATACAGTGGCAGAATCACCTCCTCCTCCTCGAGGATATACCCTTGCAATACAATCCAGCATTTTGTTGGCCTTTGCATGCCTTCCTACATTGTGCCGAGTTGTTCATTGACCCTGTAATGAGCACCCCCAGATCCTTCTCCTCTGTCTGGGCTAGCTGCACTCCCCTCAGCTGGTAACTCCTCCTTGGGTTCTTCATCCCAAAATGCAGCACCTTGCACTTTTTGGCATTAAACTCCAGTTGCCAGGTGTCTGACCAGGTTTCAAGCTTTGCCAGATCATCTGCAACCCATGCCATCCCCCTAGGTCATCCACCACCGCTCCTACCTTGGTATCATCAGCAAACAGACTGATCTTGCTCTTGATGTCCCATGATATGTCTGCAATGAATATCCCAAACAACACTGGTCCCAACACTGAGCCCTGTGGAACACCACTTATCACTACCCTTGGGTGTGAGAGCTCCCCCCCACCACTACTCTCTGTTGCCTTCCTTGAAGCCAGTTTCCTACCCATCTCACCAGCTTTGCACCCACCCCTGTGCCTACTTACTTCTCAGCCTTCCATGCGGCACCGAGTTGAATGCCTTACTGAAGTCCAGATACAGGACATCCACTGCATGGCCCCTGTCCAGTTGCCTAGTTACCCAGTCATAGAACTCCACCAGGTTGGTTTGGCAGGATCTGCCCTATGAAGCCATGCTGTCTGCTGTCCTGTAGTCCTTTGGCCTCTAGGAGGCCACCAGCCCTCCTTCAGGATAGTCTCCATTAGCCACCCACGATGGATGTGAGGCTCACTGGTATGTAGTTTCCCGGTTCATCCTTGGGGCCTCCTGTGGAGGGCACCACTTAGAGCCATCCTCCAGTCCTGAGGTACACACCCAGATGTAGTGAAGGCATTAAATAGGGTCTGCCAAAGGTCCTGCAAGGACCTCTGCCAGCTCCTTCCAGTACCCTGGGTGAATGCCATCTAGGCCTGGCGCTTGTCCACCCTCAGTGCCTTCAAATCCTCCCGAACTCTGCCCTCCCAGTTTCCCCATCTGTCACCTCTTCCCCTCTGTTTCTGCATTTTCCCCCTGGAGTCACCCCCTTCTCTTTAGTAAATACTGAGCAGAGTACTCATTTAGTGCTTCTGCCTTATCCTACTTGCTTTAACCCCCTCCTTCCTAATCCTTACTGTGTGGTCCTTACAGCTCCTTTTCTCCTGATGTAGCTAAAGAAGTCCTTCTCCCCCTTCGTAATGCCTTGTGCCAGCCTGAGTTCCATTTCCATAGATGCTTTGGCTCCCCTTACTGCCCTTGTTACCTCCTTCGATTCTGTCAAGTACTCCTCCCTGTCCTCCCCCTTCCCTGTTTTCTTGTACTTCCTAAAGGCAGCTCTTTTTCTCCTTACCTTTTCCATGACCTCCTTGCTCAAGCAGCTCGGTTTCTTAGACCTAGCCTTCTTGCTCTGGGCCTTGCAGCAGGTTTTGGTTGCCTCCACTATCCCCAGCTTTATGAGCTCCCACCTCTGGTTAGTGTTCATACTAGATTGAATTCTGGCCAGGTACCCTTTACCACTTCCCCATCCTCCCAAAGTCCTGCCCTCCTGAAGTCCAGCACTTTTGTGCCTGATTCACTCCTTCCTTGCCTATATCCAATGTGAGCCATACTGGTGGTGGTCACTCCCTGACCAGTTCCTCCACTGTAGTTCTCTCACACAGTTCCCATTTGCCAGCACAAGGTCAAGGGTATTTCCTAACCTGGTTGGTTCACTGACCATTTGCAGCAGGAAGCTGTCCTGGAGGGCATCCAGCAGTACCTGTTCCCTTCTGTTCCTGGTTGTTGGGGTATTCCAGTCCACTTCTGGCATGTTGAAGTCCCCCACAATCACCACATTACCCTTCTCGCAGGTCCTCCTGATCTGTTCTGCTAGTTCCCTGTCTAACTCCTCCGTCTGAGATGGTGACCTGTACACCACTCCCATTCTAAGAATCCTATTCTTGGAATCCTGGATTTGCATCCAAAGTGACTCTGCACTACCCTCCTCCCTTCCTCCTTACACACTTCAGTCCTTCCTTCAAATATAGTGCCACCCCTCCTTTCTCAATCACCCTGTCCCTCGAAATAACCTGTACCCTGGTACAGACAGGTCCCAGTCATTGTATTGGGTGGCTCATGTTTCTGTGATGGCTGCAATGTCCACCTCTCCCTCTGCCATGAGCACCTGTAACTCTGCAGTTTTCCTTCCAAGGCTCCTAGCATTAAGGGTAGCCACCTTCCACTGCCCTCCTTTCCTAGCATCACCAATAGTACTTGCCATTTGTTCTTTGTCACTGTTATGGGGGTTAAGCTCATATGGTTTCCCATCCTGTGGTCTCTGCATATCTCTTGCCCAATTGCCACCCCCCACTACTAGTTTAAATTCCCAATTTCCTCTATGTACTCCTCCATCCTCTGTTTCAACACTTTCTTTCCCTCCTCACTCAAGTGTAGTCTGTCCTTGGCATAGAAACTACTGTCCTCCCAGGTCCCTCACCACCCGCTCCAACAGCCCATACCCTTTAGCACAACACCAGGTTCTTAGCCATCCGTTAAATTCCTCTAATCTCGGCTTTCTTGTTGTGCTTGCCTTGGGCACTGGAAGTATCTCTGAAAAAGTTACTGATCTTCCTGCCCCCTCACATAAATGTGCTAGTTCCTCAAGCCTCCTCTGGGCTATATCTACTGCCTTGTCAGCCAGGTCATTTGTCCCAAGATGTATAATTAAATGAGGCTTGTCCCTACCCTTCCAGCATATTTCAGAACAGATTGTCCCACCTTTTCCGCTGTCATTCCTGGCATGGCCTCACCCAAATACACTATGCTCTCCCCTTGCTACCACCTAACTCCTCTTAGTATTTGAGTCCCCAGCACTAGATTCCACCACTCTTACTCCCTGCTTGCTTCTATTCCTCTCCCATTTCCAGCTCCTCTCTTCCTCCTCACATTATTTCCCATTTGCCCCTGTTGCAATTCTCCCAGCAAGAACTCCCCGCCTCCCAGTTTGGTCCAGGCATTTATCAATACTCCTCTAATTTCTTCATTTCCTCCTCCACCTTCTTCCTCTCTAGCAGTGCAAAACTATTTTCTGAAGACCCTTCACAAATGCCGTCCCTCTCTTGCATCGTAACCTGTTCTCTCCTTTCACTCCATAACTTTTGCCACTTCTTCAGCCTCACCTCACAAGTCCCTATCTCCTCTCTCATTTGTCTTTGTCTCCTGACCTGTTTCCTGGCAATCGCTCTTCCGGCCTGGGCCCTTGTCTCTGCCTCCCTTCTTCTGACCCTCTCCTCACCATTGTTGGCTTACATCGCCCTCCCTCATCTCCCCTTCTTCCTCCCTCCAGTATTGGGCTAAACCCACCCACAATCTGCCTTGCATGTCTTTTAGTTCCTCCTGCAGACCCTCAATCTCCTTTCTAAGTTTCTCTATGTGGTTGCACGCTAAACATCCTCCCATACTCCAGGCAATTTTTAGAAAGATTGGTGCACCGCAGTTGTTGCAGCCTACCACCCTACCCATTGCTGTCGTTGCCCACCAGTGACCCCCCACCCTTCCAGATGCAGGATACCAAACACTCCCCCCAAGTCTCCCCTCTCCTCCCTCTATCAGTGCAAAACATTCTTTTCTTTATTTCCCTTACCCTCTTTGTTGTACACGTTTAGATAGATTGAGCAACTGCTTTTTATATTCCTATCCTTCCTATCCACACTCAAAAAGAGACTTTAAGTAGCTGTTGCATAACCTTCTTGAAACTCCTACTCCTCCTTTCCCCAATGCAATAGCAATGCGAAGAAGTAACAATGAAAGCTCCTAGATTTGCATTTACTTCCCTTCCACTGAGATAGCAGTCACCTCTTCACTTGCTGCTGTTCCTTTCCTGGATGTCTGCTTCTGCTATGACAGGTGCATATCCTTTGCCTGTTTGAGGAACTGATGTCAGAACCCCTGGTATAAAGGAAATAATGGACCAGGGGTTGGGTGAGGGGTTTGGGAGTGGGGGGTGGAACCAGCCCAAGTCTTCCAGAAACAATCAGGTAGCTGAGGCCCCTGGTCAGACCATTGGCACCCTTCCCCCACTCTGCACTAAGCTTTGCAGCTAGTGAAGCCAGCAACAGTGAATCACAATTCTACTCAAAGCCCCCAAAATAGGTTTGCTACCAAAAGAAACAGGACTCCAAACAGCTTCACCAACAACACATCAAAATAGGTTTGAAATTAGAAGATATAGGTCTCCAATTCAAAGAAACAGACCCAGTTAAATCACACCACTTATGTTTTTAAATCAGAAGAAATAGGCCTCTACAAATGCAGCCTGCCACACAGTGAAACATCAAACAAATGAGCCCACTTATAGCTACCAAAACAGGTTTCAAAATTCCAACAGCCCCAAACAATACCCTGCTAGCCCCTTAGAAATAGTAAGAAAGAAAAGAAATAACCTTCTACCAAGTAGAATCCACAAGAAACAATGTAAAAACAACAAGAAGAAGCTACTGTACTGTACAGATCTGATCCTGTCCAGTGGCAGAGCCAGGTTTAAGAGCATTTGGGAGCCGGGGTGGGCATCCAGTCAATCATGGGCTCCACAAAGGGCACTAAACATTGAATAAAGATGGTGGTGGGGCACTACTACTCACACTGGGGCAGCCAGGACGGGTGACCGCCCCCCCCCAGCCCCCTCTCTAGCTCCGCCACTGATTTTTCCTGTCCTCCTTCTAGTTTCCATGTCTCTGGCTCAGTTACCTGTAGTTAAGAAGTTTCTTAGAGGCATTCTGCATACCAGACCTCCTATTAGACGTCCAGTTGCAGCCTGGGACATTAACTTTGTGTTAGACATGCTCACTCGTAAACCTTTTGAGCCTCTAGCTATTTGCGAGTTGAAATTCCTCACTTGGAAGATGCTTTCCTGGTGGCCATTACTTCTGCTCGTAGGGTATCGGAAATACACGCTTTGGTCACAGACCCCGCGAATACTGTATTTCACAAGGATAAAGTAGTCCTTTGGACTCATCCTAAGTTCCTTCCTAAAGTTGTCTCAGAATTTCATCTGAATCAACCTTTAGTCCTTCCTACCTACTTTGCTAACTTCCAGAATGAGAGAGAGTGTACCCTTCATTCTCTGGATGTAAAGAGAGCTTTGCACTTCTATCTGAACAGAACGAAAGAAATTTGCAAGGCTCAGCAACTGTTTGTCTCCTTCAGCATGACCCGGCTGGGTCAGCCTGTTGCTATCAGGTGCATTTCTTTTTTAAACTCTTTATTTTATTTGCACTTTGAGTTGTTGCACTTCATTATTTCAACATCCAGACATATGAACTTCAATTATGACGTTATTACATTCTTAAAGATGTTCCATTCTGTGTAAGAAGCACTTTATACATTATTATTTAAAGTAACTTATTTTAAAAACAAAACTTGAAAATTATAATATAATATATAACTTAAAAAAAAACAAAAAATATAGCTGCCCTTCTTTGCCTTTCACCTCTCCTTTAATTATTTACCTTTATTATGTTGATATATAATTTTATGCCCATCTCTCTGCCTAATTTTCTATTCCTTCATGTAACCTTCTGATTTATTTGTCTATTTCTGGGTCCCTTTTTGAATGGCATTAATTAATTCATTTATCCCTGATAGAATGAATTCCAATGTTTTCGATCTACTTCCATACTAGTAACATACAGTTCCCATCTGTTCTATCTATTGGCAAATTGCTCTTGTCTTTGTTGGGTTGCAAATGTTAATCTCTCCATCTCCTGTATTGCAGTGATTATTTTAACCCAGTCTTTTACTGTAGGGCTCTCTCTCTGTAACCAGCACTTTGTAAGTGTTTTTAATGCTGCTGCTCATAAAATACGCCAAAGATATTTGCCCTCTTTACCCTTAAGTGAGCTGGCTCAACACCTAGTACGAAATGTGTGGGACTAAGTTCTTCTCCCTCACCAGAGATGGCTCTCAGGTGTTCTTGAATCTTTTCCCAGTAAGTTTTTGTTTTAGGGCACTGCCAGAATATGTGTAGGTGTCCTGCTACATTCTCTCCGCAACCCCTCCAACATTTCGAATCTCCCTCTTCTTTAAATTTGGCCTTAGTTTTAGGGACTAGGAAGTATCGACTTCTAGCTTTCCAAACAAATTCCTTCCACGAGGGTGAGGAGGTAGTGTTCCATATTAAGCCCAAACTTTCCTCTCATTTGTCTTCTTCGATTATTTCTCCCATCTCTTCCCCCCACTTTATTTTAATACTAAGTGAGTTGTAACCCTGATCTAGTATATAATTCCGTGATCGCTCCTCTCCCAGAGGGAGATAACCAAATTTTTTTTCAAATGGTGGTGAATGCAGATGTTGTCCCTGTATCACTATTGGGTTATAAAGATCATTATGAACCCAGTTACTGATCTGGTAGTATTTAAATCCATCCTTTGGCTTTAAATCAAACAGGTGCATAGCTGACTCAAAAGAGTTGGGAGCACCTTCCCTTATAACCTGCCATGGGGAATGGAAGTCTTTGAATGCTTGATCCTTAAACCAGTGGTCTAGGGTAGCTGGGATAAAGTGTTCTTCCCAAGCCCACCACCTATATTTCCGTATTTGTTGTGCTGTTCCTCCCTTACTGGTTCCCCTTCTTCAACCCTCCAGGGCTGTATTAATTCCCGTAGGAAATTGCCTAGTAACTTGACGTTGTAAGCGTCTGTTATAAAGTATGGCCTGCAGTGGAGGACCCTTAATTTGTTGTAGTTCCATCTTTTTCCAATGTGAGGCATAATGGGGGTGCTGCCACAGCAATGCAATTTTCATCTGTGCTATCCAGTAACCTGGAAGGAATGGGGCCGCTAAACCTCCTGCTTTTCTTGGTAAATATAATATATTCCTAGACACCCTAGGTTTGATGTTACCCCAAAGGAATCTCATTAGTTGTCTCTGCCAACTTAAAATGGTCTGTTGTGGAACCATACAGGAGACACTCTGAAAAAAGTACAACATACAGGGTAAAATATTAATTTTGGTGGTTTGAATTCTGGAATGCATTAGTAGAGGAAGTAGGGACCATCTCTTGTAGTCTTGTGATATCTCATGTATTAGATTGGGGTAATTATCTTGAAAAAGGGATAATGCATTCGTCCCTAAGTATACTCCAAAACATTTTAATTTATTTAACCCCCATCTCATTGGATATCTCCTCTGAATTTCTGTGGGGACCTGATGTGAGCAGACCAGAACCTCGGTCTTGGCCGTATTTAGGGAATAGCCTGATATTTCAGTAAATTGTTGTATCTGTTCAAAAACTTCCAGAAGTGACAGGGCTGGGTCACCCAGAAACAATAAAATATAATCCGCTTAAAGGCCCAATTTATGTTCATAGCCCCCTATCTCTCTACCCCGGATGGACGGGTTCAAGCGGATCGCATGTGCCAATGGCTCCACAAAAATGGCGAAGAGGAGACGGGGGGCAACCCTGCCTGGTTCCCCTCTCCAATTCAAATGCTCTCCCTACATAGCCATTCACCCGTACACATCCCTTAGGGGAATCAGAGAGCCTGGATATTAATTTACAGAAGACTTCTTGGAAGCCAAAGCCTGCCAGGGATGCCTGTAAAAATGACCACTGCACTTTCTCAAATGCTTTTTCTGCATCTAGGCTCATGACTAATGACGCTTCTCCTGTTTCCCTTACATGTTCTAGGATATTTACAGCTCGACGGATACTATCCTGCACCTGACGACCCGGGACAAAACCTGTCTGATCTGAGTTTATGATTCAAAGGATGATATCCTGAAGTCTTGTCATTATTCTCGTCATTATTTTATAGTCAGTATTGAGAATGGATGTAGGTCTATACGAGGTACATAATAATGGATCCCTGGCAGGCTTGGGCAACACTGCCACCACTGCATAATGCCATGATGGAGGAATTATTCCTTCCTCGGGCATCAGAAAGTTGTAAACTCTATTTAGTATTGGAGAGATCTGACTCCTAAAAAGCTTGTAAAATTCAGATGGATATCCGTCCATACCCGGGCATTTCCCTGTTTTAATTCTAGATATTTCAGCTATAATTTCTGAGTCTCCTATTGGAGCTACCAAAGAGGCAGCATCTGTTTCCCCAATTTGACCCAGTTGTAGCTTCTCTATAAAACTTTCTAGCTTATTTGCTTCAGGTATGGTCCCAGCCCCTATAACTCCCTATAGTAGTCTGTAAAGGCTTCCGCTATGTCTAGAGTGTTTACCATTTGTTGTTTAGTGATAGGGTGCTTGATTCTGTTAATTGTGGCTCTAGCCTTTCTTTGCCTTAGTCTACTAGCTAACAACCTTGTGGCCCTAGGTCCCCAACGTAATATTTCTGTCTCAAGTATAACATGTTTTGTTCCGCATTATAGTCCAGGATGGCATTAAGGGAATGTCGATGTTTCTGAACTTCTTTCTCCTTAGTGGAATTATATTGCTCTTTTAAGGCTTGTTCTAATTCCCATATCTTCTGTTGTAAAGTTGCCTTTTGAGCCTCTCTATCCCTTTTTTGTTTAACAGCTTTCACTATCAATTTTCCCCTTATTACTATCTTTACTGTGTCCCAGAGGATGGATGGGGAAATTTCTGGGGTATCATGTATGTTGAGTGTTTCCTTGGTGATTGTGTAGTTTGTCGGACCAGCGGCTGAGCTGCGCTTAATGCGTAACTGACAATGAGCAAACGTCATGTTGCGTACCTACGTGCAGAGATAGCCCGAACTAGAGGGGAGGTGTGTGGGGGCACAGCCCCCCGATGAAAGGTTAAGTACATTAAGTCTGCTATTATGTTTGTTTTTTCACACTTCTTCATGATAATTTATTTTATTTGTGGTTGTGTCAGTTGACACATGTCTTGTTACGTAAGCGTTACTCTAAGCTTACGTTTACAGCAGAAAGCAGTGTGCGATTCCCATAGCTTTTACGCTATGCAACCTGGGTGGTCCGACTCTCTACACAATCGCCATTTCCTTAATCATCTCTTGAGCTTGTTCCTGATTTTCTTTACCCCGAATGAGTGACAAGTTAAGGCGCCATACAGTCTTTTTCTTATTTTGCCCTAGATGTAACTGTAATCACATGGGAGCATGATCCGACAGATACAGTTCCCCTATTTCTGTATTCTGCATTTGATATGTTATTTCTTTAGGTATAAAAAAATAATCTATTCTGGTATGTACCTTGTGTACCTGGGGGAAAAAAAAGTATAATCTCGTTTCTGTCCATGATAGACTCTCCACGCATCTATGTAACCTACTTCAGATAGAAGTTTGCCAACTTTTAGAGCCACTCTCCTATCAGACCTCTCAATTGCAGAGGTGGAATCAAGATGGTCGTTTAGAGCATGATTCAGGTCTCCTCCCATAATTAATGACCCCTCTGCCTATTCTGTAAGTCTCGTATATAACCGCATGTAGAAGTGATAATCTGAGCCAGAGGGGGCATAAATCGATGCTATCGTGATAAGTTTCCCATTGTAATAGCCCTTCAGGGCAGCTAAACAACCCTCCGAATCTGTCAGTTGTCTTTAACTTCAAAGGCAACCCCTCTTCCCACTGTAACTATCACTCCCCTACGTCGGCCTTTTCTGTATGAGGACACTACCACCCTTGTGAAACCAAATTTATTCAGTTTTTCATGTTCTTGTTGTGAAGTGTGTCTCTTGAAGCATACAAAATTTGCCTTCTTTTTCTTAATATAGGCGATGATTTTACTACGTTTTACTGGATTTGTTAATCCATTAACATTGAAAGAAAGTTGGTACATATCTTAGCCATTTTTATATGCTGTATATGCATTTCTATAATTTACTCCTGCTTTTCCTGACTCTCCCTCTGTGGAGAGTGGCTCTAAAAGAAGGGTGATGGCTTTAAGATGGGCAGCAAAAATAAACTTACTGAATATAAAACATTTAACTGTAACAGTAACTTTATCTAAATTGTAAACAAACGGTCTGTCTCTCTTGTTCGGTGGGAACGTCACCACCTGCTCAAAGAGCTGACTTCCAAGGTAGAAGGCCTAGTCACTATAGACCTCTTTGCCCTTCCCTGTTGGGAATAGGCAGAAGGGGAAAAGAACTTCCCTCTCTAGAAGGATCCCCTTCTCGAGTTCTCACTAAAAATGTGGAGCTCGATGTAGAACCGCCAACGGACCAAGGCAATCCAAACAACTAAGTGTCGATCTGCAGCTTTCCTTCCATAGTTCCTCTCCCTCCTGCTTTATTTGTGTTTAACTGATTGGTCCCATATTTTTAGCTGGTATATTTCGTCTCCCCCCAGAGACAAAACTTTGATCAACTCACTAAGAACAAGTCCCATTAGGCTGATATAATACTTTTATCCTTCCTCCCCCAGCTTTCTTATCCGTCTCAAATCTGGTTTCAATTTTCTCTGCGTTTTAGAGCGTGCGTTCGTCCCCCCTTCCCCCAGCACATCTTCACCCTGCATCGTGTCTTTCTGATTTTCAGGGGATCAAAGAAAGTGACCTCCCTCCTTCTCCACCTTTTCCCTTTTGTTACCATTTAAATCTTATATTCTCATAAAACCACCTTGCTGACCATTCAAATCCCCTTCCAGCAAGCAACAGAGTAATTGTCCCGAGTATTGAAAGTCCGTTTCAGATATAATATCGTTAGTTCCATAAAGAAGGACTTGTACATTGTCTCTTCTCCTCATAGCGACTTATGGTGCTCTCATTCCCTCAAGGATTTACCTCTGGTTTCATCATTCTCTCAGTCCTCTCCCATATCTTCACTCTCGCCTTCTTGTACTCCTGGAAGTTTCTTAATTAAATCTTGTAATAAAGCTGCTGATCTCGATGCACCCTGGTGTATATATATCTTCTGGTTTTCCTTGATGTGCTGAGTTGCCATCCAAACCCTCTCTCTCTCTCTCCTTCTCTGTGGGGCCTGCACGCGGAGCTCTGGCATAGATGGGCCTCGTTTCAGCATTGCTTCCCTAGCTTCCTGTGGGGAGTCGTATATTTCTGGGCCCTCTTCCCAGTGTACTCTGAGACGGGCAGGGTATGGCGTTTGTATTTTAAGTTGTTTTTCTTTCAAAGCTTGTATTAGTGGGCCATACATCAACCTCTGCTGCTGAATCATTGTTGGATAGTCCTGGTCAAAAAACAATCGTGAGTCCAAGTATTTAACTTCTTTTTTCTGCCAAGCTCGTCTCAGTATATCTTCTTTAGTACGAAAACTACTAAATTTTATAATAATAGATCGGGGTCTGGCTGTTTCTTCTTTCGGTTTTGGCATTAGGGCCCTATGCGTCCCCTCGATTCTCGGCTCATATGGGTGTGGGGGAGGGGGGTAGTTCTAGAACATCTTTAAGTAAGTCTGACATAAATTCTACCAATGCTCCCGCTTCAGCTCCCTCCTTTAGGCCATATATCCACAGATTATCACGGTGGGCACAACTTTCCAGGTCAACACACTTCTCCTCTAAGTCCATATAATGACAGAGTGCCTGCGCCGTTCTTCCCAAATGCATCAGGCCATCTTCTGTTTGCGATATATGATCCTCCGTCTCTTGCACTCGGCGTTCCATATGGTTTAATTTTTGATTCAGGTTACCAAATTCTGTTTTGTTTTCGTTCCTCATTTCTTTCAATTCTTTTAAGAGTAGGTCAAATCTGCGTCGAGAAAGCCTGTCCACCACTTCATCTGTATCATAGGCCACTGCAGAGTCAACTGCTCGGTTTTGCACCATCATACGAGTGGAAGAGCTGCCACGAATTCCCATTGCTTCCTTCTCTCCTTTAGATTGTTGCGATCTGGACCTAGAATTTTTATCTTTTTGTGTACCCCCTCCTGACATTTTGTTGGTTATTTTAGTTCAATTTTGTTATTTTCAGGGTTGTTTTTAGCAGGTTGTTGAGGGAGCTCACTCTCTAGCTGCTATCCTGAGCCGTGGCGGAACTGGAAGTCCTTGCTATCAGGTGCATTTCAGCGTGGTTGGTGGCATGCCTTTACCACTGCTACTCCATGGCACAGGTCAAGCTGGAAGGCAGAGTGGACGCTCATTCTACCAGAGCAGTCGCGGCATCTCTGGCAGAAATTCGTAATGTCCCCATTGCAGACATTTGCAATGCGGCCACCTGGAGCTCCGTGCACACTTTTATTAAGCACTGTGCCTTGGACGTCCATGCCAGACAGCATCAGTCCTTTGGCAGGATCATTTTTAATGGACTTCTGTCTTAAAAAGTGAGCTCCTCTCTCCTGCCGTCCGTCTCGGGGGATTATTTTAGCTCAGTACTCTCCCATTAGTGTGAATGAGTGGTGGAGACTATGTCCAGAAAGTTATGGAAATTACATACCTACCGTAATTCTTGATCTTCTTGGACGAAGTCTGCACCACTCATTCACATGCCCACCTGCCATCCCCCGAGCTCACTTCTCTGTTTATGGTCTTCACTCCTTCAGTCTTTGGGCTGTGAAGACTTGGTTATTTGACCCTTCTTACATGGGTCATTTGGACTATCTTATGTCTGATTTTTAGGTTAGTCCTCTCTTGGTTAGTTACGCTGCACCTCCTCCGAGAAAAAAGGTATTGAGGCGGGCAATGAGTTTTGTTTGGTTTATATTGGAGGGGGGGAACAAAAGGATCCCATATCTGCTATAGGTACCATAATTAATAAAAAGATGAGTACAAAAGTTTAGTTTATATTGAGGGGGTAATTAAAGGATCCCCATATCCGCTATAGGTACCATAATTAATAAAAAAAAAAAAAAAAAAAAAAAGAGTGTCTGTATTTACCAACCTAAATGAATCTAAATTACCACCAAGGATTAAAGAAGGGTGGAGGTAAAGATGAAAGAGAACATGGATGGCCACTCCTGGGTACGTCTTCTCTCCCCAGGCATCCTCCGCCTCGCTTTAAGGGACAAAGTCTTTCCTTTGTGCCATAATATAAATTGCCCATTGTCTCCAAAATACTTCAGAATCTTCCAGTCGATGATTTAATTGGGCTGTTAATTTCTCCATTTTATATATGTATCAAAAGGTCCTACCACAAATGAATTGTTGGGATAGCGTTTGAAAGTCGTTATTTGGTTAGGGCTTTTTTGCTGTCAGTAAACAGATACCCAACAGTTTCATAGCGGGGGGTGATCGCAGGGCAGGATCATATTTAGCGAATAGAAATGGCACTGTTGTTAGTTGAACCGGGGTGGCAAATAGTCTCCCAGCCCATTCTGCAAATCCCTAAAAAAAAGGCTGGAGAGCAGGGCAACTCCCCAAAAAATATGTCTGTGGGTTGCTAGTGAGTGGCAACAATCTCTCCAGCAAGTCACCCCACCCCCCCCAATCCTGAAAGATATTTTACTTGGATGCTAGAGTTCTAAAGAACCTTAACGTCACCGTCCAAGAATACACCTTCCAGATATATGAGCAGGTGGCAGAATGCAAAAATGCAGGTGTTTTTCCCAATCCGAATCTTCTAGTGAAATATGCAGATCTGCCTCCCAAATTCATCTTAAAGAGGTGAAGGGGGGGGTCCTTTTTCAGATGCTGTAAAGCAGCATAAATATAGGAGATCATAGGGTGTGTGTGTGTGGGGGAAGGGTGTCCTGAAATTATCCATTGTCTGTGGTAATAGTGTTTTTATAAAATCAGTGATCTGTAAATATCTGAACCTGTCCAGTTGAATATCATTTTTTTTAATTCATCGAATGATTGGGGGTGGCCCTGTTTTATAAAATGTATTATTAAATGAAGACCTAGCCTCTTCCAGTGTTTAAAACCGTTATCCATTTTGGCGGTTATGAATTATGTCAAATAAGGAATGGAGTGTAGTAGATACCTTGTGCTGCGTAACTGTGTGGAAGTCGAGAGACCTCCAACATGTAAGTATAGTAATTGTTTAAGGATTTGAGGTAATTGCTCATATTGAGAGAGTGGGGGTTAGGATGCAATTCAGCTGATGTAAATCTTCCTCCTGCATCTTCAGTGAGCTCTATATTGCTGATTGAGCCTTATGAAAATAGTACGGAGTTGGGCTGCTTGGTGGTAATTGTACAAGTCTGGTAATGCCAGGTCCCCTAGTTTCTTAGGGAGATGAAGAAGGGAGAAGCAGACCCTTGGGCATTGTGAGTTTCAAATATAACGGAAGATTTTGTTATTGAGTTCCTGAAAAAATCTAACCGGAGGTGTAATTGGCAGAGTCTGTGCTAAGTAAAGTCTCGACAACAGATTCATCCAAATTATATTTATTCATTGGATCAAGGGAAGAGGGATAGATTTCCACCTCTCCATATTGGAGCTCAGCTGTTGAAGGGTTTGTAGTTACATGAATAAAGTTGAGAGGGGTCACCGGACAAATGTACGCCCAGATATTTCAGTGAGGGTAAGCCACAACAAAAGGGGGAAGACTGTCTGGTCTCCGGTGTAGGCAAGTAGTATAACTGCAATACTTCAGTTTTTGCCGTAGTAATTTTGTATCCGGCCAGTGAGTCAAAGCGAGTGAGGTTCTGCCACAAGGAGGGGAGGGAGAGGGATTGAGCCGGTGACATCAGGTTTATTAAAAAATCATCAGCATATAATGCTAATTTCTGTTGTTTACCCCCCCCACCATGAGCCCAGCAGTAGTCTCATCCTGATGTATCGCCTGAGTGAGAGGCTCTAAATAAATGCAAACAGAGGGCACCCCTGCCAGGTGCCACAAAGCAAATCAATGTGACTGGATATAAAGCCATTCATTTTAATGTAAGCCATAGGGTGATCATAAATAGTTATTAATAGACATCTAAATTGCTTTAAGATGCACATTCTATTTAAGCTAGCAGCTAGAAAAGGCCACGCTACCCTGTCGAAGGCCTTCTCCGCATCTAAGCTGAGTAATAAAAAGGGGCTCTTTGACTGGGCGACATGGTGTAGTACATGAAGAGATCTCTTGATGTTATTTTGCGTTTGTCTGGTCCTGATAAAACAACACTGATCATCTTCTCTGGACGGCAAAACCCCCTCCAACCATGTAGCCATAATGGCTGTAAATAATTTATAATTGGCATTAAGCACAGAGACTGGGCGGTATGAAGAGCAGCTTGTGGCGTCTTCACCCTGCTTTGGTATACTGGAAATAGTGGCATATCACCATGTGGGAGGCAGTGGGCCACTCTCCAACACCTCCTGACGGACCGGGAGTAGCTTGGGGAGTAAGAGGTCTTTGAAAGATTTATAAAACTCCCTGGTAAATTCATCCGGGCCTGGAGTCTTACCTGTTTTCAAGGAGGTTATAGCCTGCTCCAATTCTGAATAGGTCACCGGGCATCCAAGAGAGCTCTCTGAGTTGGAGTTAGTCTAGGTAAATATAATTCTTGCAAATAAGCAGAAATTCCTTGGGTATCTGGTTGAAGGTCTGGGGTGTACAGATTTGTATAATAAAGTTTAAAGGCTTCCAGTATCTGTGAGGGTTGTTGGATTACATCATCTGAATTGGGGCATTTGCTCTGAGTTAAGGTAGCCCTTGCTGGATGCTGCTGTAAGTGTGCCAGAATGCTGGCTGTATGAGGTCTACCTTCATAGTATCTTTGCTTCAAAAATTGCAGTGCTTGTTCTGTTTTTATATCTAATAAAGCCTGTATCTTCTGATGTGTGGCATCCAATAGAAGCGCCACTGCCACGTCACCATTAGCATGGCTCTCCTGGAGGTTCCTCAGTTGGTCCTGCAGTGTATCCATCTGAGAAGTTTGCATTCATTTAAAATGGGCAGCAAACTTGATAATTTCCCCTCATAATACAACTTCAGAGCATCTCAAGTCCTGTGCCTTAGCGTCGCGTATGCGTTATCCTGAATTATTGTGGGAGCCACTCTTTGATTATGGTCTGAAAAGCGGAATATTTAATAAATAATTATTAAGCGACATAAGGTTGATTTCCTTTCTGAGACACAATCCAAAGTAAGTAGTACTGAGGCATGGTCCCAGGGGATCTTGCAACTTCTGATTAAGTGCTGATGTTTGCCCAATACATGGCAGTACATGGAAGTATAGCCTAGAGGTTAGAGTATCGAGCTCTGAACGAGCTTGGTACATCCAGCAGACCAGACCTGGGTTTGATTCCCTCAACCTCCACTTGCATACTGTGTGACTCTGAGCAAGTCACTTAACCGCCCAGTGCTCCCAGGTTGCCCCTGAAAACAGGCACTTGTGTCTAGTGGGCCTTACCCAGTTACCAAAGACTAAAATAAAAATAGTCTGTCCGGGTATGTATGTTGTGAGGAGCCAAGTAATGGGTATACCCTGTAGTATGAGGGTGAAGAAACGTCCATGTGTTGACCCAGTGCATTTCCTTAAAGTAAGCTGGGGCGGCCCTTTGAGTACCAGATTTCTTAGGTGGCCTAGGGTTAGTGGTCTCTGTTACCATAAATCAGATTATGATCTCCCCCCACAATCAGAGCCCCTGGCTGATATTAAGTAATTGTTTGAAGTAAAGCTCTCATTGTGTGGGCGTCAGAGCCTGGGGGTACGTATTAACTGACCAGAGTTATCAGGAGACCCTCATAGTTGCACATCAACAGAGCCAAATGCCCCTCTGGATCAACATAGGTATTAAGTGGATGTAATGAGCTAGTGTGGGTGACCAGAATGATTGTGCCATGTTGTTTTTCCCCATGGTATGAGGAAGCCATGACCTGAGTAAATCCAAATGTACTGAGCTTCAAATGTTCCTCACGACTAAGATGCGTTTCTTGTAATAAAATGAAGGTGCGTCGATATATTTTTTTAGTAATAAGACTTTATACCTTTTTACAGGATTATTTAATCCATTAACATTTTGTGAGTATACTGTAAATGTCTGGGGCTGTATCATTATGTCAGTAAATAAAAGCACATCTCAACCTATTCATTAACCCTTATTGCTAAGAAAATAGAAATTTGTAGTACAGAGGGATCTGGGTCCAGTATCACTAGTGCAGCCATGTCTGTCCCAGCTCCCCATTGGGAGAAACCTCCCTCGGAGATGGCCATTGAAACTCCACTTAAAACCAAAGCACCATTTCATTTACCTGTGCAGCCCAAATATAGAACATCTCACTTGTCATAGTGAACAGCAACAACAGTAAACAAAAACAGTGAAGTACATTAACACACAAAGATAAATTCTAAACACTATAGGTATTAACAGCTAGGCTTCCAAGGGGGAAGATCATAATAACACACCCTTTATGGGGCCAACTAAACCCACAGATGTGTTGTGGGTTACAGCTGGGAGGGTAAGTAACAACAAAAGTAGTTAGGCCTCCCAGGTCATGGTACCAACCAGACCTCAACAAGGGCAGGGAATCAGAGAGGACGTTCACTAAAAAGAGCAGGCCGAGCTGTATCAGCCTGAGGGTCTGATGATATTGCATATAGAAGATATACAAACATACAAAAATGCCAGCAGAAACAGGCCTCACGGTCTATCGAGTCTGCTCGAGTGCGCAGCTAGCACCTTATGATGCTGCTGCCCCTCCCTTCCCCCCCATCCCATTGCCCTGTCCCGTTACCCTATCCTAACCCTTCTTGAAGGTGTCTACCGTCTTGCAGACCACCACCTCACCCGGCAGGGAGTTCCACTTGTCTACCACTCTTTCCGTTAAAAACAAAAGTCTCCTCATCTCTTTCCTAAATCTACCCCTTCCAGTCTCATTTGGTGTCCTCTTGTGTCCCTCCCCTTTCTCCTCTGGAAAATCGTCTCTGTATTAGTTTTGTTTATTCCCTTCAGGTACTTAAAGGTCTCAGTTATATCTCCCCTGTCCCTCCTCTCTTCCAGAGAGTACATATTCAGTTCCCCCAGCCTTTCCTCGTATGGCTTGCCCTCCAGTCCCTGGATCATCTTTGTAGCTCTACACTGTACCCCTCCAACAATCTGATGTCATTTTTTAGGAATGGGTGCCAGTATTGCATGTACTACTCCAGGTGGTGCTGGCCAGCGACCTATACAGGGTCAGGATAACCTCCCTACTTCTGGAGGAGATCTCTTTAACTATACACCCCAGCATTTCGTTGGGTTTTGCTGCTGCTGCTCTTCTGCATTGAACAGAGTTGTTCATGCTCCCTCTTATGATCACTCCTAGATCCTTTTCTTCTATGGAACAACCCAGCTGAACCCCATTTAAGTGATAATCCTTCCCCTGGTTCCAGGTTCTGAAGTTTAGAACCTTTCACTTCTTGGTGTTGAACCCCAGCTGCCATTTATCTGCCCACTCAAGCTTATTCAGATCCTCCTCCTGCTACCCCCCCCCCCATGTCATCTACCACAGCTCCCATCTTGGTATCGTCGGCAAACAGACTGATTTTGCTCTGGATCCCATTCGAGATATCTGCAATGAAAATCCCAAACAGTACTGGTCCCAGCATGGATCCCTGTGGTACCCCGCTCATCACCACTCTGTGATGAGTCCACCCCACCACCACCACCACCACTACACTTTGCTGTCTCCCCCTCAGCCAGTTCCTGATCCAGGTCACGATTTTTGGTCCTGCCCCCACATACTCCAGCTTCCCTCCCAAACTCTCATGCGGCACTGAATCAAAGGCCTTACTGAAGTCCAAGTGCAGGATGTCCACAGCATGGCCCTTGTCCAGTTCCCATGTTACCCAGTCATAGAACTCTACCAGGTTTGTCTGGCACAGTCTGCCTGCGACAAACCCGTGTTGCTGGTCATCCTGGATACCGTTTCCCTCCAAGAAGCTCACAAACCTCTCCTTTAGGATGGTCTCCATGAGTTTGCCCATGATTGAGGTGAGGCTCACTGGCCTGTAATTCCCTGGTTCATCCTTTGACCCACTTTTATGGATGGGCACCAAGGGTTCCTGTAGCTGCTATAAAAAGCATTAAAAGGCTCATAGATTTGTGATCCCAGACCCGAAGACAGCGCCCCTAGCATGGTAATGAACCTCCATTAAATGTGTAGGGAGTACCATTTCTACCGATTCAGGAATGACAGATCCTTAACAATTAAACAGTGCGGCAGAGAACTTCATTATAAGAAAAACAAGTAAGCATTTCAGGTACCCTCTTGATCGTGTAAATGTTCCAGTGAATCAGTTAAGGCAGATCACATATTGGGTCTGATGGCTGAAAGTCAAACATACACACACAAAACAAAAAAAAAGAAATTGAACTGTATTGGCCATTGGGACCTGTATTTAGTTTGCAGTCCATGTCTGATTACCATATGATGAGACAAAGAGAAGTTCACATTGTCCTATTTCCAGCAGGTAATCAGTTAGTCTGTGTGCTGAGCGCTGTTAAACCATTGTATGAAAAAATAGAGGAGAAACCTATGCCAAAGTTAGTGGCTAAGGGTGAACCATAATATAATCAGCATCCGTCCTTGGACCCAATAAAGGTCCATATGTCTCTGTGTGAATAAACAAATAAGGACAATAAAAGAACGAAAGGAAAAGGAAGGTTGTTTCCAGGCTTCAGGTTCGGTATAAAAGGTTCCGTCTGCTGGAAAGAAAATTAAAGCGATCTCACTAATGTTTTGGGTAGATATGTCCTGGATATTAGTCTCGTCTCCTCTGCATCAGGTGACTGGAGACCCATTAATATGCTGTAAATGTTTTATAAGGTGACCGGAGCAATGCATCTCCTTGGGGCATGGTGGTAATATAGCCTGTTCTATCTTCACATTGATCTCCATGTCTCAATTAATAAATGAAGCCAGGTCTCGTATGGTGTCCGTTAACAGACAATGCAGAAAAATAAAAATGCAATGCCTAGCAGAATTTGTTTATAGTCTGTAGGTCTGAGTCTAGGGATCTCATGGTAAGACAAATAGGTATTCAGACTGTCCCGATTCCACCTGGCAAGCGCCCAGTTTATGCACTGAGCACCATTAAATCATTATAGTAAAAATAAAGAAAAAGTGCATGCCAAAGTGAAAAAGTAAAGGTAAGTCATAATATAATCGGCGTACTGCCTCAGATCCAGGAAAGATCCAGATGCCTGAATTTTAAATAAACAGGTAATGACAATCTAAAGGGGTCTCACTACAGTATTTCATGTTGATATTTCCTGGATATTATTATTCCCTGTGCCAGCTGGACAGAGATTCTTTGGTATGTTGTGAATGTCCTGCAGAGTGGCCGGAGCTGCGCGTTTCCCTGAAGTGCGATGGTGGTGTAGTCTGCCCCTCCTCCACTCTCATCTCAATATCCATATTAGATTCTAGCCAGCCGTGGTCTTGTAATGCTTGCTTGGCTTCTTCTAATGTTGTATATAGTACTCTGCCAGACTCCTAAAATACTCTCAGCCTGGTGAGGTAAGGGTTTGGAAACTAATCTGATGTGCACGTGGGATATGGAGGACCCCTGCATAGGCTGTTCTCTTCTGAAGAATCTCCGGGGGCATAATCTTGATTGAAGAGAAGGCAGGAGCCATTATTCTCAATCTGTTTATGGCTCCAAGCCAACCGAATAATTTGTTCTTCATCTTTAAAGCTTGAAAACTTCATAACCACAGACTGTGGTCTAGCTTTGGGGTCTATTGGTTTTGGTGTAAGTGCTTGATGGGCTCGTTCAAGTCGAAAATGCAGATTAGGCAGGGCATCCAAGACATGTCTCAGAAGATCTTCCATAAAGTCGGTAATTTTACCAGTCTCTGTTCCTTCTGAAAGACCATAAATTCTTATATTATCCCTCCTGGAGCGGGCTTCTAGATCTTGGCATTTATTTTGAAGTGCCTCCTGTTGATCTAGTTAAAAAGTGGTGGTAGTTCAGGTGGATGTTAAAGATCCCATGGCACTTGTCGAAAAGAGTAGGGGAATTTCCCCGGTGTCCTGGCCAAATTTCCCTCGTTCACTAAAAATACCACCAACAGCTTAATCTGGTTCAAGGTCAGTTGGCTTTCATCTGTATCCCCCTCCCCAGGGTCGTGCCTGAAAATAGGCAGAATTTGTCTAGTGCACTTACCCAGTCAACAAAAACTAAATGAAATAATAAATAATAATAATAAAAAGTCTATGGCCAAGTGTAATTGTAGCGTATTATCTTCTGCTTTTGCAGTTCGGTCTTCGGCTGCTTGGATTTGAGTTTCCACCGCTGTTAATTTATTATTGAGGTGGCAGAATTCCTGTTGTTTCATCATGAAATGTTTTCATGTAGCAAGTTCTCAAACTGAGATCTGGAGAGTTTCTCAGCTTCAAATTTTGTATGTGTCACCATGCCTGTTTCGCTTGCCGGGGAGGCACTGCCACTCGGTAGGGAACTCATTCGGCTGGATCCTCGTGCATCCGCAGGTTTTTTTTGAGTTTTGCGATCGGTATCTGGTCATTCTGTCTCCTTCTGTGTTTTTAGAGGTCATTCCTTAAAAATTTAATGAGTAATCAGAGAAAATTAGGGAGTTAAGTAGGTTTGTATGGAGCAATAAAATCAGCCTGCCATTCGGGTGATGACGTCACCAGAAGTCTAGTCTCCTGTAAATCTATAACCCCGCTCCCTACACCACCCCTATAGCCACGTGTTGACATTTTGTATCCTAGACTTCCTGGCCTGGCTCTTGGCACTGGTAGCACATCAGAGAAGGCTACCAAGGCTGCCGTCTCTGCTAACCTCTCTCCCAGCACCCTAAACCTGTACTGTACTACCTCTTCCCTGTTACTCTCCAGATCATTGTTATTATTGGCAGGGCCCTGCACATATAAAGCTAAAGGTGTCAGCTGCTTTGTATTTTTTCCAAAAAGGAAATAAATTGCAAAAAACTATGTAAATGCAGGTATTGGGTTTAAAGCAAAGCATAAAAAGTTGGAAAATGCAAAATTAGGGCTAAAAGCCTCTGAAACCTTGGTGAGTCTGTGGTGTGGTGTTTCTCAGTGTTTGAATTATTATGTGAGACAGTGTTGGCAGTACCCTAATTTCCACACTGTTGTGATACACACAGTAAAACTCTAAAACCACAGTGCTTGGATAGAGGGCCATGAAATTAGGGTAACACTAACACTGTGCCGCGTGATCATTTAAACCCTAAGGAACACTAAAACAGAAATTTGCCAAGGTTCAAGAGACTTATGCATGGATTTCTTTCCCTGTATTTTATGTACGCTTTTCCTCAAGCCTAGTACCTGCATTAATGGTAGTTTTTTTTTTTTTGCAGGGTGTGTAGGTATGTGTTGTCTGACACAAGGCAGACATGTTTTGGTACTGAAACTTTTGTCTCCCAATAAATTGTATAGAAAGAAAGAAGAAATATAATTGAAGGCATCAGGTTCTCTATTTTTATCCAGAGCAGCATCTCTGGTCAGGCTCAACATTCCTGGATGTAGTTGTCATTTTACAGAATGTGCTTATACTCTTTTAGTGAGGATTATGTGATAGCCAGGAAACAATGTAAACCAGCTGGTTGATGGTGCCATGGTCTCTTTTATGTATGCTTGTGCCTCATATCAGATGCATTTTGCAGTATTAAATTACTAAAAGTCTGGGTTCATAATCGGGTGTACAGTAGTTTCATTACCTTAGCTTTCCGAATGAATGAATGAACTTGTATTTGGTTAAGTATACAGCTGCTTTTTATGTATGTTGCTTTTTTCAGTAACTGGTAACAACTTAGCACACGTCAAATGGGGTTCTTCCCTAAGAATTGTGCAACTTTGCTCACTTTTTTAGGTAACTTTGCCTATCACTTTTCTATTTTCCTTCGATTTTTCTTATCTATATGGAGTTGGAGCTAGGGCCTCCATCGGTGCACTGCCAGCCTGGTGCCTGCCAAAGTAGCCATTTTGTCTTGGTGCCGCTTTGCTATAGTTGAGTCCTGGCTAAGGTTACTTTCTTTTTTCCCATAAATTATTCTACCTTGTGTCTTGCTCCTTTTCCCAGGCAGCAGCCAGGAGAGTTTCTTGATGTGTTTGGTGGCACCCCGAGGGGCTTACTTGCCCTTCCAGCCTGGAGGGTGGATTAAGTTCCTACCATGGCATAATTAATGTAATATTACTTTGTTCTCAGTTCATATCAAACACCTGTCCCTAACTAATTCTCCAAGTTGGGCCCTCTTTTTTTTTTTTTTTGTATTAGTTTTCCACTGTTAAAACTATTACAAAAATGCACCACGCTTAATGAAAAATGTAGCCATTTGAGGCCTGGGAGGTAGATCATATATAGAGACAATTGACAGCAGAAAAAGGCCCACTGACCCATTTTGTTTGCTTGACCCTACATATAGTATGGTGCAAATGCCATAGTGGTTACTCACTTTCCCTCATAGAAAGCTGCAAGCAGAAGAAATTCTGACAACCTGTCCAGTCTGACCTGTGTGGCGATGCGTGAGCATCCCCCCCTCCGCCCACCACCGGACCTCCGTAGCACTCTTAACAAGCCATTTATATCTGCCCCATCATTTTTTGAAACCACTCACTGTTTTTTCATTGACCAGATCCATGGCTAGTTTATTCCATCCATCACCACCAGCTACGTTAAAAAGTACTTCCTAATGTACTTTTTAAACCTACCCAATGCTGATTGTTCTCTTGTTCCCTCTGGTATTAATAGTGTCATGCTCTGTGAACAGCTTGCTTGTGTCCACTTTATTTATACCCTGAAAGCATTTAAACATTTTGATCATCCCCCCCCCCTTTTGGTCATCGAGTACATGCTGAGGCTCTGTAGTCTCTGACCATACATCCTCCCTTACTGACCATGTACAGTCTTGGTCATCCCTCTGTGCACTGTCTCCAGCCTGGTTTTTGTCCATCTTTAGGTGAGGGTTCTAAAACTGCGGACAGGACTCCAGGTGCGGTCATACCAGGGCTCTGTATAGAGGTAAGATGGCCTATTTTCTCCTCCTGCTAAACTCCCTCTCCCAATGCATCCCATAATTGTTTGCTTTCCTATCGTTTGTTACATTGCGCTGATGATTTGAGTTTGTTAGAAATCACCACTCCCAGATCCCTTTTCCCCCTCACAGGGGCTTAAACTAACATTTTCAGCAACTAGCTAGCAGGGTTAGTGTCTGGAAAAATCCACCTGCCCCACAGGCTTTTCATTAGCCCAGCACAAAAGTGACCTATTAACAGTGTAGATACAGTTCACTATTCACACATTGGCAGTACTGCTGGAGACAGCTGAGTCATTGGAAGTCTTCAAGCTAGGGTCCTCTCACCACTCCGGGTGGTCTGTTCTCTGGCTGTGCCCCATGACATCAGATCTTTCTTTCCACTAGAAGCGACTGGTCTCCTCCTTTGCAGCTCTGCTGTAGCATTGAAGGATTCTGGAATTTCAGGTGCTTCTTTTAGCTGAATCTTTGACTGTTTTAAGTCTGTATTCAGTTCTAAAGTCTCTCCATATCACTATTGACCATGGAGAGCAAGAAACAGATTTTAAATTCTGCAGTCATCGTAGGCAGAAAATGTCAACTGTGGATCTTCACAGCATGAACTTATACTGTCTGAGCGATCAGCACGACGTTATGCGGATTGTGGCAAGCTATGCTGCCAGCATCCATTGAAGACCAGAAGAGTCAACTGGCCCTTGGTTGGCTGAAAGACTACAAAAAGGCCTCGGTGGCAGCCAGGTTGGCTGCTCAGCTTGTGGTGATGGAAGAGGAGCTTGTGGCAGCTATGGTGAGTTGCTCATCTGTTTCAGTGCTGTTCCCAGCTGGGGCCATCATTGGAGGGTTTTTCTCTGACAAGTTCAGGGAAATGTGTCTGGCTGTCCTCACCTTTGGGAAGAGTACTTTTCACCATAGCAGAAAACATGAAAAATGCATTGCAGGTCGTGAGACTGGAAAAGCTCACGCTTTTCCTACTCCTTCGACTCCGCCAATCACTCAGCCTAGGTTGAGCTCCCTAATGTAGAGAGCTTCATGGTAACCCTGTCGGGCTTGTCAACCTTAATGCTGGTTGAGCAGGCTGTTGAGATATATATTTTTTTTTAATCGTATTTTATCTCCTCTCTCTCTCTCAGCATCGGGGCCCCGCTCTGTCGGGAGTCGCTAAGGGTATTACCCCCACTGCTGCCTTACCTGGAACCCCGGTAGACCCCTGTGAAGTCGTGGCTATGTCCCCCAGGTGGGTACGAGGTGGGGCCCATACACCCCAATCAATCAGCTTTCGTCGGGTCCCCTCTGACGGTCAGGCAGGCAGCAGTCATTAGGGCCTATACCCAGCGCTCCTTCCCCTTGGTGCTCCGGTGTGTTTTTTCCCTTGTTCTGAGGGAGTGGCTATGCCCAGATGTCAAGGCGTCCCCGCTGACGTCCTCACTCCCAGCCCTCTCTGTGTGCTTGTATGCTTGTTGTGCCTCTGGCTTCTGCCAGAGGCCAGACAAGTGCCAAGTCTACGCCCCCCACCCTCCCAGGAGAGGAGAGCTGTCCTCTGGATGTTCAGTCCTCTCCCTCCACTGCCGACCCCCGACAGCCCAGGCTTGTTCCCGAACCCGGTGTGGCGTGAGGTGTGGCGTCCAGCGCCTCAGCCCTCAGCACCACCGGGCCGGCCCCTTTTGAGATACTTCTTGATCTTATCTACCAGCTGTCAGAGAATATTGATGAGGAGTCGATATCGTAGAACCCAGTGCTCCCGGTTGTCACCCAGGAGAATGAGGCCTATTCGGTATCCCAGGCTGTTTCTCCTGAGGAGCTGCCTCCACCAGTGGACGTGTCTCTGAAGCCTTTAGTGCTTTACCTGCCGAGGCAAGTGGTTCACAACAACCTTCCAGAGGGCTCCCGTCAACGTTGACCCAAGTTCAAGACATTATGCACTCGATGCTGCTCGACCAGGAGGCGTTGCCGACACTGCTCATCCTTTAATGAAGAGAAGCATTGATGAAAAATGCATTCATGCTATGAGGAGCTGCCCTGGCAACATTGGGCCAAGGCAGGAAGTGGTAAGGCTCAGCCCCCTGGACCGTCTGTCCCTTGGCCTTCCTATAGTTCCCACACTGCTCCATGCTTCTCAGCAGTCCCCAGCATCTGCTTCACTGTCTCTTCAGGTGGAGCAACTTCCACCGCAACCAATTTTGGGGCCCTGACCAAGGAGTCTCACTCTGCATCTGCTTTGCCAGGCCAGCTTTCAGTGGAGATCACCCAGGATGAGAGGATACCATGGTGGCAAAGAGTTGAAGGTCATTTTTGAGAAATCCTTAGACTCCAAAGGCAATTCTTTGATGGCCTTGACCAGGACTTGTATGTTCAACTGGCAATCAGTCATGGAGCTGACTACTGACCATGGGCCAGTGTCATTTGGAGCTGTGGTCTGACTTATATTGGAGTCCATAAAAGTTCCCTTGGAGTCCATTCAGAAGCAGGCTGAGTACCCCTTTTACTGACATACTGGACAGGGATAATTCCACTGAGTTGCCTTTCCTGTGGAGGAGGTCATCTTGGGCCTGCCCTGGAGCATTGGCATCATCCAACAGCCTGCCTGGCACCCTCCACCCGTATGATCCACAAGTATGCGGTCCCAGAAGGCACCTTTTCTGGGTTCTCCGACCACTCCTCTGTGGAGGGTCTGGTTTTGGTAAATGTGGGCTGGTGAGGGGAGGGGGAGAGCAAGGGGATGTAGATAATCCTCCAGACAGAGTCTAAAAAGATAGGCCATACAGCTAAAAAGGTGAATGGTGCCGCATCGCTGGGTTTCATGTTAGGCCAGTTATGCTGTCATGATGGCAGACTTTGGCCATTCTTTGCTTGGGATGTCAGGGAAACTCCTGTTTCATCTTCCAGCTGACAATCAGCTTCCAGTTAAGGTAATCGGAGAACTGGGTAAATTGCTAGCAAAACACCAGCTACAGATGGCTTTGGAAATAGATGACTCCTGTGGACATGCCATGGGAGCAGCCGTTGCTATGTGACATAGTGTCTGGCTGAGGCTTTCAACTTTCATGGTTGACACTCGGCGTAAGCTGGCCGATGTCCCTTTCTTGGGCACCAACCTGTTTGGCCCTGGGGTGGAAGGAAGGACACTTGGCAGTGGTGGTAGCCTTCCTGTGGCAGAAGGGCATCAGGGTGGATCGATGACTGGATGATAGTCGGATTGTCCATAGAGGCTATGGAATGATCCAGGGATCTGATCCTCCAGACCTGTGAGAAATTGGGCCTTCTGGTCAACCCAACCGAATCAAAGTCATTCCCCTCATGGGTTATCAAGTTAATTGGGGCAAAACTAGACTTCATTTGGGTCAAGGCCCGCCTCTCGGCAGACCTGGTGTCAGACCTTACCTCCTTTGCTCAGTCATTTCAAGTTGGGTGCTAACGTCCTGCTCAGAACTTCCCGTGGCTGCTGGAGTACATGATATCTTCACTCAGTGTGATCTGTTGGGTTCACTGGTTGATGTGCCACCTGCACTGGGAATTGGGCCATCAGTGGTCCTAGTGCCTAGATCACCTGTACCATCCTGTCATGGTGACCCAGCCGATGAGGAAAGCCATCCAGTGGTGGCTAAACCCCCAACATTTGAAAGAAGGAATCCTGTTGGTCTGTCCAGAACCATCCGTAGCACTCATGACAGACCCCCTCAGAATGTGAGGAACTCGGCAAGGGGACTGGGGACCAGAGAGAGAGAGAAGAGGGATAAGGCAGTGTCCCAGAGCGACCCCTTTAGGATGTTGGGGGAAGGGAGTAGATGAGATATACAAGCCCCTTGGGGGTAGGAGAAGGACCCATGGAGAGCATTCGGGGTCCTTAACATTCTGTGAGAGATCAAAGGAGGCCAGTAAGGGGGAGCAATTTGGGGGAAGGGGAGGACAGCTAGAAATTTGTAGGAGGATGTGTCCTCAAGTAAAGTCCCATCAAGGGTGTGGAAAGTGGGTAGGGAGGAAAGCCCAGAGAACCTCTGCCTTGTGCTACAGGGTCAAATGATGGTGACAGTAGAGGGTAGGGTGGTAGGGTATGTCCAGGGCTTAGAGGAGGGAATTAGGGAGGGACCTGGCAGGAGCAGCTAGGTGCAAGGTAATTATTGAGGGCAGAGCTGATGGAGTAGGTGGAAGATGAGTGCCGGATTTGAGGGGGGAGGGAATTCCAGATTTTTGGGAGGCGGTGAGAGTAACCGGATAAGTTGATTTGGGTGGCTGTGCGGGGGACAACCAGGGTACAGGAGTCAGTTGATCTAAGGGAATGGGAGGTGTTATATAGGAGGAGGTGAGGTAGAAAGGGAGCTCACGCAACCAGTGCTTGGAGGTGAATTGAGCACAGTGGGAGAGTTGCCTATTTGTAAGAGAGGGGAAGGATAGGGCACGATAAAGATCGCAGTGATGGGTGAGAGGGGGGGCATCCAGGGCGACGCGGCAGAAGGAATTGAAGAGGGTGTCCAGTGTGGCCAGGGAGGGCTTAGTGGCAGCACCATAGACTACGTCACAGTAGTTGAAATTGGGCAGCATCATCTTAGTCTGCTTGGCAGGCTGACTGCAGAGAGTTATGAATATAGAAGAATACCTTGAAAGAAACAAGATTACTAAGGCAAGTAATTTTTTCCTCATTGCCCCCTCCTTTCAGAGAACTGCTTGGAGTCTTGATAGTATACCATATCCATACCCCTAGAAGAAATGGTTGCTCTCTTGTAACCTTAGTTCTAGGAGTGATATATGGTACACATCCAAGCAATCCACCTGTCCTCCCCTGGCAAGTGGCACATGATTCTGCTTCCAGCATGGGAGATCCAACCCTGATGAGTGCCCTGCTTTAAAAAAAAAGGGGAGGAGAGTACACCATTACAGGAGACCCTGGCCAATGGTGAAGTATAGAGAATTTAATTTCCCCGGAGGTCGAGAGGGCCAGTGGCTGTAAGATGCCCTCCCCACCCCACCCGAGATCTGCGGAGAATTTCCCGAGGTCAAGAGGGCCAGTGGCTGAGGCACCTCCCAGATCTTGCCAGAGTTTCCGAAGGTCGAGAGGGCCAGTGGCTGTAGGCGCCTCCCCACCCCTGAATCTCGACAGAATTTCCCTGGAGGTCGAGAGGGCCAGTGGCTGTAAGGCACCCTCCCCCCCCCAAAATCTCGCCAGGTACGTCGGATCGAGTGCGCTGAGCTCCGGAGCCGCTGTGAAGGACTTTGTTGCTTGTTTAATTTGAATCTTGGTGCCATTTTTTCTAGCAGAACTGTCGGCTTATGTCTGTAGATAGTCTCCTGCTGTGGCATTTTTTTAGTATGCATTCAGTGTTACCGGTGCTTAAAGAATGGTGCCTTAAGAATCTACTTGTCTTTAAAGGGGCTTTAAGTAGCTGAAAGTAGAATTTTCCTCTGTGCATGCCTGCAGTGTAATTTATTAGTATATTGGGAATCTAGTCCATGTAGGGCTCCCCCAGATCTCTGCCTAACAGTGCTGGCTCTTTTGTTGTAAAAGACTTGAGGTTTAGCAGCCCACAGCTTGAATTTAACAAAAAAAAAACGAAAGGTTTAGCAGCCCAAAATGAGCGTTTACTCGGCTCACTAATTTGACTCCGAATCAGGAGTTCACTTGTTTCTTTAACCCCCTCCCCCTGTTCTTCCACCCTGACTATTTAATCCCTTACCTTTCCATACTTTCTCCACAGAATTTCCCTGGAGGTCGAGAGGGCCAGTGGCTGTAAGGCATCCTCCCCAACCCCCTGAATCTCGCCAGGTATGTCGGATCGAGTGCGCTGAGCTGCGGAGCAGCTGTGAAGGACTTTATTTGGCCCTGCCTATGCAGAGCGTCAGCACCACACCTCCCCCGCCACCACCCTTGGTGAGCATTCCCTTTTATAGGTGGCGTGAACCAATCAGCCTAGATCTCCATTAGCAACTTATACACTCCAGCCACTAGAGGCTGCTCTCTTGCATGTTATCTTGTGTCACTGTTCTCCCTTAAGCTTTACATATTTAGTGTTAGGATGCTGCCTATAATTCTGCTGCTTTGCCATTTGTTTCCTTCTGCTCAGTCCCCTTCCCTGTTCTACCTCAACTCACCCCCCCCCCGCAGTTGGCTTCAGCCTGGACTCGTGGCAGCTTGTGAACATATGGGTAGCTTCTTTCTTCCCCCCAGGACCCTGGGAAGGGGGCTGGGCATACAGCCTACACTCCTGTCACACTCTACGAATGCCTGCCTAGGCGCACAACTCTGGCTACACCCCTTGACGCTTGCCAGCCCCAGCTACTGCAACATATGACACTGTCGTCCACTCCAGAGTTTCATCTCCTCCTCCAGACCTGTCTCAAGGCTCAGGCCCTCCCCATTCCTACCTTCTCCCCCACTGTGCGACTTACCCAACTCTTCTGCTATAACAAGAGGAAGTGCTCCTGGAACCCCACCATAAGATTCCTTCTCCTCCTCATGTCAGGTAATGTCCATCCTAATCCTGGACCACCAGTAGTCATGATGTCTCCCCAACCTACCCCTGGTGTGCTGCACATTGCCTCCCTCAATGTTTGTAGCATTTTAAAAAAAGTGGGATTCTTTCCAGGGCTGGGTACTGCAGCATCAAACTGATGTCATAGCTGTGTGTGAAACCTGACTCACCCCTCGGACCCCCGATTCCTCGGTATCCCTGCTCAGGTTCACCCTCTACCGTGCTGACTGACAGGGTAAGCATGGGGGTGGTTGTGCCCTTTACACTAAGGACATATTACAAGGTCACCTACTCCCTTCCCCACAACTGGGAACAGGCCCACAGGCCCTCACTGTCAAACTGTCCTTGGGACAATCCCCAAAACCCTTTACACATCACAATGGTATACATTCCCCCTAGGGATCAAAAAACAGCCTCCCGTGCTATATTGTCATATCTGGACACACTACCATCTCATTTGGAATTGATTGTGCTCAGAGATTTTAATATTAGTTGACTAGGTAAGGACACCATCTCTTTCATCGATATCGTCACAGCCCAAGACCTAACTCAATTGGTCACTTCTACCTGTTTTGACCCGTGTGCTGGATCTTCCTCCCTGCTAGACCTAGTCTTCTCCAATCGCCCACACAAGATCATTAGTGTCTCCGTCCTACCAAAGGCCCTTAGTGACCACTCACCAGTTCTGTGCTCCTGGTCCTGTAAAACTCCTAGATCTCCTCCCAAATTAATTGAGCAACGTAAACTAGCATAATTAAAAGTTCACTTCAGGGCCTCGGACTGGTCTTTCATTACAAAATCCGTAAACCCTGATGGTGCCTTGGACCTATTCACCCTGTCCTTCAATAATGTATGCGACCTTTTTGCACCATTCACTAAAAGAATGGTTAAAGGCAATCATGTGCAGTACCTTGGTTCACTGAATGCCTCAAGACCTTAATGTGAACCAGAAACTCATTGTGGCAGCTCTCCAGTAAGTCCGGTCTCCCTCATGATATGAATAGTGTAAATCCTCCTTAACCTCGTCTTGGGGCTCCGGCTGCAAGTTCTGGAACAACATTAAGGAAATATGTGGTAAGGACTCTAATTCAGTTCCCACTCAAGTCATGGGAAATGGGTCCTTGACCACAGACCCCACTCAGATAGCCGCAGTTTTCAACAGTGCCTTCTCCAACCTCAGCCATGTTTTCCCCCCAAATTTCTACAATCCTCCAGCTCCGAGCGCACCTTCTCTTCCCCGGTGCTCCCCCCTTTTATCTGCGCCGTATCTCTCCTAAGTCAGCAGAACCGTGCCTTAATACTGTCCTTATCCACGCCTCCTCCAGCTCCGACTCCCTTGATTTGAAAAATCTTCGGCTCACCCTTAAGGAAGTCCTTGTTCCCCTCACCCACATTCTAAACCTCTCCCTCTGTCTAGGTAAATTCCCTGCCAAGTGGAAATCCACATCTATCACACCCATATTTAAAGGTGGGGACCACTCCTCTGTTAACAACTACCGCCCTATCTCCATACTTCCTCCCCTCTCCAAGGCCTTAGAAAGGATTGTTTCTGATCAGCCCACTGAGCACCTCAATAAATATAACCTTCTCTGCAAACAACAACATGGTTTCCGCAAAGGGCACAGCATGACTACTGCCCTGCTTGAACTTACCTCACATATCCATACTGCGCTTGATAAAGGCCACATCATGGGTGCGATCTTCATAGACCTTACAAATGCTTTTGACACTGTCCACCATTCTCTCCTCCTAACCTCCTTGATCAACCTGGGTCTCTCTCAGGAAGCCATGGGATGGTTCTCTGACTACCTCTTGAACCGGACTCTACAGGTCAAAATTGGTAATGCCCTATCCATCAAATCTCCCGTCCTCACGGGTGTCCCAAAAGGGTCAATTTTGGGACCTCTTTTATTCAGCCTCTTCCTAAACTCCCTCTCTGAATCCTGCCCCTCCAACCTATTACTATATGCGGATGATGCTGTCATCTTCTCCTCCAACACAGACCCCCTTCAACGTCACCAGTCCCTCCAGTCTTCCTTCAGCTCCGGCGAAAGCTGGTTCTCCTCACAACACCTTATTATTAACTATAAAAAAACAAAAAAACAAAGTTATGCTATTTTCACATCTGCAGAATACCAGGACGGGGCTCTTCCCTCAAACACTAACAGCAACCCAGACTCCCTTGGAACTAGTGGATTCCTTTAAATATCTGAGCATCACCTTGGACACAGGCCTTACCTATCACGAGCATATTCACCAACTATCTAAGGCCCTAAATATTAGGCTTGGGCTTCTGCATCGCTTCAAACATTGCTTTACCCTGATGCCCTTAGGCTTGCAGTCTCCTCCTCTGTACTCTCTCTGTTTGACTATGGCTTACTGATTTTTGAAGGGGCAAGCACCTCTGCCCTTGTTAGACTTCGACTTGTCCTAAACAAGGCCTGTCGTCTTGTTTTGGGGTGTGATAGACTCACCCATACCTGTTCACTCTATAAGGACACCAACTGGCTTAACCTTGACAACAGAATCAGATTCCACACCTGCATTCTGGCAAAAAAAATCACCTTAGGCCTCTCCCCCTTGGTCCTCGCCCCTTTAATCAACCCGGACTCCAAAGTTAAACATACCCGTAGCTCAGACACCCATCTCTTCTTGATTTCTTCCTGTCGTACCGCTCAATTCCAAAGATCCTTCAGCTATAGGGCCCCCTTGTGGATGAACAACCTACCCTCCTCCTTGGTTTATGAACAAAGAATTGGACAATTTAAAACACACCTTAGGGCTCACCTCCTGTCCACAAGTGCCTGCAATTGTAACTGAACCTGGCCCTTCCCTTCCCATTATCACTGACAATGGCCTCTGGCCCGCCTCCTACTCATAGTTCTTAATCCTAGTCTCCTGGGGTTGTTATGCATCCTGTTTTTAACTGTCTTAAACTGCTCTAGTACCTGAATGTTAGCCTGACTGTTCCTTGTAACAATCTGAACTTTTACTCTGTAACAATCATTGTAATGCTTGTCTGTACCTAATCTATATGACGTGGAACCTTTGTAAAGGAGTCTTTGACTCAAAGGTATTCTTTCTGAAACCCGCAATAAATAAATAAAATCCAATACATTCTGTGGGGATATGAAAACGGGGAAGAAGAGCAAACTAGTAGTCCCACAATACTCTATCGAAAGCTTTCTCTGCATCCAGGGAAGCCAAAGCTGCCGGAACAAGAGCATCCCTGGATGCAGAGAGAGAAGACATATTTTCCTCAGATGGTCGGCGGAGAGGCGGCCTCTAACAAAGCTAGTTTGTTCCTTACTAATAAGCACATCCCACACCTGGCCTAACAGATTTGCTAAAATCTTGGCATGAATTATAAGATCTGTATTAATCAGGGAAATTGGCCTGTAATTAGAGACCAGGGTGGGGTCCTTATCTGGTTTGGGAACGACGACTGTAGTAGCAGCAGTGAGGGATGGATCGGTGATACCTTCTTGAAAGAAATACTGGAAAGTGTCCAGAAGAATGGGGGCCACCTGTTCTTTAAATGCTTTGTAAAAGTTGTTGTTAAACCTATCCAGCCCCGGCGATTTATCAAGAGGGAGATGATCTGTCACCTCGAGGATCTCTGATAGGGATAGCGGTGCCTTAAGGATTGCCACTTGGTGGTCCTGTAAGGTAGGGAGGGGAATGTCGTGGAGAAAGGTGTCCCATTGTGCAGATGCTAAGAGGATCTGAGGGGAGCGTAGAGATCTTGATAATAGTCTTTAGAGACCTCTGTGATAACAGGGGGAGACGTGAGTAGGCGGCCCAAGGATGAACGAATGGAGGTTACTATTCTATCCGAGGTTTGGGATTGGAGACGAAGAGTGAGAAGTTTATCTGTCCGTTCCCCTTGATCAAAGTAGTAGGCTTTAGACCTCAACATTACAGATTCCGCTCATTCTCCAATAAGCTTGTTGTATTGGGCTCAGAGGGACTCTAGTTGTTCCCATTGCTCTATAGAGGCATCAAGCGGGGTATGTTCCTCTGCATGTTTTATTCGCTTCAGAGTGGAAGAAGGGGAGCTAGCTAGTTTTTTGCATTTAGTAGTAAGGCGTATAAATTCCCCTCACAGAGAACATTTAAGGGCACACCAGAGTATATCTAGTCTTGGCATGGAGGGAGCGTTCTTGCACTGGAAATCATGAATAAAGTTTTGAATATGTTGCGTAAGCTCCTCCGATTTTAGTAGTTGGCTATTTAGCCTCCACGTTCTTTCTTTACTACTACTAGGAGGAGAAAGTTCCAGTTGAAGGGAAATCGGGTGATGGTCGGAAATGACTTTGGGAGTTTAACAACACAGGATAACCCCTCCAGTAAGGTCTTTTCCCAGGAGGAAAAAAATAAATCCGGGGGAAAGAGTGATGGGGTAGGGGGTGAATAAAAGGAGATTTCTTTCTTTGTGGGATTGAGTAGCCTCCATGGGTCGATAAGACCCAGGGAGTACATTAAGTCATGAATGGCCCTGGAACTGGGTGAAGAGAGATGATTATGAGGCCCAGATCTGTCCAGGAGAGGTGAAAGGACTGTGTTTCAGTCTCGTCCTAGGATCATGGGTAAGGCAGACCAGTCAGCTAGGATGGGTGCCAGGGAAGTAAAAAAAAGGCCGGATCCTCCAAATGGGGGCCATAAACGGAGCCAAGGACGACTTCCATATGGCCCAAAAGGGCCTGGATGTACTGGCCCAGATGGTCTATGATTTTGTGTATAAGTCGGAAGGGAATCTTATGGGCAACTAGGATGGCTACCCTTCTTTTATGGGAATCTAGGCCGGCACCAGAAACTTGCCCAACCCATGTTCTCCATAACAAAAGGATTTGTGTGGTAGGGAGGTGGGTCTCTTGCAGAAAGGCCACACCCATTTGTAGAGATTGTAAATGGAGGAGGAGTTTGGTCCATTTTAGAGGAGACTGCCCCTTTGACATTCCAGGAATAGAAGTTATACCTAGGCATCATAATATAGTTAGTATGAAATACGTGGACCGATGGTGGGCAAGTGAGCCCAATATCTTTGGAAAAGGGGAAATGTAACAATACCCAGTCTGGTGGCATTACCAACCCATGCCCACCCCATCCCCATAGTAACTAGTGAGTCATTACGTTGAATGTAAACCACCCCCGAGCCCTGTAAGGTGAAATTTGAACAACTTGAACAAACACATAGCAAGTATATCAATCATAAATAGGTGAGCTCCAACTCAACAACAAATGCATGAATGCCATCTCCAACAACCCCCCAACCCTCCCACCACCCCTGCCCTACAAACACTGAAGATATAAGAACAGACTGCCTCATCGGCTGTCTAATTGGGCATTCTATTTAATGCCAAGGGGTTGCAAACTGTAGTCAATAATAAACTGTCATAATGGAAAGCAGTTGGAGCCCCTTTGGCAATTCAACAATTAAACAGCAAACAGCCCAATTCATATAAAGAAAAAATCTGACCATGAAGGGCAATACGCTCCTTCTAGCTAAAGCTGTGCAGCATAGCAGGCCTTATAAATGGTATTATCTGATGGTCAGAGAAACAAATAAAAGGGGTGAGGAAGTAGAAGCTGGGGGATATACTGTGAAGCGAGGGCCCTAAGGCCAGGAGGATGATATGGGGGAATAGGTTAGAAAGAGAAGGGGGCGGGGGGGAGATAACCAAATAGGACAAAATAATGTGAGGTCCACAAGATGAAATGTCTTTAAATGACTAGGTCCAGTTGAAGATGAATTGCTGCAAGAGGGCCATCCAGTCAGCAGTAGACTCCAGGAGGAAATTGTTGCACAAACATGCGCAGGGTCTTGAAACAAGCACCGTCCATGCAGTTAAACTATATGTAAAGTCTCAATGACCTTTGGCACCAGCAGAGATTCTCTAGGCTTCCAGCCTTACCCACCTTCCACACCCTTGATGGGACCATCTTGGAGGACACCTCCTCATTTAGATATTTGGAGGTTTGGCTGGACCAGCACCTCAATTTCTCTGTGCATATCAGTGCTATCCTGAAGAAACTGCGCCCCAAGCTTGGTGCTCTATACAGGAATCGTAGTTGTATCCCGCTTACTGCGAGGCACGAAATTGTCCAGAAGATGATGCTCCCCATCTTTGACTACTGTGACATAGTCTATGGTGCTGCTCCCAAATCTTCCGTGACCAAGTTGGACACACTCTTTAACTCCTTCTGCCGCTTTGCTATAGACTCCCCTTTCCGCTCCCACCATTGTGAACTCTGTCACTCTCTAACCTTCCTTCCACTATCTCACAGATGCATCTCTCACTGCGCCAAACTAACCTTCAAATTCTGGTTCGGGGGGCTTCCCTCCTATCTCTCATCCTTTCTCTTCACTTCACCTCCCCCCACCCACTCTCCAAGATCAAATGACGCCCGCACCTTGACGGTCCCTTGCCGCTCCACCCTCATCAGTCAGACTGGTTTTGCCCATCGTTTCCCTAAAATCTGGAATTCAAACCCAAGAAATCTTACTGTATTCTGACTTATGCAATATGGTCTCACCATAGGACTGCCCCGGAGCCGAAATGGTTAATAGAACCTATGCAAATGATGGAATGCTAGGCTCGAGCTCGGTTTTCAAACCACTGTCCCTAGTAAACAACTCCTAACCGTCAGATTCTTTACTCCGCTTGCCTCAGTAAGATGTCTCCGGAGAGCTCTCCATCTCTTGAAGAAACTTTATTTTCTCTGTTTTTACCTCAGAAAATGTATTTTATGTGGTATTCTTATAACTGTCCTTGGTTTTCAGGTAGTAATTGTTTAGGTTTTACTTTGTAAGGGGTAAGTAGTCCTTTTTCTCCCCGGTTTCTGAACTGAGGGGAAACCAACCGTTCCCTTATTTTGTTTTAATATTGTTTTATTTAGTTTTGATATCGTTTTATTTAGTCTGAAATTGTTCTGACTTGGTATAGTCTGTTAGCTAGTTTTAAAACTTGTACCGGAGTAATTCCCGGTTAGTGGGTCTTTTTTTTCAACCGGGGTAACTCCTGGATTTATATCTTTAAACCTGGTTTCAATTTTTACGGTGTAACAGCTGACACACAAAAAAAAAACAAATTATATTTGGGTTTTCATTGTATTTCGCTTATGTCACAGAAATAAAAAAAGAGAACAGGACCCACAGGTTTCCAGCACCGCACAGAGTGTGGGGAACTATTTGCAAAGGCTGATCCTCATTTGATTTGCTCGTTCTGTCTGGGGTTTGACCACCTTCAGACAGACTGTGAAATTAGTGCTAATTTCCCTCAGTCCACCTTTGAAAGGCGGTTGAAGAGGCTAAGGGGAAAAAATGACTGATAAGGCTGCTAACCCTGCCACTGAACAGTCCACTGAACCAGACTGCCCCGTGACAGGGGCGATAGTTCCACAAAGAAAAGAACCGCGGGTAAGGCTGCTGAACCGGCCGTCGTGGTTAAGAAAAAACGAAAAGAAGAGCACCAGGAACCACAGCCGGTACCAACAGTGGTTCCTTCTGCTGAAGAGATCGCAAACACGATCAGGATTATTCAATCACTGCTGTCTCCAGTTCTGGTTGAAAAACAGTCGGTTCCATGAACTCCCTGTTCACAAGTGCCCGGTTTAACAGACCAAGGTGGGGAACAGATTGAGGATCCTGGTCTTGGTGAAGAACCAGAAAAAGATTATGGAGACGATGATTATGATGAGCCTGTAGAGCCAGATGTCTCTCCTGATCCCCACAGGCTTGATTCCCCTAATCAGGGAAATGAAGATTTTTCTTCATACTTTGCTTTTATGAAGCAAGTGGCCCAGTCTCTTGACCTCCCATCCCAGGAGTCTCTGGAAGATGAGGAGGAAGAAGACTATAAAGAAATGATGGACGTCCCTCAATCAAAAAGGCTGCTTCTCCCTTTACACAAGTCCTTGAGGAGGCAGACTATGAAAATATTAGAGATCCCCACTTCTGTCCTTCCTACTGATAAGAACGTGGACAGGAAGTACTGGGTGGATAAGTCTGGGGCCGAATTTTTATTTGGTCACCCCAGTCATGAAAGTGTAGTACAGGCTGCAGCTTGTGACAAAGCTGGCATCCCTCTAGCCTCCCACCCTCCTGAGAAAGATTCCAGGAGAATAGATTCAGTAGCAAAGAAGGTTTATTTGGGATCCTCCCTAGCCATTAGGCAGGCATCCTATATGGCATATCTAGCCAGATATCAAAAATCTGTGCGGTCCACTGTACTGGAAATTGCCAAGTCATTTCCCCCTCCAATGGCTGCTGACCTGGAAGAAGCGGTTGAGGGGCATTGAAGCTTCTAAGACCCAATTTAGGATGGCGGTTGATGCAAATGACACTGCATCCAGGCAGATTTCTTCTGCAGTGTCTCTGAGAAGATTTGCATGGCTTAGAACCACTAACCTCTCACAGGACACACAAAACAAGCCTTGGACTTTCCCTATGACCCTGTGTCTCTGTTTGGAAAACGAACAGAAGCATACATGAAAAAAATGGATGACTACAAAGCTGCCTACAAAAGTGCAGCAGTAAAGAAGAGAACTGCCAACCCCCAAAGACACCACTCTGGGGTGGCAGGGGCAGGACTCCTTACAGGCCTTATTTTCAGCCCCAAGTCTTTCCCCAGTATCAGCCTAGGGGATACTTTAAGGGCAGGGTCAGGAGGCGCACTGGCCACACTAGCTCCACTGTCCAGCCGGTAGCTCAGTCAAAGCAGACTTCCTGAGCAGAATGTCCGGGTCGCCTCCACATTACCAGTAGGGGCAGACTGGCTGGCCCACTACTTCCTGGAATGGAAAAACATCACCACAGACAGGTGGGTTCTGGAAGTAGTTGTTCAGGGTCTGGTCCCCAGCTTCAAAACCAGGCCAAGGCTGAGGTCAAGGGCCTTCAAGCCCTCTTCCCCATCAGAAACAACCCTACTGGAAGAGGAAGTGTCATCTTTTCGCCTACTTTAGGCGGTAGAACCAGTCCCTGCCATTCAAAAAGGCAAGGGTCTGTACTCAAGATACTTCCTTACATTAAATAAAATGGAATGGCGTCCCATTCTGGATCTCAGATACCTGAACAAGCACCTAGCAGAACCAAAATTCAAGATGGTCACTCCATTTACCATATTAGCTACCCTAAGGCAGGGAGACTGGCTAGCATCCCTGGACCTGAAAGATGCTTATTTCCACATCCCAATCAGAAGGTCACACAGAAAGTACCTCAGATTCAGATTGCCATCAGGCCATTATCAATCCAGGGCAGTGCCCTTCGGACTAACATCTGCTCCAAGGGTATTCACAAAATGCCTAGCTATTGTGGTGGCAGACCTAAGGAGGCTAGGAGTATCAGTGTTCCCCTATCTGGATGACTGGCTCATTGTAGGCCAGTCACAGCAGCAGGTAAGAGAGGCACTGTCACTCAGAACACCTTGTCCTCCTTGGGATTCTTAGTGAATCAAAAGAAGTCTGTCCTAGAACCGGTGCAGTTGCTCAAGTTCAAAGGGGCAGAATTGGATACAAAGACAGGAATGGCCTATTTTCCTCAGGACAGGGTGGACAGCCTTGTTCAAATAGCCAGGTCTTGCCAGGCCTTTTTCACTGCATGTTCCCAGACCAGCAAGGCATTTCCTGCAATTGTTAGGTCACATGGCAGCCTCGACTGTAACCATCCTAGGAGCCAGGTTTCAGATGAGACATCCAGTTTCATCTCAGGGAGTACTGGTCCCAGTCACAGCCACCTTTATTCAAGCTCTACAGTGGTGACAGGTAAGAGAGCATCTCAGACAAGGAGTACCTTTCCTACAGCAGCCCCCTTCTCTGATACTTGCCTCAGATGCTTCCCTCCTAGGGTAGGGAGCACATTTGGGGATCACACTGCTCACGGCACATGGGGAAAGCAGGAATCCCTCCTGCACATCAGTCTATTAGAGCTCAGAGCAGTTCTTCTGGCCCTTCAGTCTTTTGCCACTCAGGTGGTAGGGAAGGTGGTGCAGGTCAGAACAGACAATACAACCACCGTGTACTACATAAACAAGCAAGTGGGCACAAGGTCAACCCCTCTTTGCACAGAAGCTATGAAAATTTGGGCATGGGCATACTCTCTGAAGGTGTCCCTTTCAGGTGTTCATCTCCCGGGCAAGGACAATGTCCTAGCGGATGCCCTCTGCAGGATAAACAAGAATCACCACGAATGGTCACTGAACAGACAGGTCTTGCAGACCATTTTCAGGAGGTGGGGCACCCCTGAAGTGGATCTGTTTGCAGCCCCAGACAATTACCAGCTCCCAGAATATTGTTGCAGACCCCCCAGCAGGGGCACAATTCCTTTGGATGCACTTCTGTTAGATTGGACAGGGAAGTTCTTGTATGCTTTCCCTCCATTCCCTCTGCTGCTAAAAGTATTGAACAAGCTCAGGCTTCAACCAGCCTCAATGATTCTTATTGCCCCAGACTGGGCTAGGCAGCCTTGGTACTCCGTACTCCTATCAGTGTCAGTAGTCAAGCCAGTCAGTCTTCCCAGGAGGTACAACCTATTGACCTCTTCTCAGGGCAGAATCATATACCCCAACTTACTATCCCTCAGACTCAAAGAATGGCTCTTGAGGACCTAGACTGTGCGGACTTGAGGTGGGGAAAGGAAAACCTGCCACAGAGCAGTCCATTGCCAGATGGATCGTAACTTGTATCCAGTTCTGTTATAGCAAGGTGGGTAAGGCAGGCCTCAGGGGCAGGGCCCATTCAAGTAGGGGTACTGCAGCCTCTCTAGCAGCTGCTAGAGATATCCCCCTAGTAGATATCTGCAAAGTTGCAACTTGGAAGACAGTCCACACATTTACAAAGCATTATTGTTTGGACGTCCAGGCCAGAGGTGATGCCAGATTTGGCACAGCAGTCCTGCAGAGCCTGTTTCCTAAATAGGGTAGACCCACCTCCAAAGGCACTGCTTGGTAATCTGCGTAAGTCAGAATACAGTAAGATTTCCTGGGGTTTGAAGAAAAAAAATCACTCATCTTAGTAATCTTCTTTCTTCTAAGGGGGTCTTGACTGTATTCTGAGCTCCCTCCCTTCCTCCCCTGCTAGAACCTATTGTCACTGCATTATAGCTGTGCTGGAGTTGTTGCAAACCTGGGGAGTATACAGTATACTGTTTTTATTTTTTGGGCATCTGAGACTTGAGTCTTCAAGGATGCCAGGTTTTGGAGTATTTGAAAGAAGGGTAATTCCCTAATATTTTTTCTCCTGCCATTTCTGGTTTAGGGAGGGTTCTATGGTTGTTAGTATTATTATTATCCTTGCATTAGTTGGAAACTGCTTAGTGCATGCTTTGTAAGAATCTGACGGTTAGGAGTCGTTTACTAGAGACAGTGGTTTGAAAACCGAGCTCAAGCCTAGCATTCCATCATTTGCATAGGTTCTATTAACAATTTCAGCTCTGGGGCAGTCCTATGGTGAGCTCATACTGCGTAAGTCACAATATAGTAAGATTCCCTTAGAAGAAACAAGATTACAAAGGTGAGTAATTTTTTCTTCCCTCCCCACTGAAATACGACACTCCTTCTCCAACTACTCCCTTACACAATTACCTTTCCCTTGGCTGTTCCTGCTTTAATTCACCTTAATACCTATCGCCAGTTTCTGCCTTCCTACCAAGACCCCCCCCGGCAGGGTTCTCAACATCCTGAAGGGGGAAATCAGGAAATGGCTACCCCTTCTCCTCATATTCAGTTCTTGTTTCTCCCCCTCTCTTCTCCACCTGCCCTTCTGGGTCACCAGTGTGCACAACCTAACCCCATCCTTTTTACTCCAACAGCACTTGCGTACTGCCTTGAGCCTGCTCCTGGTACACTCATGCACTATGAATGGTTCTATTGCATTATTACTGTTTTGTACGTTTATATTTTCTTTTGTATGATTTTGGATATGTATTGTAATTTACCCAATGTTCCACTACTGTTTGTTGTACAATACTTTGTGTTCCAACTGTTGCACAATCTTACAATGTTGTATTGTTTGTACTATCCACATACTGTTGCAACTGATCATCCTTCACAACCGTATGTAACCCCTTCCCCCAGGTCGCACCGTGAGATGAGCAACTTGTTCAGTGTGCCCTCCTGGTGAAACATTTCAATAAATAAAATAAATAAAAAATGTCACGGAACTGCGTACGCTCAAGAGGCACCTCGCAAATATGCGCACAGGCTCAGAGTAGTACAGTTCACACGTTCACGAAGCAAGCAAGGAGCAATATAAGGATTGCAGCAGCAGCGTCGCACCGGGAAGCAGGAGGAATAAACAACGGATCTTACTTTGAGAGGGCTCTTGCAATAGGTAATTACATATAGGACTGAAGCCGGCAGGCGTCAGGACCCCATGGAAAAATTTCTAGCCCGCCTTCGTTATTTCTCTCTGTTAGCTCGTGAAAGTGCCTCGCGGTTAAGTTCATACTGCTTCGTCAGCCTGTTTTATTACCGAATTTTTTCTTGTTTTTCCTCAATAATTCTCTTCATTTGCCATGTACGTCGTCCCCTACTCCTTCCAATTCGCATGAAAATAAGTGAGACTCCTGTGGCGCCCAACTCCCGCATAAGGACGGTCATTCCCTGTGCCTCTTCTGTCTAGGCCCAGAACACCCCATGAAGAAGTGCCTGCACTGCCAACAATTTAACGCTGCCACCTGTAAACAGAGGCAGCAGTCCTTGGAGGCCCACATTTTAAAGAAAAAGATGTCCTCCATGGAGAAGGAGCTGAAGAAGCTTCGGCAGGCCTCAACTTCCTCCGAGGGACATCGCAAGAAGGAGGAGAAGCACCAGGACCGGAACTCCACTTCCACAGCCACCGTGACTCAGGCTGGAGTCGCCATGTTAAAGGTGCGTCCCCGGGGCTGATCCTTGAGCGACCATCTTGGAGGTTTCCAAGGGGTGTCGGGCTCGGCGCTGCGCACGTCGGGAACCTCCGGGACAAAGGCGGCGCGCTCTCCGGAAGGCCACCACTGTGCGGCCTTCTGGGTCGAGCTGGTCCGGTAAGTCAGACGCTGGTGCCACCGACGTCCACTCGGACAAGGCTGCTAAGACGCCTGACCCTCTGGGGCAGCGCACCGCCTCAAAAATGCCCGTCAAGGCCTCTCCTCCCTGGTGGCCTTCGTTGGACATTGGATCTGATAAGTTGGATGCCGGCTCCTCTGACTCCCGCACGGATCCTGCCGGTAAAGCGGACGTCTGCTCCTCCTATGGACACACGGCGTTAGAGCCGACGCCGGACCCTGTCGACCAGTCCACTATCCCCGGCTTGCTGCATTGCTCACCGCTGCTGACCGAGGCTCCAGCGTCTCCCCTGCTGGACCCCTGAGATTTTAGCTCTCCTTCTCCAAGCAACACAGAGAACGCTGGTATGCTCCCGTAAGGTCTCCCTCCCACTGGGCCGGACACTCGGATGCCAGCCTATCCGATGCCGGGCGACATCCCTTTACCGGACGCCATGCCAACGCCAGACCCGACGCCTACCGGGCCACCTGTCCCTGGCCCACCCACTGGGCCTCTCCCGGGGCCTTCTGCTCCGTCAGAGCCCCTTGTCCCTGGGTATCCGACCCTGTCCTATCCGATGTCGTCCTACCCGGGACTGCTTTATCCCGCGCCGCAGTACCCGACGCTGGCCTATCCAACACCGCAGTACCCGGCGCCGGGTTTCCCGCCGTTGGGCTATGGATACTCACCTTATGGATACCCCCAGTATCCATATCCCCCTCCTCCTCCACCCCCCCCAAGCCGCTGGTGGATTTGAAGGAGATTCTGACTGCCTGGTGGGCTGAGGCCAATGCTTAACTCACCAGGGAGGTGGAGAGTAGTCTACCGATGACGGTTCTGGTACAGGATCGCCTTCACTGGTGACGAGAGACTCCCTCCCCCCTGCCCAACTCCAGAGGTGAACCTTTAGGTGCCAGGGCTGGGGAGGACATGCTTTCCCGAGGGCTGCCCAGGTGGTCCGTTCCTCCCCCGCACAGGGTGGAGCCTTCTTCTCACACTTCTTCGGAGACCTCTGACTCAGATTCTGGGGGGTGCTCCGATCCTGATGACTAGCCTCGTTCTCCAGACTGTCCCAGGCCAAGGACTCCTCCGAAGTCTCCTCTGGAAGATCCTTCCTTTCAGGTGCTGCTGAGAAAGATCGAGGAAGGTCCACCAGTGGCAATCTCTGGAGCCAGATCCACAGCGGAAGAAACTCGCTGCCCATTTGGATCTGCCCAAAACAGCTCCAACATTGATTCCACCCTGGATCGAGCCTCACGTAGACCTTGTTTCCACTATTTGGAAACAACCGTCCATGGTAGCCCCCCCTTCTGAGGAAGTCTGATAGGCTGTACCAGGCTCCCAAGGGTATGTATTTGTTGAATACACACCCAAAAGCCGATTCTTTTGTGATTAGCGTCACTCACAGCCGGTCGGCTAACTCAAAGCACCTTAGCGCATCTTCACCGGACAAGGAATCCCGTCTTCTCGAGCAGTACGGGAAGAAGGTGTACTCTTCTTCCACACTGGGAATCAGGGCCTTGAATTATGTCACTCACATGGTTGATTACCAGAAGGCTATCCTGAGTCAGGTGGAATCCAAATTGGACTCACTCCCTGAATCTCAAACCAAGCAGGAAGTGGCTGATCTAGTCCGATCTGCTCATTCGGCCAGTGGGCACATGCTAAGTGCCACACACGATGCATTGGACACTGATGGTAGGAGTTCGGCTTTCGCCGTTGACCTATGGTGTCATGCCTGGCTCTGGGTGTCAGGATTGGTCCCTGAAGTGCAATCCGCTATTCAGGATGCACCCTTCAGGGGTTTGGTGCTGTTCGATGGAGATGTCAGACATAATCACTGACCTGCAACAGAAGGGCACTGGGCTTAAGTCTGTTGAGTCTTTGTACAGGCCCCCTCAGAGACAGCGTCTACCCTTTCTCAGACGTTTTTGACCAAAAGCGAAACCTCAGGGCAAGCGGGCCAGTACACGTCGGGGCCCCTATGGCAGCCAAGACTCTGCACTAAAAAGCTGAAGGAGCCTTGGCCGCCATGCTGCCTCACACCTCCTGACTCCTTTCCTCTCCCACAGCGTCTGGACACTCCAGAGGAGCCGGTAGGAGGGAGGTTCTCCTTCCATCTGCCAGGCTGGGAGAGGATTACTTCAGATGCTTGGGTGCGTCAGCTGATAGGAAAAGGACACTCAATCAAGTTTCTTCAGAAACCACCAAGAAGACCACCCCCCAAGTCGTCTTACTTCCCGGAGCATCTTCCTCTGGTTCGGGAAGAAATATCCTCCCTTCTCTTGAAGGCGGTGATAGAACCAGTCCCCACTCATCTTTGGGGGACCGGGTACTATTCCCATTTCTTCCTAGTTCCAAAGAAATCAGGAGATGTGAGACCTATTCTAGACCTTACCTCCCTGAACATGTTCGTGGAGTACAAGTACTTCAGAATGCTCTCCCTGCAGAGCCTTCTGCCACTCCTTTGGCAGGGACTGTGGCTGTGTGCATTGGATATGCAGGATGTCTAACTGCACGTCCCTATCCACACTTCCCACCGCAAATTTCTCTGGTTTTCTTTTCAAGGGGGCCACTACTAATTCAAGGCCCTCCCATCTGGTCCCCCCCCAGTGTTCACCAAATGCCTTTCAGTGGTAGCGGCCCACCTGCGTATCCTGAGGGTACTGGTTTTCCCGTACCTGGATGATTGGCTCCTGGCGGCCTTATCCAGGGAGGAACTGCAGCGCTCCCTTTCCCTTACCTGGCAGGTTTTCACCAGCCTGGGTATCACCATCAATCAGGCCAAGGCCCATCTGGTCCCTTGTCAAAGACTGTTCAGTTCATTGTGGCGATCCTGGACACGACCATTGGCAAAGCCTTTCTGCCCCGGGACAGGGTGGACACCCTTCAGGCACAAGCAAGTCTGTTGTCCAGCCGCAGAAGGGTTGGCGCCCGGTCAGTCCTTTGCCTCCTCAGGCTCATTGCGGCTGCAATCCCGACAGTCCCTCGCGCTCGGCTCCATATGAGAATCTCTCAGTGTACGCTTCGGTCTCAATGTGACCAGACTTTGGATGACCTGGACCAGGAGGTTCTGGTCTCCGACCCCGTGATCCGGGACTTGCATTGGTGGATGGTGCAGGAGAACCTTTCCCTGGGAGTTCTGTTCTGTCTTGAACCTCCCTCACAAACGTTGACGACAGATGCCTCAGGAGATGGCTAGGGAGCCCACCTGCGACCTCACAGGACTCAAGGCTCTTGGTCCAGTCTCGCGCGCACTCTGCATATCAATGTACTTGAGCTCAGAGCCATTCTGTATGCTCTTCAAGCTCTCTACGCTTGTATTCTTCCCAGTCATCTAGCAATCCAGATGGACAACATGTGCGTGGTCTGGTATATCAACAAGCAGGGAGGAACTCGTTCCTGCACTCTGTGCAGGGAAGCAATGAGAGTTTGGGGTTGGGCAGCTCAGCACAATCTTCACCTGATGGCAGTGCACGTTCCAGGAGTAGACAATACGCTGGTGGACTACCTCAGTTGGTTGTCCGCCGATGCCCACAAATGGGAACTAGATCAGGAGGTACTAGATGAAGTCTTCCTGCGTTGGGGAACCCCTCAGTTAGACCTGTTCGCGTCTCCTCTAAATGCAAAACTTCCCACCTTCTGCTCGCTCGCTCCAGGGTGAGGCATTTTTTGGCAGGGCGCTCTGTCTCTCGATTGGAAGGACAGATTTGTCTATGCCTTCCCTCCGATTCTCTTAATCTCAAGGGTCTTACACAAACTCCAATCAGAAGGATCTCGAATGATACTCATCGCTCCATTCTGGCCCAGGCAAGTTTGGTTCTGTCTTCTGCAGCAGTTTTCGGAGGAACCTTCACTTCCTCTGTCGCAGTACTTGCTGACCCAGGATCAGGGGACCCTGGTCCATCCAGGTCTCAGTTCCCTTCAGTTGCACGCGTGGCTCCTGCAGATGTAGTCCAAGCCCATTTCGGGGTTTCTTCGCTCATCACAGACATTTTGGTGAAAGGCAGAAAGCCTTCTACTCAAGCCACCTACGCTATGAAGTAGAAGCGTTTCTTGATATGGGCCACTTTGAAGGATCCGGAACCCTTCTGTTGCCTGGTTAAGAGAGTCCTGGACTACATGCATCACCTCTTTGACCTGGGTCTCAGTTATTCCTCTTTGAAGGTCCTTAAGTCGGCCATTTCAGCCTACCATGTCCCTTTTGGTGAAAGGACTTCCACGCAGTTGGAAGTCTCCAAGACCTTCCTCAGAGGGGCTCTTCATTTGAGACCCCCCATCCGTATTCCTGTGCCTTCTTGGGATTTGAACTTTGTCCTCGAAGCTTACTCTGCCTCCCTTTGGACCGGTGACTTCAGCAGTTTTGAAGTTCCTCTCTTGGAAGACTCTCTTCCTATTGGCCATTACTTCAGCTCGTCGAATTTCCAAGTTCAGGCTTCTATGTGCAAAATCTCTTATTTGCTTTTCCACAAGGAACTTGTGGCTGTGCGCACCAACCCTAAGTTTCTCCCTAAGGTGGTAGCGGAATTTATGCTGAACCAATCTTTTGAGCTGTCGACTTTCTTTACACAGCACTCCAATCAAGGGGAATTCCTCTTGCATACTCTGGATGTTCACAGGATCCTGAGATACTATACCACTAGGACTAAGGATCTCAGGAAGTCGGATCAGCTCTTTGTCTCTTTTGCTCACAAAAGAGAGGGCAATGCAGTTTCTAAGCAATGCCTATTGAAGTGGTTGGCTCATTGTATCACTTTCTGTTACGACAAGTACCACAAGACCCTGCTGGGTCAAGTCAGAGGTCACTCCACCAGCGGAGTAGCTGCCTCTGCGGCTTGTTTCAAGAATGTGTCAGCGGCAGACAACTGCGCAGCCACAACTTAGACTTCAGTCCATACCTTTACGAAACACTACAGTTTGGACATTGCCTCTCACCGTAGAAACATAGAAGCTGACGGCAGATATCGACCGCAAGTCCCATCCAGTCTGCCCATTTCTTTTTCTACCTTATGAGTGTGCCATAGGCCTTAGCTCTGTCAATGGTCTGTCTGTTCATACTCATCTGCATTGCTCCCTTATGCCCATCCCATGCCTGTTTAAAGCCCTGCACTGTATTCATATCCACCACTTCCTGAGGTAGGCTGTTCCATGCATCCACCACCCTTTCTGTGAAAAAGAACTTCCTCACATTATCCTTTTATCGGCCTCCCTCTAATCTCATGCTGTGTCCTCTTGTCCTGCTAATTTTCTTATATTGAAACATATTAGACTCTTTCACCTTGTTAATGCCCTTAAGGTGTTTGAATGTTTCAATCATATCACCTCTCTCCCTCCCTCCTTTGCTCTAGGGTGTACATATTAAGTTCAGTTAATCTGTCCTCATATGTTTTCTGATGCAATCCCTACACCATTTTGGTTGCCCTTCTCTGGACTGCCTCAATTTGTTTAATGTCCTTGTGAAGGTATAGCCTCCAGTACTGCACGCAGTACTCCAGATGGGGCCTAACCAGTGTCTTGTAAAGAGGGATTAATACCTCCCTCTTCCAACTTGTGATACCCTTACTAATACACCCCAACATCCCTCTAGCTTTACCTACTGCTTTAGAGGTGTGCTTGGGTGATTTCAGGTCATCGGTGATGATAACGCCCAAATCTCTTTCTTCCCTTGTGACTGCCAGCAACTCCTCTTCCAGCCTATAGGTGGCTTCAGGGTTTCTCTTCCTTATGTGCATGATCTTGCACTTCTTTGCGTTAAACCCCAGTTGCCACTCTTCCGACCATTTTGCTAGTTTATCCAGATTTCTTCTCATTCTGCCTGCACCATCTGGATCATCTACTCTGTTGCAGATCTTGGTGTCCTCTGCAAACAGACAAACCTTACCCTGCAGTCCATCTGCAATGTCACTGATGAAGATATTGAAGAGGCCTGGCCCCAGGACTGATCCCTGAGGTACCCCACTTGTAACTTGCATCTCTTCTGACTGTATACCGTTTACCACCACTCTCTGTTTTCTGCCTGTCAACCAGTTTGCCACCCAGTTGATCAACGTCTGACCCACCCCAAGCCTACCCGGCTTATTAATCAATCTTCTATGTGGAACAGTATTGAAAGCTTTGCTGAAGTCAAGGTAGGCAACATCAACTGCTCCCCCTTGGTCCACCACTCTGGTTACCCAATCAAAGAAATCTATGAGATTAGTTTGACAGGACCTTTCTTTTGTAAACCCATGCTGTCTTGGATCCTGTGCTCCTATGGATTCCACGTGATGCTCTCTCCTTTCCTTAAGGAGTGTCTCCATAATCTTGCCCACTACTTAGGTAAGACTGACTGGTCTGTAGTTCCCTGCCTCCTCCCTGCTACCACTCTTGTGGAGCAGGATCACATGAGCCCTTCTCCAGTCTTCTGGGACCTCTCCTGTGCTCAGAGACTCACTAAACAGTTCTGCTAATGGCTCTGCTAGTTCCACCCTTAGCTCCTTTAGTACCCTGGGATGTATGCCATCAGGTCACATTGCCTTGTTCACCCTGAGCTTATCGAGCTCTTGTAGGACCCTTTCTTTTGTGAAGGGACTAGTGCATGCCTTCCTCCCCCCTGTGTCCATGGTGCAGAGCTGTGGGCCCTGCCCTACCTTCTCTTTAGTAAATACTGAGCAGAAGCATCTATTTAGGATAGATGCTTTTACATGGTGGTCCTCCTCACACGCCCCCTTATCCCCTTTGATCTTAGCAATACCCCCTCTGGACTTTCTGTTTTCACTAATGTATCTATAGAAAGTCTTGTCACCTTCTTTTGCTGTTCGTGCTAGTGTTTCCTCAGTTTGGGCCTTTGCCTGCCTTACTGCTGTCCCTGCTTCCCTTAGGGAACTTTGGTATGCCTCTCTATCCTGCTGTGTTCCCTTATATTTCCTGAAGGCCAGCCTTTTGCCTCTGACCTTTTCTGCTACTGTGTTTGAGAACCAAAATGTTTTTTTTTTCTTCTGTTACACTTCCTTTTCTCACTAACACAGTGGGATGTTGCTTCAAGTATTGCATATTTAATGCTTGCCCACTTTGCCTGTACCCCATCACCTGTATTTCTTTTTGCCAGGGCTAGCTTAACTCTGTTGGCCATCTTATCAAAGTCCGCTCCTCTGAAGTCCCATATTTTTGCCTTGGGATGAGATGATTTTGTTCTAGTGGCCAAATTGAACCATACCATGTGATGGTCACTGGCCCCCAGGTGACCTTCATCCTGGAGACTGTGATCCTTTCCCTGTTAGTACTAGATCTAGGATAACCCTGTCTCTAGAGCAGGCTTCGGGTTGGCTGTTTTGCAAGGTCTTCTCTCTTAAGACCCTCACAGCCTGAGGTTTATTTGTTGGTAGTTTTCCTCTTCCCCAGTGCTTCTCCTTGTTCCAGACTGCTTGGGACTCAGTCCTATATGTAATTACCTACTGCAAGAGCCCTCTCGAAGTAAGATAGTACAGTTACATAAGAACTTACAGTAACAGTAGATATTCAAGAGAGGCTCTTGGAGTAGGTAATGCCTTCCCGCCCTCCATCCCCCTTAGCTTTTTCAGCTCCTATTCCGGGGGTTGGGGGGGGTAGTATCCGCTTCCCACTCATCTTGCCTTTTTGGCCTTTGGCGGGAAAGAACTGGAAGGCGGGCATGGGGGACTGCCCCTTTATATCGACGGCACCTGACGTGGGAGTGGTCCCCCACCAGAGACTGCTAGCTAGAAATTTTTCTGTGGGGTCCTGACGCCTGCCGGCTTCAGTCCTATATGTAATTACCTACTGCAAGAGCCTCTCTGTAAGATCTGCTGTTACAGTAAGTTCTTGCGTAACTGTACTTTATTGGAGCTACTGTAGGGATTAAAGGGGCCTCTTAGTCCTGGGTGACAGCATGCGGTAAGAGTGAGAATTGGCCAGAGCACACAGAAGATGTCCCTCTCCAAGTCTCATCCGACCTAGTCCACTGATCGGCCGACCAGTTTCCACATCGAGAGAAGGGAGTAAAGCAAAGTCAGTAAGTCAGCGTTTTACAGGAGACCCAGGGTTGCTGCATCCAGTAGTAGGCCAGATGCTCAACAAGCTATAAAGAGGTCAGGGAATGGGATGGGAAGGTCTTGCGTGGCTTGGGCAGCATTTTCAAAGGTCTCCCATGAATTATTGCAGAGGACAGAAAGCCAGGCAGGGTAAAGCATTTTAAATTTAATGCCTGCTGCAATAAGCTTTGTTACTGCCTGATGATATTCCGCTCATTTCTGCCATGTAGTTACCGGGAGATCTTGGGCAATTCGAAGGGTGGAGGTCTCCCATTTAATTTCCTGAACCTCTCTGATTTTAGCGAGGATATGCTGGTGATCCAAGTAGTTGAGCAGGCAGAGGATGAAAGGCCTAGGGGTGGCTCCAGGTGGAGGACTCTGTTGTAATGAGCGGTAAGCTCTCTCCACTATGTAGGAAGCGCTATGCTGTGGGAGCCCTGTGATTTTGAGAAGCAAGTTTTGGGCAAAGATTATGGGAGGAGCCCCCTTCAGCCTCCTCTGGAAGGCCGAATATTACCAAGTTTTTCCGTCTGCTTCAGCCTTCCAAGTCCTCCAACTTGATTTCCATCTTGGCCAGTCGCTGCCAGAGGGTGGAGAGTTCAGAGTCTACTTTTTTTTGCCAGGATTCGATAGAAGAGGTCCAGGCTGAAACTTCATTCATTTTCCTGGCAGATTCGGCAAGTTCCCCTTTATAGACTTCAGATCAGCAGTAACATCAATGAAGGCATTTTTCAGCGGGGCAAGCTCTGCCAAAAATTTGTCCTCAGTAAGTGGCGTAGCCTGTGTGGTTGCTTGTGAAGCCTTCCTGGAGGGTTGCGCTTGATTTTTGTGTTTTTTATTCTGCTTCTTCGGGGTCTGAGGCGGCGTGTGAGACGAGAGGGCCTGCCGCATTTCAGCTTCCATCAGATGGCCTGGTAAGCTAAACTGGCTTCTGTTCACAAGAAGACAGTCTCTGGATAGTTTAGCAAGTAGGTGAGGCGGGTTTAAGCTGATAGAAGTGCTTAATATATAAAACAATTAAGTATAAAGCAGAGCGGGAGCGGGTGGGATGCGTGGCTTTCAGTAAAGAGGCATCACTTGATCTGTAACAGCTCACTCTGAGTGCTCCTGCTTGCTCCGCTCTGAATTTTAACTAAATTTGCGATCCCCATCTGATTTTTGGGTGTAATTTGTGGTGTTTTACATCAGAAGAGCAGCTGAGACTCACCGAATAAGAAATCGACTCCTAGTAGAGCAAAAATAGAAGCCGAGATGTGGGTGATGCTGCCCCTCAATATGTTAAATTCATGGCTGCCCCTAAAATGGTTCAGAAAAGTTCACTCTGTGATTACGGATTTCATTTGGCAGGGTAAGCCCCGTAGGAGGGCATATCACAAGATGGCAGCCCCAAAAGATCAGGGAGGGCTATGGCTGCCGCACTTTGGGCTCTATTACTGGGCTAGTCAAGCATATAGATACTTTAGATGGCTTACAACCCAGACAGAGTTGAACTCCTCTCCCTGTGTTCCCTTATGGCTAAATCTAAAACTGGAAATGATTTTAGAAGCAGGCCTGTTTCCGGCTGCCCTCATGTACAATCCACCTAAAAGCCTCCCTTGCAATTTAGCCTCCACCCTGTTAGCAACTTCCGTCAGAATTCATGCGCAACTATGTTCCTTTCTTAAATATGATAATAAAAAAGACACCACCAAACCCGTTTTTGGGAACCCCAACTTTAAAATAGGTGGTCATACTATTGCAACACACTGGCTTCTTCAGCTGCAAGGAATACGGATTAGGGAGCTCCTATCAGAAGGGAACTGCAGCTCAGTAGAAGTGATTCTGAACAAATATAATATAAGTTGTAACCAGGTTTTTAAAGTCTTTCAAGTAAGACACATGATTATGCAGAAAAAAGACTTACTGACCGAAGGGGACACAACTAGGGACTATTTTGAAACATTCGCTCTTATTACCAGCTTTCCGAACGCCATATCTAAAGTATACAGCTCATTATTTGACAGAGCCTTTGCAGACTTGGAAGGGGTTCCACATTATTGGTCAGCCCACTTCCCTGACAAATTTCAGTTTCTGAATAATTTGTACTGGACTCCAGCTAGACTGTTCGAGATGGGAAGGGCTTCCCTCCCCACTTGTAATAGGTGCTATCAAGAGGAAGGAACCCTCTTGCATATGTTTTGGGAATGCTCGCCTATTAAATCCCTTTGGAAAACTATTAAGAACAAGGCTGACCCTTTGCTTGGTATAGACGAGTACTTTTTTCTGGAAGTTTGCTTAGTGGAGAATTTTATGAGCGTGGGGGTTCAACAGAGAAGGTTTTATATGTCCATGATTCCTTGTCCCTTAAGAAGGTGGTGTTACGCCACTGGCTGGATGGGCTTCCAATCTCCTATACAGAATGGCTACAAGAATTGCTTTTTAACCTACGGGCCGAGCAGTTTAGTGCTAGTCTGCGAGGAGCTCTTCCCAGGTATAAGATCATCTGGGAGACAATGCACACCTTATACTTGGTTCAAACAGGGTCCTTACCATCTTGATGGCATCTTTTTTGTGTCTCCCCTGTGGTTATAACCCCTACTTGCTCCTTGAATGCTTCCATTAAGCGTCCCCTAACCTAATCAGTGTGTGGGTATTGCGAGGCCAAAGGGGGAGGGGTGTTATGGAGAGGGTGGGGGACATGATACGCTGTGATATGCCATGCCTGTGATTTTTCATGTCATGTGCCTTGTGGTAAAACAATAAAAATTTTAATATAAAAAAAACAAAGGGAAGGACACACTGGGACTATACCTGCTAAATCAAAACACTCTGCAAACACATTTTGTTTTGGTGTTTTTTTTTGTTTGTTTTTCATTCTGTTTATTTATTTTAATAAACTTAGTTTACAAATATCCAAATGCTAGACATCACATAGTACAAGATATAGGAGCCATCCAACGAAATAGATTTATACAATCTAAGCATTTTGTTTTCGAACTGAGGGGGGAAGTTCATAATATTATTTGAAAGAGGGTATATTAGAATGGCTACACTCTACAAGAGAAAGGTCTCTCCAGATCAAGATTTATAAACTCAAACATTTAAATTCAACAACCAGTGCTGATTGTACCCTTCCTCAAACATTTTAAATCAAACATAATGCTGTCCCCCTTTAAAGGCTCTGTAACAAGATTCCTTTATGACTAAACATATAACTAATAAATAATATAGCGGCTCTGGGCCTACAAAAATGCAACGGCTGTTATTTCTGCGAGTCCTAACATCTAACCTATTTATAGTGTCTCAGTATGCCGAAAACCACTTCAAGTGTCCCTTGGAAAGGAGAAAGAAAAATTATTTGTTACCCGTTAGGACTGTAATGAGCTGTATCGAGTTATACAGTACAGTCCCTATGGCCTCGGTGAGATTCAGGTTTCCTCCTCTTCCTCAGATTCAATTTCTTGAGGTGTGTTGACGCAGGATGCCCTAAATTTGTCCTGTATTTTTTCAACCCGCCTGCCAGCCTCCTCCCTGTCATTGAACTGAAATGTATGTCCACCATAAAAGATTCTGAGGCGAGCAGGCATAAGTAGTGATTGTGACACCCCCAGACTATGCAGGTTGGCTCTGATGCCGTCAGATCTCTTGCGGTGGGCCCTGGTCGCAAAGGATAAGTCGGGGGAGGTGCAGAGTAGTCCCCTTGTAATGAAGGTGATCAGCATTGCGGGCTGCTCGTAGAACAAGTTCTTTGGTGGATGCACTCTGTCACCAACAGCACTGTCCTCGGTAAGTCCTTCTGAGCATCCACTGTGCGAGGAGAGACTCTGTATGCTTTTTGAAACCTGTTGCTTAATTCAGGATCCAAGTGTATGGCCGTAGGTAACCAGTCCTTTAGAAAGGCTAGTAAGTCAGACTCTTCAGCCCCCTCCGGTAATCCAACTTTCTGGACATTCGGGGCTCTGTTGGCATTCTCGAGTGCTTCCAGCCTGTATTTTAGCTGGCTGTTCTCCTGGACCATCTTAGTAGTCACATAGATACATAGACAGTGTCGGCAGATAAGGGCCTATGGCCCACCTAGTCTGCTCATTTGAGCTTGTAAGTTCAGTTTGTTTTCCTAGAAGTCTATTTCCCCTTACCCCTGACCTCTAGAATTCCTTTATGTCTATCCCATGCATTCTTAAATCCCGTAATTGTTTCAGCCCCCACCACTTCCTCTGGCAGGGTGTTCCACTTGTCCACCACCCGTTCTGTGAAGAAATTCTTTCTCATGTTTCCTCTGAATCGTCCTCCCTCCAACTTCATCCCATGCCCTCTAGTCCTGAAACATCTTTTTCGCTTAAAATAGTGTTTTCCTGCACCCTGTTCCTCCCTGTAAGATACTTGTATGTCTCTGTCATATCCCTCTCTCCTCCTCTCCTCCAGGAGTACATGCTCAGTTCCTTCAACCTGTCTTCATAGGACTTGTGATGCAATCCATGCACCATCTTTGTTGCCCTCCTCTGAACCTTCTCTACCCTGTCTATGTCCTTACGTGAGGTATGGTCTCCAGAACTGTACACTGTACTCCAGGGGGGCCTCGCTAGTGTCTTGTATAGCGGAATTATGACCTCCCTTTTCCTGCTGGTGATGCCCTGCCTATACATCCCAGCATCCTATTTGCTTTACCTGATGCCTTGTCACACTGTTTCCCTACCTTGAGGTCATCAGAGATGACAACCCCAAGATCCCTTTCCTGCTTGGTGCATGCTATATCCTCACCCCCAACTGATATATTGTGCCTGGGTTTTGTGCTCCCATATGCATTATCTTGCACTTCTTTGCATTGAATTTCAACTGCCAAACCCTGACCATTCTTCAAGTTTCTGCAGGTCCCTTCTCATTCTGTCTACACCCTCTGGTGTGTCTACTCTGTTACAGAGCTTTGTGTCATCAGCAAACAGTGAAATTCTGCCTTCTAGATCCTGTGCAATGTCACTGATGAAGATGTTGAATAGGACCGGTCCCAGCACTGATCCCTGTGGTACTCCACTGGTCACTCTTCCCTCTGTGGAGTGACAGCCATTTACCACCACCCTCTGTGTCTTGCCACCCAGCCAGTTACCTACCCACCACACTACTGTCCTGCCCACACCCATATTCCCCAGTTTGTGTAATAGTCTTCTATGTGGCACAGTGTCAAAGGCCTTGCTGAAGTCCAGATAGGCCATGTCACTGCCCTCCCTGATCCACCTCCTAGTCACCCAGTCAAAAATTCAATGAGGTTGGTCTGACATGACCTCCCCTGGTGAAACCATGCTGCCTTGGGTCCTGTAGTCCATTGACAACCAGATGTTTCACCAATCTCTCCCTTCAGTAGTGCTTCCATGATCTTTCCCACTACCGGTGAGGCTGACTGGTCTGTAGTTCCTGCTTCCTCTTTGTTCCCACTTTTGTATAAGGGGACTACATCTGCTGTCCTCCAGTCTTTGGGTACCTCCCTGTTTCCAGTGATTGGCTGAACAGGATAGCCAGAGGTTCAGCCACCACCTCTTAGTTCTTTAAGGACCCTGGGTGCACCCCATCTGGCCCCATTGCTTTATCAGCTCTTATTACTTCCAGTTCCTTCAGGACCCTTTCTCGTGTAAAGGGACTTGTGTCCATTTCTGCACCATTCTCACCCCTTGTACTCCCTTCAGACCCATTACCCCCCTCTTCCTTAGTAAAGACTGAGCAGAAATACCTGTTCAATATGTCAGCTTTACTGTTGTCATCCTCCACGCGGCTCACATCCTCCCCCTTCAGTCTCACTATCCCTCCCTTTGTCTTTCTTAAAGCTGCCATAGCTTGGGAAGCAGTGCTTTCTGCTGCAGTTGCTGTCTTGGTGGTGTTTTCAATTTTAGCAATTTGTTCTTCAAAACATTTAAGGACAGCTTCTATCTTCATATTAATAGCCCTCATAGTGGTTTGAAGGGCTTTCCGGGGGGAATCTGGGTTGTGTTCAAGTGGTGTAGGTGTAGAAGTAGCAGCCTGGTTCCCAACCGACAGTGGAGGTTTTGAGCTGTTACCCGCTCCACGATGCGTCTTTCCCATAGTTAAAACTGGTACCGTTTGATGCAGAATTGTCTCCTAGCACCGCTGATTGCCAAATACCCAGTCCAAAACCAATAAATAACAGTATAAAATGGAAAAATTCTTGTTTTTCAGCAGAGCTCTTAATAGAAGACATCTGCTCAGTAGAGTGCTCTCTGGCACCCCATAGTTTTGTTAATGTTAACTTCAGTTCCCCTTTAGTTGATTAAAAAAAAAAACTACAGAAAAATGACACTACTACACATGAAAAACTGTCACACAGGAAGGAAGCATTGTGTGCTCATTCACCTTTCAAATAATGCATCTGGTCAGGCAAAATACAATCTTCCGCCCCACCCTCCCACCCCACTTACTCAGCATTGCTGCCATCCTGCCGGTACAGAGAGCATTTGGTCAATTTTGCTGCCATTCTGCCTGTACAGAGAGCAGTTTGGTCCATTACAGTCCCCTTCCCCTGCTTGCACAGTACACGAAGTGAGCCCATTTGCTCACTGTCACCTTCTGTCATGCTGCTACAGTAGAAGATATGCTAGCTCATCTAAGTGCCTATCTTTGCTCCATAATGCCACTCACAGTGGCCGCTCCTCCCAACCCCCTGCCCCACTGTATCATACAGTACTGTGGCCAGCTGCACACACACACACACACACACACACACACACCACGCAGCATCCTCCTCCCCATCATCATCAGCTCGGTTCCACCCCTAATGCTCCACCAGACTACAGTTCCCAGGATCGTGCCTTGACGCTTCTCTCTGCACAAGGTAGACGTCTTCCAGGTCCTACAAGCACTGCTGACCATGGGCAGGATTCTGTTGTGTCCTGCAACCCTCCCTATTTAACCCTTATTCTTAGCAGCCAAGTTCGGCAGCATAAGTGATATGCTTTTCAAACAGCAAGGTCCGTATATTTGCAGGATGAACAGAAGGCACTCAGTGGGCGCTTTCATTATTGATTTTACCCACCTGACAGAAAACCTACCTGCATTTGGCTTGTGGGTGCCAATTTCGAACCTTGTCCTCTGTCACAGTAACTATTTCCCCGCCCAACATGCATTTAACCCCAGGGGTTGTTCTGCCTATGAGCATGACTTTGCACTTGCAGGCACTGAACCTTACCTGCCAGGTCTGTGACCTTTAATTAAGCATTTCTAGGTCTTTCTTCCATTCTCCGATACTCTTCTCACAGTCCACCCAGCTACAGTTTTTGATGTCATTTGCAAAGAGACAGATTTTCCTTATGATATCCTCTACGTTTTCGCTGATAAAGAAGATGTCAAAGAGTACTGGTCCAAGTACTAACCCCTGTGGGATCCCACTAACAAACCTCCCTCACTTCCGAGTGCTCCCCATCTATCACTACCCTCTGGGTCATCCCCCTTAGCCAGTTCTCCACTCATTATGTCAGACTCTTACCCAACCCTAGGTCCTCTAGCTTCTTGACCAATCGCCTCTGCAGCATTGGATCAGAAGCTTTTCTAAAGTCCAGACACGGTATGCCAGCTGCCTGTCCTTTATCAACAGCCTTTGTTTCCTAGTGAAAAAAAGTCAATAATGTTTGTTTAACAAGATCTGCCTGCCACAAATCCATGCTGCCTTCCATCATGTAGCCCATTTGCCACCAGGAACTCCATCAGCCACTCTTTGATTATAGGTTCCAGCAGTTTGCCAACTTCTGAAGTCAAACTAACCAGTCTGTAGTTCCTTGGCTGATTCTTTCCCACACTTTAGTGCAGTACAACATCTGCTGTTATACACTATATAGGCACCTTGCCAGATTTTAGGGAGCAGTTGTAGAGATTTTCCAGATGCGCTACCAGCACCGAACCCATCTTCCTCAGCACTCTTGACTTTCAGGTCCTTGAGCCCCTTGAGTGCACTTTTAGTGGCTTATTGTTTCCGTATTTGGACCCCCCTAACTATCTGGATCTAATTCAGGGATCGACAAATCCCATAGCCCGACGTCCCGGGCTACAAGATCAAGCAGTCGGACTATCACAATTGCAGTAGCTAGTTGTCCAACGGACAACCAACTCAAAGCTTTTTTTTTTTTTTTTATTATTTTGCTGCTTGGCTGCTGAGTCGCCGACCAACCACTAGGTGCCGCTGCATGTCTCAATCACTCTTCCTTAGCTGAGCCACATGGGTGATGAAATTGGCACCACGTAGTTGCTGAGAGATGCCAGGAGCGAGCGCGGCAGCAAGGACCCTCCCTCGGATCCCTCCCCACCCATCACAGCATCAGAGCAGCTTCAGTGAAACCAGGACTGACAGGTCAGTCAGCGAATTTGATGTGAGAGAATACCTGTCAGTCCGGGAGGTGGGCCGGCAGTGGTAAAAGGCGAGGGGGATTCACCATACAGAAGCGGGAGACTGCTGCTGAGAGCGTCATTTCACTCATTGTACTTGCAGCAGACAGACCGGGTTGCTTTGCATGCTATCTTGTGTGGCAGAAAGCAAGTAGTAAAAACAAATAATGGGGACTACAGATAGAGGAAAGGAAGGCTTGGATTTGTCCTTTATTGAAAGGACTGCAGTTGAGAGGCGGGGGTTGTCGACTGTGCCGGTTGGACTCACCGGTCAAAGAAAAAACAAAAGGAAAGGTGCCTAGCCATCAGTCACAGGCGGGGACCGCAATTAGAGTGAAAAAAAAAAGCAAAACAAGGGTTTGTAGTGTCTTTCATTGAAAGGATTGAAGTTGATAGCTGGAGTTGGTCCTGGATGTGGTACAGTCAGTCAGGGGCTGAAACTGGAGGAAAAGGAAACAAAGAGCCTAGGTGTGTTTTATCCTTAACTGAAAGGACTGTGAACTTGAAGTGGGAGAACCCAGATGAGACAAGCTGGCAGTTTTCTATATATATATATATATATATATATATATATATAGATATAATTGTATATATCTATATATATATAAGATATATATATAATAGATATATATATATATAAATAGATATATGTATGTAAACAATACAGAAGCGAGGGGACTGAACAGGGCAAAGCAAAAGCAGCTTGAATGACTTTCAGGGTAGTGGGGTGGGACAGTGGCTGGAGGAGCGTGGGATTGGGTCTCTGCTGTGAACAAAAAGTAAGCAAAACAAAGAATGTAAAGCACTGCAGCAAAAATAAATTAGAAATAAAAGTATCTGGGAAGTCCCTGGATATACTTGGTGACATTGAACAGTAAAATCTTAAATAATTAAAAAATAACAGGTGAGCACTGCAGAGCCAGCAGCCAACAAGTGGAAAGGGCTGAGGGTGGCGTAGTGCCACTTTCTGCCAAGTGACAGTTCTGTTTTGGGGGCGGGTTTTGCCTAGGATGTAGGAGACCAGACCCAGAATAGTGGTTGCCCACCACACAGTCACTTTCTGCACAAGAGTCCTAACCTTTCTAGTCTAACTATTGGTGTCTGTAGTGAATTTAATTTAAAAAATTCTGAGAAATAAGTATTCAGCTACCCGAAGCAGCAATGTGCAGCACAAGCCAGGTGTTTGTGCTGTTGCCCACACAGGAAAAAAAGTAAAGAGAAGCACTAGCTAAAGAAAAACAAGAAGTGAGAAGGGGAAAAAGGGTGACCTACTGGACCTGAATGAGTGCTACTTCTGGAGTAGTGGTACTGTAGGAAGGGAACTGACTGACTGCCTGAGGGACCCTGGATGTTAGAACTGTCACTGAAGGTGGGAGACACAGGGATTCATTGGGACAGGACAAACTGCAGTTTTAAAACAAAGTTTAAGCAAAATAAAAAAAAAACCCATAAACTTTTAACATTTCATTCTGTCCTATAGAGCAAATCTAAGCATTTTAAATATTCCTAAATTTCTCTTCCTTCACTGCCTAGACAGTCCTGAGTGGGTGCGTGCCTCTGCCTGTGTGACTGCCTTCCCTTGTTTGCACAATCACAACTACAGTATCAAGACACTACAGAGAGCTATTGAAAAGGGAGAACAAATAATCAGCCATCATTACTAGTGCACTGTCTTTCTAACTCAGCCCTGACCCTCCCATCCAGTTCACACCACTCTGGAACCCATTGAAACACACACACACCACAGTGACTGGTAAAAATATTTTATTAGCATCAAAACATAAAATGTGCAACAGTATGCAGAAGAGGAGATAGTAAAAAAGCAGACTCTTTTTTGTTTCTCTGTCTAGTCAGGTGTTGCTGATAGTGCCACTGCTTCTTCTGCTGCTGATCCTGCTGCTCATACTATTTCCAGTGTTCATTTTCCTTCCTGTCCTAGTCCTTGATGACAGTTGTGAGTTCAACTGGCTGGTCCTTCAAATAATTCTAACTGTTCTCTTCCTAATATAGACGTCAGCCTGCCCTTACCCTGTATTAACCGAAAATATAAAAATATATTTTCCTGATTTCTGAAGTTCTTCTACCTCTGCATCACATCATATGAAGTTAATAGTACAATACAAACTTGGCCACACCATGTAATTTCTTTCTACATAACTTGTTTAAAAATTTACATTGAAATGTACTGGACTACCACGCAGAACTTGGGGACTACCATTTTTGACAAGGCCAGTTGTCCTGGACTAGCATGTCATTTTGAAATTTGTCTATCCCTGATCTAATTGCCCCTCTCATCTTCTTTCACCCACTCCTCACCCTTTGCTCTACTATGGCATCCCTCGACAATCTTTTTTCCATAATGAAGCAAAAGAAGACGATGTTGCCTTCCTAACTCCATGTGCTATCCCAAGTTCCACTTCTGCATTAGCCCTCCTCACCACTGTGTTGCCCTTCCCCAGTTTTTCTAGGTATGATTCCCTGTCTCCTTGCTTGACACCCTTTATATCTCCTGAATGCAACCTCGTATCTCTCACTACAGTTCCTACCGCACTTGTAAACCAAATCAGTCTTTCTTTTTTTGTTTAAATTTCTTTCTTTTACCCACATGCTCCAAGCAGGGGCCGGTGACTTCTTGTAGGCTATTCCTAGTGATTCCCCATTTCCCTTTACCTACCCCCACTACACCCACCAACCTGCTTTTAAGCTTCTCCCTCATTTCCCCCAAATTTGCAGTTCTGACATACATGACTGTAATTTTGAACTATGTATGTTTCTTACCTAGACTGATAGCAGACGAGACTTACAGATGGTCACTGGTACCAAATGGTTCCCCTGCCTTTATGTCCTTGACATAGTCACTGTTAGTTAAGGCTGTGTTCAAGATTACACCTTCTCTTGTTGGCTTCTTGTCCCCCTGGAGCAAGAATCCATCTTGGAATGCATCCACGAGTGCCTGACTTCTGACGCTTCTCGCCCCAGGATGCTCTCTCCAACCTCCCCAGTGTTATTCTCCCCTGCAGTCCTCCCCAGCCTCATACGTCTGTTCCACTTTAACTTGAATACCTCCACTGAATTTGCACAGACCAACCCTTCCGGCAGCCTTTTTCACTTATCCACCACACTGTGAAGAAATACTTTCTGTTGCCCTTCCTAAACCTCCTCTCGCCAACTTCTTTTGGTTCCCTCTAGTGCCTGTGTCTCCACTGATTGTGAACAATTCCCTGGTGTTGACCTTGTTTAGCCCATGAAGAAACTTAAAAGTTTTAATCATATTCCCCTCCACCTCCTGATTTCTAGTGTGTACATGTTGAGGGCCTCAAACCTCTCCATGTAGGACACATCTTTCTTACCCTGAAGCATACAGAACCATACAACAAATAATAAAAAAAGTACACCTTTTGCCAACATTTTGTAATAACTTGTTCCTTTCAAGAAGCTGAAGCGGCCTGAGAGAGCCTTGTTGTAGCCAGGAGATAATGAGAGGCCATAAGAGGAGGTGAGCAAGATGAGTATCTTCTACAGAGCCTAGTGCCCTTATTTAGGGTATAAACTCCAGGTCATGCTGCATGATATGCTGAACCAGTTTAATACGGTGCCCTTGAAATTATAGATGTTTGTCATTCAGTGAGAAGGATAGGTTATCTTTTACATCTTGCATATCTGTTGAATTTGTTTGTGCCACGTTCCTAGATCTTAGTGCTTGGCTGCAAGTCATATTTTCAGTATATGTTTATTTGAAGCTGCAGTCATCGTGCCCAGAAGTAATATTGTTTATTTCTAATCTTGTCTGGATAAGAGAAGTTGCAGATAATGCTTTGTCATCAAATTTATGTGTGAACCTAGTATGTCTTACATTACTTTTTCTATACTGTTGGAATGTGCTGAGTACAGGGCAGAACCAAAAACACGAGTGTGCGACATGCTGTTCCTCACAGCCTCTCCAGCATGCTACAGAGGCTTGGTTGAGGCAGTTCACTTGTAACATTGGTATAAAAATATCTGAGAAGATTCTTCCACATACATTCCTTTCAGACTTGAGAAGAGGTAACTTTATGCCTGCTTATGCATGCCTGTGGCTCTGTGTTCCCTTTTTTTTTTTTTTTTTTAAATGTTATCGCTGTGCTGCAGGTGAGGCACTTACCCGACTCTGTTCCTCCACTTGTCTCACTGGCATCTTCCAGGAGCTGCCCAGGTCGGAAGCCTGTAGCTTACCTCATATGGGCGGAGCTGCTAAGGAGAGACTGTGATCCACCTTGAGCCTGGCCCGAGACTTATGCAATCCGGCCTTGTTCGGCGAGGGCAGAGGCCATCATTCTGCTAATGCTACATATGGTTTTCCTTTGTGTCAGTTCCCTGAAGCACGGATGTGCAATGACGTCAGCACGTGGGCATGTGTGCTTCCACGCATGCCTTGCAGTTGTCCACTGCTGCCTTCCCCTCATCCTGTGGTTCCTGGCTTGTACGCCCAACCTTTGCTGGGTGTCACTCAAATGCTGCCTGCCACTAACCCTCCCGCCCATCTAGAGTTAGAGAGCTGTTGCTGGGAGGCTCATCCAGCCTCCCCCAGGTCAGTCCTCTGATTCTTTGGGCTTGTTTCATAAGCTGGGTTATCAGCGTTGCAAGCAGTAGCACTACCACTGCACTGGTGGATCAGCAGGTTTCCTTTCCATTTTTAAAATATTATGGAACACACTCCCTGGATATGTCCTGCAAGGATCTGTTTAATTTAGAAACAAGCTGCAGCATCACGCAAGAGTCTAATACATAAAATAGAGAACCCAGGCATAACCGATAGTTAATGTGATAGATTAGAAACTGGTTGCAGGGGAGGACACAGTGGGTTACATAAATAGTAGTCTGTCCACATGGAAGCAAAGTAACCAGTGGAGTCTCATAAGGCTCTGTGCTGGGGCCAACATCATTTAATGCATTCATACTTGATCTGGAGGTGGGCACCAGCAGGTGAGTTGCTATGTTTACCAATAACATGAAACTAGGAAGGCTAGTTACATCACATAACAAAGTTAATGAAATGCAGAGGAACATGGGCATGCTCAAGAAATGTGCAAAAAATGTCAGATGAAATTTAACGTTGAAAAATGCAAAGTGATGCTTCTGGGATAGAAAAATATGAAAGCAAGTGGTACTTCAACACAGAGATTACTGAAATTCTGGAAAAGCACCTTAGGTGTAATGATCAGCAACAGCTTTAAATGGGGTCAGCAGTGTGGGGCAGGAGACAGCAAAGCAAATAAAATCATGGCGTGCATCAGGAGCACGTCAGTTCGCTATGGACAGTTTGCTCCCTCTCCCATTGAAAATGGAATACACAGCAGAATTTTATTAGTATTTTTTGAATCCCCTAAATTAATAACTTGCCTTACAGTGGGAAACATTCACTGTCCTGTAATAGTTCCCGAGATCTGGAGGGAGTGAACTGTTGCATGGTGAATAGTCCATAACGGATTGTCGTGTAGCCAAGGAAGTAACAAGCAACTGGTGGAAAAGGGGCTATACTAGACTCATAAATTTTGATTATCACAGATCAGTTCAGTATACTCCAACACTTGGTTAGAGTTTCCAACGTCCTCATGGAATCAATTAACAGATCTCAAAATAAATGTTTGCAAAAATTATTAAATCACAGTTGACTCAAACTTTTATTTTTTTACTTCAAAGTAATTTAATTGATATATAACCAGATTACAAAATCCACAGTAACATAGCATCTAACAGTTCATACAGGTTACATATAAATCCAGAGTAATCATATAACCATTATGATACGTTCCAAAAGTGGGCTTATAGTTAAACTAAGTAAAATATGCTAGTTGTACTGTATATAGACATGTTTAAGAAGTCTATGTGATATCTGCAGAATTCCTGTGGCTCTAATTATAATCTTAAGAGTCGATTCATTGGAGTCTGTAAGTACTGAATAGGCTGTAATCTTGACCTGCTGATATAGTCCATAATGCAATGACGAGTATGATTAAACTGTTGAGATAGCTTAGTTTGGAATTATGTCACATTGTATTTCTGCTCTGAGCCCACCAAACTTTCCTGATCAGACATTCTATAAGTCCTCTTTAAAGTAAAAAAATAAGAAAAAGTGGCTAGTATGTAATAAAAACATCTAAATCTGTAACAGCTAACAAGGTTTCAAATTTCAGTGCGCGCACCACCTTCCCTGACAGGGCCCCTTCCCCAGAAAGAAATCAAATTTTTGCAGATAGAGGATAATAACAAAGGTTTTGGAGGGGAAGTTGTTAAGGAATCTCTCCAATAACCACGACAAGGGCTTAACCCGTGTGTGCAGTATGCCATGGCCGCAATACCTCCAGGAACTTATCTTGCATCAGTCTAAGTCAGCTTGTTATATTCTCCATCCGCTCCAAATCTGTCACCCTAGCCCTCCAACAACTCATAGTTGGAAGATATGGAGAGAGCCATTTTGAAGTAATACATTTAAGGGCAGCAACCCAGAGAATTTGTCCCAATTTCCTGACCACCCTGGGGCAGGTTACCAAAACTGGGAATCCCAGCACTAGTTCATTAAAGGTGAATGAGATATTCAGTCCTGTTAACGTTTGGATTTCAGAGTGCATCTTAACCCCGAAGTCACCAGTTTAGGACAGGCCCAAAATATATGAAAGTGGGTTCCTCTGTTCCAACACTTTCTCCAGCAGAGGTCTATGGCGGTGGTGTTAAAATGTTTAGTTATTACTGGGGTTAAGAAGAACCGTACTAAAACTTTCGAGTTGAACTCTCGCCACAAAGGGGATGATGTCACTTGCCAGACCCATTTTAACCTTCTAGTCCACTGTTCCGGGTTTATCTCCACTCCCGCCTCCTGCTTCCATCATAGTCTGTGTGTTCCTAATGGTGGGGCTTTGGAGGTGGAAAATATTGAGTAAAAGTCAGATATGTGGCGTATTTTGGCCCTGGTATTGATGGTGTGCTAGAAAAAGGACTCAAGAGCGTCCCTCTCTCTACGGATCTGGGTGAGAGTCCCTGGCATTGATAGAAAATTTTGGACCTGTAGGAATCTGTAATGGTCTTCTCTCCGAAGGGCATATTTAACTTGTCGGTGAGTGAAAGCAAGGCAGCTTTGTGTGTCCGTGCATTGTATAAACGTGGTCAACTTGTTATGTGCATGAAAGGCATAGCCTCTGTCTAGCCGTGGGGTGTGGAAAGTTCGTGACAAATGAGAGATAATGGTCCCAGACCATTTGGAGTATTCATTTTCATAAACAAAGAAGGATACGTAATGAATGCTTAACCCAGGGGTTGGGTATATGTGTCCATATGTGTGCTGGTATAATATTTGAAGGTAGCGTCCACAAGGCCCATCCCTTCAGAGAGGTGGCTTCTATTAAGTACCAACCAGATGATGTCCGTCTCTTAGCCCATGTACAAAACTGGGGGCCTTGGGCTGCTAAATTGTACCGGGGAAAGTCAGGAAGGGCTAGCCTGCCTTCAGTGCTCTCCAACGTATCACCTCCACAAACCGTATAAAAACCACAAACAGGTATCTGCTTCTATCTCTGAAATCAAACAAAGGGGCAGAGAACACTGCAGAGCAAGACACTGCAGCACAGGAGCTAGTGCTACAAAACTGGCCCAAAACAGGGACCAAAACCAAAAAAGAAATCCAAAACAGTTCTGCTCATAGGACACTCCATGATTCGGGAAGTTGATACCCATCTCCAGTTGGGGGTAATGGTCAGATGTCTCCTAGCTGCATCAGCAAGGAGATACACTGACCGCATTGCTAAAATCATGCAGGAAGTAGGAGAAAACATCGACGTCCTGGTACACATAGGGACTAACTATCTTGCCAGCTAGTCAGTTGTGGAGACCAAGGAACACCTGACCAGACTGGGAGACAAATTGTCATTCATTTCGTCTGGCATCTCCTTCTCTGAGATCCTGTTGGTCTGGGAGAGGGGGGCAGATGGATGGAAGGTCAGACAAGGGGAGATGGGGAGCTAAACATGTGGCTCAAGGGCTGGTGCCAGGAAAAAGGACACAAATTTGTAGGATACTAACATACTATTTGCCAGCAGATTAGGCCTTACGGTCTATCGAGTCTGCTCAAACCTTAGATCCTTAGTTGGGTGCCGAGACCCTCCCATCCCTTGTGCTCCAGAAACCCCTATCATCCATCTCCACCCCCCGGGACAGGCCATCATCTGATATATCCACTTTCTGTGTCTGTCCCACCCTCTCTTGAAGCCCTCCACTGTGGATCTTTGAACCAGCTCGCCAGGCAGTGCATTCCAAGGGTCCACCACCCTCTCAGTGAAAAACCTCCTCCTCTTTTCCCCTCCACCTTCCACCTTCCAACTTCAAACCATGCCCTCTGGTGATACCTCCCTGCTTTAGTCTAAAGATCCCTCCATGTTTACCCTATTTATTCCCTTGAGGTACTTGAAGACCTCAATCATGTCCCCCTGTCTCCTCTCCTCTCCTCCAATGAAAACAGGCAGAGCTCCTCAAGTCTGTCCTCATCGTCAAATCCTAGCCCTCGTATCATCTTAGTTGCCCTCCTCTGTACCCTCTCCAGGAGCTGTATGTCCCTCTTCAGTGTGGTCTCCAGTACTGTACACAGTACTCAAGGTGTGGTCTAACCAGTCCATTGTACAGTGGCAGAATCACTTCCTTGCTCCTAGAGGTGATCCCCCCCCCCTTACGATGCATCCCAACATCCTGTTTGCCTTGCTAGCCGCTCTCCTGTGCTGCTCAGAGTTATTCAGACATGCATCCACCATGACCCCTAGGTCTTTTTCCCCTATTGAGGCCTCCAGCGCCTCCCCTCCCAGGGTGTACCTGTGTTTAGGGTTTCCCCGACCAAGATGCAACACCTTGCACTTGGTGATATTGAAATTTAATTTCCATGTGTGAGCCCAGCTTTCCAGGGTGTCCAGATCCCCTTGCAGGGCCAAGCTCCTCTCTTCTCCCTCAACTACTGCTCCCATCTTGGAATCATCCGCGAAGAGACTCATTTCACACCCTATACCCTCCCTGATGTCTGATATGTATGCATTAAACAGGATCGGACCCAGGACCGAGCCCTGCGGTACCCCACTACCAACATCTCTAGGGTTCGAGAGCTCCTCACAGACCACTACTCTCTGGGTGCGTCCAGCTAGCCAGTTTTCAATCCATCTGACTATCATTGGGCCTACTCCTAACCCCATCAGTTTCTCCACCAGACCATTGTGGGGGACAGAGTCAAACGCCTTGCTGAAGTCCAAGAATAATATATCCACAGGCTTTCCCCTGTCCAATTCTGATGTTACCCATTCATAGAACTCCACAAGATTGGTTTGACATGATCTACCTGGCACAAACCAATGTTGCTGACTATCCAGACCTCCCACCTCCTCCAAGTACACCCCCAATCGTTCCTTTAGTATACTCTCCATTAATTTTCCCACCACCAAGGTCAAACTGATGGGTCTATAGTTACCTGGTACTTCCTCGACCCCCTTTATGGATTGGCACCACATGTGCTCTCTTAATCCTAGGTACCCTCCCTGTCTCAAGTGACCTGTTGAAGAGCTCCGCCAGGGGTGCAGCCAGTATGTCCGCCAATTCCCATAGTACTCTCGGATGAATGCCATCTGGCCCAGGAGATTTGTCTTTCTTTAGGGCCTTGAGGGCTAACCATACCCTTTTGGTGGAGATAGCATCATCCGTCCCCTCCACCTTACTGGCCTTTTTATCCTTATCCAGATGTGACACCCCTGGGGTACCTCTCCCTCCCTCTTGCTCCATTTCTGTTGCTCCCCTGATCCCACTCACTGCCGCTTCTATCCCCTTCGTGCCTTGCTTTGTAGATATCCCATCCCCTTCCTAGTGAACACAGAGGCAAAGTACTCGTTAAATACCTCTGCCTGGTCCCTCGCCTCTTCCACCCACCCTCCTTCTGATCTCAATCTGCTGAGATGGCCCTTAGTTTTTCTCCGCTCCCCAGTGTACCGGAAGAACCCCTATTCCCCTCCGTGTATCCCCTGTGCCAGCCGCTGCTCTTTACTGGACTTTGCTCCCCTCACCATACGGGTGACTTTTCTGGATGCAAGATGGTACATTTCCTTATCCCTATCCCCTCTTGTTTTATATTTTTTGTAGGCCGCCGCCTTTTCTCTGACTGCTACCTGTACCTCACTGGACCACCAGCATGGTTTATGTGACCTTGCTCCCTCACGTTTCAACTTAGCGCAGATCCTGACTGCCTCATGAAGTCCCCGTTTTATGACCTCCCATCTTCTTTCCACACTTGTCATTGATGTAATCCGCTTCAAGTGATCCTTGAGAATATTTCCCATGCCCACAAAGTCTGCCCCCCTGAAGTCCACTGCCAGTGTCCTAGATCCCCCCATGCTTATTTGAAACCAGACAGTATTTTAGTCTCTCCCAGTCAGGGTCCTGTACAACCAGGTCCCTTACCAGATCCCCATCTGCCAGAACCACGTCCAGGACATGCCCGTCCCTTGTGGACTCCATCACATGCTGTGTTTAGAACACATCCTGGAAGCCGTCCAGCAGCTTCTGCTCCTTGGCCATGTTAGAGGACATCGTTCCCCAGTTTGTACCTGGCATATTAAGGTCCCCCATCAACACCACTCCTTCCCCTTTTGGTCCACACTGGGCAATGATGTTGTCCAGCAAACCATCCTCTAGAACATCACTCATCCCGGGGGGCCTATATACTACACCCAGCTTGACCTTATCTCCTGCTGGGGATCGTAAGGTGACCCATAAGGCCTCCACGTTTCCCTCTGCCTCTTCTACCCTAGCAATTTCTATGTCATCTCTAATGAACATAGCCACTCCACCCTCTGCCCTCCTTTCTATCCTTCCTAAGCATAGTGTACCCTCGTCGTTTAGGTCCCAGTCATGGTTTTGTTGTTACGTCTCCGTGACCGCCTCACATCCACCCGAACAGCATGGCCTGGAACTCTGGCAACTTGTTTCCCAAGCTCCTGGCATTTACTAACACCAACCCCACCCTTATCCCTGATCCTCTTTGTCAACCCCACCCAGATTCCTTATACTTCCATCCTCCTCTGCTCCTCCTGAAACCTCCACCCCCAGTCTGTTTCCTCCCCCTTGGGCTTGAGAGGCTACTCCCCTCATCTGGAGGAGAGGGCTTCTGGTCAGCCCTTCCCTTATCCCTTCCCCCCCCCACAAGTTTAAACCCCACCTTTCTTGAATGTAGTCAGCCATCCCCTGTTTAAGGACTTCCTTCCCTAATGGGGCAAGATGAAGCCTGTCCTTGGCATATAGTCCCTTATCCTCCCAAACTCCATTCCAATTCCCTGACACCCCCAACCCACTCTCTTCACCCCACTTCCTGAGCCAGTCATTAACCTCTGTAATCTTTATTTTTTCTCCACTGAGGCCTTTGGTACTGGCAATATCTCCAAAAAGGAAATGTTGCATCCATTATCCTGACAGACTCTGGCAAGTTCTTGGAACCTTGCTTGGATTTCCAAAACGCTATTTCCCTCTGGATCGTTAGTTCCCAAATGCACCAAGAAATCCGGTTTCCCTCCACAATCCCTAACCATTTCATACACCATGAACTTTGCTCTGTGCACTGTCAGCCCAGAGATACTCACTGTCTTCACCTGGCTATGGCATCCACCCCCCTGTCCCTCCCACTGGATACCCCTAATCATCCAGTCTCCCAATAACAGAACCTTAACACCGCCATCATCCTTATGGTTACCTCCACTATGCCCTCTCAGCCCCTTTATTCATGATCTCAATTCCATGGGAGTCTTCCTGCCTTATTAGAGACCCCTTGTCATCCTCCCTTTCTGCCTCCCTCGTTATTTTGCCCACTTAACTCAAACCCCTCTGAATAGGTGTCCCCTTTAACCCTCTCTTATCAAACCATTTATCCTGGCCTGATGGTTTCCCTTCCCCACGCCATCCTCCCCCTTGTAATAGTACCCCTGCCTCCAGAGGCTCTCTGTGGGTCCCCTTTAGCTAGGGCCCCATCCTTGGTACTGACCCCCCTGCTGAAAGGGTGCTCCTCTCCCACCTCCTTGTCTCCCAGTTTCTCTCCAGTCATGCTCTCTTCCCTCATGTCTGCAATATGTTGCATCTCCCCCATTTGCTTAACATTTATGTTTCCTCTTCTCCCTCAAGGACTATTTCTATCCTTTCCATTGCCGGTCTGTGATGCCCTATGGGTATCCGACTCCCTCCCCCCGGCCTCTGTATAAGTTTCCTCATTTCCACCAACCCCTTTCTCCCCCTCTAAGTTGTTTAGTAGCTCAAATTTATTGTGACACTCTATGTCAGCCTTCATCAAGTAACCCGAGTCTCCCCTGACTGCCCCTCTTCTTCCCCTCTTGCTCTGTTCGCCTTAGGAGCTCCCTTCCCACAGTCTGCTGTTTTAGGCTTCCGCACAACAGCCCCTCCTGACTCTTCCCCCTCCACTCTCTTTGTATTCAGAATGTTCGCCACGTACGCTTTCCCCTTAGCATCAACATCCCTATCTTAGGGTCCTCTGTCCCTAATATCCCCCCTCCTGCTTGCCGTAACATAACGTCCTGTAATTTCAGAGCGTTGCTCCAGCCTCCCCTCAGCCCCACCCTTCTGCTGCCCATATCCACACCCCTTATCCTTGGACACCCCCCCAGCTCCTCCAGCTTACTCCTTAACCAATATACCTCACTCCTGATACAAGATAGCTGTCTACAGAGTGGGCAGCCTCCCTCTCTCCAGGCCCAATTGAGAATGATTGCCATCCCACAGCCTGTGCAGCCTACAACCCTTCCGAAAATGCCTGCCATGGTGGAATATGGCCACCCTGTTTATCCCCCCCCGTTTATCATGGCACACCCCCTTTTCTCAGTCCCTTTCCCCTGGAATACAGTTTTTCTCTATACTGACTGCAGTTATTTACAAACCCAATTTCAACCCCACCAATAAAGTTCCCAAGTCTCACAAACACATACAGTCCAGTGTGTGTTCAGTCCCACTAACAGTGTGTGTATGCAGACATCAGGTACCGTATGATGTCACAGGCCCACCAGCTCCTGTTGCTCCGAATTTCAGTCCCAAACAGAAATACTCAGCCCTTCAATCCCAACCCCCAGTGGCTTTTCAGTTAAAACAGAATATAACCCCAGACCTCTGTCCTTACCAGCCTCCTGCTTATGTTCCCAAGTGAACAATGAAAGCCAAGGTAATTCCTGTTAAAGACAAGGTAATTCCTGTTAATGTCCCTTCCCCCTAACACCAGGCAAACAACACATTTAAATTTCACTCTGATTATCATTGCCAAACAACTGTTCCCAAGCCTCCAAAGTTACAATATCACAGCCCAAGTAACAGTTCTAACTCAAGGTAATAATTTTTAACACATAGAACTAATTTCACTTACAAAACTATTCAAATATTTCAGTTAAAACAGAATATAACCCCAGACCTCTGTCCTTACCAGCCTCCTGCTTATGTTCCCAAGTGAACAAACTGGCAACAGTTTTGGGAGCAAAACTTCTTTAAATTCAGTGGACTGCATCTGACTAAGGAGGGAGTCTGTGCATTGAGGCAGAAGTTTGACGTCTTTGCAGAATATTTAAACTAGCAAATATGGAGGGGGTGCAGCACCCGATACATTGAACGGCAAGAACGCCCCTCCCCCCCTCAGCTAGTGATCTAATGAGTTCAGCATGTTTGTAGTTCATTTGCATCACCAGGTAAGGAAAAAGGTCCAGCTTCCCATACGATGCGCAGGGGAAACACCAGACCTCGCCCAACAACTAATGCACTGAAATCTGGCCAATGGAAAATCACGTACACAAATGCCCGCAGTCTGGGAAACAAGATCCCAGACCTACAGGCAATAATACTAACATACTAAAATGCCAGCAGAATAGGCCTAACGGTCTTCCGTGTCTGCTCGTTTGGTCAGCCCCCACCCTGGGTGCTGACCTTGCTGCCCCCCCTCGCCTTCTCTGGCTTCTCCCTTCCCAGTTCGGATATTCTTGCTGCATTGGATTTTGCTTCCAGAACCCTTCCCCTGTACCTGTCCCACCCCCTCTTGAACCCCTCCACTGTCTCTGCCTCCACCAGCCCCCTAGGCAGCACATTCCATGGCTCCACCACCCTCTCAGTGAAGTAGCATCTCCTCCTTTCTCCCCTGAATCTTCCCCCCTCCAGCTTCCACCCATGCCCTCTAGTGGCTCCCTCCTCCTTACTTCGAAGCTAAACTGAGGCTGAACTGGACATAGTAGCCATTAGCGAAAAATGGTTCACCAGTAACCACACTTGGGAGACTTCAGTACCCGGCTATGTACTGTTCAGAAGAGACCGAGATGCAGAAAAAGGGGGTGGGGAGAGTGGCCCTTTATGTCAATGAAAATACCAAAGCTACGGAAATTCAGAATACATATAAGGAGCCAGAAGAACTGTGAGTCACCCTGGAAATGGGACAGTCGTACAGACGGGGGTTGTTTACAGGCCTCCAGACTAGGGGGAGGACATAGACATATTACTGTTAGGAGATATACAAAACATGACAGTTAAAGGGGAGGTTCTGATAATGGGAGACTTCAACATGTCAGATACAGATTGGTCAATACCAGCATGAGCATCCGTCAGAACTAGACACATAGTGGATTCCCTGCAGGGGAGGCACTCAAACAACTGGTACAACAACCCACAAGAGACAGGGCTATCCTAGATCTAGTGCTGACTAACTGGGAAAGGGTCACAGATCTTCAGGTAGGTCGTCACCTGGGGATTAGTGACCATCACATGGTACGGTTCAGTTTGGCCACTAGAACGAAATCATCCCATTCCAAGGCAAAAATATGGGACTTCAGAGGAGCTAACTTTGATAAGATGGCCAACAGAGTTAAGCTAGCTCTGGGCAAGGAGAAATACAGGTAAGGGGGTACATGCAAAGTGGGCAAGCATTAAGGATGCAGTACTTGAAGCAACACCCGATGTGTTGGGGAGAAAAGCAAGAGCAAAAGGAGGAAACCACTTCGGTGCTCAAACACAGTAGCAGAAAAGGTCAGAACCAAAAGGGTGGCCTTCAGGAAATATAAGGGAACACAGCGGGGTGAAGATAGTGGGGCACACCAAACTTCCTTAAGGGAAGCGGGGAAAGCAGTAAGGCAGGCAAAGGCTCAAACTGAGGAAACACTATCACGAACAATAAAAGGAGACAGATTTTCTATAGATACATTAGTGAAAGGAGAAAGTCCAGAGGGGGTATTGCTAAGATCAAAGGGGATAAGGGGGAGTGTGTGAAGGAGGACCAAGGAAAAGCATCTATCCTAAATAGATGCTTCTGCTCAGTATTTACTGAAGAGAAGGTAGGGCAGGGCCCACAGCTCAGCACCATGGACACGGGGGAAGGGAGGTGTGCACAAGTCCCTTCACAAAAGAAGGGTTCCTACAAGAGCTCACTAAGCTCAGGGTGGACAAGGTAATAGGACCTGATGGCATACATCCCAAGGTACTAAAGGAACTAAGGGTAGAACTAGCAGACCCATTATCAGAACTGTTTAGTGAGTCTCTGAGCACAGAAGAGGTCCCAGAAGACTGGAGAAGGGCTCATGTGATCCCGCTCCACAAGAGTGGTAGAAGGGAGGAGGCAGGGAACTACAGACCAGTCAGTCTTACCTCAGTAGTGGGCAAGATTATGGAGGCACTTCTTAGGAAAAAGTGCAACACCTGGAATCCATAGGAGCACGTGATCCAAGACAGCATGGGTTTACAACAGGAAGATCCTGTCACACTATTCTCATAGATTTCTTTGACTGGGTAACCAGAGTAGTGGACCAAGGGGATGCAGTTGATGTCTCCTACCGTGACTTCAGCAAAGCTTTCAATACTGTTCCACGTAGAAGATTGATTAATAAGATGGGTAGGCTTGGGGTGGGTCAGAAGTTGGTCAGTACTGGAGGCCGCACCTGCACAAGGACATTAGCAAAATGGAGGCAGGCCAGAGAAGGGCAACCAAAATGGTGCAGGGACTGCATCAGAAAACATACTGTATGAGGACAGACGGAGCTCAATATTTATACCCTAGAGCAAAGGAGGGAGAGAGGTGAAATGATTGAAACATTCAAACATCTTAAGGGCATTAACAAGGCGAAAGAGTCTAACATGTTTCAATGTAAGAAAAATAACAGGACAGGAGGACACAGCATGAGATTAGAGGGAGGCCAATTAAGGGGTTATGTGAGGAAGTTCTTTTTCACAGAAAGGGTGGTGGATGCATGGAATGGCCTACCTCAGGAAGTGGTGGATATGAATACAGTGCAGGGCTTCAAACAGGCATGGGATAGGCATAAAGGAGCAATACAGATGAGTATGAATAGTTAGGCCATTGACAGAGTAAAGGTCTATGTCACATTCATAAAGTAGAAAAAATGGGCAGACTGGATGGGCCTTGTGGTCTTTTCTGCCATCAATTTCTGTGTTTCTCTCCAGGTGTGTGTGGGGGCTTGTTAACAGTGTTTTGGCCAGACAGGGGCGTGAGTAGGACCAAGTGAATTTTTGGGTTTCCTTATGTCGTTGGTCCCAGATTGCCCCAAACTGTCTAATCAGTATGCAGCAAATCTTCAGAAACTCGTTTACCTGTGTAAGAGGTACAGACACCATCAAGAATGTCATGTACTTTACTAGATTTGTGCTGCTTTATTCTAAGAGCAAACAGAAGTCAGAGAATGAAATAGAAATATGAACTTACTCATCCTATATAATTTACTTGTTTATGCATACTTAATGTTGTTTTCTGCACTTTCTTCATTCCTTACAGTATGTATTTTCAAACCTCAGGGATCCCTCAGTATTCTTAACTGATGCAGTCAGCCTCCTGTGTTAAACTGCCTCAGAGGAGAGTGGAATGTATGTAAATGATGGAACTCTCATTGGCTCATGTCAGTTTCAAACTGCTGTCCCTTGTAACTGCTGCATTCTGAAATGCTCAGATTAATTTTTCCGCCTGCCAGTTTGGACGCCTTGGAGAACTCTCCTCAACTTGCTTATTGTGATTGTTTACTCTTCGGTTTATTGCCATTTTATCATTTTATTTGATGATTGCTGCCCGTATTCAGGTATAGTTAGTTTAAGTGGGTTTTGCATTTTTTTCTTTTAGCGGTCCTTCATGGTTCTGGGGAACTGCAGTTTCTGTGGTGTTATTGCCATGTTTAACATTTTATCATATTAGTGCCTTGGTTCCTCCTCTGAACCTGTAGTGCTTTTTAGTTCTAACTTTTAAAGTTTTTGCATAGTTCCTTTTCCTGTTAGGAACCAAGCATTTTCATAGGTTCCCCTGTTTAAATTCCTGTCAGGAAACTGATCGTATTTATTTGTATTTAATAGTTTCTCTGTGGTTGAGGAACCAACCAATTTTTCTTTTGTATAGTTTTCTGCAGTGCCTGACTCATGTCAGAGACTCCCAGGCAGAAAAAGAAGACAGAACCTACTGGTTTTAAAAATTGTATTGGTTGTGGACAGATAGTGGCCAAAGCTGATAGGCATGATTTGTGTAATGCTTGTCTGGATACTAGTCACATTTTGACTATTTGTGACATTTGTAAAACCTTTTGTCCTAAAACCCTTAAGAAAAAGGATGAAAAAGCTTGAAGAAATGGCTACCCCTTCCTCTCCTCCTAAGCCCACAGATGAGGCTTCTTTCTCCTCAAAAAAGTAAAGAACCAGTGGACCCAAAATGCACTGAAAAACATGATTACTCCAAGTCCGAGAGGTCAGTGCAACCGGCTACAGAACCTGTTCCTGCTTAAAGAAAACACACACAAAAAAATGTCACTGAACCTCCTGCAGAAAAAGCAAAGGAGCTCTCAGCAGATAGACCAACAGTGCCCTTGTCTGAGGACATTGCCAAGGCCTTGCAAATTTTATTGGCCCTCCAGGCTTTTGGTCCCTTGGCTCCCCCCTTGGTTCCACCGGTTCCTCTTTGAGCTCCCCCTACTCAGGTACCAGCATACCTATATAAGGAACTGGAGGAGGGGGAACCCGTTCAGCCTGAAGTCTCTCCAGAGCAGGACTTTGGTCTCTCCCCTCCGGACCAGAGGATTATTCGTCTCACTATTCTTTTGTGAAGCAGATGATTGATACCTCAATCGCTCCATCCAAGAGACGGTGGAGTATGAAGAGGAAGTGGACTTTCTGGACATGATGGGTCTCACTCCCACTAAGAGGCTCTTACTGCCTGTCCACAAGTCCCTGAGGAAGGCTGTGTTAAAAATTCTGCAGACCCCCACTTAGGTTCCAGGGGTAGACAAAAAAGTGGACAAAAAGTATCAGCTGGATAGATCAAATGCTGACTTTATGTTCACACATCCTGACCATGAGGGTGTGGTACAGGTTGCTGCATGTGATAAAGCTAGGGTGCCTTTGGCTTCCCATCCCCCTGATAAGGATTCCAGGAAGATTGATGCCGTGGGAATGAAGGGATACCTGGCAGCTTCCCTCCTGGTCAGGCAGGCCAACTATATGGCCTATACAGCCCAGTACCAGAAAGCCCTTTTTTCTTCTAAACTTACTATTGTATGTCAGTTAAGATCTCAGGTGGCAGTGGACCTGGCTGAGACTGCCAGAACAGCCGTGGATGCCACAAAATATCAGTTTCATATAACAGTAGATGTCAACAACACTCCTGCCAGGCTTATGACCCTCACTGTCTCTATGAGAAGGTTTGCCTGGCTTAGGGCTACAAACCTATCCCAGTATACTGAAACTAAGGCCATGGATTTCCCCTATGAGAATAATTCTCTTTTTGGGGACAAGACAGAGGCATACAAGAAAAAAGTGGCAGAAGATCCATGAGAAGGTCTGAGCCAGCACCTCAGGTTAAGTTCCAGCCAAAACAGAACCCTTGACATGCTTACGCAGGTTGTCTTCCCCCTACCAGTAGGTTGCTGGCTGGCTCACTTCCTCCAAGCATGGCATACCACCACCACAGACAAGTGGGTCTTAGAGGTAGTGAGCCAGGGCCTGTCCCTAAACTTCAAAACACTCCCCAAGCTGAGAAGCAAATTTTTTTTCCCCAGCAACCCCAGCAGAAAGGACTTTACTGGAATTGGAAGATTTTCCTGGACCTAAGTCTTCACTGATTATTCACACTCCTGGGTTGCAACCGGAGGCGCTAGGACCCTGTGGGATCCAAAAATTTTCAGGAGGGCTGGCGCCGTGGTAGGACTGCATATGCACGTCATCGTGAGATCAGCTCATGCCTGTGTTGGCTACCTCGGCATCGGCCCTCCAACCGCCTCAGTTATTTCTTCCCCACTGTCAAGTGCACTTCAGTGTCGATGATGCTCACCCACTGAGAGTCTGTTCTTCATGTCTATACGACAACAGCGGCATTAATCATTCAGTTCATCTAGTATTGTTATTCTGTTTATTCTTTATTTTAAAAAAAAATTTAGAAACGTTTTCTCTTAGCCCTTCCTTCGTTGGAGTTGACCACGGACGGTCTCTGGGAAGGTAGGGTGACTTCACTGGAAAGCTGTTCTGGCAGTGGGGCTGTGTCCAGTCTTCTTCCCTTTCCGGAGGTGGGGGTGGTGTCTGACCACGGGCAGTCCTCTCGTAAGCACAAAAAGAAGCGGGCCCATTCCCGATCTCGTTTGGAGACCCAGCTCTACCTCGAGTTCTTCTTCCTGACAGAGGAAGAAGAAACTGTACCACTCAAGGTCACCCCTTGGTACATCTGCGAGGGACTCTTCGGTAGTGGAGAGGGGCAGGTCCACCTCGACCCCTCCTGGGTCCCCGGTGACCTCCGCTCTTAATGGCTGGGACTCTCAACACCGGAGCCCTTCTCTGTTCTTTTGCAGAGTTTCCATTGAGCAGTTTCTCCACTGGGCCGCTCTTATGGAGCAGTGGGTACAGCATCTGTCTCGTGTGCCTCTTCTTATGGACCTGGATTCAGAGCCTTTGTGCTTCAGTGCCGCTGGTCCACGGTCAGGGCATTCGGGATGACACACGTGTTTGGTGTTGGCGGTGGACATTCCCTCATCGACGGTACTGGCACTGTTGATGCCTGTTCCACATTCCTTCCCCTCCCACAGGTACCGCTAATCTCCCTCTCTCTTTCTAGGTCTGGTCGTGGTTCTCGAACTCCAGTTCTGCGTCTGATGGCACCCCAGCACCAGCCATGGTTCTGGCTCCCCCAGCTGGCACCAACCGGGTGCCATGGCGCTTCCGAGGTCATTGGCGCTGTTGCCAGTTCAGTGGCCCTCAGGACCTGATTTCTGCAGGGTCGAGGTGGAGAACGATGAGTCAGACCCTGACCTGATTTTGTCGAATGACGGTGAGGATGACTCGTATCTTGGTAAGAAGTCTTCTGTCTCAGTTGAGACATTAGTCTAGGATCTTTCTTTCCAGTCTCTCCTCAAAATCATTAGGTGACCCTGGCCCTACAGACTTCCACTGTTGATCCGGGTGGACTTTTATGCCTGGAGTTCCTTCATATTCCTAATGTCCCTATGAGTCTTACACCTCCTGTCCCCGCTCCTTTGAGACCTTGTCTCAGGCAGTGTGGGAGAGGCTGGCTCTGATTTCTTCTGTGGCCAAGCCCATGGACAAGAAGTATACCCCCCCCCCGGCCTGGTGAAATGGACACGGCAGTCAAGCATTGGCGTAAATTGGACCTACATTTTATTTACTAAGTTTTAGACCCAGTGGGTGCTCTCCTCTCTGAATCTCTCCAAGGGAGTTTTGGACTTGCCATAAGGGAAAGGTACAGATATCTGCAGCATAGAGATTATATTCACCATCAACAACCAGCCTTAACCAGGCTCCCGACTCTGACACCACCCCTGTTAAACCCGATAATGGACCATAATAGAGGGAATTTGGGGGAACACTTGATCAGACAACTGTATAAGATCTTAAAAGCTGTTCTGTGGGACTCTACCCAGTTGATGTTAGAGGGTTGGAATAAAGACCCGAGTCTGGCCGTGTCCTTAGAATCCTGGAACAAATCTGCACTTGCAGCAATTAAAATCACTTCTGCAGTAGTTTAGCGAGAATATGCATGGAAGTGCAGATACAGATACTTTAGAACCCAGTGATATTAATAAAATATTTACCACCACATTATGTAGTTTGGTGGGGGTGTTGTCAACTGGCTGACTTGGGTCATGTGTTTTTGGTCCTGTCCCTCTTTGACTCCATTTTGGTGTACTTTGCAGGATGAACTCCGGGATTGTTTAGGGGATACATAGATACATAGACAGTGTCGGCAGATAAGGGCCTATGGCCCACCCAGTCTGCCCATTTGAGCTTGTAAGTTCAGTTTATGTTTTCCTAGAAGTCTGTTGCTCCTTACCCCTGACCTCCAGAATTCCTTTATGTCTATCCCATGCATTCTTAAATCCAGTGATTGTTTCAGCCCCCACCACTTCCTCTGGCAGGGTGTTCCACTTGTCCACCACCTGTTCTGTGAAGAAATTCTTCCTCATGTGTCCTCTGAATCGTCCTCTCTCCAACTTCATCCCATGCCCTCTAGTCCTGGAACATCTTTTTCACTTAAAAATAGTGTATTCCTGCACCCTGTTCCTCCCTGTGAGATACTTGTATGTCTCTGTCATATCCCCTCTCTCCCTCCTCTCCTCCAGGGAGTACATGTTGAGTTCCTTCAACCTGTCGTCTTAGGACTTGTGATGCAATCCATACACCATCCTTGTTGCCCTCCTCTGAACCTTCTCCACCCTGTCTATGTCCTTACGTAGGTATGGTCTCCAGAACTGTACACTGTACTCCAGGTGGGGCCTCACTAGTGTCTTGTATAGTGGAATGATGACCTCCCTTTTCCTGCTGGTGATGCCCCCGCCTATACATCCCAACATCCTATTTGCTTTACCTGCTGCCTTGTCACACTGTTTCCCTACCTTGAGGTCATCAGAGATGATAACCCCAAGATCCCTTTCCTGCTTGGCGCATGCTATATCCTCACCCCCCAACTGATATATTGTGCCAGGGTTTTTGTGCCCCATATGCATTATCTTGCACTTCTTTGCATTGAATTTCAACTGCCAAACTCCTGACCATTCTTCAAGTTTCTGTAGGTCCCTTCTCATTCTGTCTACATGTCTACTCTGTTACAGAGCTTTGGAAGTGGCAGAATTAATGCATGAAATGGTCCTGTTGACAATCATGCCTCAACATCATCCATCCTGGCACAAAACTTAATTACACATATTCCTTTTGGCAGCTACAAATGCTATTACCATTAGGTGTATGAAGCCAGTTATCCCAACAGTGACTGACTGGAGAAAAATTGTAATGGACATATACCAGCTAGAAAGATTGACGTTCGATCTTAATGTACTTACTGTATTTAATTTGAAGTGGCAAAAGTGGATATGGTACATGGCCCAAATTTGTGAGGGTTTTGTCCCATGAAAAGTGAATCCTGCAGTGGGGTTGGGCTACCACTTCCACTGAGGAGGGAAGGGGATATGGTCTTTCATTAATGGATAGGTTAATTGAACAAAATAAAGTTGGATTCTGTGGAGATGTATGTGGAATGTAAGAAGAATGTTAACAGAAGACAGACATTGTTGAACATGTATAAATCGAGACTGTGATCCAAATGTTAAGTTGCAGTTGTTTTGCAGCATATCTTCAAATTTCCTGATGTAAAAAGCTGCGTGTGCATCTCTTAATAAAAATTATATATTAAAAAAAAGTAGTATATTCCCCCCCGTACAGGCCTGGCTCAGAACATCAGGATTTTCTTCTGATGCTCAGCAACAGGTCATGAATATCCCATTTGATGGTGCATATCACTTCGGGCCTCACACTTGACCAAGCACTGGAGGCCGTTCAGAAGACCAAGGCTGCCATTAAAACAGTCAGGCTGCCTCCTCCTGCTCTGCAAAGGGGTGGAAACCTTCAACAATTTTATAACAGGCAGTCCTTTCAAAGTAGAAGCTGAGGGGCCTTTAACAAAAAAAAGACTCCTCAGCCGCAAAAGAAAATGCAGCACACGGCACAGGGCCTGAAAGCACCCAGTGCAACCCTCTGAAAATCTGGTCCTGGTCCCACCTCAGCTGCCAAAGGTAGACATCTCCGGGGCAGTGGGAGGTCATCTTACTTAGTTCTACAGTCAGTGGAAGTCCATTACCTCAGACAAATGGATCCTCAGGATTGTTCGGGAGGTATATTCCCTGAATTTTGCGGAGATCCTTCCAGATCATCCACCCAAGTGACAGCATCATCTGTCTGCTGCTCAGTTGGACCTTCTCACTTCCGAGATACAGGGCCTTCTCAGAAACAGGGCAGTAGAAGTTGTTCCCTGGGCAGACAGGAACTCAGGTTTCTACTCCCCATTACTTTCTGGTTCCAAAGAAAACCGGTGGCATGTGCCCAGTTCTCAATCTCAGAAAGTTAAACAAGTTCTTGTTCAGGGAGAAGTTCAGGATGATTTCCCTAGAAACTCTGCTTACACTTCTTCATCAGTACGACTGGCTGGCATCCAAGGATATGCAAGATGCCTACCAGCACATTGCAGTGCACCCAAGTCACCGCAAGTACCTCCTCTTTGTGGCCCTGAGACAACATTACCAGTTCAGAGTCCTGCCCTTTGGGCTGTACTCAGCGCCTCGAGTCTTTACAAAGTGTTTTGCAGTTCTGGCTGCACAGCTACGAAAGTTTGGCATTCAAGTCTTTCCATACCTAGACGATTGGCTTTTGGCAAGTCTGTCAAGGCAGGAAACACAGGAGGCAGTTGCCACGTCATCTCAGTTCCTCACTTCTATGTGAGTTCAGCTGAACCTGGAAAAGTCACAGCTTCAAGACTTTCAGCAGGTCCTCTTCATAGGGGCTCTCCTCGACACTTCCAAAGTGAGGGCCTTTCTCACAGAGGACAGGAGAAACTGCATTCTCCAGATGGCTCACTTCCTTAGAGACAGCAACCCTGTGCGAGTTCACGCCATGCAACAGATGTTGGGCCTCATGGCCTCCTCTGTTTTCATGGTGCCTCTGGCTCAGTTGCACATGAGGACCACACCGTGGTCCCCAACAACACATCACAGTCTTACCCCATCAAAGTGACAGATCCTCCAAAGTGGAGATCACTTGCATGGTGGCTCTAGGAGGACAACATTCGGCAAAGTTTGCCCTTGGCCCCCCCCCCCCATCGCAGATTACCGCCACCACAGATGCATCTCTGATTGGCTGGGGGGGCTCACTGCCAGCAGTTCCACACTCAAAGAGTATGGACTCAGGAGGAGTATTATCTGCACATCAGTGTTCTGGAGATGAGAGTGGTCCTGTATGCTGTTTGAGCCCTGAAGGATGTCCTGTGTCACAAAGTAATCCTTCAGATGGACAGCAAAGGGATTACATCAACAAACAGGGGGAGCTCTCTCCTACCCCTTGTGAAGAGAAGCCATGAGGGTATGGGAATGGTGCCTCGAACACAGCACTCTGATTCAGGCAGTCTGTCTGCCAGGAATTCAGAACAATCTGGCGGATCACCTCAGCAGAACAGAGGCGGATCCTCATTTGCACCAGACATCTGCAGTTGCTCTTCATCGAGTGGGGCAGTCAGGATGTGGACCTTTTTGCATCCCCACTCAACACAAAACTGCCTCTGTTCTGCTCCAGAAATCCAGAACCGGTCATTGTCTGTCAGGATGCATTCAGACTGCGGTGGACAAGACCCTTTCTGTATGCATTTCCGCCGTTACCCCTAGTTCAGAGGGTGCTGCTCTGACTAGAGGTGCGGGGCGGGGGCAAAATGATTCTAATTGCACCATACTGGTCTTGACAGATCTGGTTTCCATTAATCAAGAAGTTGTCAGAGGACCCTCCGAAGCAACTGCCTCTATGGACGGACCTCCTATCACAGGGATCCCTCATTCATCCTTATCTGCACTTCCTTCATCTCCACGCATGGCTTCTGAGGAGATAGAAGTGGGGAAGTTCAATGTTTCCCAGAGAATTTCACAGATTCTCTTGGCAGCATGTAAGCCCTCCACCAGGAAGACTTACACCGCTAAATGGAAGCGTTTTTCACTGTGGTGTGCTAAGATCCCTCTGGATCCATTCCGATGCCCACCAAATAAAGTATTGGAGTACCTGTTAGACCTTTCAGATGCAGGACTGCAGTATTCAGTGGTCAAGGTACATCTGTGTGTGCTTTCTGCCTATCATGAGCCAGTCAAGAATATGTCTCTGGCTCAGCTGCCTTTGTTCAAGAGATTCCTTAAAGGCATTCTGCACACAAGGCCTCCAGTTAGGAAGCCGATGTCTGCCTGGGACATTACTCTCGTGCTGGATATGCTCACTTATAAGCCTTTTGAGCCTCTAGCCATGTGTGAATTGAAGTTGCTGACCTGGAAGACTGCCTTTCTGGTGGCCATCGCTGCTGCTTGCAGGGTCTCAGAAATGCATGTCCTGGTCACAGACCCTCCTTACACGGTCTTTCACAAAGACAAGGTGGTTCGCCGTACCCACCCTAAGTTCCTACCCAGATTGGTGTCGGAGTTTCACCTAAACCAGTCCTTGGTTCTGCCTACTTAGTTTGATAACTTCCAAAATGAAGGGGAACATACCGTTCATTCCTTGGGTGTCAAGAGAGCCCTTCGGTTCTACATAGATAGGACTGGCATACATGTGTTATCTCCCTCTTTTCGTAGGAGGCTCCTGTTTTTTGACTGACTGAACTCTGTCCCTGGAAACAAAATCTCCTGCTTAAGTAACATTCTGTCTACAATATCCATTCATATTTTTTGGGGCAGATAAAGACACACAAAAAGTAAATTAGTGATGAACAATGTAAGTGATAACTTTGTACAACTAGTTGTTGATTCATGTTAGTGCTTATTCTTGACAAAATTTAATATATTAAATGTTTTTAAATGCTTTTTGTCTTATTTTTTTGATGCCATTTAAGGACAAACTCATGACATTATGGCATCTCCCTACTAGCAGGCCAATCTCCCTACTAATTTGACCTAAATCTCCCTCTTAAGCAAGTTGGACATATCACATGTATGGACTGGGGAACTCCATAAAGCGAAGTATCTCTTTGTGTCTTTCAGTGCGGCCCGACTGGGTCATCTGGTATCTATCAGATGCATTTCTGCATAGGTAGTGGCATGCCTTTGCCATTGTTATTCTGTGGAGAAGTTGGAAGGCCAGGTACGCACCCACTCAACCTGATCGGTTGCTGCGTCTCTAGCGGAGATACGCTCAGTTCCCCTTACTGAGATTTGCAAAGCGGCTGCTTGGAGCTTAGGGCACATCTTTGTGAAGCACTACGCTTTGGATGTCCATGCCAGACAGCATGTTTCCTTTGGCTGGACAATCCTTAATGGAATTCTGTCCTGAATGAGCTCTATCTCCTGCCACCCTGCTTGGGGGATTGGTTTAACTTGGGTGCTCTAGCCCAGACGTATGAGTAAATGGTGAAGACTTAAGTCATGAAAGATATGGAAATTACATAACTACCATAATTCTTGATCTTAGACAAGTCTTCACCGTTTGTTCACACGCCCACCCACCATCCCTCGGGCTCACTCATTCTGTTCCTGGTCTTCACTTCCTCATTGGTTTGGGCTGCGAAGACATTGTAATTGACCTTTCTTATATGGGTCAAGCAGGGCTCTTATGCCCTCGTTAGGCTAGGTGTTTATCTAGTTTTAGTTACGCTGCACCTCCTCTGTTAAAAAAAAAAAAAGTTCTGAGGTAGTCTGTACAGGTGTGAGCTGATCATGTGGTGCTGTGTGTAACCACTCCACCACTACTTTACACAGTTAGCTACCCCTGGCACCCATAACTGGGCACAGTCTTCAGTACATTTAGACAAGTGGTACCATCCCTAGCTTTGGGAATGTATACCAGGCTCATTACTGTAGAGATCAAAAAAGGTGGGGGTGTACAAAAGCAAGATTGACCTATAAGGTATTTACAAAACCCAGGTCCTGGGGAGATAAAATTTTGCTAGGGCTATGCTAGATCTGTACTTCTGGAGGGATACCCAGTAACTCCACACACAGGAAGCAATAACGTAACTGTCCAAACCAAAGTTGAGGTTCTAGAGTGTGACTTTATTCCAAAAGATGTTCTCTAAAGCAAGGGTGGACCCACAAAGTTTACACTTCGTGGCACTAAGAAGTTGCAGAACAACCAAATGACTGTATCTGACAGAAAACTCTTCGTATTCCCATATTTCATAGGACATTGATCATCTTGTACTGGTATTCCCATAGAGCATAGGACTTTTGAACACACTTCCAGTGCCACTGGCCACAACTGAACACACATTTACTGACAAAACTCTTTCACCTTGTATTCCCATATTTCATAGGACATTTAACATTTCTTCAGTGGCACTGGCCACAACTGAACATTTCTTCTAGTGGCACTGGTCACAACTGAACATACATTTGGCTAATAACTAGCACAACCCACTTCAGGGGGTAAAATCCTCTTCAGACATTGGCCCTATGTCTAAAGTAACCAGGTGCCCTTATTAAACCTGTAGTCCTGAACTGGTTGCTCCAGATGGGGGTCTGCCCCCCCTTTGCTCCCAAATCCATACGCAGGCATTCTTCAGAGTTGCGCCTTAAACATCTTGAACATGCTTGGATAAATGCATAACTGAATGAAACTTTCACATCCAGCATTTAAAACACTACACTGGTAGTGGTAGAACTAAAGTCCTGAACAATGTGATATAGTCATACTTCTGGACATCACATACCTCAGCCAACTTTAAATGAGAACAGTTTTGAACTTCTGAATTCACGGAAGAGTTGTGCATTACCCTCTTAGCCAGAGAACACAACAGCACAGGTACTTGCTTTCTGCAGCAAGTCAGATCCTAGTCACTGGTAGACATTTCAGGCAGCTTCTAACATCCTGGATCATAAAGGAGATTGCCCCTGGGATCCATCCACCAACAGTCCTTTTCGCCCCTCTGAGGATGAAAATCGGGAGATCCTGCTGTAGACAACGGTTTCCACCACTTCTCTTGGCAAACTGGAGAATATCAGGACTAGGGTGAGAAAGCAGGGCTATCCTCAGAGCCCTCAACTGATCAGTTCTCACTTCTCACACTTCAGGTTGTTGACACACATTGACTCCCGTCTCAAGATTCTAAACTCGCTCCTCACTGCTGCTGTGGCTTATGCTGCTGCGAGAGTTCCAAATGAGCTCATCTCTCTCATCTCAGCTGAGGCCAAGTAAACAAAAGAGTGAGTAGGTGAAAAGCCCATTTAACCAGTTAATCACCAGCTGCCTCTCCCTGCCTAGCACTGATACTGAGGAGATTCTAGTAACCCCAGGGGACTGAGTGGTTACACATGCATGCGCAATCCTAGCATGTGCCATCCCTGCTGAAGATGTTGTGCTCCCACAGGGTCCTAGCACCTCCGGCTAGAACCCAGAAGTGTGAATAAATGGTGAAGACTTGTCCAAGAAGATCAAGAATTATGATAGGTACGTAATTTCCATTTACTAGCATTGTGCTCATTAGAGCAGTGGAGCTTGTTCCCCTGTCCCAGAGGGGCAAAGACTTCTACTCCAGGTACTTCCTTACACAAAAGAATGGGGACTGGTGGCCCATCTTAGATCTCAGACTCCTGAACAAGCATGTGACAAAGCTAAAGTTCAGAATGGTCATTCTGGCTATGATAATCCCGACTCTCCAGAAGGGGGACTGGCTGGCATCCCTGGATCTCAAGGATGCCTATTTTCTCATCCCAATCCGACCCAGCCACAGAAAGACCTAAAGTCCAGACTTCCCTCAGGCTGCTACCAGGTTTCAACCATGCCTTTCAGCCTAACTCAGCCCCCATGGATTCACAAAGTGCCTAGCTTTAGTGGTGACTTCTCTGAGAAGTCAAGGGATCATAGTATTCCCCTACCTCGACCACTGTCTAGTCATAGGTCAGTTCCCCCAGCACACCAGAGACTCCCTGGCTCTTGCTCAGAGCACTGTGTAATCTCTGGGATTCCTGATAAATGCCCAGAAGTCTCAAGTGGAACCTGTACAGGTCCTGGATTTAATGGGGGCAAGCTGGACACTCTGCAAGGAAGGGCATTCCTTCCACAGGACAGGGTGAACAGTATCCTGGAGCTGGCAGGATCCTTCAGACTAATCAGACTCTGGCCAGCAAGGCATTTCCTGCAGCTTTTGGCCACATGGCAGCAGCCACACCAGTGGTGCCAGGTTCAAGGTTCCAAATGAGACATTCGGTTCCACTTAAGGGCTCACTGGTCTCAAAGGAATGATCCTGTGGTCAAGCTTGTGCCCATCACAAAAACTCTATTACAGGTCCTGCAATGGTGGTTAGACTGAGAGAACCTCAGAAAGGGAATTCTCTTTCAAAAGGAAAATCCATCAGTGGTGCTTACCATAGATTCCTCTGTCTTAGGATGGGGGGCACACATGCTCGACCTCACTGCCAGCGGTACATGGTCCCCCCAAGAACCACTTCTACACATCAGCCTGTTAGAGCTTAGGGCAGTTTACCTGGCTCTTCAGTCATTTGCACCTCAACTCAAGGGCAAGGTAGTGCAGGTCAGAACAGACAACACTACCACCATGTATTACATCAACAGACAGGGAGGCACTAAGTTGACCTTACTGTGTACAGAGGCCATGAAGGGCTAGAATCTGGCCTAATTCCTTCAGGGGTGTCTGTCTATCGTTCACCTTCCAGGAAAAGATTACATTCTGGCAGACTCCCTTAGCAGGATCAGCCAGAACCACCATGAGTGGTCCACAAACACACAAGTGCTGGAATCTGTGTTCAGAATGTGGGGCACACCAGAGATAAATTTCTTCGCCTCCACAAGCAACCACCAGCTGGCACAGTTCTGATGCAGGCCTCCAGCCTGGGGGACTGTGCCAGTGGATGCCCTAGCATTGGATTGGTCAGGCAGATTTCTTTATGCTTTTCTTCTGTTGCTCAGAGTTCTGATAAAGCTCAGGACACAACCAGCATCAATGATCCTGGTAGCGCCAGATTGGGCGAAGCAGCCTTGGTACTCCCTACTGCTAGCCCTGTCAGTGGCACAGCCAGTTCACCTCCCTCAGAGGCACAATCTAATGATATCCTCGCAGGGCAGGGTCTTGTATCCCAGTCTCCGGTCTCTCTGTATGAGGGCCTGGCTGTTTAAGACTTAGTGTTTGCCAGTCTACACCTCTGAAGAGGTTCTGAATGCACTTAGGGGTTCTAGGAAACCCTCAACCAGGACAACCTGTGCTTCCAAATGGAAGAGGTTTTCTATCTATTGTGGCTGCACTGGTATTAATCCTTCTGGAGCTGGCTATCTGTCCTTTTGGACTACCTGACCCATTTGCATTTTCTGGGCCTTAGGCCTTCTGCCTTGAAAGAGCACCTAGCTTCATTATCAGCATACATTTCAGCTTCTAAAGACAGGTCTATTTCATCTCATCCTGTCTTCAGGAAGTTTTTTAAAGGTCTCCTTCACCTTCACCCTCCACTTAGGGAGCCAGTTTCAGCTTGGGACCTGAACATTTGTATTGCCAGGTTTATAGCACCTCCCTTTGAGCCAATGGCAATGGCAGATTTGAAATATGTTATCTGGAAGGCTGTGTTCCTAGTAGTCATTACTTTGGCTAGGCGAGTAAGTGAGCTACAGGCCCTGTGCACTGATCTGAACTACATTTCCATTCATAGGGATAAGGTGGTGCTTAGGACAAATAGGAAATTCCTTCCAAAGGTGGTTTCAGATTTGCATCTGAATCAGTCCATCACACTGCCAGTCTTTTTCACTGCCAACTCCAGCTCAGGTGAGCAGAAACTGCATAGCCTGGATGTCAAGAGGGCACTCAGCCACTACCTTGGCAGGACCAAGGCCTCCAGGCCAGGGTATACCCAGTTGTTTCTCACTTACAGGGAAGTGGGTGAGGGTAAACCAGCTTCTAGGAGAACCACAAAACACTGGATAGTCGCCTGCATACAGTTCTGTTACAGTAAAGTTTGTAAGAAGCTCTCCCTGGGCCTCAGGGCACATTCTTCCAGGGGTACGGTTGCATCAGTAGCTGCAGCAAGGGACATACCCCTACTGGAAATCTGCAAAGCGGCTGTGTGGAAAACTGTTTACACATTCTCCAAGCACTACTACTTGGACACACAGTCCAGAAGTGATGCCAGATTTGGCACAGCAGTTCTGCAGAACCTTTTCCCTAAATTGGTTCTGTACCCTGCTGTACCTCCAAAGGTGCTACTGGTAGTCTGTATTAGTTAAGTATACTGAGGGATTCCTCGAGTTTGAAGAAAAAATTACCACTGTAATTTTGTTTCTTCCAGGGGATCACTTGGCATGCTTAAGCTCACACCCTACCTCCCCTTCCAGAACCAGGAAAAAGGGATCCTTATGCATCCCTGCTGGTCACTATCCATTCTAATGTTTGTTCTGGTTAATGGTTGGAATTTTTTAAAAGTTTGTTCTAATTCTTTGTCCCTTCTTACAGGGACCATACTTAAGATGGGAATAGTGTTAAGTAGCATAGCTAGTTAGGGTGTCTTCACCCTGTTAGGCTTCACAATGAGTCTGAGCATTTCAGAACACAGCAGTTACTAGATACAGCAGTTTGAAATTGGCATGAGCCAATGAAATTTACATATATTCCATTCTCCTCTGAGGCAGTTCAACACAGGAGGCTGACTGCATTAGTTAAGCATTCTGAGGAATCACCTGGAAGAAACAAGATTACTATGGTAAGTAATTTTTTCTTGGTGTCTATCTAAAATAGTTATAAATAACTCTTATGAATATTTACTTCATGTACTATGTATCCTATTAATTTCTGTTATATACCTTACATATATAGCATTCACTCCTCACTATGAGTGATGAGCAGTTTTTTAAGAGACTCTTAATGGCACATCACATAAAACTGTATGTAATTTATCTAGAAAAGTATTAGCACTTTTCAGTGCACGTAGAAACACTGGTGCTCATCATTTCAGTGGATGCCTACTACAGGCAGTATAGCCTAGAGGTTAGAGTAGCGAGCTGTGAATGAGCTTGGTACATGCAGCAGACCTGGGTTTGAGTCCCACAACTTCCACTTGCACACTGTTTGACGTTGAGCAAGTCAGTTAACCTCCCCAGTGCTCCCAGGTCACCGCTGAAGACGGGCACTTTTGCCTAGTGGGCCTTACCCGGTTACCAAAGGGTTTTTCACCCAGTACTTCCTGACTCTGTTAAAAGCTACTACATTGTCTATAAAAAAGGAGAGCCCATTATACATTTTGACCTCAGTATTTGGTACGTGCTCTCTACAGTTGCAGTCAGTAGTTTGCATACCTGACCAACAGGTGCTGAGCTTCTTTTTCATTTTTCAGTTTACTGGGAAGCCAAAGTCACATTTGTTTCAGCTGGCTTTTAAGCCTGGAGGAGTGCTCCTTAAGTCACGCCGAACGTGTGATGTCACTGATGTCTGCGACATCGAGCCTCTGAGGTCACTGACATACAGCGCAATGACATCACCACATCTTACACTGGTGAAACTGTTGACTACATTCAGGCAGTATTCTGACTGGGAAATATGCCAAAAAAAACCCCACTAAATACAAATGGGTATGCAATGCCAATCACAAGGAAGGGGAAAGTGATGATACAGGGCTACTAATAACTAGTCCCTGTTTTATCTAACATAAATATCCATGTAAGTACCCTCCCTGTACCTCTAGAATACTACAGTACTGTACTTCCAGATCCCCATCGTACTTCACACAGATGGTGCCTCCGTTTTATTCAAAGTGGGCAGAACCGTCCATCACTTTCAAGCCACGCCATCCAGCCTGTTATCAGCACCCTGGGTGTTCACCAGGCATCCCTAATGTGCTGGAATATGGGATGGCTGTTTTTAGTAATAAATTCTAACCCATGGCAATAAAATGAGATACCAAAAACAATATTTGGCTTAGTGTGCCTTTCAGGTCAAAAATTCTTAAAAAAAAAAAAAAAAAAAAATCACTGGTCAGGCATTACTTCAGTTAGCAAGCCAGATGTTTTTCAGCAGTTCTCAAGATTGTAAGTTTCTCAGAAAAATAAATAAGACAACCAAATATGAGTTGTGTGTCAGGTCCTGTATGCAGCAAAGTGATGTGGGCTGCCCTCCCCAGCTAGTAGGGACAGATTGTAACAGTTTGAGATAAGTCTTTGGGCACGCCTCTTCTGAGACTCCCTCAGTCTTTTACAACCTCTTCTAGTTTGTAGGCAGATCCCTGTTCTGAAGAGGCACCTATTTATATGTGTGTGTATGTATTTATTGTGTTCGGAGGACCTTTGAGCCCAAGCCTTTTTTCCAGAGGTGTCAAAGTATATCAAGTTACATACAGTTGAAAAACAAGTTACATTTGGCAGCAGACCACCATGACCCAATACAATACACAACATGGATGACAATTATATTATGAGGAGCAGTGAGTTAACAGCAGACTTCCACAGTTGCAGGAGGCAGCAACAAGGGGTGCAGGCTAATGCAACTAGCAGATACAGTTTAGGTACACATGCAGTGTCTGAAAAAGGTGGGCGGTGACTTGGGCCTTAAAGGGGGAGAAGCGGGAGAGAGTAGTGATGGCTGTGGGCAGGGAGTTCCAGACTTTGACTGCTCTTGTTATGAGAGTGTTGGACAAGATTATTTTTTTTCTTAATGGCAGGAGGAGTTCTGTATTTGTTCATGATCAGAGAGAAGAGGTTGCAGACATCCGGTGGCATTTGACCATGAAGGTCTCTCTTGCACAGAAGGACTTTGTTGAGGTTAACATAGAGGTGGAAAGGAAGTCAGTTGGTGTTAAGGTACATGTCACTGCAGTGGGAATCTGGTTTCATGTTGAGTGAAAATCTGCTGGCTGGCTGCTCTTTCGAGTATTGAGTTATTAGGTGCAGAATAGATGACTACATCGTAGTTGATCCTCAGGATAACGAAGCTGAATACTAGAAGTTTAGTTTTTGGTTTTTTTTTAACTTGAGGAGTGAGGTTGTGCTTGTTTCTATTTAGCAAGCCAAGGCGTTGGTGGATATGTTTGACAAGGTAGTCAGCATGAGATATGGATACGGTAGCGTCAAGTTGTATGCCCAGGTACTTGAAGTCCTGGATCTGTTCAGTGGGGTCCCCAGCTGGTGTGATGTGCAGTTCAGGGCTGCCCTTCAGGGTATAGGTGCTCCCAAAGAGAAGAAATTTGGTTTCCTTGGCATTAATGACCAACCTGTTACATGTGAACCAATCGTAGACCTTGCTGAAGTCAGATTGTAGGTTGCATTTCAGTGTCTCCAGCTTGCAGCATGAGGTGTTGATGACAGTGTCATCAGCATACAGTAATTCTTTGGAGTTGACAGAAACTTCTGGATCTTGTTGACACACAAGCTGGATAGCAGGGGGTCGAGGACTGAACATTGTGGGACTCCAATGGTTAGAAGCTGCAAGATGGAGAACACCTCTCCACATCTAGCATTTTGTGATCTATGATCTGTGAGCTCAGGAGTACACACTGTGGCCTCACCTGGCATCTGATCTTTTTCTTCTCATTAAGTAAATTTTCATGATTTTTCTGCATAATTTCCAGTTCCGGTGTTGTGCTGGGATTCCATCTGCAAGCAGCAGCAGCAAATAAGTATTTGTTCTACAGCAGTGGCTTCACTTTGCAGGGCTCGGGGTACAGGTTGGGAACCCTGGACTTTTAAACCAACAATTGCTGTGCATGTAGTAGAGCAGGTAAGAAGGTCCATGCAAGATGTTTCAAAGTGCTCATTGTCAGAGTTTATTCAGGCTTCTAAAAGCTCATCGCATGGGATTATGCTGGCATAAATATACAAAATTTAAAGGCATAACTGTGTATTGTTACATTTCAATGCCTGGGTGATTGCAAATGCAGTCAAATTGGCACAATCATGCTAGAATCTAAATACATCTAAAACACTTCTCTCTATTTGCAGTGTATTGCTGCCTGTACCATCCACAGGAACATGATTTTTTTTATTTAAATATCAATTTAAAAATGTATTTTTTATTGCATATATTTGCCTTAGGGCATTCTTGTGTTAATTTTGGTATTAGGTATTGCAATAAAAGTTCTGTTGCACTCGTTTTACATGTACGGTGCATTTCATTGGCACTGAGGAGGCTTACACTGCAATAATAATCAATATGCCTTTAAATTTTGTGAGTATTTAAGCCAGGATAATCCCCCAGTAACCCTGCCCCTGAGGAAGACTCTGGTAACTCAATTCACTGGGGCAATTTGGAGAGAGGTAGCCAAGTGGTTACTGCTACTAGGTAATTCACCTCAGAAAAACTTGAACCGGGACCATGCTAGATTCTGATCGCTGCTCGTTATAGTAGTGCAGCTCGGTGTGTGCGCACTTCTGGGAACCTTGGACTTGCCTGTCTTGTAGGGCTGCTATAGAGTGCATTTTTCTTGTGGTGCATTGTAGGGCTGAATTCTGCCTTTCCCACGAAAGACCAAGATACTGTTTGGAGATTAAGGGCTAAAGGATTTTTTTTTTTTTTTTTTGCCAGAATTGGGGTGCTCCGAGGATCACACATGATTGAAGGGTTACTGCACAGTTGTCTGTGCACACAGTGGCACCATCTTGGAAGGCCTGAAACTGCTTTTCCAAATGCAAGCCATCTTGGTACAGTAAATGCATGCGCATTGAAGTGCAGTGGCCATATTGGAGAGGCATTTTTATGCAAAATCAGTGCTGTTGCTATTTGTCACTGATTTCATAATTCGCAGCTGTTATCTCACTTATTACCTCATAAAATCATGTGTTTGGACAGATGCAAGCGTCTCCGGCTATTTTTTTCTAACCCCATTATGGAGTCCTCAAAGCTGTGCCAACAGAGGCTAGATACAAGGGCTCGTGAGTGTAAAAGGTGCCAGATATGGAACTGGTCAACCACGGCCAGCTGTTATTTTCCACCTTGTGACCAGGCCTCCTCCTTCCAAGTAAAGCAAAGCTCAAGGGGAAGCAGAACAGTGAAGCTCCTTAGAACTCAGAACCATTTTTCATTTTTGGACCATTATTCATTTTTGGACCACAAGCATTTTCAGTCAGCCAAAGGCATGCCATTTCATGACCCTCCTGACCTCAACATGGAATTACATATCAAAGCAGTCAAGGTCTGAGGCCCCCAAGTGTAAAAGAAATGCCAGACTAGGTTCTTGTCCTTTGTAGCCAGCTCCTGTTGTCATCCCTGTGCCAAAGCTTATCACTGTGAGCAGAACGAAACCCAGTGCTAATCCCACAGCACCACAGAGGCAGCAGAACTGAGAAATGCACATGAGTCCAGATCCAAGGCATTACCATCCCATGCACATGGCATCTTCTGGCAGCAGCACTATGGAGGCAGGATCTAAGGATCCAAAATGTAAAAGATGCTAGGCTGAGCTCTGGTTCCCCCCATGGCCAACTTCTACTCTACATTTCATAATAAAGTATCATCCTCTAAGACAGAGGAGGCCCAGTTATCATCCAGCTCTACTTCAAGCATGATCAAATCCCCCCCCAAACACACACACACACACACACACACACTCTTACACTTATTCTCTGGGGCAGCTATGAGGGGATTCACTGTGGGAATCCAGATCTCCTCCTCTATAGGAGACTCACGAGAGGCACCCCATGACTAAGAAGCTCATCAAGGCCACTGACCACCTCACTAAAAATATGGCTACTCCCCACCAAATAAAAATAATAAAAAAAAAAAAAGGTCTTCGGTGTGCACCATCAGGTAGCAGCGCTTCAAAAAGCAAAATATGCCAGGTTTGTCTCCAGTTTCCAGTTGTAGGCTACTGCTACCCCTCATATGACAGAGCTCTCCCCCCTTCTCTGTAGTTCACAGGAGGCTCAATGCTTATCCCACCTAGCCTCAAACTCAGATGAACACAAGGCAGTTGTTGCTGTTAAAGCCTTCGCATGGGTAGACACATCAAAAGGTACAAACTCTGCAAAATGCCCAGATCCTAAAAATGGGTGGCAAGGATATACTACATCATGGGGACTGATACCTTGAGTTACATGCACAGGTTCTGGCTGCCTTAAAGAAATCTACCACTTGCTGCAAGGCAGTTCAGCCATTACAAACCTGATGCCTGCCAGTGCCACCTTGGAGGCTGCATCAATTTATCACAAGACAAGGTGCAAAGCTCCTCTTATCACAGGTTATTGTGCTACATAAGAGGAAGGCAATACAACGTAATCCGCTGGGACAACAAAGACTATAAGGACAGAGTCATACTGAGACTGAGCCTCTCTTGGGTCATCGCACCCATCTTAAGTCAACATTATTGCTATTTGCAGATCAGCAGAAGGAAATTATGTCAGAGCAATGAGATTTTAGATGTGTACCATGATTTTGGAATCCCCCAAGGAAGAAATTCTTCCTGCAGACACTCTGGCCAAGGTCAAAGCGATTCACGCTGCCATCTTAGAGATATCAATGTGAAGAAATCCAACCTGTCCTCACACAGTAATAGGGCTCAAGCCGTTACTTCGTCATCTTTACTGTTCCCAAGAGATAGGTGCAGAATCGTCCCAGCCCTCAAACGACTCACAATAAGAATCAAGTGTTCACATTTTCAAGATGGAAACACTGCTATTCTCCATAACAGCAGTGCATTCAAAGGATTCTTTGCAGGCATTTTGGACCACCAGGAGGTGTATTGACTTCATTGTCTGTGTTCATACTGTTAACCACACAATATTTTCAAAGGTCATGTCGATGCCAGCAGCCCTGCCCAGGCAGAAGGGCATACAGCACACGTTCCTCCATATTTGGATGAATGCATCATTAGGACACAGTCTCTTACTGCAGCACATGAGGCAGTGTTGGCAGTCACCAGAGCATTGTAGTACCATAGATACATATCGACCACAGCAAGAGAATGTTGCTCCTAACGTAGCACATTCAAAATCTGCAGGCATTGTTGGCAAAGCAGAACCACAGTGCTTCTCAGAGGCTTGAGAGAAGCTTTGCAGTGACCATAGGGACAATACTGCATGCACTGGTTCTGATGGTGGCAAGCACTAATGATGGGAAGCATCGACCTGCTTCCCGCTTGCCATCCAGACAACCCAGGACTGTGCCTCAAGCTCAACCCATCTGGCGCTGACCAGTGAAGTGAGATTTTTGTCTGGGATGCTTCCTACTTTGGGAAATGAGGGCACCTTTTTTTTTTTGTAAGCTTGACTATCCCTTGGTGGTGCAAAGGGAAGAAGTTGTGGTGGTAAGAATGAAGTGGTCCCTCTGGAGTGGCTTTCTGCCAGTATATGCTCACTTTTCTGGCGAGTGACACATAGGCATCACACAGCTAGGGCTGTGCCCGCAGTGGAGTTCTAAATGTAGGGTGGCACTCACCCACCTTTCTAATGGACCTGATAGGTATTTTGCCAGTTTGTTCCTCAGGACCATGCCCTGGGGAGGAATAAGGTAGGGCTTAGTGGGGAAAAAATACCCCAGCAGCCCCAGGCAGATGAAATCATCCCCCCACACCACAGTAGGGCCCTTCTTAACTCCTCCAGTGCCTTTCTGGCGCCTCCTCCTGGATCTCAGTAATCGAATGAAGTATCCTCCACTCCCGCTTGGGGAACTGGGGAGTCCTACCTGCAAAGGACAAGCTATGGGTTACAGTCTGGATTCCAGAAAAGATGTTGAGCAAATGCTGGTGGCGAGTTGGACATGGGAGGACTCCTGTCATGGGCAGAAGGGTTTGGGCAGGTGGAATGAGGATCTCATAGCTGGCAAGGAGAAATAGGGGGCATACATGGGCAGTAAAATATTAAATAGTTACCTCATTTTAATGTCTCATCCAAAAGAAAAAACTTAACAGTGCAGTACCCAACCCATCTCTTGTGCTGCACTACAAGGTCATTTATGATCATCACCCCAGGTACTTGACCTTCTGATCTTCCAGTCCCAGAAGCGAGCGTGCATCATACTAAGCCAGTGACACTGCTGTTATTGTAAAACCATAAGGACCTAACTTAAAATTAAAATTATCTTTAAAGGAAAACTGTCCCTGCAAAAGACAGTTTTCCTTTAAAAAGATTGCATGAATTAAAAATACACCTAACAATAAAGTCCCCCCAAAAAATGTCAGAAATGCAGTTACATATCCCTTCTTAGTTGAGTGGTGGCCTTGATTAGTTCAGATTGGGTCTTTAGAATATCAAAATTAGTCTTAAAAAAACATCTCTGTTGAAGTCTATGGAGCGCCTCCATGCTCTCCAGACTGTTGCATCACAAAATGTGCTAGTTTGCTGGCAACACTCAAAATATGGAAGGGAAAGGATTGGGCTTTTGACTCCATTGAAACACAAAGTGTAAAAAGTAGGGAAATGGGGAAAAAAAAAAGGGTTAAAAGTTCCTGGAACCATGGCAGATCAGTAGTGTGGTGTGTCTCAGGATTTGAATGATCATGTAATGCAGTGTTGATGTTACTTTGATATTTTATTTATTTATTCTGTCTCTGATTACAATACCTTTGCGCACAAGGCGGCTCATTTACAAAGCTTGCACGTCAGTGAGGAAGGGAGAAAAACAAACAAGGGGTAAAACAATGTTACAGAAAATCAGTCCGCTATATATACATACTTTAAATAAAAATCAATTAGATGAGAGGGGAAGAGGGCAAAGCAAGGGACCTGGAAACAGTGAGTCCAAAGGCCTTGTCGTAACCTGGGAAGATGGGGAAGGGGTACACGGGGTCGAGGCAAGAGGTGTTCCCCAGTTGTAAACAGGAAGGGTAGGGGTAAGAAGGGAGGGATAGGAGGGCTAAGGGGGGGTGGGCAAGGGTAAGAGGCACTGGGGATAGCAGAGGAAGTGAGGGAACAATGGGTTGATCACACCTGCAGAAGGTGGCACTTAGGTGTAGCAGTCACAGAAGCTGTTCGCCGTGAGATCTTGGGAAAGCAAATGTTTGAAAGGCCCTAGTTTTGATTGGGTTGAGATTTCTTTAAGTGCATTGAACCACAGCGGTCCTCTGCAGGCAAAAGAGCGTTGACCTTGGGATGTCCGGCATCGTGGAACATGGAGGGATGGGGAGGCAAAGCTTCTAGTATGCTGAGAGCGGCAGTGAGGTGTGAGGAGGTTTGTAGTACGAGGAGGCAGGAGGCCAAGAAGAACTTTAATTAACAAGCAAATTTGGTATTGTATCCTTCTGCTAAGCTGAAGCCTTTCAGATTGAGCATAAAGGTTGCAGGTATGGGTAAGGCGTGCATTGCCTGTAAGAAGTCTGTAGGCCTTATTTAATGCCATGGCTATTCTATGTAGAGAGGTGGTTGCAGCCGTGCTGTAAATGACCAAGCCGTAGTCTACAATTGATAAGACAACGCTGTGGAATGCAACTTTGAGGGCTTCAGGTGTCAGACAACATTTGTCGATGAAGCAAACCAATCTTGATGTTGACAGCCTGTGCAACATTGTCAGTGTGCTGGGCAAAGGAGAGGGAGCAGTCCAAGGTTACCCCCAGGTATTTAAAATCTTGGATTTGTTCAAGAGGGACACCCAGACAGTTTCTGATGAAAAGCGATTTGGATTTATGCTTGCTACGTGCACATCTGAACATCATAACTTCAGTTTTCTTGTATGTGATGATTGAACCAGTCCTCAACTTCATTAAAGCTCTGTTGTAATTGACGTTCCAGTTGCTGAGGGTCAGGGTTACTAGTGAAGATGATGGCATCATCCACATACAGGAGGATCCTTTGTTGGCAGGCCTGTGGGAGACTGTTGAGGAAAATGCTAAATAGTAGAGGCCCTAAAATAGAGCCCTGCATAACACCAGATCGGAAGTGATGCTGGTCAGAGATAACATGATATTTTCACCTGCTGTGTGTGTAACCCTTAAACCAAGGCAGTGTGTCAGAGGAGAGGCCAATGGAGGACATCTGTCGAAGAAGTAGCGTATGGTGGACGATATCAAAGGCCTTTGTTAGGACTGTGGATATTGCCACTGTCTTGTCAGACAAAGTAAAACAGTTACACAGCAGTGCTTGCTTAGAGGGTGACAGTATTATAGTAACATCAACACTGTGTTGCATGATCGTTAAAATCCTGGGAACACCACACCACAAATATGCCAAGGTTCCAGAGACTTTTTGTTATACTCTGTTTTTGCTCCAGCCTCCACTCAGCCTTCCCCTTTAGAACTCCCACTTATCTTTCCACTCCCATCGAGATATCGTGGCTTGCCTGCTGTGGCAGGGCTGCCACTGGGGTTCTCCAAGCGCATTGGGAAATATATATCCACCAGCCAGTGGGGAAGATTTGCTCCTGAGTTAATGGAGGTGCAGGGCCTGTTGGCTGTGGTGTCCTTAATAATGCACAACTGGGGATTTACCTCTGTTCTGTTCCTCCCTTCACCTGAGGATGCCACAGGATGTCGTCAGACATTCTAATGCACATTCATGCATGCATGTACCTCAGTGTCATTGGTGTCCTCACCTCCCTGTTTTGCTGCCTTGGCTGTACTTCTCCCCGTGGTCACTCGGGGTGTGGTGTAATCGCGAGGCTCTACACCCTCCCTTCCTGGAGGAAGGTGCTTGGTCATCTGTCCTCTCCGGGCTTGCCTTCCAATCCAAGCTCATTCCTGAACTCAGGTCGCTGGCGATGTGAGTGGTACAATTTTCCCCTACTTTTCACACTTTGTGTTTCAACTCTGATAGGTGCAATATTGTAGTATTTTTGCAATTTACATATACATATATATAAAATCCTGTCTTGCCAAGGCAGCAAGACAGGGAGGGGAGGACATATATGTATACAGACAAAACAGTCTATTCTGCCTCTGTCTCAAATGCATCCAATCTTGGGATAAGTTTACAGAGGAAATGTATCAACACACCCCCTGAGGAAGAAACAGAACGCTTTGATACAGGGCAGTTTGTACTCCGGGTCCGGCATTGATAATATGGTTTTGTATGTTTGTTAATTTGGCTTTTTTTGCACCTTGGTTTAGCCACGTTTTAAAGCAAATTCTGTTCATAAGGTATAGTGTGCACTTCCTTCCTTTGTTTAAAAGTTTTCTCAAGATATAGTTCATAGCCAGAGCAACAGGAAGCTGCTTAAAGCAAGCGGTGAGTGCCTGTTGTTTCTGACGAAGCTTGTTGAGAAGTACTGGGGCAGTGGGCTAAGGTTCAATCTGTTTGGCCCCTATCTTGTATTTGCAGTTTGAGTGCTTGCCCTTGCTGGACTGCGCTGTTTTGAGCACTAAATAATAAAACTAATATGTCCAGTATTTGGTGGTATGGGCCTCTACTTTCCATGAGTGGAGGTTGATTTTGGATGTGTTTGCTATTATGTCTCACACTGATGATGCCTTGCCTTGATAAAGTGTATGGTGCCTCCACCAAACAGTGATGTAAGAGTGTGTGTGCCACATTTTGTTTTTTTGTAATCAAATTTGTGGTGTTATCCTTCGACTGAGCAGCAGTTTTTTTGTCTATCAGAGCCAACTCCCGTCATAAGTATGTCTTGTGTTGCGACTCCAGCTCACTTTCTCCTGTAGCTGCCTTTCAGATTGCTTGCTCAAGATATAGTTGGTAGCCAGAGCGACAGAAATCTGTGCCTGTTTTTTCGGTGCTTGTGAAGCTGTTCAAAATTTCATGCGTTTTCTTACAGATTGCCTACTCCCTGGAACAGTCTGCCCATTAAAGTGTGCGATATATAACCACATATAATGCATGGCCTGATCAGCAGACCTTGTAGTTGCACCTAACATAGCCTCCATTTTTTAACATTCTAGGTGCACATCGTCATAAATACCTGTAGAGGCTGCTCTGGGCTCCCTTGTTCCAATATATTTTTTGCAAAAAACTTGGTTAGTGCATCAGTTAGGGTGGATACCACAGTGACAAAAGCAAGGCGTTAGAGTTTCCAACCCTAACGTCCCACCCCTACATCCCCATCCCTCCACCCACCAACAGACTGGGTGTGCCATGGGGTCATAAGGCTAACTCTCACCCCATTCCATGTGTAAACATGCTTACACGCTACAGTATAGGACAATGGGGTGAGAGTTAGGACTTATGACCCCATGGCACACTCCAATGCCTGTTGGTGTGTGGAGGGTGGGGGGATGGGCTGGGGTGGTAGGGGTGGGATCCCTGAGTCATTTCCCTGCTTTTGTCACTGTGGTATCCACCCTAACGGATGCATTAACAAAGTTTTTTGCAAAGAATTTCCCTTCTTTTCAGATAGTATAATTGTATCCTCATTTTACTTAGGGAGCGCAGGGTCCTTCAGAACCTGGCTCCCATCCCTCCATCAAGATAGTACAACACTGTTCATGAGTCACGGTGGGATCCTGCGCTCCCATCCCACGATCCAGATAGTACAACAGTGTCTATATGTCATGGTGGGGAGTGCAGGGTCCCTCTATCGAGATAGTACAACAGTAACCACATGTTACGGTGGGAGCCAGGGTCCTTCAGACCCTGTGTTGCCATCCCCTCATCCAGATAGTACAACAGTGTGAAAAATGGGAAACACTGGCAAAGTTGCAAGCGTGCGTGGAAACTGCGCAATGCTCGCTCGTAACACGCTCATTTTTTTGGAATTTTTTTTAACAAATTTTCAACATCGGCATTATGGGACCTCCCCTCATGAACAGTGCAACTGTGATTTTGTTGCTCCATCCCAAAAGTTGATTTCACACAGCGACCTTGCCATTCTGCGCCACAGGTGCAAAATCACATTCCAGACAGGATGTGCAAAATGACAGCTGTTCTGTTCATAGGGTAGTGTGAAAAAATGGCAATGTTGAAAATCCGGAGTGAAAATAAGAAAAATTTTCAATGTTGCAAGTATACGTAGAAAGTGTGCAATGCACGCCAGTAAGCAATCATTTTTGGGAATTTTTTTCAGCAGGTTTTCAGCATGGGCTTTATGGGTCCTCCCCTCATGAACAGTGGCACTGTCATTTTGTTAATCCATCCCAAAAGTTGATTTCGTGCAGCGACCACGCCATTCTGCACCACAGGTGCGAAAACATATTTTGGGCAGGATATGAAAAAGGACAGCTGTACTGTTCATAAGGAGGTGTTAAAAAATGCAATGTTGAAAATCTGGAGTGAAAATATTAAAAATTGACGAAGTCACGAGTTTGCGTAGATGCCACAGAACGCACACTCGTAATGCAGTTATTTTTGGGAATTTTTTCACCAAAATTGCAACATGGGCTTTTTGGGACCCCACCTCATGAACAGTGGCACTGTCATTTAGTGAATCGGTCCCGAAAGGCAATTCCGTGCAGCGACCGCAAAATCACCTTTTGGGACTGAGAAATGAAATGACAGTGACAGTGTTCATGAGGAGGGGTCCCAGGAACCCCATGTTGAAAATTTAGGGCCAAAATTCCTAGAATTGGCAGAGATATCAACCTAAGTTGAAACCCCGCCATTCAGTCCCATTATACAGCACTTACCCGATTCCTCATTTCGCAGTTCGGCTGAGGAGTGCAGACGTCTCCTGATCCAGAGAAGATCGCGGCTCCCGACCTCTGGAGGATAAGTATGGGGGGGGGTGCGAAGAGGTGGATGCGCACAGGGAGGCTGGGGATGGGGAAGGGGGACGGCGGAGACGACAATGGACCGTTTTCTTCATTACAGGTTAAAAAATATTTAAAAAGACTTCGAGGGACGGTTTTCTTCATTTACAGGAACAAACATGCAAAAAACAATTTGGGCACACTGGGGTGGGCTCCCAGTGTGCCACAGTACTGGGGGGCGGTTACAGATCGACATGGGGATTGGGCACCCCAATGTCGAAAAGGGACAGACTAGATCGATATAGGATTCTGCATCGAAATGTGCACAAATTTTGATGCAAGATCCTGCATCGAAGTACTGTAACGTGCCACATAATGTTTTTGTATGGGAAAGCATTGTGCAGCACATTACAGTACTTCGAAGCAGGATCCTGCATCGAAGTTTGCACGCATTTTGATGCAGGATTCTGCATCAAAGAAAATACCTCGTGGATGGTTTTCTTCTTTTACAGGTTTAAAGAAATAAATTTGGGCACACTGGGGTGGGCTCCCAGTGTGCTAGAATAGTGGGGGGTGCGGACACAGCAATGTGTGTGCACAGTACGGCACGGGGATTGGGCACCCTGTGTCAGAAAGTACTGTGCACACATTAGGGTACTTCAATGCAGGATCCTGCATCAAAATTATAGAACATTTCAATGCAGGATTCAGCATCAAAGAAAAAACCTCGGGGGACAGTTTTCTTCCTTTCACAGGTTTTTTTAATCAAATAAATACATTTGGGCACACTGGGGTAGGCTACTAGTGTGGCCAGTAAGCGCACTATATATTGTGCACACAAAGCGGGTCTTCCTTGACTCTGCAGCCGACAGCATGAGTTCCAGCTGCGGCTGCAGAAATCAAGAAAATACCGCTCTTTTCATACAGAGAACAGACTCCAAGCCATTCTCTGTATAAGCTGGCACCGAAGAGAAAAACTTCTTTGGGTTCAGCTTAAAACACGCAAAAAAATCTGAAAACACTTAGAGGTTCTCTTTACCTGTTTTCTTATGGGTTTTTTTTTGTGTTTAAAATGTTCGGTACTTCAACATCCTCGCTAAGTAACAAAACAAGATGGCGGGTGCAACACAGCTCAGTCGATTGCAGGACTGAGAACTGTTAGAAAAATACCAGCATTCTTTGCAAAAAGAAGCTGGTATTTTTCACACAGTACTCCAATTGTTCGAAAATGAGCTGCTACTTTTTGCACAGTACTCCTATTATGCAAAAAATATAATTATCATGCCTGACATATAAATTTTCCCATAGGAAACAATGGGAAAATTAAAAATGTCATAACTTTTGAACGGATTAATATTTTCACCAAACCTTCAAATGACACATCTGTGACCCAAAGGCTTTCTATGATGAAAATTTCAGACCACAACATAAAGGCATTCCTGAGATACAGGTGAGCAAAGAAATGTTTAAAAAAAAAATATATTTTTTTCTGTTTTTTCATCACTTTATATCTCTGAAACCACTTGGTGGATTCCAAGGAACTTTGGCAGATCAAGAGACCTAGCCCTAGAGATTATGTATGCCAAATTTCATTACAATCCATTGAAGGGCTCCAAAGTTATTAATGCTCAAAGTTTGGACTTTAACATAGAAGTTCCATTTCACTCTGACTATACTGGCGTGACTGCGCCAGTATATATACCTTTTTTTTTTTGTTCAGGTAGTGGTTAATATATTCTAATTTTTGGCTGTCTCTGTTCAGATCTTGTTTAAATGTCATTGTTTGCCCTGCCCCACTGTGGGTGATTTATCTTTTTTTGGTCTTTTGCACTTCATGTTTGTTATGTAATGCACTTTTTATACTTTCTCATTATTCAGTTCTGTAGACAGACGGGGACAGAGGCCCATCGAGATTGACTCCCACCTTGTGGGCTCATATCCCCTTAGCGCTGTTCAGGTACTTATCAAAAGTTAGTTTGAATTTGTCCAAATCTGTCAAATCCACTGTGTATTGGGGTAAACTGTTCTAGACCCTTGGGGCCCTGATTGTAAAATTATTGTCATGTTTGTTTGTAGAAGCTCTGCCGATATGAAGTTGCTTGCTATGGGATCTAAGATTCACCTGACAGCTGACAATTAGCATAATGGATGCCACATTGTTCAGCAAGATCTGGGTCATTGAATATTCTGTACAATAACAGAGTATCTCCTCTTAATCTTCTCTCTTCAAGACTGAACAAGTTCAGTTCTGTTATTCGTTCTGAGTAGGTTTTCTCTTTCAGTCTTGTTATAGGTTTAGTAACCCTTTTCTTGATACTTTCTAGAAGATTAATATCCCTCTTTATAGTAAGGAGACCTGTAGTTAAGGTGGGGCCTAACATACTTTGTAACATGGCAAAAAAGAGAAGTGTGAAATAAGGGAACCTCATTGGACAAAACACACCACATGATCAATGTTGGAGCAGGGATTAATCATTGGTAATGGCTGCTCCAACTATTAATCACGGGGTCACTGGGTCAAACTCTAGCAACACTAGGTGTCACAGCAGCAAACGCAGTATATCCCACAAAGCAGCAGACCACAGAAAATGCGAAGACGCAGGATCTCTCTGCTCCTACACAAAGACTAACAGTTCCAGCGAACAGAACAGAAAAAAACAGAAACAGTAACGCAAGTATTCCCATATTACAAGTGCATTAATACCCTCCGGAGTTGGCTTCTATGGGGGAATTGATGCATGGTTGGGTGGTTATAGGCACTCGACCAAGGCCTCGTGCCACAACCCCCCCAATCCCAACCATGCATTAATTCCCCAGTAGAAGCCTCCTTCGTCAGGCATTAATGCTTACTTAAGGGCTGAACAAAGAAATTATGCAATATTCGTTCCTGGAAATAAATGTTTTTTTAATCCTATTTATTATCCTGTTTGCAGTTAAGGTTATCCTTTTACAGTGATCTACTGGCGTGCATGCCTCATTAATTATAATTCCCAGACCCTATTCATTTTGTACTGACTTTAATGGTGCTTTGTTTAAATTATATGTTTTTATAGGGTATTCTAACTCAGGTGAAATACAGTGCATTTGTCGCTGTTGAATTCCATTTTGTTAAACTTAGCCCATTGTTCGATATTTTTAAGGTCTGCCACCAAGGACTGATATCATGCAACTGTCTCTACACAAGCATATAATTTGGTATCAGCAAATTTACAGATGCTATTTACAAGATTTGTGTGCATGTCCCCAATAAAGATACCAAAAAGTGTAGGTTCCAAGACACATCCCTGAGGGACCCCACTACTCACTATACATACCCGGACAATGTATTACACACTCTGACATGTTGTGTTCTTCCTGAAACCAGGCTTCGACCCATTTGATGATATAATAGTTAAAGCCCATATTCTTATATTTATTGACCAATTCAAAATGTGGTACGGTGTTGAATGCTTTCTTAAAATCTAAATAAATAACATCAACTGAATTACCCATATCAAGGTTATTGCTAACTTTCTCATAAAATGCAGTAAGGTTTGTATTGCATGACCTACCCCTCATGAAGCCATGTTGCGTAGTGTCCACTATGCCCATAAATTGAACTTCATTTTCCAGGCAGAATTTCAACAGTTTTACCATTATTTTACAGGGAATACTTGTTAAATTAATTGGTCTATAATTTTCAGCATGGGATCTACTACCGTTTTTATGTTGTCTTGCGTGTGCGCAAGCAACATTTTGCAGTAGTAGTAGCACAGTGAGAGGTGTGTCAGTGTTGCCGAATGCAGGGCACGCTTTAGTAGGTGCGTCCCTCATTCCCCAATTAGCCAGCATGCTAGTGCAGATACAAGAATTATGTAAAGTGCCACTAACTTAAAAGAAATGTGCCACTACAGTCAGAGACAAGTTCGTCATGCAGCGGCAGAGATGACACACCTCCCGTACGTGCCTTTCCTGGTGAAACACTTCAGTAAACATGGCAGCGGCACACAATCCCCAGACAAAACCATCAGGGGTGCAGTCCCTGTGTCTGCATGTCCCCCACTCCCCCACATCGTGTGGCACACTGGGAGCCCACCCCAGTGTGCCACCGCTCACACAAAGCTGACCATCTTGGCATGTTCCTCCCCTCACACCAATTGTGTGGCACACCCAACAAATCATCCCGCGATGTTTGTTTTCAAAAAAAAAAAAAAAGTCCCTCATCCACGTCGCCACCCTCCCCCAACCCACACCCACCCTCTGCACACCCCACCTCCCCGTACTCCCATACTTGCCTCCGGAGGTCCGGCTTTGTGATCTTCGGTGGAGTGGGAACATGTCTGGACTCTTCAAAGCTGAACTGCAAAATGAAGAAATGCCGGTAAGCTGTATAATGGCATCGGTGGGGGGCAACTTAGGTGGATATCTCAGCCATTTTTTGTGAATTTTGGCTCCAAATTTTCAACATGGGGTTCTTGAGACCCCACCTGATGAACACAAGCACCGTCATCTCGTTATTCGGTCCTGAAAGGTGATTTTGCAGTCATAGCTTGGCATCACCTTTCAGGACTGATTAACGAAATGACAGTGCCACTGTTCATGAGGTGGAGTCCCCAAAAGCCAATGTTACAAATTTGGTGAAAAAATTCCAAAAAATGACTATTACGATCGTGCATTGTGCAGTTCCCACGCACTCTCGTAACTTCAGCAGTTTTTAATATTTTCACTCCAGATTTTCAACATTGCCATTTTTTCACACCTCCTTATGAACAGTACAGCTGTCATTTTTCACATCCTGCCTGATGTGTGTTTTCACACATCTGGTGCACAATGGCACGGTCACTGTGGGAAATCAACTTTTGGGACAGATGAACAAAATCACAGTGCCACTGTTCATGAGTGGAGGTCCTAAAATGCCTATGTTGAAAATTTGGTAAAAAAAAATCCCCAAAATAATGATGTTATGGGTGTGCGTTGTACAGTTTCTACGCATGCTCATGACTTCACCAATTTTTCATATTTTCACTCTAGATTTTCAGCATAGCCTTTTTCTTTACACCTCCTCATGAACAGTACAGCTGTCATTTTTCACATCCTGCCCGAAATGTATTTTTGCACCTGTGGCGCCAAATGGCGCAGTCGCAGTGCAAAATCACCTTCCGGGTAACGAACTAAAAGTACCACTGTTCATGAGGTGGGGTCACAAAAAGCCCATGTTGGAAATTTGGAGTGAAAATACCAACAAACGCCCGGGGCATTGGGGTTTCCAACCGTAATGTCCCACCCTGTAAAGACTGACAAGACGTCAGGGATGTGACTCGAGATTGTCGGCTGTAATGCTCACGCCATTCCACCCCCACCCTGTAGCCAGTGACAGGCATTGAGGTGTGCCTTGGATTCTTTGGCCCCACCGTTTACCCCATTCTCCTATACTGCATCCATCTCAGCATATTTCCTTATGGAATGGAGTGAGCGCAAGGCCCGAAGACCCCAAGGCACTCTGCAACACTTGTCGGTGTCTGCAGCGTTGGGTGAGGTGAAATGGCAGGAGCGTTATGGCCGATGACCCAAAGGCACATCCCAATGCCTGCCAGTCTCTGCAGGGTGGGGTTGGCGTCAGTTCAGTACTTCACTGCCATTCCTATTATGCATCACTCTAAATCCTGCACTGCCAGTGCCAGCAGGACAACGTTCGGCATGGGTGAAGGGTGATCTAAAAGCAAGATTGCCCCTGTCACCGTCGCCCTTATTGCTGCGCCAAAATGAAGTCACTGCACTAACAGTATGCCATGTGTGGCCAAGGTCAGCAGCAGCTTGGAAAACCATTTTTCCATTATTTGTTTCTTCAAGGGGTGGTATGCGTTGTCGCACAGATGTCCCCATGCACACTTCCGTGCATGTAGCATCAGCAGCTGCCGCTCCTTCCCCCTATTCTGCCAGACCCCAACTGTCTTACCTCCAGCCAATGCTAGTAATGCTGGTAACTGAAACTCCCCTCCCTCAGAGGGTGAGAACAGTGGTCCTCTGGAGGCTCTATCCTCTCCCTTCCTAGCCTACCCCTGGCAACTGGATTCTACATCCAAACTTGTGTAATCGACGTGGCACAAGGTGTGGCTTAGGCTTCTCAATCTTCAGCACCACCGGGCTGGACCATTTCTGAATAAATAAAATGCTTTAATGTCTGCTAGACTGTGTGTGACTGTGCCCATGTACACTATATGGTTGTATATAGTTTCAGCTGAAGGTTTGAGAGAAAAAGCAGTTATGTACACCCTTGTTTAGTTCTTTCTAATCTAAAAAGCTGCCAAGAATGTTGGTTGACAAATTTTATGCAAAAATATGAACAGAAATAAAAATAGATGCCCTTTGAGGTATGACGGGAATAAAGAATGTCTTGGCAAACCATTGTTGAAAGAAACCTTACAGGACTGAAACTTTGAGAAAATGTAGATTTTTATGTTTGCTTGCACACATGTGCAAGAAACATAGTGCCGCCATCTGAGTTTTTCAGAGGTGTGTCAGCATCTTCCAATTCAGTCAGTGTGTTTGCAGGCGTGGTCACAGTTCTCCAATCACTGCTGGAGCTGTCTATGACAACAGTTGAAAATGCAGTGGCATACAGTTGAAAGAGTGAGCTATGCTTCAGTGAGCCCCCCCCACACACACACACACACAGACAAATCAACTGTGTTGGTTACCTGATAGATTGCTGTAGTCTTGTCTAGCTTAGAGAACAAGCCACACATCATTACTTTAATAAACTGTTCCCTGCCACAGCAGGACCACCAAAATGTGTGGGTGCCTAACAGTCCTTACACATGCCAGCTCTCCAAAGCACACCTTCATGGACTCCATGGGTTCTAATCCTCCAGAAAAAATACCTCAGCATTTGATGAGAAACTCAGACTTCGTTGTATGTGTAATTCAAGCGTTTTCTCTTACTAGACTCTGTCAATGTGAACTCCCCACTGCTAAAACCTATTCAAACGAACTTGAGCGTACTGTACTACCTGCAGCTGAAGCAAAGAACAGCCAGAATGCACGAAGAACATACTGCTATGCATTTCAGCAGCAGCCAGTGGGGGAGGTTTTCATGGCTGAAGCACTTTAATGCGCCTTTTAGTGCCATCATATACACACCCCTGTGTGGTAATTCACTAAACTGCACACTTAGTCTGGTAATGCAGCTTCAACATATTTTTTTTTCTCTGAATTGCCATGAGCTGGCATTTTTATGTGACTGCAGAAACAAGATGCTGTATGTCAGCCATGTGTCTGCATTCGCACACTCATCCCCCTCACAGCTCTCAAACAAAGCCACTGGTGCTTACTGAATTGAGAAGAGTTACATGGATTTCAGAAGTTGTGCGAGATACACTGCACGTTGCCTCATCCACTCTCTTTGTTTCAACCCGGCCTCCACCCCCACTTCTCTTGGGCAAAGCATGAAGGCTAGTTCACACTAGCACATTCAGATACTTAATAATTCACACTTCCTTTCAAATCAGGGAAAGGCATGTTGTTGGTCTATTACACTATGAAAATAAGCATTTGTCAATGCGAACATTCGCTTGCAGGTATTTGCAGTGGTATTTGGCATGGACATGGCTTAAAAATCAGTGACAAGAAAGTACGAGCATTTGTCAGTGCCGAATGTTGCTTGCTTCTGTGTGCTGTTTAGGTATTTGGAAGTCATTGAGTGCAAATATTGAAAATTCGCGAACTTACGAGCGTGTGTTGGAACTGCGCAATGCACTCGTAAAGTCATTTTAGGAATTTTTCACCAAATTTTCAACATAGCAATTTAAGACCTCTGCTAATGAACAGTGTCACTGTGATTTTCTTAATGTGTCCCATACATTGAGTTCGCACACCGACTGCACCATTTGTGCTACATGTGGCGGAAACACGTTTTGGGCAGGATGTGAAAATGACAGCTGTACTGCTCATGAGGAGGTGTGGTAAAATGGCAATGTTGAAAATCTGGAGTGAAAATATTGAAAATTCGCAAACTTACGAGCGTGCGTAGGAACTGCACAACGCACACTCATAAAACAGTCATTTTTAGGAATTTTTTCACCACATTTTCAACACAGCCATTTTAAGACCTCTGCTCATGAACAGTGTCACTGTGATTTTCTTAATGTGTCCCGTACATTGATTTTGCACACCAGCTGCGCCATTAATAGCTACTGTGGGGTGAAACCGTTTGGAGTGAGGCGTGAAAAATGACAGCTGTACTTCTCATAAGGAGGTGTAAAAATGGCAATATTGAAAATCTGGAGTGAAATTATTGAAATTCGTGAACTTCTGAGCCTGGTAGGAACTCATAGCCTGCAGCTCAGTAAACGGTCATTTAGGAATTTTCACCAAATTTTCAAAATAGGCTTTAGAGCCCACCTTATGAGCGCTGGCACTGTTTAGTTAATTGGGCCCAAAGGGTGATTTCGGCAAGGTGACTGCAATCACCCTTTGGGCCCGAATAACACCATGACAGTGACAGAATTCATGAGAAGAGGTCCCAAACCCCATGTTGAAAATTTGGTGCAAATTCAAAAATGCCTAAGATATGCAACAAAGTTGAAAAACCCATCTAGCCCATTATACAGCTTACGGCATTTCCTCAGTTAGCGGTCGGCTTTGAAAAGTGTAAGCGTGTTCCCGGTCCAGCGATGATCGTCGCACGAGCTCTGGAGAGTAGTATGGGGTGAGGGTGTGAGGAGGCAGGGTGCACAGTGGGTGCGGGTTGTGGGAGGAGGGCGGGGAGACTGCGTGGGACCGTTTTTAATTTACAGGTTTTCTTTTTTCTATAATTGATGACATGGGACGTTTGCCACGCTGGGGTGGGCTCCCAGTGTGGCAGAAGGATGGCTGGGGAGGCCGTGGAGCCGATGGGGGATTGGGCACCCCCGTTGGCAGACGACGCGGGACGTTTGCCACGCTGGGGTGGGCTCCCAGCGTGGCAGCAGAGAAAGCTGTTTGGGGGGAGGTGGAGCCGATGGGGGATTGGGCAGCCCTGTCGGCAGACGATGCAGGATGTTTGCCATGCTGGGGTGGGCTCCCAGCGTGGCAGCAAAGATTTTGGGGGGCATGATGCACTGCAAGCACACAGCGGTGGTTTTCTTTGAAGAGAAGACCACTGCTGTCATACGCAGCACCGCAGCGATTGGTGCAGGACTGCCATGCCTGCTCAACAGAGCAGGGGATTACACAGGGCAGGCACACCTCCAAAGTGTCCCATTCTCCCAAGACGTTCCTTGCGCATGCGCACAAGCGAACGTAAAAACAATAAACAAATGATGGACTTTAGAGGACACAGTAGCAGTGCTATCACATTGATTTTGCATTTTCCTGTAACTCTAGTGCAAATTTTCCTCTCCCCCCATACATTTCATTATTTCACATGAAGCAGAATTGCTCTGATGCCCCTGAAGCAAATGATTATTTACCTTTTAATGGATCAACATAGATGTAACAACAAGAACAAAGTGCTCTAGCTTTCGGACCAACCAGTCCTTCTTTAGAAGCTCATGGCAGTTGTTTAGAAAATACAATACTTACAACAGCTAGATAATGCAGAGAAAAACAGAAAAAAATTCCCCATTGGTTTAAAATACTCATTTAAAAAAAAAAAACCAGAAGATGATGTCAGAGAAGTTTAACAGTACTATACTGCCTTCAGCCAGAAGCAACCTTGGGTTAAACGTGCTTGGTGGAACACACATACAAAGAATCCTACTGCATATAAATTTAATTGACATAAGATAACACTGCTGAAGCAGATAACTCCTAAATCAAGCTGTGAGTGTCGCAGTTAGTATAAGGATGTGATTACTGAAAGGCAACCCCCACCCAGATTAAAGACAAACTAAGATAGTTATAGGGCTCTTGAAGTTTCAATGTCTGCATTATAGACAAGAATTTACCAGTAAAGTTGTCTTAAAGACATAAGTGCACACTGTGTGATGTGTAAAACCTAGCTGGACCTGTCACCCAGCTGTACTCTCCAGCTAGATATAAGGCCCAAGAAATTTCAAAAACCTCAGGACTATATAAATGATAATTTAAATATAAATTGATAATATTAGTGTCAAACACAAAACTTTAGTCGAGGAACCTCAAGGAATTAAGACGACATAGCCTGATATGTACTGATGTCAATATACACTGAGAATGTAACAACTTGATGTAGCAGAAGTGTCTAAGGAATCTGAAAAAGAGATAAAAATGAAATTTCTCTCCTCCTCTTCATACAAACAATACACCCTAACCCACCCCACATCACCATACTGTGGGTGGGGGAGATTCATAGCTTTAAGGAAATGTTGTCTCTCTCTCTCTCTCTCATCCCCCCCCTTTTTTTCCCTTCTCTCTCTCTCACACAGACACACACACACACACACACACACACACACACACACACACGCGCTCTCTCTCTCCTAGTGAACCTATATTCACTTCAATCACTGCAATTGTTCCCCAAAGGAATTCAACTTGTCATGAAATCCTGAGTAAAAGGGCTTATGTCTGATGCCCCTGTAACCAATGCAAGTCAATGGGAACAATTTCCCTATAAATGACTCCATATAGATCTGGGAGCCCTGCTGTATGTAGTCTGCCAGGGTCTTACAATATACTGTAATTCTTATTTTAATGCAGTGCATTAAAAAAAATTATACTGAAGCAAATGGTGTGTTGCCTTTTACTGAACCAACATACATGGATGTTACAAAAAGAACAAGTGTCTAAGTGTTTGGCCCAACAAGGTCTTCTTCTGAAGCTTACATGAGTAAACTTACAAGGGATGTTCTAGCCTGTGTGACAGTGGTTTCAACTATGCCACTGAACTTGAAAAAAACAGCAATAGGATAATGCAGGATATATGAATGAAATCAACGCGCACATGTGAAGGCAGTGTTGTCATGTCAAAAGACAGCAACAGTACAGCAGCTACCTGAATTCACCTGCTTTTAATTGCTGTTTTAAAAGGATTTTTTAAATATCCTGTAAATAGTTTCACAATAATTCCCTCATACCTTTTACCAAGTGTCTGCTCTACATAATTCAATGGTTGGCAGCTTCTCCACAGCACACAAATGAACAGAGACCATTTTAGTTGTCATTTTTCATATCTAGCCCAAAATGTGTTTCCGCGCATGTAGCACACAATGGCACAGTTGGTGTGCAAAATCAATGTTTGGGACACATTAAGAAAATCACAGTGACTCCGTTCATGAGCAGAGGTCTTAAAATGGCTATGTTAAAAATTTGGTGACAAAAGTTCATAAAATGACTGTATTACGAGCGAGCATTGCGCAGTTTCCATGCACCCTCATAAGTTAATGAATTTGTAATATTTTCAGTCCAGATTTCCACCACAGGCATTTTTCCGCATTCCCTTATGAACAGTACAGCTGTCATTTTTCACACCATGGCCAAAATGTGTTTTCGCACTTCCAGCGAAGAAATGCATGGTCACTGTGGGGAAATCACTGTTTGGGACAGATTTAGAAAATCACCATGACACTGTTCATGAGTGGAGGCCCAAAATGCCTGTGTTAACAATCTGTTGTAAAAAATCCCCAAACTAATTACATTACGTGTGTGCGTTGTGCAGTTTCTATGCTCACTCATGACTTCACCAGTTTTTCTGATATTTTCATTCCAGATTTTCAATATTGCCATTTTTTTACACCTCCCCATGAACAGTACAGCTGTCATTTTTCACATCCTGTTCGAAATGTGTTTTCACAACTGTGGCGCCAAATGGCGTAGTCACTGTGCAAAATCAGCTTTCAGCTAACAAACTGATATTGCCACTGTCATAAGATGGGGGTCACAAAAAAACAATGCTGAAAATTTGGAGCAAAAATGCCAATGAACGTCTGAGGCGTTCCCTGTAGAGACTGACAGGCTCAGGGGTGTGACTTGGGATTGTCGCCTGTAATGCTCATACCATTCCACCCCCACCCACACCCTGCAGCCAGTGAGAGGCATCGAGTTGTGCCTTGGACTCTTCGACCTCAAAGTTCACCCCATTCTCCTATACTGCACCCATCTCACCATATTTCCTAATAGAATGGGGTCAGCATAAGGGCCAAAGACCCCAAGGCACACCGTGACACCTGTCGGTGTCTGCAGGGTAGGGTGTGGTGAAATGTCATAGCCGTTATGCCTGACGACCCAAAGGCACACTCCAATGCCTGTCAGTATCTGCAGGGTGGTGGTGGGGTTGGATTCAGTTCAATACTTCACTGCCATTCCTATTATGCAGCACTGTAACTCCTACACTACCACTGCCAATGCCAGCAAGCAAACATTCGGCATTGACAAATGCTTGTTATAGACTGGGAACATAGATTAACATTCAGGCCTGCACAATTTAGTCCCTTGGACATTTTGGGCACTTGACTGTCGCATTTTTTTTGATTTTTGGGAAAGTTTGATCCACCCTCACTGTAAAGCTCATGGCCTTATCTTCCACCACACACTTTCGCTCCATAGACTGCTTCTGACTATGAAAACAAACCTTTTCTTGCTAAGCATAAATGAAGCTTCCTGTGATTGAGATTATTTAATGCAAAATGTCAGCTTGATATAGATCTGTTTTCTGTGCAGCATGTGTATATTGTTTAACATATTTTCACACTGGGTTTGAATTGCACATTCCTTTTTGGTATAAATTGAGGCCCTCCATTCACAGTGGTTATATTTATAGTATACTTGGTTCAGCAGCACCATCTTGTTGATGCTGACGGAAGTGCTACTCTGTGAACACCAAGAAAACACTATGAGGAAAATGTGCTTTCAGTATTGCAGATCAGGAAAGCAAACGTAATAGTTATTTCAATTCCATACAAAATATGTATTGTTCTAGTTGTGCAACCTGAAATCATTTTTTCTTATCTCTGTTTCTGTAGTCAACGAAGCCGTGAAGATGAGAGAGTAGGGAAGCCTGCGTCTGTGTCTACGCCTGTGAAAAGTGCTGAGATCATATCTGTTTCTAAACCTATGGACGACCCTGTGGTCAGAACTGTGGAGGAGAGAATTGAAAAGCAGATTCCACCACTGCCAGGTGACTGTTACTGATAATTAACACACAAAAAAGAATTTGTGTAAATTGTTTCACCTTGTTAACATTGGGTAAGGGTCAGATCCCATCCCACAAAAGAAGGCATTATTACTACATGATATTCTTAGGTGTTGTATGCTGCGAGGTTGCCATCAAAATTGCACCCTCAGTATGTCCTTTGTGCCGATCATGGTAGGTTGTGATACAGAGAAACCGCTTTTCCAGAGAGTGCCTTACCTTAATTGTAAAACATGGTAGGACATTTTGTTAAATTGTTTTAGTTAAAAAGAGCAAAAGAGTGTCCTTTCCCCAGTATTCATTGCAGGTTGTGAGATCACGCCAATGGTATGCCTGTGGCTCAAACTGACCTCACTGCTTACATATAAATGGGTCAGAAAGGTGTGCCTGTATATGCCTTTAATAGGCACACTAGTGTTCATGGCCATGCTTTCCCCGATGCTGCCGAGCCTGCTGACATCCAGAGAACATGCCTCTTGCAGATGTGGCATCTTGGGGTCTCTGTGCATGTCAGGATGTAGAACGGATGGTTCAGGCAGAAAGAAGGATGGACCTAGAGTTCTGTACCACGTGCTGTGTGTTGAGAGAGACAGTCACATGTGGTACACATCTCTGGGTAAGTTGCACGTTTTCTCTCTCACAGTGCAGTTCACATGGGAGTCTCTTCTGAGTGCAGCACAGTGCGATCAGTCATGGTTAGCAGCAAATTCATTGCATTCCTTAGTTTGTGGTAAGGCAGGGAAAAAGGAACACCGCTGAATTTCAGAGTAGCCTATAACCATCTTCAGACAAAAATAAAGTGCTTGTGATTTAAAAAAAAAAAAAAAGATCGTCTTGCTATGACAGAGGCAGAGGTGCGTGGGAGAGGGCCTCTTAGCCACCCACTAGAACAGTCACCTCGTCGTGGCAGACCACATCAGGCAGGATTTGAGTGGAAGCCTAGCTTTAGGAACAATCAGTAAACAAGGCAAGAAGAATTAATAAAACAAAAAAAATATAATACCAAACCTAAGAGGGCCTTGTAAGGATTAAGCCACTCGAAAGGGTGGGTCTACTGTGGAATTAATCCCATGTTTTTTTGAGGGGGGATTGGGGCACAAGGCCGAGTGCCTCCAACGACCCAGCAATAGATTAAATTCCACAGTAGACCCATCCTTTCGAGTGGCTTAATCCTCTTGTAACATGGCAATGATTGTATGACTAATAGTTTCTGAATTAATGAGAACAGACCGACTGATTTAGTTTAGGAATACTTTATGCTGAGCTGTTAAACATGGTGTACACATAGTACAAAACAATTAGAACACACCTATTGGAAATATTGTGGCTGCTATTTAACTTTTGGAAAAATAGCTTTCAAACAACATGAAGTCTTGCTATATTATGACTCTTGCAGTTTGTCCCACCATTAGAACTGCTCCGGAGGTGAAAGAATTAACTCCATTCTAAGAATGGAACTTAGAACTCGAGCTCTATTAGAGAAGCTCTGTCTTGGTTATTTCAAACTCAAACTGTCAGATTCTTTACTCCGCCTCACTGAACAGTCGCTCCGGAGATTTCTCTTACTGCTCGGTTCATTTCTCGGTTTAAACAGTATTTTCTCGGTTAAATTCAACCTCGAGTATTATTATTTTAACCGCAAACCGATCGGTTCAAGCTCTGTCTGTGGTATTGTAAGTAATAGACAGGTTTTATTTCTGTGTGGAACTTGTAAATATTTATCGGTTCGGTTCGAACCGATCAGGTTGGTTAAAACTTTAAAGAGTAAGCATTTTAAAGCTTTTAGAGTGCGGTTCCCAGTTCTTATCGGTTCTAAAAAAAACAGATTTCATTACGGTTTTTCCATGACCTGTGACACGGTTGGGAACCATTAAGGGTGTCTTCCTGCACTGCCGTTAAAGGGCAAGTTTCTTGGTTAAGCTGGCATCATGTCTGAAACCCAAAAGAAAAAGCGGGCCCACTGGGTTTCAACACTGTAGTGTCTGTGGGAAGCCTTTGCCAAGGCTGACCACACACTACATGTGTTTTGTCTGGGGTTGACCACCTCAATTCAGACTGCCAGATTGGTAAAAATTTCCTGCAGCCACCTGGATAAGAGTGGGCAGGCTCCAGGGGCGAGAGGTAAAAGTCCGCTGACCGGATGGCCAGCCAGTTTCGTGCCAACCGAACCGGAGGGAGTGCCTCTGACAGGCGAGACTCTCGGCAATGAAGCTGGCCTCTGGAGGAGCCAGTTCCAGCTAAGAAAACTAAAAATCAGCAGGTAGGGAGTCCAAAATTCCTTCCCAACTGCTGCAGAAATAGCAAAAGCTATACAAATTGTACAGTCACTTTCTCCAGTTCTGTCCGAACCGCCTCTGTCTGGTAAAGGTTGGTTCGCCGATTTCCCAGTTCAAGAATATGATATTGGATTTTTATGAACCAGAGGAGGGAGGAGATTATGAACAGTGTGAATGTGACTTTGAAAGTCTGGATGTGCCCATTGAACCGGACATCTCCCCAGACTGACCCTTAGAATCTCCTATGCTTTCTGAGTCCCTTCTCTTTTTTTTGTTTTATAAAAGGTTGCTGAATCCTCCAGCTCCCATTGGAGGAAGCTGTGGATGAGCAAGAGGAACCTGATTTTGTAGAAAGGATGGATATTCCAGAGTCTAGGAGATTGTCTATTCCCTTGCATAATTCATTTGGAAACAAACAATAACAAATTTTAAAAGCTCCTAATTCTGTGCCTCCTGTGGACAAAAAGATGGACAGGAGGTACACTCTGTCAGGTCCTGATACAGAATTCCTTTCACAGTTTTGCAGTCATGTTGGTGTGGTTCAGGCTGCAGCCTGTGATAAAGCTAATATTCCCTTGGCTTCACATCCTCCTGACAGGGATTCCAGGATTGATGCCATGGCGCAAAAAAAAAAAAAAAAAAAAAAAAACACAATACATGGCAGCGTCCTTGGGACTCAGGCAAGCAAATTACATGGCGTATGTAGCAAGGTTTCAAAAATCTAGATGGGACACTGTCATGGCTTTGGCCAAACAGGCCTCTGGCCAGCTTGCTAATGAGCTGGAGCAGGTGGCTGCTGCGGCATTAGAACATCCAATGCTGCTGTGGATTTTAATGATGTATCCTCCAGAGTCATGGCTACATCTGTAGCTTTGCAGGTTGGCCTGGCTCAGGTGTACTAGCTTGTCACAGGATACCCAGACTAAGGCTATGGATTTTCCTGTGGTAGGAATTCTCTGTTTGGGAGCAGACAGAGAATTATATGAAAGAATGGATGAATATAGGACTAACTATAAGAGTGCTCCAGGCCAGGAGCGGCAAGCCACTCCTCAGAGGCAGACCCCCAGGGGTAGGGGTAGGCCTTTTCACAGGTCTTTTACCAAACCCAGGCCTCCTCTGCTTATGTTCAGAGGGTTCTTCAGAGGAGGGCAGGCAGGGGTGTGAGCAGGCCTGCTCCACCCCTCAGCCTAAAGCACCTGCCAAACAGGCACCCTGTTGGGGTGCCCAGGGCCGATTCTCCTTTACCTGTAGAGGGCAGGTTGGCTTACTTCGTTCGGAACTGGGAGTCTCTAGCTTCAGACAAGTGGGTCCTGGAAGTAGTAGGTCAGGGTCTGGTTCTCAGCTTCAAAAAATTTCCAAAGATGAGAATCAGATCTTTCCCACCTGCAAACCCTTTAGAGACCTTTTCTTTAGAAACAGAAGTCTCATCCTCCTGGCTCTCAGAGCTGTGAAAGGGTTTCTCCCTACATCAGGGCAGGTCTGTACTCAGATATTTCCTTACCCAAAAAGACAGGAGAATGGCGGCCCATTTTAGGCCTGAGATATCTGAACAAGCACCTTTTGAAACAAAGTTCAAAATGGTAACTCTGGCAATGATTTTACCCTTTCTAGGCCAGGGACTGGCTAGCCTCCCTGGACCTCAGGATGCCTATTTTTCATGTCCTAATCAGAAGCTCCCACGAAGTCCCTCAGATTCGAGACTGCCCTCAGGTCACTACCAGTTCAGAGCAATGCCCTTGACCTCTCCTCTGCCTCAAGGGTATTCACAAAATGTCTAGCAGTAGCAGTTGCTCATTTAAGAAGGCAAAGTTGCTGTCTTTCCCTACCTGGACGGCTGGCTCATTGTAGGCCAGTCCCCAGAACAGGTCAAATCTCACCTGCAAGTTACCCAGCAGCTGCTCACCTCTCTGGGCTTATTGCTCAATCTTCCAAAGTCAGTTCTGGAACCTGTTCAGGTGCTCACCTTCATAGGTGCAGAATTGGACACAAAGCAGGCCAGAGCCTTCCTACCCTTAGGGTAAGGAACCTGGTGGCTCTGGCCTCCTCCTTCACTCTGCAGGTCTCTCGACCAGCAAGATACTTCTTGCAACTCCTGGGGCACATGGCTGCGTCCACAGCTGTAGTGCAAGGAGCAAGATTTCAGATGAGGGACATTCAGTTTCACTTGAGAGCCTTTTGGTCTCAGAGAAGAGACCCCCTTTCCAAGTTGGTCCCAGTGACCCGAACCCTGATCCAGGCCCTCCAGTGGTGGCAGGATCAGAGCAATTTAAGGCTGGGGGTCCCTTTCATTCCTCTGTCTCACTCCTTGACCCTCACTACGGATGCATCCCTCCTGGGGTGGGGGAGCCCATGGGCGACCTCTCCACTCAGGGAGTGTGATCCCCTCAGGTCTCTGCTCACATCAATTTGCTGGAGCTCAGAGCTGTCTTTCTAGCACTTCAAGTGTTTTCGCGTCTGTTCAGAACAAAGTGGTACAAGTCAGAACAGACCACACCACAACAATGTGGTACATCAACAAGCAAAGGGGCACTCGGTCTTGACCTTGTGCACGAGGCACTGAAGTTGTGGTCTCTGGCCTATTCCTTGAACACTTCCCGCATAGCAGTTCACCTTCCAGGAAAGGACAATGTCCTGGCAGATGCTCTCAGCAGGATTTCCCAGGGCCATCACGAATGGTCTCTGGATCCTCAAATACTAGGGATAGTTTCTGCCAGATGGGGCACCCCTCAGATAGATCTTTTTGCAGCCCCAGACAATCACCAGCTTCCACTGTTCCGTTGCAGGCCCCCAGTGTTGGGCTTAGTCCCCCTGGATGCCTTTCTCCTAGATTGGGAAGGAAGTTTCTTTACGCCTTTCCCCCCTTCCCTCTCCTATTCAAGGTGCTAGTCAAAATCAGATCCCAGCCTTGCAGGGTGATTCTGATTGCCCCAGATTGGGCCAGGCAGCCCTGGTACCCTCCTTCTGTCCCTAGCAGTCCATCTTCCCCTGTGTCTCCCCAGGAATCACAACCTGTTAACCTGTGCCCAGGGGAGAGTTTGGTATCCGAACCTCAAATCCCTCATCCTCAAGGCCCGGTTCTTGAGGAGCTAGAATTTACTGACCTACACCTTTCTCAAGGTGTTCTTGAAATCCTAAAGGCTTCTAGGAAGCCTTCCACTAGAACTACTTATAATTCTAAGTGGAAAAGTTTTTTCCATCTGGTGTTCTGGAAACATATTTCCCGGAATCTGCTGATTTGCCCATTGTTTTGGACTATATAGTCACCTTAATTCTTTGGGCCTGAGACCAGCTACCCTGAAAGTACATTTGGCAGCTGTCTGTTTTTGTTTCAGCAGGAAAGCCCTCCTCTCTTTCCGCTCACCCTGTATTTTCCAAGTTTTTTAAAGGATTACTTCATACTAATCCACCTTTTAGGGATCCGGCCCCTGCCTGGGATCTTAATGTTTGCATTGCTTAGTTAATGCAACCCCCTTTTGAACCTCTGTCTTCTGCAGAGCTTAAGTACTTAACTTGGAAAACTGTTTTCCTAGTGGCTATCACTTCTGCCAGGCGCATAAGTGAGTTACAAGCCTTGTCAGTAGAAACAGCTTTATTTCTTTCCACAAGGATAAGGTAGTCCTCAGGACTAACAGGAAGTTTTGCCTAAGGTGGTTTCAGATTTCCATCTTAACCAATCTGTCTCCCTTCAGTGTTTTCACTGATCATTTCTCCTCTGGCGAGAGGAGATTGCACAGTTAGATGTTAAGAGGGCCCTAAGTTACTATATAGAACGTACCAAGGGTCACAGGTTCGAATCCCTCCAACTTTTTCTCACTTATGGTGAGGTCGGGAAAGGGAGATCTGCCACTAAGAGATCATTTGCCAGGTGGATTGTCTCTTGTGTCCAATTTTGTTATCAAAAACTGGGGAAGGTTCCCCCTTCAGGCCTGAGGGCTCACTCTACCAGAGGTACAGCGGCATCTATAGCTGCTGCTAGAGACATCCCTATTTTAGAAATATGTCAAGCAGCTACCTGGAAAACGGTACACACTTTCACCAAGCATTACTCCCTGGATGTCCAGGCCAGGAGAAATGCTTCGGTTTAACACAGCTGTGCTTCAGAGCCTATTCCCTAAGTAGGTTCTGTCCCTCCTCCATGGAGGTACTGCTGTGTAGTCTGCAATAGTCATAATATAGCAAGACTTCATGTTGTTTGAAGAAAAAATTACTCACCTTAGTAATGTTGTTTCTTCTAATGGAGTCTTGCTATATTATGACCTCCCCCCCAGCCTGCCCCTCTCAGAACTTCTACTTGGGTATGGGGTGGGCAGCCTAGTGTGGGCACTAGTTATGCCCATTATATATTTTCCACCCCTTCTTGGGGTTTTGGGGTGTAGTGTTTTTATTTTATCTTATATTACTTCTCATATTATTATATTATACTATTACTTTTGGTCCCTTGACTTGAGTCTTTGTGTTGGGGCCAGCATTGGGTGTTAATATTTAGGTAGCCAGTTGGCTAGTGTAGCAGCTTCCACACAGACCTTAGTGAGTTTTTGCTCGTAAAGATCTGACAGTTTGAGTTTGAAATAACCAAGACAGAGCTTCTCTAATAGAGCTCGAGTTCTAAGTTCCATTCTTAGAATGGAGTTCACTCTTTCACCTCCGGAGCAGTTCTAATGGTGGGACAAACTGCAATAGTCATAATATAGCAAGACTCCATTAGAAGAAACAACATTACTAAGGTGAGTAATGTTTTCTTCATTACAGGCTTTAAGTTTTCTAACATCGAAACATATTTGAAAACTTTTCAAAAACTTGCAGTTAAATTTCAATGCTAGGTTCTTCGATTTTCATCTGTGTGTATTACAAGTTATGGGTTGCACTGCATGATGGGAGCTTGCTAGGGTAGATCTTCATGGTTTGTTTCTGCAACTCCCTTGGCAGGCCAATAGACGGCTGTGAAACAATGCTAGCAGCACAGCACTCTTTTTCAAAATGTACTGAATTGAGTCAATCTGGAAGAACTTTCATAGACCAGCTACTGTTTTTCTGAGTATTAAAGGGACACTGTCAACCTTTTTTGCATCATGTTAGTTTAAGGTAAAACCCCACATTTTATGACTTACTTTCTCTAAAATTCATTGATGTTACTGGTTGTTTTATCTGCCTCCTTGCTTATTAGAACCAAAATGCATGGTAACGTATAGCTATGCCCAGCTTTGTTTTGTTTCATATCATTGAACTACTCTCAGTGCACACTTCCTGAACATCAGAAACACCCTCAAACAGTGCAGCCACTCCTGATACAATAGAGTCCTCTACTCCCACTGAATAATGAGTGGCTAGATTGTGTTGGGGGGCACTCCTGAGTCCAGGAAAGATGCAGTAGGAGCTGGTCAAGAAATGTAAACGCACATGTTTTGGTTTGGTAACACCAGTATGAAGGGCAGTCCATTTTTCACTTTTTAAAATAAAAAATGGACCTGAATCAAACTTATCAGTTACATCAGCAGTCTCTATAGAATGTGAGCAATCATAAAATGTGTTTTTTTTAAAACTAGGGACACTATGAGGCCTAAGGGGTTGACACTGTCCCTTTAACTTAACTTTATTTCCTCTCTAAATTATCTACCTCAGCAGGAGATAAAACATGACGTTTACTGCTCTCACCTTTCAAATACTTGTTTTGACTAGTATTGTTAGTCTTTCTTTGATTTCCTTTTGTTCTTCTCACTTTATTTTTCTTTTCAGCCATAGAAGTAACCTCTTTCTTTGATCTTGCTTTATCTCACTGTCTGTGTTATTTTTGCTTTCTGTTATAGAAAGTGCAGGTTCATCTTTACTGTAGTGTGTCTGTACCAAGGTAGTGATGCCCACTAATCTATACACACACACAAAAGCTGACATTAAAATTATGCATTGCTCTCCTTCTGTGCTTTACTTGTGAATGGTGATCCACTGGGTGGGTGGCAAAATCAGAGAATTCTGCTGTCTTACGATGGCTATGGAATGATGCTAGCAGCACAGCACTGTTTTACAGCCATCTGTTGGGCTGCCATGGGAACTGCACTGGAGCAAGCAGAAACAGCAAAATATTTGCACACAGTTTTTACTTGTATACTGCTTTTGCCTATGGTGGATCCTCAAGGTACTACATTAGAAATAATGGTCTACTTGGGACTTAGACCATGGTTGATGAAACATAGAAACATAGAGTTTGACGGCAGATAAGGACCACTTGGCCCACCCAGTCTGCCCATTTCCCTACCTATTGGATAAGCTGCAGATTCTAGTTAACCAACAGCCTACTTCCTGCAACCCCCCACGATAATTGCCTTATGTCTGTCCCATGCATGTTTGAATTCTGGAATAACTATGTACGGCGCTGCTGACCAATCAGCCCTAAACAGCATCAATATAGCACTAAACAAAGCCTGTCGCATGGTCACCAGCAGCAATAGACAAACACATACCTGTCTGCTCTATTATCGAGCGGACTGGCTAACCTTAGAAGGGAGGCTTAAATACCAAACCTGCCTCCAAGCCAAAAGATCCTTATGAAACTTGCACCATATGTCTGCATCGCCTCATCAACCTACCCCCATAGGGAGGCACCCCTAACGATTGGCAGGGACCTCCTCATGCAGTCCCCACTGCAGGACCTCTCTGGGGCAAAGATCTTTCCGTTACCGTGCTCCCCTTTGGCTAAACAATCTACCATCTTCCATCTTACTTGCCCCCAATCTAAGACTATTCAAAACAGAGATCAAGAAGTATCTGCTTAACTCGGAGACCTGTAGCTGTTCTCCATCTTTTCACATAGGTTGTCAGGCACCAGGGCCACCACATCGTTAGGAACACTCTTAACTCTCAGATATTATCTCAGTCTTGGCAATACCCTATACTGTGATTGTTAAACTCTTGTAATGTCCTGGCAATTTCTGTACAAGCCTTGTCTCTGTGTAAAATTACTATTACAACTGACGTGTAGCCTTTTACTTATGCTATGATTTTAAACGTTTGTCGAAATGTAATATCTCTGTTTTGAGAACATTGTCCACACTGTCTTGTTGTAATTGTCCTGTCACGACTGACGTGGAGCCTTTGCAAAGGAGTTCCAAAATTTTAAATAAATAAATAAATAAAATTCCCCCACTGTTTTAGATCCCACAACCTCTCCAGGAAGGTGGTTCCATGCATCCACCACTCTCTCCGTGAAAAAGAATTTTCTCTCATTACCCCTGAGCCGTCCCCCCTCTAACTTTAAATTGTGTCCCCTTGTTCTTGCACATCTCTTTTTCTGAAAGATACCCTCCTGGAATTTGTTGATTCCCTTGAGGTACTTAAAGTTTCTATCATGTCCCCCTGTCCCTCCCTTTCATCAGCGGTATACATATTAAGCTCTCAGTCTCTCTTCATATGGTTTCTGATGCAGACCCTGCACTATTTTAGTTGCCCTCCTCTGGACTGCTTCCATCCTGTCTATGTCCTTGCGTAGATGAGGTCTCCAAAACTGCACGCAGTACTCCCCCAGATGGGGTCTCACCAACTGTCTGTATAGAGGGATAACCACTTCTCTTTTTCTACTTGTGATGCCCCTCCCTATGCATCCCAGTATCCCCCTGGCTCTCCTTACTTGACCTTTAGGTCATCTGATATGACTACACCCAGATCTCTTTCCGTTATTGTAGTCATTAGTACCTCCCCTGCTAATTGTGTACTCCTCTCCTGGATTTTTATTTCCCAGGTGCATTACTTTGCACTTCTTTGCATTGAATCTAAGTTGCCATATGTCTGACCATTCCTCCAACCTTGCCAAGTCCCTTCTCATCCTTTCTACCCCCCCACCCGTGTTTCAACTGTGTTACAGATCTTTGTGTCATCTGCAAAGAGGCATACCTTTCCTTCCAGACCCTCTGCAATGTCACCTATAAAGACGTTAAAGAGGACTGGACCCAGTACTGAGCCCTGAGGTACTCCTTTAGTAACCCCCCCTTTCTTCAGAATGTGTTCCATTCACTATTACCTTCTGTGTCCTGTACCACCTGTTATAGTTAGGCCAATAGAAATTCAGTATTTCAGTGTGCAGATTTATGCCATGTTACAAGTAGAGTTCAGTGAGACATTAAGAGACAGCTTAGTGATCTTGCTTGGCTGTTGAACAATGAGAGACCAGACTCAGTGTAGGAGGAGGATCTGTAAAACTGGAGGCAGAATTACTGGGAAGAGGAGTAAAGTAATTTAAGTAAAAAAACTCAGGCAGAGTTTGCTGTGGCTTTTTCTTCCCCACAAATCCAGAGTCTACTCCCGCCATTTGCTTTTCAGTGGAGCAGATTAAACTACCATAAAAAGAGGAAACTGATAACGGAAAAGGGCAGAGAGAGAGAGAGAGAGAGCTGGGGACAGCTGAACACTTGGCTGAAGTCACTTGGTAGCAGGCAGTGAAGTGCATGGGGAGCAGCAGATTTTGAGGGGTGAACTTAAGTAAAATTTTGAGGGCAAGGGAAAAACAGAAAAAACTCAGCCAAGGGCAAGAGTGGAGTGAGAAAAGCACCTCTTCACCTAAACACTCCAACTTCAAGTGAGCTTCAGCTTTGTTATTAGCAACAGGCACCAAAATAGTATTGTGAGGGTATGGCAGTGAGAGGCAGAGCTGTGGGTGGGTACCTCTTCACCCACTCTGATTTGGTCACCTAGTGAGTGTCAGCTGTTGTTGGAAGTAAGCAGATCACAGTACATTAAAATAAAATATTGTGAGGGCATTGGAGTGAGAGGCAGAGCTGTTGGGGGTGCCTCTTCACCTAACACTCTGGCTTGGTCACCTAGGGAGCTAGCTTCAGCTGATCTTACCCATGTTAATCTTTATCGTTCATCACGAGTGGGTCTAGGCCGAAGGACTGGACTCTCATGAGAGCATGTTTCTTCAAGAATTTTGGAGTCGGGGGAGCCAATGTGTGAGACTGAGCTGCCCACGAGGCCAGTGTATTACGTGGCACTTGCGAACTGGCCCGGAACTGATGCCAGCCCCTCCACCTCCTCAATTCTGTTTTTCCCTCAGTCGAGGAAGGATCTCTGCGAGGGAGTTCTCAGAAAACTGCGTCAGCTCTGTTTGCTGTTTTTGGGCCTACTCGGCGCCGTACTCCTAGTCAATGCCGTAAGTCTCAGCACCGCTTTGCGGCACCAATTCTTTTTCTTTATTTTTCTAGTTGTGTGAGTGCGGTGTTGAGTTTTTCTTCCTGTTTGTTGTTTTTATTTCCATCACCGGCGATGTTGCTGCTATGCATGCGTAGGTGCCCCTGTGGCAACTCCATGACCATTTCTGATCCACACAGCTGCTGTTTTTCCTGTTGGGTCCCTGCCATGCTGTGGATGAGTGTGACACCTGTATTTTGATAGACTACCACACCCTTGTTATCCACACAGTAAGGTTGGGGAGAGACCCCCCAACCTTTGGTGGAAGGCATTGCACTCGTGATGCCAAAACAAGGTCTCTAGGCTCCCCCCTCCCCCGAGCCCTTCCCCGGTTCTATACAGACTAGCAGAGAGCGGATCCACTCTGTTTCTCATCTTGCTGGAACAAGAGATCTCGCAAGGGGTTAGTGGGGCAGTTGTCCTCCTCTGGGGGGGTAGCTGAGCACCCCTCGCAGTCTGGTATCTCCTCAGAGACCTGGACAACCCTGGGTGTGGTGCCGCAGCTATACGCCTGGCCTGCGGTGGTGGTCCCCTCTGTGCCACGGCTAGGTGCTGCCTCATATGGTAGAAAAAATTTTACATCTTTGACGATTCCTTTGTTGATACAACGCCACTTGAAAATAAAAAGTTGCTAAAGTACTTCTTCATTACACTGACACTGTCTACAAGTGTCCCTGTAGAGTGAGTGAGTGAGTGTGCGTGTGTATTCGTGTTTGGTTTTCTTAAAAAATAAATCTGAGATGGATACTTTTTACAGACTTTCTACATTATTCTTTGAGTTACAGAGTAAGTGACACAAGCACAGTAACATTTAGCAGATTTGAGATTTTACAATGTTTTGCATTGTTACTTAAATTACAGTACAGATTTGCATACATTCTTATTGAAGGCACAAAAGATCTCATAATGGCAAAGACACAAGTAGCTATTAAGAATTTCTTTGCATCTGCACCTAAGGGATTCTGCCTCATCTGGGTCTTCTGACAGAAATAGGGAACACTAGGTTCAGTTCCCAGATGGGGCTAGTTGTCTGCTGCACATAAACCATCAGAAATAAATACAGGGAATGCTGACATTGCCATCCACCATAATACTGAGTCTGCTACTTGTTAACTGAGTTTTTCTTCCCAGTCCCTTCCACCTGCAGCCATTAAACATAATTTCTAGGGACGTGGATATGATGTTCATCCACACTAACTGACAGTGTCCTTTCCCTTTAAGATGTGCTGGAAAGTCTTCAGGCTGGCTCCTCCCACCCACCCGGGTGATAACTCCCTTGGCTCCACCTCATGACACCAGATCTTCGTTTCCACTGGAAGAAGCAGGTTCCCTCCTTATCGCTCCCTCATTGAATAGGCCCTAGCGCTTAAATTCTTTGGAATTACTTCCGATCTAACTCCCCCAAGTTTCATCTTCTAATTGATCTTCGATTGCGACTGTGATGGTTAAGTCCACTCCTGGGTTCCACCAGTGCCCTTGTGGGCAGAAGATGTCCAGGACCGACCCGCACGCCACGTGCGTCTACTGCTTGGGGCTTGACCACATCACCAGGCCTGCGACTTTTGCTGCTTGTTTCATTCTGCTGTCCTGTAGAATTGTCTCGCCCACCTGAAACTGCGCTGCCCGGCATATCAGAACCCACCAATCAAATCCAAGGATGCCCATTGGGTGGTCTCTGTGGCTGCGGGATCCGCTGAGCAGTTTGCTGCCTCCGAAGAGGAGGCGGCCCATTCCTCCTTGGCTTCTGCCTTCGTGCTGCTTCAGCTGGGCTCAACTTTCATGGGCTTCTTCAAGGAATTGTGCCAGTCCCTGCCGACCTTCAGTCAGGGACCCACTAGCACATCTAAAAAAGAGTCTAAGAAAGAAGAGACTCATCGTCGATCATGGGGTCGAGGGCTGCGATTCCTGTGCTTCTCCGGATTTGACTTCAGTCGAATCCGGCTCCATGGTAACCCCATCGGACCTGTCGACCGAGACGCTGGTCAAAGCCCTAGACGAGATTTTTCTCGAGGTTACCGGCCAGTTGTCGACCAAAGAGGTGGATACTTCTTTGTCTAGGACCCTGGTCCTGATGCAGACCATTGGAGGGACGGATCAGTCCACTGACCTGCGGCCTCTGGTCCCTGGCCAGAAGGAGCCTCGGCAATCGCAGACTTCCTCCAAACCCTGCCACCGGTCCCCTCGGCGGTCAAGTTCTAGGTCTTCTCCCTGTGGGTCGAGCTGGTACCGCCTTTATCGGCGCTCCCGTTCTTGGCACCACGGGACACTGGGCCGCTGCTATTCTTCATCCTCGTACTCTTCGGGTGAGGAGAGACTTCGGCGCAAGTTGCATCGATGCTACGTGGTCTTGATGTGGCAACAGCTGGTGTTTACCGGTGCCAAACCAACCCTAGTTTCTACACTGGCCACCACTTGGCTATCACCCAAAAAGCTGACGCTGACTCAGCCAACGGAACCGATTAAGGTGGTCCCGACTCAGTCGACTCCGGCTTCTCCACCGATTGTGATGGAACTGCCACACAAACAGCCGATGGTTGGTGCTCTGACTAAGGAGTCTCGGCTGGCCAAGGGGCTTCCCCATTGGCTGTCAGTCACCGTTACCCCATACCATCCGCGGAGGGTCAGTGGGGACTCCAGTAGTCGACCACTGTTTGACAGCTCTTTGGAGTCTGAGGATTCCTCCCTGCACTCCCATCCAGTCGACATGGAGTCCGTGGGAGATCTCTCGACAGACGAAGGTCCATCCCCTTTCATGGACCTCCTCTGTTTGATCTTTTGAGTCTACTGGTATTAAGATGAAGCCCGTCCAGAAATGGGCTCACTACCCATTGACAGAGATCCTCGACTGGGGAAGCTCTCCAACGGAGGCTTTTCTGGTGGCAGAAGCCATTCTTGGCCCTGCCCTGGAGCTCTGGCAGCACCCAGTTTCCTGCCCTGCACCTTCTTCCGAGATAGCCTGCAAGTATTTGGTGTCTACCCGAATCCCTTTCAGCATTCACAGAGCACCCCTCCGCTGAGGGATTGGTGGCCGATTCTGTGTTCCAGCGCTCCGGCAACATCAAGGATGTTGACAGGCCGCCTGATAAGGAGTACAAGAAGTTGGACTACACGGATAAAAGGTCTATGCTGCCTCCTCGCTTGGCTTCCGCCAGGCGAGTTCGGCCCTCCTCATGGCCCACTTCTCCCATGCCCTGCTGGGCACTTTAGATGGGGTGCATCCTCATCTGCCTGCGGAACTTCGACCATGGTCAGACAGGTTCGAGACCAGGACTGGGCTGTGGTAAAACAGCTCCAGACTGCAATGGACATTGGGGACTCCTGTGCCCGTCCATGGCGGCCTCAGTGGCCATGCATCGCAGGGCTTGGCTGAGGATCTTGACCTTCACGGCAGACATTCAGCATGAGCTGACTGCTGTCCCTTTCCTGGGCACTGACCTGTTCGGGCCCAGTGTTGAGGGTCACCTCATATGCATTGAGAAGTCCAGTGCCACATTGGACTTAGTGACATGTGCTCAGAAGGATCCTAAGGGCTCCAAACAGCATCAGAAATGGAAGCCCTTTCTGTTCACCTCCACTCCTGTGGCCAAGCCAGCTCAGCAACCAGCTGGCCAGCAGGCTCAGGCTTGGCGACCTTGGCCCAAGTCATTGGCCTCGGCTGTCTGTAAGCCAGGAGGGAGAGGCTCCAGTGGTCCCTCAGCTGGGTCCTCCTCCTCCAAGCCTGCCCAGTGACGGGATGAGGGATGCCTCCTTCATGCCCATCACGCCTCCCATGGGGTTCCGGCTCCATCACTTCCTTTCTACCTGGTCCGCTGTCACCACAGACAGGTGGGTTCTAGAAGTGGTGGGTCAGGGTCTGCCTTTAGAGTTCGAGCAGTACCCTCCATGCTGAGCCCACGCCCCACGGGAGGACCTGGCTTCCGCAGACATGCTGTCAGCTGTCAGAGATGACATTGCCCAGCTCCCCCGCAGGGAGGTTGTGGTTCCTGTCACGGATCCTCCAGAACACCCAGGGTACTTCCTGGTGCCAAAGCAGAAGGGGGAGCTGGCACCCCATTCTAGATCTGCATGACCTGAACAAGTTCCTCAGATCGCATACCTTCAGGATGGTAATTCTGTCTCAGATCATACCATCTCTAGAGCAAAACATGTGGTTTTGCTCCCTGTATCTTCAGGATGCATTCTTTCATGCCCGATCCGTCCTCACCGAAGTTTCCTCTGCTTTCGAACTGAGGGAACCCTCTATGAATTCCAGGCCATGCTCTTCGGCCTCTTCTCAGCCCTCAGGATCTTCACCAAGTGCATAGCAGTGGGGTTGCAGCTTACCTGAGGTGCTGAGGGGTCCGGTTTTATCCCTACGTGGACTGTCTGATAGTAGGTCCCTCCAGGCAGAGGTGGAGTTATCCAGGGACATGGCCCTCCAGACCTACGTCAAACTTGGCCTCCTGGTCAATGAGGCCAAGTCGGAACTCATGGCCTTGCAGGTGATGAGCTTCATTGGGGCAGAGTTCGACTCTTGCAAAGCCAGAGCCTGGTTCCCAGCGTACAGGGTGGAGGCTCTTTCCTCCTTTGCCCAATCATTTCGGGTTGGGCTATTGCACCCTGCCTCGGACTTCCTGCATCTGTTGGGCTACATGGCGGCCTGTACCAGTGTGGTCTGTTGAGCCTGCTGGAGAATGTGCCCCCTGCAGTGGGAGCTGGCCAGACAGTGGTCTCAGCGCAAGGAGCACTTTGACCAGTTGGTCGGTGTGACCCAGCAGATGTGGGACGCCATCCGGTGGTGGCTCATCCCAGCACATCTGCAGGAAGGGATCCTGTTTGGCCACCCAGAGCCGCGGTCATCCTGACGGCCGATGTGCCTCTCAGGGCTGGGGTGCCCACTTCGGGGAACACTGAGTCCACGGGTTCTGTATCCCCAAGGAGTTCCGATGCCACATCAACCTGCTGGAGCTCTGAGCAGTTTGGCTGGCGCTCACTGCATTTGCTCCACACATTTGTGGTCAAGTGGTCCAAGTCCAGATGGACAACACCACAGCCATGTACTACCTCAACAAGCAGGGCGGAACACACTCCCTGCCTTTGTACAAGGAAGCTGTCCATGTTTGAACCCTCATTCGCAGCCTGGAGGCAGATCTCCTGGCCATCCATGTAGCAGGAGCCTCCAGTCAGCTGGCGGATGCGCTCAGCTGGGAGGGTGAGGCATCTCACGAGTGGTCTGTCCACCCAGAGGTAGTTTAGTCTGTTCTCCCAGTGGGGCGCCCCTCAGGTGGACCCGTGTGCCTCCAGGGAGAAAAACTGCAACTGTTTTGTGCCTGCTCCCCCTCCCCAGCAGGGAATGCTGCAGGGTAATGCCTTCTCGAGGCTCTGGACCCGAGGCCTCTTCTGTGCCTTCCCTCGATCCACAAGTTGTTTCTCAAGGCCAGAGTGGACAAGGCACAGGTGATCCTGGTGACTCTGGACTGGCCACACCAGTTCTGGTACCCCGATCTCCTCAGTCTCAGCAGCAGGCTCCCAAGGCATCTTCCCCTATGCCCGGACCTGCTTTCCATCAATCTGGGAAGGTACTCCACTGAACCTTCAATACCTACACCTGACAGCCTGATTCCAGAGTGGCTAGAGTTTCAGGCCTTGGGTCTCTCTGAAGATGTCTTCACTGTCATGCAGGCAGCTCTGAAGGAGTTGACCAGGAAATGCTACACCTTCAAATGGAAGAGATTCTCCATTTGGTGTCAGGGCAAGGGGTTGGACCCTTTGTCCTGTCCAGTGGCTAGCATCCTTGATTGCCTTCGGTTGACAACCCTTAAGGTGCACCTGGCAGCCATTTCTGCTTACTGGGCGTGGGCCGGTCAGTAGTCAGCGGCACAGGAGAAGATGGTCTGGTGCTTCCTCAAGGGCCTTGACCACATTTCCCCTCCGGTGCGTAAACCACCACCAACGTGGGACTTGTTGCTGGTTTTGGCAAATCTCATGAGCAAGCCATTCGCACTGATGCACAGGTGTGAGATGTCTCACCTGTCGTAGAAGACTGCCTTCTTGGTGGCTGTCACGTCTGCCAGAAGGATTGGGGAGCTCCAGGCACTTTTGGTGGAGTCTCTTTACCTGATCTTCCACAGGGACAAGGTTGTCCTGCGCCCCAATCCAAAGTCCCTCCTGAAGGTTGTGTCAGAGTTTCACTTTAACCGGGTGATTACTCCCCCAGTGTGCTTAACCAATCACACCTCGGAGGCCGAGCACAGGCTCCATACTCTGGATCTGAGGCAAGCGCTCACTTATTACAAAGAGTGCATGGTTATAGTTAGGGGAGAGGTTCGCCAGCTGTTTGTCACCTACACTGAAGCCGTACCTGGCAGACTTGCAGCTACAAGGACGATTGGCAGGTGGATCACATCCTGCATTGATCTCTGTTATAGGTTGGTGGGTAGGGAGCCTCCCAGAGGGGCAAGGGCTCATTTCACCCGCCATACCACTGCGTCAGTTGCTGCTTCCAGAGACGTCCCTATCCTGGAAATCTGCAGGGCTGCTACCTGGAGATCAGCACACACTTTCATTTCCCATTACCACATTGACCTTGAGTCATGCCGGGATGCTGGTTTTGGGGCTTTAGTTCTCCAATCTCTGTTTCTTAAATTGGGGGTGTGCACCTTGCCTCCCTCATCCCGGAGAACTGCCAGGAGTCTGCCAGTTAGTGTGAATAGAACATCATATATACGTCCCCAGAAAAACAAGTTACCCACCTGTAACAGTAGATCTTCCACAGGGTGATCTCTTGCAGCAGGTAATACACTTGGTCGTCACCAGAGGGTGCTGTGGTGCACGGCAGCTCTACTGGCTGTCTTTTTCAAGGTGCCACCCACACATGACATCATCTTCCCATTTCCTATATTGGAGTGGGCAGTCCCTGATATCCTCAGTTCATTTTCCCGCCGTCTTCAGCTTGCACGCAGCAGCTAATGCAGAGGGCAGCAGTCATTGACGAGAACTTGAGCTAGAAGCGGAATTTTTCCATTTCACCAACTAAGACATCATCGAATGTCCAAAGAATCTACAAGTAAGTCAGTGCTATTTTGCTCCTGCCGTTGCAGTAGGCAGATCTACTGTACCTCTTTGACACCCTCACTGTTTGTGTTTGATGTCTGGGACCTACACATGACACCATCTCCTGCTTTCATTGCCAGGAATTCAACCAGGCAACCCGTCGACCACGGTTGCAGGAGATAGACTCCTACCTTATGGAGCAGAAATTCTCTGCTAGAGAACCAAGGGCCCATCCCAAGGACCCCCCCCCCTTCCACTGCTTCTCACAAGATGCATAAACGTGAGAAGGAGAAGCCCTCCTCCTCTGCCTTGGGCAAACGTTCGACGGCCACCGTCACAGGTGCTCCACCATCGATGATGCCCTCCAAAACTGTCTCTTTATCGGCGCTGTCCGGTGCTGTTTCAGCAGTTCTTGATGACCCCTATGAGGGTTCCGTCACCACTCCGTTGATGGGAGATTGTTTCCCATCAACGATGTCTTCATTTAAGCATTCTAATGCAGCTTCCCTTGCTGCCACGTCAATGAGGGGGGTTACACTTCTAAGGGGAAGCCTGCTACCTTTGCAATACATACTGCCCCACCTCTTTCACAGTCATTCTTTCACAGGGGCCAGGCGGATAGAAATCGGGACCCTGGGTTTTACCACCTGGGTGCTAGACCTGCATATACCTCATGTCCTATCACCTCTACGTTTCCCATGATTTCTCAGAAACCACCTCTTCCTACCCCCCATGGGCGTGGCCACAGTGGTACAGCAGGTTCTACAAGCCATTAGGCAGTCTCAGCCCCCTGCTCCAGAGGAGCCGAGTCATCTTTCCTGTTCTCCTCCGCCGAAATACTTCCGGGGGACAGGGACCCCTCCCCTACCTGGTTGCCCCCTCCTACGAAGATGATTACCTATCAGATGAGGCTGAATTTCTGGCAGATTTCACCAGCTAATTTGAAGATGCGGACTTGCTGGACCTGGATTCCTGTCCTCGGTCCCCTTTTTTCCAGTATTTCCTCAATAAATGAGGACCTCTCCCGCCAGGCGGCTGCCTCTCCTCCAGATGACCCATCTTTTCACAAGATGATGCTACAAATCCAAAAGCTCATGGGGTTTTCAACTACCGAACATGATAAACAAAGGAAGGACATGGCTGATTATCTAGAACTGCCAGAGGAGCCCGTAATAGTGGTACCCCCACTTATACAAACCTACCAAAATGCTATGCTTACGGCCTGACATCAGCCTTCTGCTGTCCTAACCATTCCTAGGAAAGTGGATCGCTTTTATCAGGCTCCTCTTGATCATCCTTCTCTTTCTACTACCCCTGAAGCAGATTCGGTAGTGATCACTGTGGTTCATGATTGTATTAAATGACTGAAGCACATGAGCTCCTTACCTCCTGATAAGGACTCCCATAGGATTGATTACCTAGGCAAAAAGGTGTTCCAAGGAGGTACCATGAATCTTCAGATTTTAAACTATATGGTCAAACACCAACGTGCTCTCTGGTCCTCTGCTATAGAGCTAGTCAATAAACTCCCTCCTTCTCGGGAGAAGGATGAGCTGTTGGCTACTATATCTACTGGCAGTTCCGAAAGAACCATAGCACGGCTACTGCCCTGCTAAAACTCACCTCAGACATCCTCTCAAATATGGATGCATGGCGTCTCCCCTGAGCTGTTTTCATTGACCTTACAAAGGCCTTCGACCTGGTTGACCACCCACTACTCCTATCTGGCCTGCTTAACCTGGGTTTCACTACTCCAGTTGTCAAATGGTTCAACAGCTACCTACCAAGCAGGTATCTAATGGTTAAATTCGACTCAGCTATGTCAGACCGAGCGTCAGTAAGCATTGGTGTGCCCCAAGGATCTATCTTGGGACCACTTCTTTTCTCTCTCTGTATCAATAATGTTCCTGGGGCACTGAAAAACTGTTATTCTAGGGACATGGATATGTTGTTCATCCACACTCATTGGCAGGTATCCTTGCCGCTTGCCGGAAGGTCTTCAAGCTTGCTCCTCCCACCCACCCGGGTGGTATAACTCTCAGCTCCGCCCCATGACGCCAGATCTTCCTTACCGCTTGGAAGCTCAGGTTCCCTCCTTAACGCTCTGCGTTTGAGACTGGTTCCTATTTCTCCGTTTGCGGATTTAAAAATAAATTTTGCGAAAAAGACTTGGTCTTCTATCCCTGCTGACTGCGATGGACAAATCGACTCCCAGTTGGAGATGCCCATGTGGGCGAAGATGTCTCAGACGGATCCACACTCACGTGTGTCTACTGCTTAGGCCTTGAGCACGCGCAGGCTTGCGACCTGTACTCATCTTTCTGGCCTCGTCCTCGAAGACCGTGCTGCCCGATGCAACTGGGCCGTCCGAGCGTTCCCTCGATGTGAAGTCCAGGAGGCCCGGTTTGGCGGTGTCCGCGGCGGCGGGCTGGCCGGATCAGCTCGGCGGATGGTACGCCCTCGAAGAGGAGGCGGGCGTGGGCCGTTCTTCCTCGGCCGCGGCATTTATCCCGCCTCTCTGGGCTCTTCTTACACGGCTTCTTTTAAGGAGCTTTGTCTGTCCCTCTCCACTAAAGGAGAAGGACCTACGCTGCAGGACCTTATTCTCGGTCCAAAAGAGGGACAGGGTAAGTCCCTCCGTCGACGCTCTTGGGAGCGGAAGGTCCCTCCCAGGCCGTCGACCGTCGGCTCGATCGACCGCTCCAGCCCGACCACTGGCCTCCACGGTGTCCCCGTCAGGTCAGTTGACCGAGACTCCACCGATGAAGTAGATTTTTCTCGACCCATTAGACGGGCTGTTGCCCTTTAGCGCGAATTCCCCTCTCCCGGTTCCCCGGAGAAGTTGAGATCCCGATGGGCTCGCCTGTGCCTCCGGTTCCGGAGCCCTCGGATGGACCATCCGAGCGAAGGAGTGCGGTTCCGGCCGACACCTCCCGCACCGACCTCGGAAATTCCGGGACTCGGTCTCGGTCTCGGACCTCTTGGCGGTCCAGCCCGATCCACCGTCTGCCGGCGGTCTCGGTCTCGGCACCGCGGTAAGCGGCGTCGCCGCTCGTCCTCGTCCTCCTCCTCGGATGAGGGGAGGCTTCGGCGTAAATTACGTCGACGGTACGAGGACCTTATGTTGCAACAGCTCCTCCTGGCCGGGAGTAAGCCACCCCGTCGCCTTCCCCGGCCATTAAGTGGCTGTCACGGGCGGCCGACACAACCCCTCGACTTATCCGAGGAGCCTATACCCAGGCCGGTTGTTCGGCCAAAACCAGCTGCTCCACCGATTCCGGTGGAACCTCCGCCTCCACAGCCACCAATGGGGCTCCGACCAAGGATTCTCGGTCGGCTAAGGGTCTACCCCATCGGCTGTCAGTTACCCTCACTCCCGACCGACCTCGGCAGGTGAAGGGTGGCTCAGGCCAGAGGCAGCTCTTCGAGGACTCTTCCGAGTCCGAAGATGATTCCTCCTTTTCTCAAGCGACTGGACTTGGAGTCTTCAGGAGGTCAGTCAATGGACGATAGCCCGTCGTCCTTCCTAGGACTGCTTCGGCTCATCTCGGAGTCCACCGGGATGGAGCTCGAACCCGTTTCCAAACGGGCCAGGTATCCCCTCACGGAGATTCTGGACCGAGGGGATTCTCCGACGGAGGCCTTTCTGGTGGCCGAGGCCATAGTGGGTCCGGCACTGGAGCTTTGGCAGCGCCCTGCTTCCTGCCCTGCGCCTTGGCCAGGATGGCCCAGGAATGTCTCCGTCCCTACGGTTCCTTGTCCGGTTTTGGAACACCCTCTGCTGAGGGGTTGGTTACCGACAGCGTTTTCCGGTAGCTGGCAGCGCCAGGGATGTGGACAAACCTCCTGACAAGGAGTCCAAGAAATTGGACTATCGGGCAGAAAAGTCTCGCTGCGTCCTCTCTCGGCCTTCGTCAGGCCAGTTCGGCCCGTCCTCATGGCACATTTTTCTCATGCCCTGTTGGGCTCCTGGATGAGGTCATCCCTCATCTTCCGCCGATCTGCAGACTACGGTTAAGCAGGTGCGGGACCAGGGCAGGGCAGTGGCCAAACAGCAGCTCCAGACTGCTTTGGATATGGGGACTCATGTGCCAGATCGGTGGCGACGCGAGTGGCTGTCGTCGGCAGGCTTGGCTGAGGATATCCACCTTTCCGGATACCCAGCACAAGTTGGCGGATGTTCCACTTTGGGGACTGACCTCTTGGCCCTGGGGTGGAAGGTCACCTGCAGAGGATCGAGAAGTCCAATGCTACCTTGGACTCGGTCTCTTCTGCTCAGAAGGACAAAGGCCGCAAACCACAGCCTAAGCCCTTCGTCCTTCTGCATGCCCCAGCAGCGCCCGGCCAGCAACGTCAGGGCCAGCGGCTCGGCCTTGGCATCCCAAACCCAAGCCGCCGGCTTCCTCTAACAGGAGGCAGGGAGGAAAGGGCCCAGGAGGTCCCTCGGCCGGTCCCTCCTCCAAGCCTGCCCAGTGACGGGCTGAGGGGTGTCGCCCCCATTCCCGTCACCTTACTCCTGGGTCCCCCCGTGGGGGGATGGCTCCGGCACTTCCGTTCCGCCTGGTCCGCTGTTACCACGGACAGGTGGGTCTTGGAGGTGGTGGGAAGAGGCCTGCCTCTGGGATTCGAGCAGGCACCACCCTTCAGAGCCGTCGCCCCTCGGGGCCGGGATCCCCAGCCTCACTGGCGGCTCGTCGAGGCCGACATCGCTCTCCTCCTCCAGAAGGAGGTGGTAAGAAGGTGGTGGACCCTCCTTCAGACCCAGGGTTTGTGTCCAGGTACTTCCTGGTTCCGAAGCAGACGGGGGCTGGCGCCCCATTCCGCGACCTACGGCCTAAACAAGTTCCTAAGGTCTCGAACCTTCAGGATGGTCACTCTGGCTCAGATAATACCATCCTTGGAACGCGGCGTGGTTCTGCTCTCTGGACTTGCAGGACGTGTTTTCACGCCCTATCCGTCCGTCTCACCAGAGAGATTCCTTCGCTTCCGGCGGAAGGATCCTCTTCGAGTTCAAGCCATGCCCTTGGCTTGTCTCCAGCTCCCAGGGTCTTCACCAAATGCATGGCAGTGGTGACAGCATTCCTCTGGGCGGGGGTCCGGTGTACCCTTACCTGGACGACTGGCTGATAGCAGCTCCCTCCAGGAAGGAGGCGGAGTGGTCCAGAGATCTGGCCCTCCAGGTCTGCTCTCAACTGGGCCTCCTTATCAACGAGGCCAAGTCGGAACTCGAGCCGAAGCAGGTGATTCTATTCATCGGGGCACAGCTCGACTCTCTTCGAGCCAGAGCGCGGCTCCCGGCGGACAGGGCCGAGGTTCTTTCCTCCTTTGCCCGATCATTTCTGGTTGGACAATTGCGCCCTGCCCGGGACTTCCTGCGCCTCCTGGGTCTCATGGCGGCCTGCACCAGCGTGGTCCATTGGGCCCGCTGGAACATGCGTCCTTCAGTGGGGACTGGCCAGCCAGTGGTCCTAGCGCTGCGATCCCTTGGACCAGCATGTCGGTGACACAGGGGATGTGAGCAGCTCTCCAGTGGTGGACCGTTCAGATCATTTGCAGGAGGGCATCCGTTCGTCCGCCCGAGCCGACGGTCTCTCTGATCGACCGATGCCTCTCTGATGAGTCGGGGTGCCCATCTGGGGAACACGGGCTCATGGCCTCTGGTCCCAGCAGAGTCGATGCCACATCAACCTGCTGGAGCTCCGGCGGTCCGCCTAGCTCTCACTGCCTTTGCTCCGTTCCTCCGGGGTCAAGTGGTCCGAGTCAGGCGGACAATACCACGACCATGTACTATCTAAACCGCCAGGGCGGGGCGCGCTCCATGCTTCTATGCAAGGAAGCTCTCCGCATTTGGTCACTCGTGCGCAGCCTGGAGGCGGATCTCCTAGCCATTCACGTGGCAGGAGCCTCCAACACTCTGGCCGATGCCCTGAGGCGGATAGGGGCTGCATCCCACGAGTGGTCTCTCCTGCCGGAGGTAGTACAGCATCTGTTCTCCTTTGGGGCACACCTCAGGTGGACCTGTTTGCCTCCAGGGAGAGCGTGCTGAGTCTGTTCCATGCCCGCCCCTCAGCGAGGGCTCGCTGCAGGGGATGCCTTCCTCAAGGCAGTGGACCCCGGCCTCTTTCGCCTTTCCCCATTTCCCTTGATCCACAAGGTGCTTCTCAAGGCGAGGAGGGACAAGGCGCAGGTGATTCTGATAGCCCCAGACTGGCCTCGCCAGTTCTGGTACCCAGATCTCCTCAGTCTCAGCTCCAGGACTCCTGGCAGCTTCCAGCTCGCCTGGACCTGCTCTCAGTCAATCAGGGGAAGGTGTTCCATCCGGACCTTCAATCCCTGCACCTGACGGCCTGGTTCCTGGCGGCTAGAGTTCCAGGCCTTGGGTCTTTCCGACGAGGTCCTCAATGTAGTTGAGGCGTCCCGTAGAAGTCGACCAGAAAATGCTATGCCTTCAAATGGAAAAGGTTTTCCATTTGGTGTCAGAACAAGGGCTTGGACCCTTCCTCCTGTTCCTTGGCAAGCATCTTGGACTATTTATGGTCCCTTTCTAGTCAAGGGCTTAGGTCGGCGACCCTAAGGGTGCACCTGGCAGCCTCTCTGCTTACGAGGCGCGGGCCGGGGAAGCAGTCGATGTGCCACAGGAGAAGGTGGTCTGGCTTTTCAAAGGCCTTGATCACATTCCCTCCAGTCGGGAACCCCCACCTCCGTGGGATCTACTGCTGGTACTGGCAAAGCTCATGGGCAAGCCATTGAACCTATGCACAGTGTGCTCTCTCTCACCTGTCGTGGAAGACCGCCTTCTTGGTGGCTATCCGTCAGCCAGAAGGATGGGAGAGCTCCAGGCGCTTTCCATCGAGTCTCCTTACCTGGTCTTCCCACAGGGACAAGGTTGTCCTGCGCCCACCGAGAATTCCTTCGAAGGTGGTGTCGGAGTTTCACCATAACCAGGTGTTGTCTCTGCGGTGTTCTACCCCAATTCACACCTCGGAGGCGAATATAGGCTCCATACTCTGGACCCTAGAGGCGCTCGCTTATTATAGGAGCCTTACGGCTGAAATTGAGGAGAGGTTCGCCAGCTGTTTGTCACCTCACGCTGAGCCGCATCTGGCAGACCTGCAGCCAAGCGGACGATAAGCAGGTGGGTAACCTCCTGCATAGATCTCTGCTATAAGTTGGCGGGCATGGAGCCTCCCAGAGGATAAGAGCTCATTCTACCCGCCATACTGCTGCAACGGTGGCTGCTTCCAGGGACGTCCCTATCCAGGAAATCTGCAGGGCTGCTACCTGGAAGTCAGCAAACACCTTCATTACCCACTACCACATCGACCTTGAGTCACGCCGGGATGCTGGTTTTGGGGCCTCGGTTCTCCAGTCTCTCTTTCCCAAGTAAGTATTGGGGGTGTGCGTCTTGCATATCCATGTCCCTAGAAATACAGGTCTATACCAGTGGTTCGTGTGGATGAACAACATATACCATTCCTAGAACTCCTGTTACAGGTGAGTAACCTGTATATCTCTCCTATATGCTGATGATGTTGTCATCTATACCAGTGGAAATTAAGTTGCTGACCTTACCTCTGCCCTCTCTGATGATTTCAAGAACATCCAAAATTGGCTCCATGATCACAAACTGGTTCTAAATGCAAAGAAAACAAAGGCCATGCTTTTTGGTTTGGCTCCTAAACTTAGAACCAGTCCCACGTCCCTTACAGTCCTTGGCCTGGGTGGAACTAAACTGGACTGAGTCACGTCATATAAGTATCTCGGGGTCCTGCTGGATCAATCCCTGGATCTAAACCTTAATATTCAAACAGTTTGTAAAGCTGTGAATACCAAACTGTGTGCTGCATACGGGACAAGTTGCATGCTAACGCTGTCTGCTAAACTTGCCATTGCAAGGGGAATTCTACTTCCTACTCTTACCTACTGTGCACCCGTACTGGCTGCTGCCCAGAAAACCTCCCTTCAGAAGTGGGATGTTACATACAACATATGCCGTTACTCGTCCTCATCCACCCGACTAAAGCATCGCTGTCAGCTGTACAAAGACCTTGGCTGGCTCTCCCCTTCTGCATCTAGGCAATACTACCTTGGCTGTCTAGTAGATTCTATTATTAGGCTGAAAAATCCAGCATCCCTGGCAGAGCTGCTACTTCCTCTCACCTCCTCACATGAATTAAGGTCAATCTATAAGTCCTTCCTAAAAATCCTCAGATGCCTTACCTTAAAAGGAACTGAAGCTTTTAGACATGTGGCACCTCAGTAATGGAATAATGCTTCCTTCTGAACTTAGGCAGGTTGGGTCCCACCTACACTTTAAGACACTACTCAGGCGTTACTCCCGCAGGCTGAACTTTGTACTTGTTTTGACCCACTGTAGCTCACTCTGAGGCTCCTCTACCTCACTTAACCCTGCTCCACTGATTCTGGCACTTGTTTTGACCTTGCGAAATGGATGTTGTTTAATAGCCTTGACCTCAGTGAGCCCAGCCTGCTTCTCCCATTCTTCCTATTTCCTAACTTACCATACATAACTTTTCTTTAGCCACTCTCTCCCTTATGCAATTTCTCCTCTTTGCCCTCCCTTTCCCTATACTGTCCCACTGTCTACACCCTCCCCTACTTAGCACATCCTAAACTGCTCTAATCTGCTCACCCACCCCCTTCTCTACTGCGCCACCTTTCTTCATTACTGCCTACCTTACTCCTTCTATCTCGTATAAACTCGTACTTCAGCTCTAAAGTTGTGACCTGTATCTCCAATCATTGTATTCTCTTCTATTATTGTATGACTTGCTTATATTGCTTATTATGCTGGCTGTATTATTGTCTACTGTTATGTCTCCAGTTTCTCCTTTTTATACCTATGATAAGCTATTATTACCTTGGAAAGTATAATGCTACCTGTGCTTTTCTGTAAGGATTATATTTTACCATTTAACTCGCTGCATCTATGTACTATGTTCTGCCACCCAAAAATGTAAGGTTTGTTTTCTCCTTTCGTTTGATATGTTCTGTAATTGTTTTCACCATGTTCTGTACTCTCCTGGGTCGTACCTGAAAATAGTCATATTGTTGGCTAGTGCACCTACCCAGTAAACAAAAAAAAACCGTAAAAAAAAATAAATAAATAAATATCCCAACACCTACTTAGTTCAGGTTGTGAGGCGGTCGATACTGCGGCCTGTATGTCCGCCATGGGGATTACCCTCTGACACCATGCTTGGCTTTGCGTCTCGGTGTGCACTACAGATGTACAACATAAAGTTGTTAATGCTTCCTTTAATGTGTCCAAGCTTTTTGGCCCAGGTACCTAGACTCTGCTGAAAATACAACTTGAACCTGCCACCATGATCCCTCATAGCCCCTCTGTGGCCTTGGCAGGTGTGGTTTCCCCTACTTCAGCAACTCTCAGTGGCGGATTGTATTCCATTACCAATCAGGCGGGACCTGTTGACTCAGAATCGGGGAACCCTCCTTTACTCCAACCTGAGATCACTACACCTTCACCCTTGGCTCCTAAGGATGCTTTCATAGCCCTTCTCCAGGTCTCCTCACCTGTGGCCAACATTCTATTAGCCTCACGTAAACCAGCAACCAGGGAAACTTATAATGCTAAATGGAAACGCTTTTCCATTTGGGCCGCTTCCAGTCATTGGACCCCCCTACTCATGTCCACTGACTACTGTCCTGGATTACCTCGCCTCACATGCTGAGACAGGGTTGAGCTATTCCTCTGTTAAGGTCCATTGGCCTCTATTTTGGCCTTCCGTGAACCTCCAGATGGAAGATTACTGTATCAGCATCATCTAGCCAAAATGTTTCCAACAGGAATGTTGCATATCAAACCTCCAATTAGACAGCCCACATCTCTGTGGGATCTAAATTTTCTTTTAGAGAAACTGACTCTTGAACCTTTTGAACTGGTGGCCACTTGTGACCTCAGTTTTCTTTCTTGGAAGACACTATTTCTAGTGGCCATCACTTCGACTGGGTTTATTGCCGAGCTTCATGCCCTCATGTGTAAAGAGCTTTGCTTAATCTTTCACAAAGACAGAGTGGCACTTCGAACAAATCCTTCCTTTTTACCTAAGGTGGTCTCAGAACACACCTTAAATCAGTCCATTAGAGATGCCAGTCTATTACCCTGAACACTCCATTCAGGGAGAATACCTCCTACATACCCTAGATGTCTATCATACTTTACGATATTATACTAGTCGTACAAAATCGATTAGAAAACCCTCTCAACTTTTTTTTTCCTTTGCCTCAACCAGGGAAGGTCTCCCGGTCACTAAATGAACCCTCTCCAATTGGCTAGCACACTGTATTGTCTTTTGTTATAACAAATATAACAAACCATTACCAGGAGCTGTCCAAACCCATTCTACCAGAGCTATGGCCACCACAGCAGCCTGCTTCAAGGGGGCTTCTATCACAGATATCTGCAACACAGCCACATGGTCCACGATGCATACCTTCATGAAGCACTACAATGTGGATGTTGCTTCACGCCGTAGGGTGGCCTTTGGTTCAGCTGTCCTACAAGGCCTTCTGTCATAATTTTGCCCTTCTTGGGTTCACTGCTTGGGAATCATCCAAAGTGTAGTACCTGCTGCAAGAGATCACCCTGTGGAAGATAGTACAGTTACATAAGAACTTACTATAACAGTAGATCTTTGAGAGGTATCTCTTGCAGCAGGTACGATCCCTCCCTTCCATTCCCCTCCTTCTCTAAGAGAACAACTTCTGATTCAGTTATTTATGGGATGGGATATCTATGGTACCTCGGGTCTCCCTGGGTCCTCACTTAGTGAGCTGAATCTAGCAGGGGAACTGAGGAAACCAGGGACCGCCCACTCTTATATAGGAAACAGGAAGATGATGTCATGTGTGGGCGGCCCCTGGAAAGACTGCTAGAAGAGTTGCCGTGCACGACAGCGCCCTCTGGCGATAACCAAGTGTATTACCTGCTGCAAGAGATACCACTAAAAGAGCTACTGTTATGGTAAGTTCTTGCGTAACTGTACTTTCTAGGAATGGTATATGGTGTTCATCCACACGGACCCATCCGACCTACACAGCTTTAGCGCACACCCTTCCAACGGGCAAGATCTGGCGTCATGGGGCGGAGCTGAGGGAGTTACCACCCGGGTGGGAGGGGCCGGCTTGAAGACTTTATGGCACATCTTAAAGGGAAAGGATACTGCCAGTTAGTTTGGATGAACATCATGTACCACTCCTAGAACTACTGTTACAGGTGAGTACCTGTTTTTTCAGGACCGCTGGCTCACCATATACAGGTGGTTACAATACAATTCTGAGAAAAATCTTATGACCTGCACTACATGTTGTGATACGAATAATCTGTTGCTGGAAGATAATCATGTGGGTTACCTTTCCCAGAGTAACTGCAGCAAAGCTGAGGCAGACACACAGATTCTTTCTGGCAAACCTTTTTTTTTATTCCGAGTAAGTTCGTTGCAAACAAAAAACAGAAACATTTAACAGCAGCTGCCACTGACACCCTGTGATTTGTTGCCATTGGGGCAGTAGAGCATGGTCTTTAGCCCTCTGCCCCCCAGGAGTGAGATATGTGCGAGTTGCTGACCTTATCTGTCTATTCTTATCAAATTTTGCAGTATGACGTCATTACTCGTGAAGTTTCTAGAATTAGCACATGCTCCAATGAAAAGAGGAAGGTGCCTAGCTGGACTAGTCAGAACCAGTTTTTCTTACTGCAGAAACCACAAACTGACTAATGGTAACCATCTCCTTACCGTTTCGTCGTCCTCAACAAGCTGGCGGACGCTCTCAGCCTTGTGGGCGAGGCTTCTCACGAGTGGTCTCTCCACCCAGAGGTAGTACACAGTCTGTTCTCCCAGTGGGGCACCCCTCAGGTGGACCTTTTTGCCTCCAGGGAGAATGCAGAGCAGAGGCTGTTTTGTGCCTGCCATCCTCAGCAGGGAATGCTACAGGGGAATGCTTTCTTGAGACCCTGGACCCCAGACCTCTTCTATGCCTTCCTGCCACTTCTCTTGATCCACAAGTTGTTACTCAAGGCCATGAGGGACAAAACACAGGTGATCCTGGTGGCTTCATACTGGCCATGCCAGTTCTGGTACCCTGATCTCCTCAGCCTCAGCAGTAGGCTCCCGAAGCGTCTTCCTCTCTGCCCGGACCTGCTCTCCGTCAGTCAGGGGAAGGGAGGCACTCCACCTGGACCTTCAGTCCCTGCATCTGACAGCCTGGTTCCTGAGCAGCTAGAGTTCTAGGCTTTGGGTCTCTCTGAAGATGTTCTCACTGTTGTGGAGGCATCTCAGAAGAAGTTGACCATAGAAACATAGACTTTGTCGGCAGATAAGGACCGCTGGGCCCATCTAGTCTGCCCATTTCCCTACCTACAGGATGGGCCGCGAGATCCTAGTTAACCAACAGCCTATATCTTCCTGTCCCCACAAGAATTGCCTTATGTCTGTCCTGCATTCTTGAATTCTCCCACAGTTTTAGACCCCACAACTTCCTCAGGAAGGCTGTTCCATGCATCCACCACCCTCTCTGTGAAATAATACTTCCTCACATTTGCCCTGAACCCCCTCCTTCTATCTTTTAAATTGTGTCCCCTTGTTCTTGCAAGTCTCTTTTCTGAAAGATGCTATCCACTTGGACTTTGTTGGTTCCTTGAGGTGCTTGAGAATTCTATCATGTCCCCTCTCCTTCTTTCCTCAAGGGTATACATATTAAGCTCCTTTAGTCTCTCCTCATACGGCCTCTTTTGCAGACCCTGCACCATCTTAGTTGCCCTCCTCTGGACTGCCTCTATCCTGTCTATGTCCTTGCGGAAATGGGGTCTCCAGAACTGGACACAGTATTTCAGATGGGTCTCACCAACTGTCTGTACAGAGGGATAACAACTTCCTGTTTGCTGCTGATGCCTCTCCCTATACATCCCAGTATACCCCAGCCCTCCCTACTGCCTTCTCACATTGCTTGCTAACCTTAAGGTCATCTGATATGATTACCCCCAGGTCCCTTTCCTGTTTTGTTGTTGTTACTACCTCCCCACCCATTGTGTATTCTTCCCCTGGGTTCTTGTTCCCAGGTGCATTATTTTGCACTTTTTGCATTGAATCCTAGCTGCCATACGTCTGACCATTCCTCCAACCTTGCCAAGTCCCTTTTCATCCTTTCCGCCTCCTTGTGTATCAACCCTGTTGCAGATCTTTGTGTCATCTGCAACAGGCATACTTTTCCTTCCAGTCCCTCTGCAATGTCACTGATGAAGACATTAAAAAGGACTGACCAATACTGAACCCTCGCGGTACCCCACTAGTAACCACCCTTTCTTCAGAGTGGACTCCATTTACAATTACCTTCTGTGTCCTGTTGTCCAGCCAATGTTTTCAGGCTACCACCCTGGGACCCACTCCCAGGCTGGTTAATTTGACTAATAATCTTTTGTGTGGGACTGTGTCAAATGCCTTGCTAAAGTCTAGGTAGGCCATGTCCACAGCCCCTCCCTGGTCTACTACTTTGGTCACCCAGTCAAAGAAATCTATTAGATTCGTCTGACATGACCTTCCCACTGTGAACCCATGCTGCCTTGGATCCTGTGCTCCACTGACCTCTAGGTACTCAACTATTCTTTCCTTCCGAAGTGACTCCATCCTTTCTACCACAGAGGTCAGACTGACAGGTCTGTAGTTTCCCTGCCTCTGTCTTGGTCCCACTTTGTGAAGGGAATCATCCGCTCCTCAAGTCCTCGGTACCACACCATCCTCCCATGATTTATTAAAAAGAGTAGCCAGTGGTTTCACTAGTTCCTTCCTTAATTCTTTTAGAATTCTGGGGTGAATTCCATCAGGACCCATTGCTTTGTCCACCTTCAGTTTTAGGAGTTCTTGCAGAACCCTTTCTTCTGTGAAAGGACTGGGATCGACCCCCCCTATCAAGAGTGCTTCTGTTAATTGGATTAGGCACTTCCCCCTCCTCTTTTGTGAATACTGAGCAGAAATATTCGTTCAGTATTCCTGCTTTTTCACTGTCCCCCTCTGCCCACCCACCGTTCATTCTATTCAGCCTCACTATCCCTCCCTTTGTCTTTCTACGCCCGCTGATGTACCTATAAAAGGTTTTATCCCCCTTCTTAACTGAGTTGGCTATCTTTTCCTCAGTTTGGGCCTTTGCTATTCTGACTTCCCTCCCTGCTTCCTTCTGCCTTAACTGGTACAGCTCTCTGTCCTGCTCCTTCTGTGTTTCCTTATACTTCCGGAATGCTATCTTTTTCTTCCTGACTTTCACAGCCACTCTCTTGAGAACCATAGTGGCTTTTCTTTCGTTTTGATTTGTTTTGCTTACACAAAGGCTTGTTGCCTCTGTGATGGCAGTTTGATAATTCCCCATTGTTGCTCCACCTCCTTCTAGCCTGTTTGCTAGTGCTTTTCTGAGGCACTCCCATCTTGCCAAAGTCAGCCCTCCTAAAGTCCAGTACCCTCACTTTTGTATGGCTTGACTCTGTAGCTGAGTTTAACGTGAACCACACTGTTGGATGGTCACTTGTCCCCAGATGGCAACCCACTTCTAGATCTGAAATCCTCTCACTGCCCCCGTTTGAGAGTACGAGGTCTAAGATTGCTCCCTCACGAGTGGGTTCCGAAACTAGCTGTCTAATGCCTGCCACCTGTAGGGCGTCAAGAATGGCCCTGCTCTTGGATGTGGCTGCAGCAAATGTGCTCCAGTTAACATCTGGCATATTCAGGTCTCCCATCAACAGTATCTCCCCTTTCTCTGCCATTCTAAGAATGCCTTCCATCATATCCTTGTCCATTCCTTCCCCCTGACATGGGGTCTGTACACAACCCCTATGTGGATTGTGGTGCCCTTTCCAGTCTCCAAGGTGACCCACAGTGCCTCCTCTCCTCCCTGTTTACTCTTTTGTTCAGTTGCTTTTATCCCTTCCTTTACATAGAGAGCTCCTCCCCTCTTCTCCCCTGCCTGTCTCTCCTGTAGGTTATGTACCCTGGTATGTTAACATCCCAGTCATGGTTCTCTGTGTACCATGTTTCTGTGACTGCTACGATATCCAGGCATCCCTCTTCCATTAAGGCCACCAGCTCAGGGAGCTTGTTGCCCAGACTACGGGCATTGGTACTCATTACCCTCCATTTCCTGATGGCCTTACCCCCTTTTGCCCCATCCCTGTCCTCCTTGCCTTTGTCACTTTCTCCATTTACCACTGCCCTTCTCCCTATCGACACCTCCATGTTGGTGTTTGCTGCACTTACTACCGTGATTGTTTGGGGGGCTAGGATTTTCCTGCTCCTTTCCAGTGCCTCCCCCCTTGGCTAGTTTAAAAGCTTGCCAACGAAGCATTTAAACCTATCACCTAGGATCCTGGTTCCCCTCCCGGACAGATGCAGCCCATCATGCCAGCATAGGCTTGCATCACTCCAGGTGGACCCCCAGTCCCCAATGAAGCCAAATCCCTGAGCTCCACACCAGTTTTTCAACCACTGATTGAATCCCATGGTACGGAACACCCTAGCCTCTCCTATGCCATAGATGGGTAGCACCTCGAGAAGGTTACCATCGTGCTACTTGACTAAGGCCCTCCCAATTCCACAAACTCTTCCTGCACTTCTCTAATCCCTTTCTTAGCCAGGTCATTTGTCCCTAGGTGGACAATGACATCCAGCTCCCTCCCCTGTGCAGCTGCTCCGGCAATCCTGAGGATTCGCCTCCTGACCCTCCAAGCCATGGCGCCAGGCAGGCACCTTGGAAATGCTATGCCTTCAAATGGAAGAGGTTCTCATTTGGTGTCAGGGCAAGGGTTCGGACCCTTTGTCCTGACCATTGGCTAGCACTCTTGACTACCTGTGGTCCCTCTCTGTCAGGCCTTCGGTCGACGACCCTCAAGGTGCGGGATGGTCAGTAGTCAGCAGTCGGTGGCACAAGAGAAGCTGCCATTTTTTCAAAGACCTTGATCACATTTCCCTTCCGGTTCATGAACCTCCACCACCGTGGGACTTGTTGCTGGTTTTTGTCAAAGCTCATGGGCAAGCCATTCAAACCAATGCACAGGTACGACATGTCTCACCTGTCATGGAAGACCACCTTCCTGGTGGCTATCACATCAACCAGAAGATTCAGTGAGCTCCAGGCTCTTTTGGTGGAGTCTCCTTAGCTGGTCTTCCACAGGGACAAGGTTGTCCTGCGCCCCAACCGAAGTTCCTCCTGAAGTTTTTGTCAGAACATCGCCTTAATCAGGTGATGAATCACCTGGTGTACTTCACCAGTCACACCTTGGAGGCTGAGCACAGGCTCCATACTTTGGACCTGCAGGAGCTCTTGCCTACTGTAAGGCGTACACGGCTGGAGTACAGGGGGAGGTTTGCCAGCTATTTGTCACTGAAACTGAAGCCACACCTGGCAGACTGGCAGCTAAGCGGACGATTGACAGGTGTATTATATCCTGCATTGACCTCTGCTAAAGTTTGGCGAGTAGAGAGCCTCCCGTAGGGCTAAGGGGTCATTCTACCTGCCATACCGCTGCCTCAGTGGCTGCTTCCGGGGACATCCCTATCCAGGAAATCTGCAGGGCTGCTACCTGGAGGTCGGCACATGCCTTCATTTTCTATTACCACATTGACCTTGAGTCACACCGGGATGCTGGTTTTGGGGACTGAGTTCTCCACTCTCTGTTCCTGATGTTGGGGGTGTGTGCCTTGCTTCTCTCCTTCTAGAGAACTGCTAGGAGTCTGCCAGAAAGTGTGAATGGAACATCACATCCACATCCCTAGAAAAACTGGTTACTCACTTGTAACAGTAGATCTTCCATAGAGTGGTCTGTTGCAGTAGGTAATACACTTGAGTTGTCGCCAGGGGTCACTGTGGTGCATGGCAGCTCTTCTAGCAGTCTTTTCCAGGGGCTGCCCACACATAACATCAGCTTCCTGTTTCCTGTATAAGTGTGGGTGGTCCCTGGTATCCTCAGTTCATTTTCCCACTGTCTTCAGCTCGCACGCAGCAGCTAGAGCAACTTCAGAACAGCAGTCATCGACGAGAACTTGAGCAACCAAACGAATGTCCAAAGAATCTTCAAGCAAGATAGTGCTATTTTGTTCCTGCTGTTGTGGTAGAAAATGCTACCGCTTCAACAACCACACTACTTGTGTAAGGTGTCTGGGACCCACCTTCCTGCATTCATTGCCAGGACTTCAACCAGGCAACCCTTCATCAATGGTTGCTTGAAATCAACCAACATTTAATGGAGCAGAAATTATCTCTCATGGAGAATCAGGGGGCTCGTCCCAAGTGTCCCCAAATTCTTGTCGGCGGTACAAAGGTAGCCTCACTCCTCACACTCTGTGCCTAAGCGCTCACATCGGCCACCGTCACAGGGTGCCCCACCGCGTGGACGTGTCTCAGCACCTCTTGTCGATGGAAGGATATTTACCTCCTCGTCAATGGCGCTTTCCTAGCCAGCGTTGATGATAGTTTATACTGAGCCCTTTATGGGTTCTGTCGACAGGAGCTCCTCTCCCATCAACGGGACTATCATTTACACAGCATAGCACTCCTTCCCCAGCAGCTCCGTCGACGACAGGCCGCATTCCTTGGGGAAAACCTACTGCTTTTGCTGTGCTCACTGCCCCTCCACCCTCACAGGTGAGTACCTATAGGGGCCAGGCGGATAAGGATCAGGACCCTGGTCTTTCTCACCCAGAGGCAAGACTGCTCAGGCTACGCATCCAATCCCTTCCATCCTTCCTTTGGTTTCCCAGAAGCCCCCTTCCCTATCCCTCCTACTACTCAAAAAGAACTGGACGTTTCTACTGTAGTACAGCATGTCTTACATGCCAGGCGGCATGCTCAGCCCTCCAATCCAGGAGAGCCTAGCCATCCATCCTGTTCACCCACACCTCTGCCTAAATGGTTTCATGGTGACGGACCCTCTCCTACCCTGGTCCCTTCCCCCTTATTTGAAGGATTACTTGTCAGATGAGCCTGATTTCCTGGCAGATTTACCAGAGATCTAGAGGATGAGGACTTCCAGGAGCTGGATTTCCAGCCCCACTTTCTTTTATTGGACCTCTCGTCTTTAGAAGAGGATTTGCCTGGACATATGGCTGTCTCTCCTCCAGATGACCCTTCTTTCCGTGAAATGATGGTCCAAATTCAAAAAGTCATGGGATTTTCCACTACCGAACATGACAAACAACATAAGGATATGGCAGACTACTTGGAGGTACCCGAGGAGCCAATCTTAGTGGTACCCCCCACTAATCTAGACCTACCAAAATGCTATGCGTGCAGCCTGGCACCAACCCTCTTCTGTCATGGCTGTTCCCCGTAAGGCGGATCGCATATACCAGGCTCCTCTGGATCACCCTTTTCTATCCACTATTTCTGAAGCGGATTCATTGGCGATTGCTGCCGCTCATGATCATACTAAATGACCAAAGCACATGAGTTCCTTACCTCTGGATAAAGAATCCCACAGGATAGATTATCTGGGGAAAAAAGGTATTGCAATCCAGTACCATGACTCTCAGAATCCTGAATTATATGGGACACATGATCAAATACCAGCATACCCTCTGGTCATCTGCCATTGAATTAGTCAAACTCCCTCCTTCACAAGAAAGGGAACAGTTACTGGCTACAGTATCCACTGGCAACTCCCATTTCCCCTCACCTACTCCAGTCAGGCTATGATGCAGTTGATACCTTGGCCCGTATGTCAGCAGCAGGCATTACCTTGCATCGCCATGCTTGGCTTCATGTCTTTGGGTTCACACCTAATGTACAGCAGAGAGTAGTTAATGCCCCCTTTAATGGGTCCAAACTATTCGGGCCAGGTACTCAAAGATTGATTGATTGATCTCCAAGCTTCAGGCAGAACTCTGCGCACAGTCCATGGCATGTATCATACTTTTCAGCCAGCTCACCGTTCCCAATCCTCTTTTTATACCAAAAGTGGAAAATACAGAGGTTCTAACAGAGGCGGTTTCAGAGGTCTTTCCCAACCAACCAGAGGCAGTGCCTCTGCCGCCAAGGGCTCCCACGCATATCCTCCAGGTGGGGCGGGTCAGCCCGCCACCCAGTGACCTATTGGGGCCTAGTCCACACTTCCTCGACCAGGCCTCGGAAGCTGTGGGCGGTCATTTTGCCCTCCATCTGGAGGTCTGGAAAACTATCACATTGAACGAGTGAGTACTCCAGATAATTCAGATGGGTCATACTATGGAATTTCTGTCCAGACCTCCCTTTCACCGGCCCCGCTCAGTCCATTACCCTCCCGACCATATTCTTATTCTCCAGGAGGAATTACAGGCCCTTCTAACCAAGAAGGCCATTTACTCAGTAACCCCTGCAGAACACCAGAAGGGGTTCTTCTCTCACTTCTTCCTGGTACCCAAGCGGACTGGAGATCTCAGACCAGTACTGAACCTCAGACATCTGAACCTGTACATTCAGTACAAAAGGTTCCGCATGATCACCCTAAACTCTTATCATGCCAATACTAAAACAAGGGGATTGTCTATGTGCCCTGGATATGAGGGATGCCTACTTTCATATCCCTAGCCATCCTGCCCACCACAGGTTCCTTCATTTTCACCTGTTGGGTCAACACTACCAATTTCGGGCAGTCCCATTTGGCCTGTCCTCGGCCCCACGAGTGTTCACCAAATGCCTAGCGTAAGTAGCAGCAGCCCTATGAAGAGATGGGAACTTTGTCTTCCCATACCTGGATGATTGGCTCATAAAAGCAGAGTCCAGAATGGCCCTGCTCTCTTCCCTACAGGCAACCTTAACTCTGTTCCAAACTCTAGGGATTATAGTCAATTGGCCAAAGTCCAATCCGACCCCTACACAGTCACTCCAATATATAGGAGCGGTCCTCGACACTGTCTCTGCCAGGGCTTACCTCCCAGCCAACAGACAAGACAAGCTTCTGTTTCTGGTGCTGCAGATACAAGCCCAGCAAGTTGTCACAGCCAGGCGCATGCTGTGTCTACTAGGTCATATGTCTGCTACCATCCCTATGGTAGCTTTCTCCCATCTTCGGATGAGACCAGTCCAGTGGGTTCTCCAGAACCAGTGGTCTCAAAGAACAGGAAATTTCAAAGATAAAATCTGAGTCACTCCCTCGTTGCGGTCTGCCCTAGTATGGTGGATGCTCCGAGCCAACCTTTGTCAAGGTATGCCTTTCCAGTCCTCACCGCCTCTTCAGACGTTGACCACGGATGCATCCCTGGAAGTGTGGGGTGCGCACCTGGGTCTGTGACACAAGGCAGGTGGACCACTTCTATCCCTCATCCCTATATCAATCTCCTGGAACTGAGGGAGGTTCGCTTAGTCCTCCAGGCTTTTCAACCTCACCTGTCTCCAGGCTTTTGAACCTCACCTGTCTCCAGGACAGTTGCTGATTCAGTCAGACAACACTGCAGTAGTATTCTACCTCAACAAAGAAGGAGGTACGAAATCCCATACTCTATGTAGGGAGACGCTTGCAGTCTGGCACAAAGCCATTTGGAAACACCTCACACTAACAGCTGTCTATCTACCAGGATGTTACAACCTCCTGGCTGACTTTTTCAGTTGCCAGTCGTCCGCACATGAATGGACACTTAATTTCGAAGTGCTCCAGAAAATCTTTCATCTGTGGGGGACCCCACAACTGGACCGGTTTGTCTCCCCAGTCAACCACTGTCTCCCCAGATACTATTGCATTACTTCGAGCAAAAAGGGACGGTCTTAGATGCCTTATCCCAGGCATGGACAGGACTCTTCTTATATGCTCCCCACCCCCATCCCACTCCTGCAACAGACTCTACTGAAACTACAACTCAAACCTGCCACCATGATTCTCATAGCTCCTCTGTGCCCTCGGCAGGTGTGGTTTCCGCTACTTTCAGCAGTTCTCAGTAGAGGAACCCATTCCATTGCCAGTCAGACCAAATCTCTTGACTCAGAATCAATGGACCCTTCTACATCCCAATCTGAAGGTCCTACACCTTCATGCTTGGCTCCTGAGGCCGCTTGCCTAGCACGTTTACAAGTGTCCTCTCTTGTTGCCAATATATTGCTGGCATCACATAAACCAGCAACCAAGGAAACATATATAATGCCAAATGGAAACGCTTTTCCATCTGGACTGCTTCCCGATCACTGGATCCCCTACCCTTGTCCACTGACGAAAGTCTTGGATTACCTCGCCTTGATTGCTGAGACAGGATTAAGCTATTCCTCCATCAAAGTCAATTTGGCCTCTGTTTCAGCCTTCCATGAACCTTTGGATGGTAGATTACTATATCAACGTCATGTAGCCAAAATGTTCATAAGAGGAATGTTACATATTAAGCCAACTGTTAGAAGACCGACTCCTCTGCGGGATCTCAATTTCCTAATAGAGAAATTAACTCTTGAGCCCTTTGAACTGGCGGCCACTTCTGACCTCAGTTTTCTTTCATGGAAAATGCTATTCTTAGTGGCTGTCACTTCAGCTTGACGTATTTCGGAGCTCCATGCCCTCATGTGTAGAGAACCTTACTTGTTTTTCACAAAAATAGGGTGGCACTTCGTACCAACCCTTCCTTCCTACCTAAGGTAGTGTCCAAACACACCTTAAGCCAGTCCTTGGAGTTACTGGTATATTATCCCGAACACTCCAATTGAGGTAAACACCTCTTACATACCTTATATGTCCATCGTATATTACGATACTACACTGATTGAACTAAAACAATTAGAAAAACTTCTCAACTCTTTGACACCTTCACCTCAGGCAGGGAAGGTCTCCCAGACACTAAACGGACTCTCTCCAATTGGCTAGCACATTGCATAACATTTTGTTATTCAGAATACAACAAACCATTACCTGGACCTGTCCAGGCCCATTCTGCCAGAGCTATGGCCGCTACTGTGGCCTGCTTTAAAAGGGGCCTCATTCACAGATATCTGCAACGTAGCTACCTGGTCCGCAATTCATACTTTCATGAAGCATTACAACTCAGATATTTGCTTCACGCCATAGGACGGCCTTTGGCCGAGCTGTCCTACAAGGCCTCCTGTCATAATGACCACCCTTTCCTGTTTCACAGCTTGGGATTCATCCCAAGTGTTACCTACTACAAGAGACCACTCCGTGGAAGATAGTACAGTTACATAAAGTCTGACTGTAACAGTAGATCTTTGAGCAGTGTCTCTTGCAGTAGGTGTGTTCCCACCCTCCATCCTCCTCCTTCTCTAAGAGAACAGAATCTGGTCCAGTGACTTATGGGTTGGGATACCTACGGTACCTCGGCTTCCACTCAGTCCTCGCTTAGCAAGCCAAATCTGGTGGGGGAAACTAAGGATACCGGGGACCGCCCACACTTATATAGGAAAGAGGAAGCTGATGTCATGTGTGGGCAGTCCCTGGAAAAGACTGCTAGAAGAGCTGCTGTGCGCCACAGCAACCTCTGGCGATGACCCAAGTGTATTACCTACTGCAAGACACACTCCTCAAAGATCTACTGTTACGGTAAGACTTTACTTAACTGTACTTTGTAGGAGTGGTATGATGTTCATCCACACGGACCTCCCCGACCTCCTGGCTTTGGCACACAACACTGCTTCCAGCGGGCAAGATCTGGTGTCATGGGGCGAAGCAGAGAGAGTTATCACCAGGTGGGTGAGAGGAGCCAGCTTAAAGACATTTCTGGCCAGTCCTAATGGGAAAGGCAACTGCCAGAAAGTATGGATAGAACATCATATCCACGTCCCTCGAAAAACAGGTTATTCACCTGTAACAGTAGTTCTAGGAGTGGTATATGATGTTCATCCACCTGGACCCACCTGACCTCCCCTGGCTTTGACATACAACACTGCTTCCAGTGGGCAAGATCTGGTGGTGTGGGGCGGAGCCGAGAGAGTTATCACTGGGTGGGTGAGAGGAGCCAGCTTAAAGACATTTCTGGCCAGTCTTAAAGGGAAAGGCAACTGCCAGAAAGTGTATATGAACATCATATGCCACTCCTAGGACTACTGTTACAGGTGAGTAACCTGTTTTTTTTTTTTTCCTGCCTCCCCTGCTGCCAGGCCACATGCCTATTTTATTCTCTTGATGGGGGATGGCTTATATGTCTTCTTAGTGGATATCTGTTTCATCAGGTCACACCTATGGAACTATACCCACCAGGCAGTAGGACCACTCGGACACTTTTTTTGCTAGCAGCCTTCCAGGGGCCACCTACGACAGTGTCGTATGCCAAAGTCCTTACCCTGCATAAACATGGGCAGCCCCACGTCCTTCTTAGTTCTTTTCCCGCCATTGACCATCTTCGCTGGACTCCACGGAGTGGCCGTTGCTTCAGTCAACTGCCAAGACTTGTAAAAAATAACTTTTTTTCTTTTTCTTTTCCTTGTCATCACTTTATTCAGAGTGATTCTCGTAGCTGTCTATCTCGAAGTCTGACTCTGCAAAACTCTTCTGATTTTGCATGTGCGGTAAGAAGATCCTTGGCAGTGATGAGCACAATACCTGTGTTCGCTGTTTCAGTAAGGCCCACGACAGAGAGCTCTGCTGCGGCTTCAAGTACGGTACTGAGCAATGATGCCTGAAGGCCCTGCAGACTTTCCTCCTGAAACAGAAAGTATCCTGTATGGAGAAAGAGCTTCAGGTGGGGATTTCCTCCGCATCGCTGACTCAGTCCTTGGGCTCCCATTCCTCAAAAGCTTGGGACAAATCTTCTGGAAAACACAAATACCGGGGCAGGTGAATGGAGCAGGGAGACCTCCCCCCCCCGGTTTGCTCACGATCACTGCTCCTCTTGGCACCAGCTGCTGTAGCCTCATCGTCCACTTTGGTTGCAGCCCTTCCTGCTGCCCACACCCTCACTTCCACAGGGTCGATCTTGGCAGTGAACATCGCCGGACCTTCTGGGGCCAGACACAGCATGGCAATGCTGGGTCTCTTGACGCCCTCATTGTCATTGTAAGCACTGTAGTTTCTACCTCTTCCCCAGGGTCAGTTCCTTTGTTGGTACCGCTGACTGTCCTACTGACCCTGCATCTCAGCTTCCAGCTTCTTCGCGGACGCCAAGGTTCATGCATCTCCTGGTGATGCTGGCCCCTATCAACATACGACTGTGCTTTCCTTCTTTGTCAAGGTTATTCAGCATCTGGTCTCTTCTCGGGGCCCAATGTTGACGGGACTTTCTAGGCCTGCCGCAGTGCCAGCAACTCCTGTGATGACACGCCACACTTGCTCCAGGGCGTAGACATCCTCATTGCTATCTGTCTATTATTCGGAACCCTTCAATGAGAATCAGGAGTATAATCCTGACCTCATCTCCCAGGAGGTGGAGGAGGAAGATGGGGACAGGAGCTCATCAAGGTCTAATTCTGGTGTTTTCCTCAGGGAGTGAGGAATCTATAAAGTACACCTGAAGGTCTCTCTCTGATGACTCCTCCTTCATTTCCATCATGAGACAGCTCCAAACAGCAATGGAGTTTGATGCTGCAGAGCAAGATGTTACCAGGAGAATCCTGGTAGACTTTCTGAAACTACCAGACTCTCCTCCTCTTATTTGTCCTCCACTACTGGCTACTCTGGAGGATGCGACCATTGGCTGCCTGATACAGGCCAGCCATGACCCCTTTCTTACCTAGAAAGGTATTTAGTTTTCCACATGGATAGAGTGTCCTTGCAGACTAATCCTAAGTTTTTACCTAAGGTGGTGTAGAGTCTACTCTGAATCAAGACATCCACCTGCCTGTGTATAACCCAGAGTATTCGAATAGAGTGGAGGCCTTACTTAATACTCTGGATGTGCCATTAGAAAATCCAATCAGTTGTGTGCTTCTTAGCCGCTAGGAAAGAAGGGGCTCCTGTTTTGAAATAATGTTTGTCTAAAAGGTTAGTCAATTGCATTGTTCATTGTTACCTCAAGTATGACAAGCCTTTACTGGGGCCGGTTAAAGGCCATTCTACCAGGGGCATGGCTGCTTCTTTTGCCTCCTTCCAGAATGTGTCCATTGCTGATATCTGTGCAGCGGCCACTTGGAGCTCTGTCCACACTTTCATTCAGCATTACAGTCTGGACATTGCATCTAGGCGCAGGGCAGGCTTTAGACTTGCAGTCCTGCAGAGCCTTCTCTCTTGAGAGCCTTATGCTGACTTCTGCCTCCTCCCAGCCGACTGGGATCAATCCTTACACTGCTTGGGACTCTGTCCTAATGGTGTTGCCTGCTGCAAGAGCCCCCTCAAAGTGAGATAGTACAGTTACATAAGAACTTACCGTAACAGTAGATCTTCGAGAGGAGCTCTTGCAGCAGGTGCTGCTTTCTGTCCCTCCATCCCCCTCGTGAGTGCTTCTCCATCTCTGTTACCTCTTTCCTCAGTGTAGAGGAGCCACCTCGGTTCTCCAATTTCTGTAAGTTCTTGGTTCTCCGGCAGGAGAACTTAAGTTGGTTTTATACCATAGGCAGACGTTAAGGGCATGCCAACGTCCGGGGGCAGTCTCCTGTTGTGTACTGCTAGCTAGAAGTTTTCCATGGGGTCCTGTCACCTGCCGGCTTAAGTCCTAATGGTGTTGCCCACTGCAAGAGCTCCTGTCAAGGATCTACTGTTATGGTAAGTTCTTATGCAACTGTACTTTCTTGGGTGACCATTTTTATTTTATCTGTAGTTTTTTGCAGAATATTTCTGCTATATCCCCATTCTGGAATCTGCTTCCGGCTTCACTTAATTCAGTCTGGAAATTCTTGTCACTGCAGTTTTGCCTTATCCTGAGAAATTGAGAGAATGGGATGCTTTTGGTAAGGTCCTGTGAGTGGGCTTCCTGATAACATTTCTTCTTGTTCTTTGTCTTATAGAACCAAAGCCAGTTTATGCCCAACCTGGTCAACCAGATGTAGACTTACCGGTTAGTCCATCTGATGCGCCTCTCCCTAACTCAAACCATGATGATGGGATGCTCAGGTAATGCTATTCAAATATGAATATGAATTGTTCAGCTAATTTCAAGATGTAATGAATTGATGGAACATCTGGGAAGCGATTCTCTGTTGCATTGGCCAGTGCAAAGTAATTGCAAAAACCACCTTGTAGCGCCAGTACTTGCTTGATGGGAGGCACAGCCCCTTCCCAGTTGCTCATAAACGTCATTGTGAGCAGCTGGAAAAGCGTGGAAGAGGGACTGCCAGATTGCCCACAGGGCTATTCACAAACACACACACACACACCCACCCACCCCCTATCAGCAAACATTTTGCCTGTATTTACATGGCAAAAACACAAATCCATTCTCATTTATTGTAATATAGAATTCAACTTGACCCACTAGAGTTGCAAATCACTCCCTTACAGACAGCATTTCCACTTCTTGTTGCAAATAAAATATATTAAAACCCTTTCCCCACCCATGTAAGCCTGCCACCCTCCCCACCTAGTCCTTTGAAATCCCCTTGTTCATCCAGTATCGTACAGTTAGTGTTGTAAACAGGTTCAGTGCAGTGTAAAGATAGTCATCCTGTGTCTCCTTACTGGGCCTGAATGCTGGTACTTTTGTCCTTTCAAGAGTAAACAAAGCATTGCTAGGTTGTGATTACTTTTATTCAAGCCTGGTGGTGAGACAGAGAGGGATAATGATCTGAGTGCTGCAGTTGATTGTTTACAGTTCTAATTTTAAGGGACTAAGTGACCTAAAGGGGAATAGTCAGGGGAAAGCCCCCCACATTCAAATGTGGGGCTGGTTCCAAAAGGCACTTAGTGTGCAAAACATTTCAGTGTATTTACTGTTTACTAAAGGAATAATGCCCTCCAGGGTGGGTGTTATGCCGGGATAACATCCCACCTCGGGTGGTTGGGATCGAGGCCACCAGCTGAGGGTGTCCAACACCTGAGAAGGGATGTTATCCCAGCATAATACCCACCCTAGAGGGCATTATTTCTGTTATACAATGGCTTGTTGTTTTATACAGAATAAAAAAAAAATATATATTTTAAAGAATGTTTTTGTTAGTGTGGAAAAATGTTTTTGTTTCTTAAGAGGAGATGCAAACAAAGGCAAATACAGATACAAATCCAAACAATCAGCAGGCATGTTATGCTAGGATAACATCCCTGCTGTGATGGCCAACTGATCAATCAGAAGACAGGATACCTTCTTGCCATTGTATAATGTAACATAATAGAGTGTGTCAGACTAATTTTGCTTAGTTCTAGGTGGACATCTTCTGTTACTACAAATCTCAGAATCCCCTGCAGCTGATATCAGAGCAGTAGGCAGCAGTATGAAATTCAATAACCTGTAGTGCGTGTTTGAGCTTTTATAATCTCTGATCAGGTGTTTTCAAACAACATGAAGTCTTGCTATATTATGACTATTGCAGTTTGCCCCGGCCTTAGAACTGCTCCGGAGGTGAAAGAGTTAACTTCCATGCAGAGCATGGAGCTTAGAGCGCGAGCTCGGTTCAGAAGCTCTGTTTGGCTGGTTTCAAACCGAAACCGTCAGATTCTTTACTCCGCCTCACTGAACAGTCGCTCCGGAGATTCCTCCTGTTGCTCGGTTCATTTCTTCGGTTTAAAGCGCTATTTCTTGGTTTAATTTAACTGCGATTTCATTATTTTAACTGCAAAACCGATTGGTTCAGGCTCTGTCTATGGTAATCGTAAGTAATAGATAGGGTTTTTTTCTGTGTGGAACTTGCAAAGTATTATTGGTTCGGTTGAACCGATCGAGTTCTATTTAAATATAAGTTTAAAGCCTTTTAAGGCTTTTTAGAGTGCGGTTCCCGGTTCTTATCCGTTCTAAAAAAACCTGATTTCTTTACGGTTTTTTCCAGGACCCGTGACATGGTTTGGAACCGATAAGGGTGTCTTGCCTGGCACTGCCATCAAAAGGGCAAGTTGGTTGGTTAGGCTGGCATCATGTCTGAGAAACCCAAAAGAAAACCGGGCCTACTGGGTTTCAACACTGTAGTGTCTGTGGGAAGCCTTTGCCAAGGCTGACCCACATACTATGTGTCTATTGTCTGGGGTTTGACCACCTCAGTTCAGACTGCCAGATTTGTAAAATTTCCTGCAGCCACCCTGGACAAAAGAGGCGGGCAGGCTCAGAGAGCCGGAGGCAAAAAGTCCGCTGACCGGATGGCCAGCCGGTTGGTGCCAACCGAACAGAGGAGAGTGCTCTGACCAGGCGAGACTTCCTTGGCAAAGCAAAAACTGGCTCTGAGGAGCCAGTTCCAGCAAAGAACTAAAAATCAGCAGGTTTGGAGTCCAAAATTCCTTCTCCAACTGCTGCTGAGATAGCCAGGGCATACAGATTGTCCAGTCCCTGTCCTCAGTTCCCTCAGACCGCCACTGTCTGGCAAAAGGTCGGTTCGGTCGGGTTCCAGTGGTTCAGGATTATGATATAGAAGAGTTCTATGAACCAGAAGAGGGGATGAGGATTATGATCAGTGTGAATGTGACTTTGAAAGTCTGGATGTGCCCATTGAACCGGACATCTCCCCAGACAGACCTTCAGGTGAGTCTCCCCCTAGGCTTTCTGAGTCCCCTTCTCATTTTTTGTTTTATAAAAAAGTTGCTGAGACCCTCCAGCTTCCCTTAGGAGGAGGCTTTGAATGAGTAGAGGAGCCTGACTATGTGGAGATGATGGATATCCCAGAGTCCAGGAGGTTGTCCATCCCTTTACATAAGTCTTTTAGAAAACAAACAATAAAAATTTTAAAAGCTCCTAATTCTGTGCCTCCTGTGGATAAAAAGATGGACAGGAGGTACACTTTGTCAGGTCCTGATACAGATTTTCTTTCGCAGCAATGCAGTCATGTTGGGGTAGTTCAGGCTGCAGCCTGTGATAAAGCTAATATTCCACTGGCTTCACATCCTCCTGACAAGGATTCCAGGAAAATTGATGCCATGGCCAAAAAACAATACATGGCAGCATCCTTGGGACTCAGACAAGCTAACTATATATGGCTTATGTTGCAAGATACCAGAAATCTAGATGGGATACTGTCATGGCCTTAGCCAAACAGGTCCCTGGCCAGCTCGCAAAGGAGCTGGAGCAGGTGGCTCTTGATGGTATTGAGGCATCTAAGGTGCAATTCCATGCTGCAGTGGATTCTAACGATGTATCCTCTAGAGTCATGGCTACATCTGTGCTTTTCGGAGATTGGCCTGGCTCAGGTGTACTACTTTGTCAGGGATACCCAGTCTAAGGCTATGGATTTTCGGTGGTGGGAAATTCTCTGTTTGGGGAGCAGACAGAGAATTATGTGAAGAAAATGGATGAATATAGAACCACTTACAGGAGTGCACAAGCAAGGAACGGCAAGCCACTCCTCAGAGGCAGCCCCCCAGGGGTAGAGGTAGGCCTTTTCACAGGCCTTTTTACCAGACTCAGGCCCCCTCCTCTTCAGCCTATGTACAGAGGGGGTTCTTCAGAGGGAGAGGCAGACGAGGTTCGAGCAGGCCTGCTCCCACCCCTCAGCCTAAAGACCCTGCCAAACAGGCACCCTGATGGGATGCCCAGGGTCGGCTCTCCACTACCTGTTGGGGGCAGGTTGGCTCACTTCGTCCAGGACTGGCAGTCTTTAACTTCAGACAGGTGGTCCTGGAAGTAGTGAGCCAGGGTCTGGTTCTCAGCTTCAAGAAATTTCCAAAGATGAGAGCCAGATCTTTTCCACCTACAAACCCTTTAGAGACTCTTGCTTTGGAAACAGAAGTCTCAACCCTCCTGGCTCTCAGAGCTGTAGAAAAGGTTTCTCCCTTCACCAGGGCAGGGTCTGTACTCCAGGTACTTCCTTACCCCCAAAAGACAGGAGAGTGGCGGCCTATCCTGGATCTAAGATATCTAAACAAGCACCTTTTAAAGCCAAAGTTCAAAATGGTGACACTGGGAATGATTTTACCCTTCCTAAGGCCAGGGACTGGCTAGCCTCCTGGACCTCAAAGATGCCTACTTCCATGTTCTTATCAGAAGCTCCCATCGAAAGTACCTCAGATTCGAACTGCCCTCAGGCCATTATCAGTTCAGAGCAATGCCCTTCGGCCTCACTTCTGCCCCAAGGGTGTTCACAAAGTGTCTGGCAGTAGCAGTCGCTCACCTAAGAAGGCAAAAGATTGCCATTTTTCCCTACCTGGACGACTGGCTCATTGTGGGTCAGTCTCCAGACCAGGTCAAATCACACCTGCTAGTTACCCAGCAGCTGCTTACCTCTCTGGGATTTCTTCTCAATCTTCCAAAGTCAGTTTTGGAACCTGTCCAGGTACTCACCTTTATAGGCGCAGAACTGGATACAAAGCAGGCCAGAGCCTTCCTTCCCTTGGAAAGGGTAAGGACCTTAGTGGCCCTGGCCGCCTCCTTCACTCTGCAGGTCTCTCAACCAGCAAGGCATTTCCTGCAGCTCCTAGGGCACATGGCTGCCTCCACAGCTGTGGTGCAAGGAGCAAGATTTCAGATGAGGGACATTCAGTTCCATTTGAGAGCTTTCTGGTCTCAAAGAAGAGATCCTCTATCCAAATTAATCCCAGTGACTCGAACCCTGATCCAGGCCCTTCAGTGGTGGCAGTATCAGAGCAGTCTGAGACAGGGGGTGCCTTTCATCCCTCTGTCCCATTCCTTGACCCTTACTACAGATGCATCCCTCTTGGGATGGGGAGCTCACATGGTCGAACTCTCCCCCAGGGATTATGGTCCCTCAGGAATCTCTGCTCCACATCAATCTTTTGGAACTCAGAGCTGTTTTTCTAGCACTTCAGATTTTCTCTGCATCTGTTCAGAACAAGGTGGTACAGGTCAGAACAGACAACACCACTACAATGTGGTACATCAACAAACAAGGGGCACTCGGTCTTGACCTTGTGCACGAGGCAATGAAGTTGTGGTCTCTGGCTTACTCCTGAACACTTCCCTCCTATAGCAGTTCACCTCCCAGGCAAGGACAATGTCCTGGCAGATGCCTCAGCAGGATTTCCCAGGGCCATCACGAATGGTCACTGGATCCCTAGTACTGGGATAGCGTTTGCCAGATGGGCACTCCTCGGATAGATCTTTTCGCAGCCCCGCACAATTATCAACTTCCACTGTTTTGTTGCAGGCCCCCAGTGTTGGGTCAGTCCCTGGATGCCTTTCTCCTCGATTGGGAAGGGAAGTTTCTTTATGCCTTTCCCCCCTTCCCCTCTCCTGTTCAAAGTACTAGTCAAAATCAGGTCTCAGCCTTGCAAAATGATCCTGATTGCTCCAGACTGGGCCAGGCAGCCCTGGTACCCACTCCTTCTGTCCTTAGCAGTCCATCTTCCCCTGTGTCTTCCCCAGGAACCACAATCTGTTAACCTGTGCTCAGGGGAGAGTTTGGTATCTGAATCTCAAATCCCTCAACCTCAAGGCTTGGCTCTTGAGCAGTTAGAATTTGCTGATTTGCAACTTTCTCAAAGTGTTCTCGAAATCCTGAAGGCTGCTAGGAAGCCTTCCACCAGGGCTACCTATAACTCCAAGTGGAAAAGGTTTTCCATATGGTGTTCTGGGAAGCATGTTTCCCCAGAATCTGCTGATCTACCCACTGTATTGGACTACATGGTCCATCTTAATTCTTTGGGACTGAGACCAGCCACCCTGAAAGTGCACTTGGCTGCTGTCTCTGCCTTCATTTCAGCAGGGAAGCCCTCTTCTCTTTCTGCTCATCCTGTATTTTCCAAGTTTTTTAAAGGATTGCTTCACACCAATCCTCCATTCAGGGACCCTGCCCCAGCTTGGGATCTTAATGTATGCATTGCTCAGCTAATGCAACCCCCCTTTGAGCCTCTGTCTTCGGCAGAGCTTAAGTATTTGACTTGGAAAACTGTATTTCTGGTAGCCATCACTTCTGCCAGGCGTATAAGTGAGTTACAGGCTTTATCAGTAGAAACTGACTTTATTTCCTTTCACAGGGATAAAGTGGCCCTCAGGACTAACAGGAAGTTTTTGCCTAAGGTGGTTTCAGATTTCCACCTTAACCAATCTATTTCACTTCCAGTGTTCTTCACTGACCATTCCTCCTCTGGTGAGAGGAGGCTGCACAACAGATGTTAAGAGGGCCCTAAGTTACTACATAGAGCGTACCAAGGGTCACAGGTTGGACTCCCTCCAACTGTTTCTCACTTATGGTGAGGTTGGGAAAGGGAGACCTGCCACTAGGAGATCCATTGCCAGGTGGATCGTTTCTTGTATCCAATTTTGCTATCAAAAGCTGGGTAAGGTTCCCCCCCTCAGGCCTGAGGGCTCACTCTACCAGAGGTACAGCTGCATCTCTAGCTGCTGCTAGAGACATCCCTATTTTGGAGATATGTCAGGCAGCTACTTGGAAGACAGTACACACTTTCACCAAGCATTACTCCCTGGATATTCAGGCCAGGAGGGATGCTCGGTTTGGCACAGCCGTGCTTCAGAGCCTATTCCCTAAGTAGGTTCTGTCCCTCCTCCATGGAGGTACTGCTGTATAGTCTGCAGTAGTCATAATATAGCAAGACTTCATGTTGTTTGAAGAAAAAATTACTCACCTTAGTAATGTTGTTTCTTCTAATGGAGTCTTGCTATATTATGACCTCCCCCCCCAGCCTGCCCCTCTCAGAACTCCTACTTTGGGGTATGGGGTGGGTAGTCCTCTGTTGGCTTTTATTGATGCCCTCTTTCATGTTTGGGTGTTGTGTTTATTTAGTTATTCTATCTTAATTTTCTGGTCCACTGACTTGAGTCTTTGTGTTGGGACCAGCAAAAATATGTTAATATATTAGTGGCCAGTTGGCTAGTGTAGGTTACAGCTTCCACACAGAACCTTAGTGAGTTTTTGCTCGTAAAGATCTGACAGTTTCGGTTTGAAACCAGCCAAACAGAGCTTCTGAACCGAGCTCGCGCTCTAAAATCCATGCTCTGCATGGAAGTTAACTCTTTCACCTCCGGAGCAGTTGTAAGGCTGGGGCAAACTGCAGTAGTCATAATATAGCAAGACTCCATTAGAAGAAACAACATTACTAAGGTGAGTAATTTTTTCTTCTGGGTCTACTTTTCTCCAGGGGCTAAGTACAGTCCTCATTGACTGTACTTAGCCTAGGCAGGACAATGGGACCAGCAAATAAAAGAGCAGAGCTAATATAATCTCTAACATGCACTGCAGTCTATTGAATCTTCATCTGCAGCCTACTGGTATGATGTCGGCTGCAGGGGATTCAGGAATTTGTAATAACAGAAGATGTCAGCTTAAAACTAAGCAACATTTGTCTGATATAATCTATTATACTACAGTAAACAGTAAGTAAACCAAAATGTTTTTGCACACAAAGTGCACATTGGGACCAGCCACACATTTGAGTGTGGAGCCTGTGGTGCTGACTGTTCCCCATTAAGAGGACTTCTGAGGACTTGGTGGGGAGGATAGTGCAGCTGAGATGGCTGGGGGTGGGATTTTAATATATTTTATCTGTAAAAGGAAGCAGAAGTGCTGGTGGGAAGGGGGTTCTCAAGGGAGTCGCACTGCATTGTATCCCAACATGCCTCTCAACTGCTTGAATCTTACATCCAAATTTAACCTTGCTCAGAAAGGTTTACTAATGTTCCCCATAATGTAAGAGCTGTTTCTGGACATACAAACTATTCCAGGGCTCCCAGATCTACATGGATTCCTGTATTTTACAGGGATTTGGAGCCATCTAGAGGGAAATTATTCCTATAGACTTGTCATTTGTTATACAGTTACACAGAACAGTTTTACTTCCATAGGAAATTATGTAATCTACAGGAAAACGCAGGAGAACTACATTGGTGTTACAGGTAAAATGTCAACCAAATCCATCTGGGAGCACTGCTGTTTCTTAACATTAAATATATGTGGCCCACTATTCTAGAACACATTATTTTTTAAAATAAGAAAGTGCTACACGTTCTGGCCATCTGCTCTGAATTTTGAAGGCAAGTGCTAGGCATTTTAATGTTAAGTTGAGAAGTACACATCCCAAAGCTCTTCACATTGGGGAATAGGCATGGGGGGCAGTTAAAAAACACACTGTATCCTAAGGAAACCACACTATATAAGTAGTTTACACTAGGGAGGGCAGAAAATGCCAGAATGAGTTAGTGTGGGAGGGTTAGATGGGAAGGGAAGACCACACCTCATCAATAGCACTTCTCAGGATTGGAGGGAGTTCTGCTGCCATTAGGCCTGGGATGGGGCTGAAAAACATACCACCTATAGTGCTGGTACTTGGCTGTTGCCATGCAAGATGCATTTAGTATAGCAGTTACTGAAGATTTAAGAGTAAACTTTTCCTTGCCCCCGTGTTCCGGGCATATGACCCCATCTAGGCCTCAGCACATGCAGCTGCTCCCCGAGTGGTGATTCCTCATAGTTCTTGACACAGGTGGCTGCACCTATCCAGGTTACCCACATAGTTCAAGGCACATGCACCTGTACTCCATCTCGTGATACCCCCTCCCCCCCATTGTCCTCAGGACACACATCTGCTCCCTAAGTGGTGACCCAACATAGTTCTCGGCACAAGTAGTTGCTCACCACCAGGTAATCCCACATAGTCCTCGGCATATGCAGCTACACCCCACCAGGTGACCCCCGCAGTCCTTAGCACACACAGATGCACTCTACCTAGTGGCCCTTGTAGCTCCGCCTAAAAAAAAAAATTGACTGTTACAAGGTTACTACACCCTGCTCCACTTTACACTTAATGATCCAGAGATCGGGCCGTGTTCCCGCGAAATGCTGGAGTTGGGGAAGAGGAGGAGAGTGCCAATAGACCATGACTGCAGGGAACCTTCGTTGGGGGGTGGGGGACACAACCAGAACCCAGAATACTATTGTGCCTGCTGAAGTGACAGGGAGAACCATGGTCACAGACGCACACCTGGGTCTTGTCCATTGCAAACCCCATTCGTGCACACAAGCATATAGACTGGCAATTTGCAGTGCATCTCTGTCACAAGGGGGACTTCTCCATGCTACATCATTTGCCCGGAATTGTTGGGTGGCAGCCTGATGGTGCAGATACAAAGGACCTGTTCTGTGTCATTTACTTTAGTGACTTATTGTTGGGCCCCACATTTCATAGCCAACTGTAACACTACTGTCATTTCATAGCTAACTGTAGTACCACTTACATCTCATAGCCAACTGTAGTACAGCTGACGTCTCATAGCCAACTGTAGTACAGCTGACATTTCATAGCCAACTGTGGTACTTCTGACATTTCATAGTCAGCTGTAATACTGCTTACATTTCATAGCCATTTGTAATATCGCTGACATTTCATCGCCAGTTTTAATACCGCTGACATGTCATTAGCCAACTGTAGTAGCACTAACATTTCATAGCCAACTGTAATACTGCTGAACAAAGACTAAGCTTCCTAAAGAAAAATGGTACCTGTCCTCTAAGCAACAATTTAACACATAAAAAGGGAGCAAAAATGTTATGTTTTATGGCCAGTTTCCAGTAGCTGAAAAACTATTTGTCTTTCTCTTTAGGAACTGCCCTTGCATTAATTCTAAAACTACTTTTTGTTATATATTTAATTTTTTGTAACTGCCCTAACCCCAGGGCTGAACCTTGACCACAGCAGATTTTTCTGTAATTGTTTGAAATAGAAGTTCAGCAGTCTATTATTTCTTTGGGGGGGGGCATATATATTTTAGCATTTTTTTTTCTCCCCATACCTCGGCCATGCATGTGTCTGTGGAGGTGCGCACACACACCATGTCTCATGGTGTCCACCTGCCGCTTACATTGACCACCAGACCTCCACCCGGTGGCAGTGAGAGTGCGGCAACTACCCTGGGAGAGGATAGCTGTCTTCTGGGCTGCTCAATCCTGCCCCCCCCCCAATCCCCAATGCTGGCTCCCTGACAACCCGAGTCTATCGCCTGTGTGGCGTGAGCTAAGTCGTCCAGCGCCTCAGCCCTCTGCGCCAGCGGGCAGGTTATTTATTTATTTTTTATAAATGTATGGTTATTCATTTTAACATGAACAATGCCAATACAGCAATACAATTAAGGACATACGGTAATATATTTCCAGTTGTGTACACAATGAATTGAACCTCATTTTAGAGTAGGTATAATAAAAAAATAAAAAGTCCCATTAATTTGCAATACAACACATGGGTACCAGCAAGAATTCTTAGACCTCAGAAGAGGCCCTCTGTAGGTTCAGGTTGCCAGTCATACTAAGACTCAGTGCTCCAGATAACTTTAGCACTTGAGTAAATGTACTCACCAGTTTGGACATTAGATAAGTAAATTGTGATGAGTAAAATTGCCTTAAACTTGAAAATAAAAACGCTCCTTTTGAAGAAGATGTGGAGCATTTCCAAGTGCTGGTATGAGTATTGTACTAATCAAAAACAAATTTTAATGAGTATTTCTGAAAAATTGGTGAGTAAAATAGGCCAGTGCTCGCTTATCTGGAGCTCTGCTAAGACCTTTGGGAAAAACATCATAGAAAAACAAAAAGGTGTAATATGGTTATAATAAAACCACTGTTCCCATGTAACCCATAATGTGGTCTCAAGGTAGAAAGCCTGTTCCATTAAACTCCCAAACACTCAAATTAACCATTGATTGAAATAATTTTTCTACAAACTGCCATTACGCTTCTAAATAATTTTATATAACCCTTAGGCAAAGAATTGGTCAGAAGAGGCTAAAGCTGTAACTTACTATGCATACAGTAGTTGAGAAGTTAGGCAAGAGTTTTTTAAAAGCAGAGCTCTAAGTCCTGTAAATGTCCCAGAACAAAAGTGTATGACACAGTGACCTCTGCAAAATGTCCCACTCTACAGCTTGTGGTAAGCGCCATCTTAAGCAAGGCTGCCTCTATAAAGTAATTTAACATTTAAAAATAAGGAACCAACTGGGTTCCAAAGAGATTCTTAACTATCACAAGAACTGAATTAAGGGATTTAGGAAGAAAATTAACTTTAGCAGTAGGAAATATGCATTACTGGACCCTGTTACAGCCTCGCGTAGCCCAAAAAGTCAGTGAAGAAACGTGGTGCTTTAGCTGTTCATTTCGCTTAGTCTGCAGCAGCATCTGACTCCTCATCTGGTTCCCAACTAGCCCCCCCCACTCCTTTTCCAAAATTCCTCTATGATGCTGTCTACATGTTTTGTGGCCTCCGCTGGGTGTGTGAATTGGTATTTATTGGCCCCGTATTTGATAAGGAGCTTTGCTGGAGCACGGAGGGGATGAACAACTCCTAATCCCTGCGGTTGCTGTTGCAGGGGGTTGAACTGTTTGCATTTAGTCCGAATGGCATAGGATCAGTCTGGGAAATACCTTTAAGCCATTTTCCTCCAGATTTAGGGGGTAATTGGATCTAACCTAGTTTAATATTTGGTTTTGCACCTGAATTCCAGTAGTAACCACAAGAAAAGTTTGGGGAACAACCCTGTTCCCTTGTACCTGTTAAAACTTTACCCTTTATGCTGGCCAAAGTTACACTGGGTCCAACTGTAAATCCTTGGGCCTAGATTGCATGACCTAAGTCTGGATGCACAATAGAAGGTCTTGTTTTTCAATGCCTTCAGGGAGACCTGTTACTGTAGGCTCATTTCATGATCAGCATTTTCTAGTTGGGTCATTTTGGCAAAGACTGCTTGGGTGCTTTGGGATCTTTGATCTGCTTTCTTGGCTGTCCCATAGCCCCATTGATTTTCGCATCTTGGGCTCCCATGCGATCCGAGATCTTTTCAACCTTGTGGTCGGTCTGTCTCACCACCTGCAGCACTGAGTCCCACAGCAGAGGATCACCTGCTTCACTTGAGCCCTGCACCGCCTTTCTCTGCAGCATTACTTTCAGCCTGCTGTGTCTGCTATGCAGATTTCTTTCCCATTCCACCTGTTGCCCTCTTTGGTCCCCCCATCCTAAAGTTTGGTATCAAATTGTTCAGAATGGCATGAACTGATGAGTTATGCAAAAATAAATGCAGAAAATTGCCTTCAGTTTGCTATTTTTGTCACTTTTAAGAGAGCCTAGGAGGAGATGGTCAGGAACACACACTGCCACATGTAAGCTGTCTGGCACCCTGCCCCCACCCCAGTTGGTTCTAATAGCAGACAAGAATCAGCATAATGTGTTGTCCTGTATTAGTTGGCTTTTTTGCAGTTAATCTTTTTATTGAAACCATCATAATCATACAATATTGAAAAAGTGCATGACATACATTGCAGAACAGAATTTCAGTACACGTTATACAGACTGTAAAGTACATGATCTATAAGTGGCTATGATTAGTGCATTTCATATTGATATTCCATTTTAGTCAGAGATACTTGTCTATTTCCCACATCCATACTGGGAATCACAATGTCATTGAGAATTCTCCTGTTTCCTCTATTATCCGCTATGCCCACCTACATCCTAAGGGGGATGGAACAACCCTTTTGTGGAGTGAGAGTGGGGGGGCAGTCCTCAGTTGTTCCAACATACTGCTGATAATGGGCCCTTACTTTGTGGAATGCCATTTCCTTCCCCTGGATTTTGTAGGACAGTCTGGTGGACATTGCTAGGGTTTCCATTGCTTTTCTCCATTCTTCTGTTTGGGGAATTTGTGGGGACGTTTTATTAGCTGTTTTTCCAAAATTTGGTTTGGTTGTAGACTTACTGCCTGAGGTAGCTATCTATGCACGCGTTCCCATCTAACTAGGGTTCTGAATAAAAAAGTTATTTTTACCTTGTTTTTCCTCTTCTTCAAAGTTTTGTTGTAGTTGCTTAGTAAGATAAGCCATATGTCCTTCATTATTAGCATGTAGTTTAGGACAGTGCTTCTCTGACGAGGCCTTTATATGGTCAACAGCACAACTGAGTGTGTATACAGAGTCTTAAAAATCTCAAGTAAATGTCATGGAACTGGCCATTGCTTACCTTGATAAAACACAGAAGACATATTTCTTTGCAGTTAATTTATTTATATGCCTTGGTCCCTGGCGGTGATTCATCATGTCGTATCCCCCAGCCCCATCCCCCGCTCACAGCCCACCCTTCCAGCTGCCCCATGGCTTTACCCCCTCCCCCCCCGTGGCGGGGATCCCTCAACCCTCCTAACTCTGAATTTGGTGCTGGAAGGATCACTGCCCATCATGGGGGCGGCACCTGCAGGGAACGACAGTCACTGTTACGGCACCAAGACCACTTTCCTCCTATTTTTCCTTAGTCCCCTGAGCCAAAGCATGCAATGACTCCACAAGCAGTGAGCGCACACGCTTCTGTACGCACTCCGAGTGTCTGCCTCATCTTCCCCTTCCATAGCCTTGGTGCACCAACCTCCAACAGGGGCCAGTTGAGCACCGAATGCTGGTGTACCCCCTCCCCGGAGAAGGAGAACAGTCCAGTGGATGCTCAATCCTTCTCCTCCCCTGCCAACCCCAGGCAATCCATGCTCGTTCCCGAACATGTGTCACCAGCATGGCATGAGGTAAGGCTTCCAGCACCTCGACCCTCAGCGCCACCATTCCGGTACAGAAGATATTTCAAAGGATTAGACAGTCATAATTAAGCGAAGAGGCACGACAGGGTGTATGTTATTGTGCAATAACGTTACTACTCGCGTGGGTTGAAACACGAGGCGAGGCCAAGTGTTTCCACCACCCAGGGAGTGATGTTATTACACAGTAACACACACCCTAGAGTGCCTTATTGCGATTATGCAGTTTCTCTTATTTATTAATATTGTGGGGACCAAAATGAGCTTATGTAGATGGTTAAAACATTTCATAGTTAGGCAGAGAACAAGTATTGGAGCTTCTCTTTTATGTGTACTTGTACAGTTTTATTTTTTAATGAATTTTTTTTTTTGAGGAAACACTCCCCGTGTGAAAGCACTGCATCATGGGTATGCAAATAATCAATTGTCTAGTATCACTGTTGTGTGCTATGCGATATCAGGCAATTACGTATTTGCATACCCATGATGCATGCAAAACTGATACTATAAAAGAGATATTCCCACACTGTAATGGAGATGTTCTATACCAAGCGTTCAGAAGACTCCTGTCAACCCTCAGTTCATAGTCAATGTGCTACTTAGGTAATAGGTTTAAATGCTTTGTTGGCAAGTATTTAAACTAGCCAAGGGACGAGGCACTGAAAAGAAGCATGGAAATCCAACCACACACACACACACAAAAAACAGGGTAGTTAGTGAGGTAAACACTAAGGTAGAGAAATCGATAGGGAGCAGGACAGGGATCACTGGAGAAAAAGGTAGAGACAGTAAGGACAGGGATGGGGCTAAAAGGGGTAAGGCTATCAAAAAATGGAGGGCCATGTGTACCAATGCACGTAGTTTGGGTAACAAGCTCCCTGAACTAGTGGCCTTGATGGAAGAGGTACACCTGGATATCGTGGCAGTCACAGAAACATGGTACACAGAGAACCATGACTGGGATGTCAGCATACCAGGGTACACAATCTACAGGAGGCACAGGGAGGTAAAAGGAAGAAGGGATCAAAGCAACAGCTAAAGGGTAAATGGGGAGGAGAGGAGGTACTGTGGGTCACCTTGGAGACAGGAATGGCACCACGGTCTATACGGGGGTTGTATAGACACCACCATCTCAGGGAGGAAATGGACAAGGAAATCAGTCAATCAATCTTTATTTATCTGGGCGAAACACCATTGAGACAACAAATTTACATGGTGGACCTGGGTCAGGTACTAGTACATGACAAAAACAAGACAGGATATGTGATACAAGGTACACAAGGCAATAGATATAGTGCTGCAAATAGGTTACACACTATACGTCATATACATTAGAACACAAGAAGAATACATATTTATTTATTTAGTCTTTGGTAACCAGGTAAGGCCCACTAGGCACAAGTGCCTGTTTTCAGGAGCAACCTGGGAGCACTGGGTGGTTAAGTGACTTGCTCCGAGTTGCACAGTATGCAAGTGGAGGTTGTGAGAATCAAACTCAGGTCTGGTCTGCTGGAACTTCGAATGTATCAAGCTTGTTCACACCTTGTTCCTCTAACCTCTAGACTATACTGCCAGTCCATATGTACATAATATATAAATAACACACAAAATATACAGTTCATTCAGTGGATAAAATTGTATGGGAAGGGGAGTTTAACTGAGGGAAGAAGTACCATAAGTGATTTTCTAGGCTCGTGGATATGTTGTTCATCCACACTTATTGGCATGTCCCTTTCCCCTGTAAGAATCGTCAGAAATCTTCAGGCTGGCTCCTCCACCCACCCAGGTAGTGTATACCTTAGCTCGCCCCATGGCGTAGATCTTCCTTTCCGCTGGAAGATTCAGGTTGCCTCCCTCGTGCTTACGTATTTCTTAGGCCCTGGCTTTCAAAACTTCGGTTTTACAGAAATTAAAAATCATTCGAGTTAGCGAACGCCTTTTCGCATCTTTGATTATGGAAGAGAAATCTTCCCCCGGATTTTGCCGGTGTCCTTGCGGCCCGAAAATGTTGCACACCGATCCCCACCTAACATGCATCTACTGCCTTGGTGTCAGCCATGACACCTCATCCTGCAGCTTCTGTTTGGCCTTCCATCCCAGTGTCCTGGATGACCGTCTTGCACGTTTGAAACTGGGGAGGCCGGAGAAGAGGAACCCTTTGGTTAAGTCCAAGGAGGCTAGGTGGGTGGTTTCTGCGGCTGTGGAATCCGTCGAGCAATTGGAATGCATACAAGTGTTCGAGGAAGAAGCCACTCATGTTGCGGACTCTTGATGCTTCTTCGTTCCGCTCAACCTGGGCTCCACCTTCTTGGGCTCCTTTAAGGAGTTGCGCCAGTCTCTTCCCACCCGGGGAGAGGCGCCTGCGGGCTCACACTCCTCTCAATCCCATATGCGGGAGAAGGAACTGAGCAAGTCTTCGTCTTGTCTCAGGTCTCAGTCCCAGGAGCATGCGGTCTCGACCTCGGTCGAGATCACTTCTTTGACCACCGGCTTCAAGGATCTTCCGTCAGGCCAGCTCACCGAGGATGTGGCCGATGAGGTTGAGATTGTTCTCGACCCAATCGACCGGCTGTCGCCGACCCTGGTCAGTGACTCTTTAAGAGGACTCCGGTACTTGTCTTCCCTGATGAGGAGACCCAGCCCACTGGTGTCCCCATTGAGGACCCGGTTCTGGACCCCCGGGTATCACTGGTCCTGCCGGTGTCTCGCGAGCGACTGAGTCGGCCCACCCGATCTCGGTCAAGGTCTAGAGTCCCCTTGTCCGGAAGGCCGAGGAAGAGTCATAAATGCTCCAAAAAGAGGCTACGCCATCAGTCATTCTCCTCGGATGAGGAGAGGCTCTGGTGGAAACTCCAGCGCTACGAGGACCTCATGTGGCAACAGCTGATGTTCTCGGGCCACAAGCCGACTTCAACTCTTACCCCAGCCATTACTTGGCTTTCGCCTCCTAGGCCGAAGCCGACCCTTGAGGCCGAAACCTTCGGGCCCTGGCCTCCGGGCTGGCATGACTACCTGTTCTGCCTAAGCTGGTCTCTCCACTGATCATGGTGGAACCACCGCCTAAACAGCCTGTGGGAGGGGCTCCTTCCAAAGAAGACCAACCAGACACCGGGCTTCCCTGGCGTTTGTCGGTCACAGTTACCCCGGACCGCCCTCGACGTGTCGAGGGTGATTTGGGCGGCAGGCTGCTGTATCCCGACTCCTTGGATTCGGACGTCACCAGGCTTCACTCTTATCCTGGGGATGATGAGTCGTCCATTGGCCTAGGGATGGAGGAAGGTCCTTCCTCCTTCCAAGGGGTCCTTCGCCTCATCTCTGAGCCCACAGGGATGCCCCGGAACCCATCCAGAAAAAGGTGGAGTGCCCTCTTACGGACATCCTTAAAAGAGGGGATACCCTGATGGAGGCCTTTCCTGTGGCTGAGGCCATTGTTGGTCTGGCACTTGAATTCTGGCAGCATCCTGCCTCTTGTCCGGCTCCATCTGCCCTCATGGCCCGCAAGTACGTGGTTCCCATGGGGTCCCTTGCATGGTTCAGAGAGCACCCTTTGGCTGAGAGCCTGGTAACCGCCTCTGTGTTTGGTTCCCTCGGGCCAAGCCGGAACCCCAATAGAACCGTAAAGGAGGCCGAGGCTCAGGTCCTGGAGCCTCCTCCTCCAAACCTGCTCAGTGATGGGATGGGGGCTGCCACCCCTACTCCCGTCACGCCTGCTCTGGGTCCTCTCTTGGGGGCTGGCTCAGTCACTTCCTTTCCGCTGGGACATCACGTCGGACAGGTGGGTTCTCGAAGTGGTCGGTCAGGGACTTCCTCTAGAGTTCAAGCAGTACCCTCCCAGCCAAGCCCGCACCCCTCTGGAGGAACGGATATCCGCTCACACCCAGTCGGCTCTTCGAGATGACGTTGCTCAGCTCCTCCTCAAGAGCCAATAGCTCCTGTGGTGTATCCTCCATCAGATGCAGGCTTTGTCTCCAGGTACTTCCTGGTGCCCAAGTGGATGGGAGGCTGGCACCCCATTCTAGATCTCCATGACCTGAATCAATATCTCAGGTCTCGCACCTTTCAGGTGGTCACTCTGTCCCAGATCATTCCATCCTTGGAGCAAAACATGTGGTTTTGTTCACTGGATCTGCAGGACATGTTCTTTCATGTCCCAATCTGTCCGTCCCATCAGCGGTTCCTCTGCTTCATGGTCGAGGGGACCCTGTGTGAGTTCCGAGCCATGCCGTTTGGCTTGTCATTGGTCTTACGGGTCTTCACCAAATGCATTGCAGTGGTGGTGGCCCATCTACGGTGTCTGGGAGGGGGGTTGTCAGAATTTACCCCTGCCTCGACGACTGGCTTCTAGCAAGTCACTTCCTTCAGGAGGTGGAGAGATCCAGGGATCAGGCCCTCCAGACCTGCTCCCAACTCTGTCTCCTAATCAATGAGGCCAGGTTAGAACTCATGCCTTTCTCAGGTGATGGGCTTCATCGGGGCAGAGCTCAACTCTTGTCAAGCCAGAGCTCGGCTCCCGGCGGACAGGGCGGAGGTTCTTTCCTCCTTTGCCCAATCATTTCTGCTTGGGCAGTTGCGCCCTGCCCGGGACTTTCTACACTTTCTGGGTTACATGGCGGCATGCACCTCAGTGTTCCGCTGGGCCTGGTGGCACATGCGCCCCCTTCATTGGGAGCTGGCTGCCCAGTGGACTCAGCGCCATGGTCAGTTCAGCCAGCTGGTCACTGTAACCCAGAAGATGTGGGACACTCTCCAGTGGTGGACCGCCCCAGACCGGTTGAAGGAAGGGATCCAGTTTTTCTGCCCCGAGCCGACGGTTGTTCTCATGACTGATGCCTCTCTCATGGGCTGGGGAGCCCACATGGGGGACAAAAGGGCCCACGGGCTCTGGACCCCCAAGGAGTCCCAATGCCACATCAACCTGTTGGAACTCCTCAGCTCCGGGGTCAAGTGGTTCAAGTCCAGACGGACAATACCATGACCATGTACTACCTCAACAAACAGGGCGGCACACACTCCCATCTGCTGTGCAAGGAGGCGCTCCGCATCTGGACCCTCATGAGCCGGTTGGAGGTGGCTCTCCTAACCATCCATGTGGCAGGAGCCTCGAACCATCTGGCGGATGCTCTTAGCTGCTTAGGCCAGACATCCCATGAGTGGTCTCTCCATCCAGAGGTAGCTTACAGCCTGTTCTCCCATTGGGGCAAACCAATGGTGGACCTGTTTGCCTCCACGGAAAACACCAAGCTGAGGCTGTTTCATGCCCGCCCCCCCTCAGCAGGACTCGCTGCAGGGGGATGCCTTCTCGAGGCCTTGGACCCCAGGCCTCCTCTGCGCCTTCCCTGTATTTCCCTTGATCCACAAGGTGCTTCTCAAGGTGAGGAGGGACAAGGTGCAGGTGATCCTGGTAGCCCCAGACTGGCTGTGCCAGTTCTGGTATCCGGATCTCCTCAGCCTCAGCTGCAGGCCCTCGGAGCGGCTTTGTACACGCCCGAACCTGATATCACTCAGTCAGGGGACGGTATTCCATCTGGACCTTCAGTCCCTGCACCTCACAGCCTGGTACCTGAGTGGCTAGAGTTCCAGGCTTTGGGTCTTTCCGATGATGTCTACACTGTGGTGGAGGCACCTAGAAAGGAATCGACCAGGCAGTGTTATGCCTTCAAATGGAAGCGGTTTTCCATTTGGTGTCAGAGGAAGGGCCTATGGCCAACATTCTCGACTATCTTTGGTCTCTCTCCAAAGTGGGTCTACAATCATCGACCCTCAGGGTGCACCTGGATGCCATCTCTGCTTACCAGGCGTGGGCCGGACAACCGATGTTGGTGCAGGAGACAGTGGTCGGGCGCTTTTTCAAAGGCCTGGATCACATATCCCCTACAGTGCATGAACCTCCACCTCCGTGGGATTTACTGCTGGTACTGGCAAAGCTCATGGGCAAGCCATTCGAACTCATGCACAAGTGTGAGTTGTCACACTTGTAATGGAAGATGGCCTTCCAGTGGCTATCACGTCAGCCAGAAGGACAGGGGAGCTCCAGGCTCTTTCGGTGGACTCCCTTTATCTGGTCTTCCACAAGGACAAAGTTGTCCTGCGCCTCCACCCGAAATTCCTTCTGAAGGTGGTGTCAAAGTTTCACCTTAACCAGGTGTTGACTCTGCCGGTATACTACCCTAATTACACATTGGAGGCCGAATACAGGCTCCATACTTTGGACCAGAGACGTGCTCTCCTCCTATTGTAAGGAGAGAATGGCGGAAATTCAGGGAGAGGTTCGCCAGCTGTTTGTCACCTATGCTGAAGCCGCTTCTGGCAGACCTGCAGCGAAGTGGAGTATTGCAAGATGGATCACATCATGCATAGATCTGTGCTATGAGTTGGCGAGCAAGGAGTCTCCCAGAGGGATAAGAACTCATTCTACCTGCCATACTGCTGCATTGGTGGCTGCTTCCAGGAAGTCAGCAGACACCTTCATCACCCACTACCACATTGACCTTGAGTCACGCCGGGATGCTGGTTTTGTGGTCTCAGTTCTCCAGTCTCTGTTCCCTAAATAGGGGGTGTGCGCTTTGCCTCCCTCCTCCCGGAGAACTGCTAGGAGTCTGCCAGTAAGTGTGGCTGAATAACATATCCACGATCCTAGAACAGGTTACTCACCTGTAACAGTAGTTCTAGGAGTGGTATATGTTGTTCATCCACACTGACCCACCCGACCTCTCCGGCTGCGGACGCACAACACCTGGCTGCCAGCGGGCTACAATCTGGCATCACGGGTGGAGCCGAGGTATATACCACCTGGGTGGGTGGGAGGAGCCAGCTTGAAGACTTCCGGTGATTCTTAAAGGTGAAAGGGACATGTCAATACATGTGAATGAACATATACCACTCCTAGAACTACTGTTACAGGTGAATAACCTGTTCATTTAGTGAATACAGTTGCAAGATTCCTTAAAGGCCCTTGCAAAAAGATTTTTAAAGAAGGGTGTTTTCACTGGTAGCATACTTTTTAGGGTATTTTGTGCGTTGTTCCAAACGACGGGGAGAGTGACCTGTGGCCACTTTGCCAAATTGTGTTTTAACCTTGCGAATAATGAGAGAGGTATGGGAAAGGCTTCTTAGTAGGTAGCTCCCTGCAGGGCAGAGAGGAAGGCAGTCAGAGATGTATTTACAAAGCTTATTACAGATGGCTCAAAGTGTCCAGAGGATTGCATTTTTGTGGCGTCTGTAACTGAGTGCTCCAGCCTACCATAGAATAAAGGGTGCAGTGATGAGTGGTATATGGTGCATCAGTTATGAATCTAATTGCCCGGTGATAAAGGGTGCCAAGTTCCCCTAGGGCGGTACTCTGTCCATGCCCATATAAGATATCAGCATAGTCTAAGAGCAGCAAGAAGGTGTTTGCACTAGGAGGATTTTGACCTCCTGTGCGAGTAGATGCTTCATCCAGAAGAAGATACCAAGCCTCTGTTTTAATTTTTTAGTTAGGTTCTCGATATGTTCCGAGAATGATAGCCTATCATCAACCCATTAAAGTTTGACACAAAATCTAAGGGCTCACCTAAGAGTGTCCGAATAAAAGGGATTATGGATGTGTCCTTAGTTTTATTAGTATTTGCTGAGGGAGCAAAGAGCATAGCCTTTGTTCAAACAACATGAAGTCTTGCTGTATACTGACAATTGCAGTGATTCCCAACCTTTGAACTGCCCCGGAGAACAGAGTTTTAACTTTCTATGCAGGGCATAGAATGCTGAGCTCAAGCTCGGTTGAAGTCTCTGTCTGGAGTGTTTTGGACTCAAACTGTCAGATTCTTTACTCTGCCTCACTGAACGGTCACTCCGGAGATTTCTCCTTCAGCTCGGTTTGAAGTCGGTTAAAGTTTTCAGTTTTCATCAGTTTTTAAACCGAAACAAGTATCCACATAGTCGGTTCAGCCTCTGTCTGTGGTGCCGTGAGTACTAGATAGGAATTGTTCTGTGTTTCTGTGTGGAACTTGTAAAAGTGCAGCTCTGTTCGGCTGAACCGGCCATTTGTTAGTGAAATTTGTGTGTTTACCGGTTCTTATCGGTTCTAAAAAAAATGTGTTTTAGTGTGTTTTTTTTTCCAATACCGTGACACAGTTAGGAGGAGTCTTGCCTGGCGGTTTGCCGAAAAAAGGGTAAGTTTGGGTAGGTTGGCCATGGAGGCAACAAGAAAAACCGGCCCACTGAGTTTCAACACTGCAGTGAGTGTGGGAGGTCTCTGCTAAGGCCGATCCCCACGCCACCTGTGTTTATTGTCTGGGGCTTGACCACCTCGATTCAGACTGCCAAATATGTAAAAATGTTCCCAAATCTACTCTTGAAAAAAGATTAGGTAGACTGAGGGAAAAGGAGGCCGAGAAGTCCGCTGACCCGGATGGCCAGCCCGGTTCGGTTTCGACCAAACCAGAAGGAGTGCCCTCTGACCAGGGCGATACTTCTTTTGGCAAAAGGAGTGCCAATTCCGAGGGATCAGTTCTGACAAAAAGAAAACGCAAAGATAAATCGACCAGTTCGGATCCAGAGGTTCATGTTCCGACCGCCGAAGAGATAACCAGAGTGATTCGGATTGTGGAATTGCTCCGTCCGGTTCTGACCGATCCGGCTCCTTCTGGCAGGGGTTCGCTTCGGTTGGCTCCCCCGGTTCAAGATTATGCTCTGGAAGATTTTTATGAACCGGAATTTGCAGAGGAAGGGGAATTTGAGGATGATGATGTAAGTGAGGGTCTGGATGTGCCTGTGGAACCGGACATCTCCCCAGACAGACCTTCAGGTGTTTCCCCTCCTAGGCTTTCTGAGTCCCCTTCTCACTTTGTTTTACAGAAAGGTGGCTGAAACCCTCCAGCTTCCTATGGAAGAGGCTGTGGAAGATCAAGAGGAGCCTGATTATGTAGAGACGATGGACATCCCAGAGTCCAGGAGACTGTCTATTGTCCTCCATAAATTTTTTGGGAAACGGACACAAAAAATCTTAGTCTCCTAATACTATACCTCCTGTGGATAGAAGAATGGACAAGAGGTATACACTTTCAGGCTCAGATATGGAGTTCTTATATCAGCAATGCAGCCATGTTGGGGTAGTGCAGGCTGCTGCCTGTGACAAGGCAAATGTTCCCTTGGCTTCACACCCCCCTGACAAGGACTCCAGGAAGATTGATGCCATGGCAAAGAAGCAGTACATGGCATCTTCTTTGGGACTCAGGCAGGCGAATTACATGGCCTATACAGCCAGGTACCAGAAATCCAGGTGGGACACTGTACTGGCACTGGCTAAACAGGCCTCCCCCCAGCTAGCCAAGGATCTGGAGGCGGTGGCTGCAGATGGGATTGAGGCATCTAAGGTTCAGTTTCATGCTGCTGTGGATTCTAATGATGCGTCATCAAGAGTCATGGCTACATCTGTGGCTCTTCGGAGGATGGCTTGGCTCAGATGTACTAGCCTCTCGCAGGACACCCAGGCTAAGGCCATGAATTTTCCTGTAGTGGGTAATTCTCTGGCGAGCAGACAGAGAATTACATGAAGAAAATGGATGAGTACAGGACCACTTACAGGAGTGCTCAAGCCAAGGAAAGGCGGGCACCTCCTCAAAGGCAGCAGTCTAGGGGCAGGGGCATGCCTTTTTACCAAGCACAGGCCTCTTCTTCCCTTTCTCAGAGGGGGTTCTTCAGAGGGAGAGGCAGAAGGGGGATGAGCAGGGCTGCATCCACTCCTCAGCCTAAAGCCCCTGCCAAGCAGACACCCTGATGGGCCTACCTGGGTCGACTCTCATATTCCAGTAGGGGGCAGGCTGGCTTACTTTGTCCAGGACTGGATGTCTATTAAATCAGACAAGTGGGTCCTGGAAGTAGTAAGCCAGGGACTGGTTCTCAGCTTCAGAAAATTTCCAAAGATGAGAGCCAGATCTTTTCCACCTGCAAATCTTCCGGAAACCCTTGCCCTAGAGGCAGAGGTTTCTTCTCTCCTAGCTTTAAAAGTTATAGAGAGAGTACCTATCCTACACTGGGGCAAGGGACTCTACTCCAGGTATTTCCTGACCCTCAAAAAGACAGGGGAGTGGCGACCCATCCTAGACCTAAGATATCTAAACAAACATTTTTTAAAACCAAAGTTCAAGATGATAACTCTGGGAATAATCCTTCCCTCTCTAAGGCCAGGGGACTGGCTAGCCTCCCTGGACCTCAGAGTTGCCTACTTTCACATTCCCATCAGGTGCTCCCACAGAAAGTACCTCAGGTTCGAGTTGCCCTCAGGCCACTATCAATTCAGAGCAATGCCCTTTGGCCTAGCCTCAGCCCCAAGGTTTTCACAAAGTGCCTGGCAGTAGTAGTTACCTTCCTAAGAAGGCAAAAGATTTCCATTTTTCCTTATCTGGACGACTGGCTAATAGTGGGTCAGTCTCCAGACCAAGTCAAGTTTCACCTACAAGTGACTCAGCAAGTGCTAGGATTTCTTCTCAACCTTCCCAAGTCAATTCTCGAACCAGTCCAGCTTCTTACCTTTGTAGGGGCAGAACTGGACACACTCAGAGCAAGAGCCTTTCTTCCTCTAGAAAGGGCAAGGGTTCTTATGGAACTAGCTTCTTCCTTCAGCCTTTAGGTATCTCGACCAGCAAGGCATTTCCTCCAGCTCTTGGGCCACATGGCAGCTTCAACAGCAGTGGTCCAAGGTGCAAGATTCCAGATGAGGGATATTCAGTTCCACCTGAGAGCTTTCCGGTCTCAGAAGAAGGATTCCCTTACCAAACTGATCCCAGTGACTCTGACCTTGATCCAAGCCCTCCAGTTGTGGCAGAATCGGGACAATTTAAGACAAGGTGTTCCTTTTGTTGCTCAGCCTTGTTCAGTGGTCCTTACCACGGATGCTTCTCTCCTGGGCTGGGGAGCCTACCTGGGGTCTCTTACTGCCCAGGGGTGTGGTCCCCCCAAAAATCCCTTCTCAATATCAATCTTCTAGAGCTCAGGGCAATTTCTCTGACTCTAAAAGCATTCTCACAGTCAGTACAGAACAAGGTGGTTCAAGTCAGAACAGACAACACCACCACCATGTGGTACATCAACAAGCAGGGAGGCACTCTGTCCATGGCCTTGTGCACGGAAGCCATGACGTTGTGGTCCCTGGCTTATTCTCTGCAAACCTCTCTTGTAGCAGTTCACCTTCCAGGCCAGGACAATGTGCTAGCAGATGCACTGAGCAGGATTTCTCAGGGCCATCATGAATGGTCCCTGGACCCTCAGGTGTTGAAAGTGATTTTTTCAAGGTGGGGCACTCCAGAGATAGATCTTTTTGCAGCCCCAGACAATCGCTAACTCCCTCTCTTTTGTTACAGACCTCCAGTCCTGGGCTCAGTCCCTCTGGACACCCTGATCCTGAATTGGGAGGGGAGGTTTCTGTATGCCTTTTCCCCCCTTCCCACTCCTGTTCAAAGTTTTGGTAAAAATAAGGTCTCAGCCATGCAAGGTGATTCTCATTGCTCCAGATTGGGCCAGACAGCCCTGGTACCCCCTGTTGCTGTCCCTAGCAGTCCATCTTCCCCTGTCTCTTCCCAGGAATTACAACTTGTTAACATCCTCTCAGGGAAGGATTTGGTACCCCAATCTTCAGTCTCTCAATCTCAAAGCATGGCTCTTGAAGAGTTTTGCAGATCTGCATCTTTCCCAAGGGGTTCTGAATATCCTCAAGGCTTCTCGGAAGACCTCCACCAGGAAGACTTACAACTCCAAATGGAAAAGATTCAGCATTTGGTGTTCTAAGAAGCATATTTCTCCAGACACTGCTGAATTGCCTACGGTTCTGGATTATATTGTCTATCTTAATGGCCTAGGCCTCAGACCAGCTACTCTCAAGGTACACTTGTCAGCTGTTTATGCATTTTTGTCTGTGGGGAAACCTTCCTCACTATCTTCCCATCCTGTGTTCTGTACATTTTTGAAAGGATTGCTTCACACTAATCGTCCTTTTAGAGACCCTGCCCCTGCCTGGGATTTGAATGTTTGCATTGCTCAACTTATGCAACCCCCCTCTGAGCCTATGTCTTCAGCAGAGCTTAAGTACTTGACTTGGAAAACTGTGTTCTTGGTAGCCATTACCTCTGCCAGGCATATCAGTGAATTGCAAGCCCTGTCAGTGGAACCTGATTTGTATCTCATTTCACAGGGATAAAGTGGTCCTTGGAACCAATAGAAGGTTCTTGCCCAAAGTGGTTTCAGACTTCCATTTAAGCCAGTCTATGTCTCTCCTTGTTTTCTTCACTGATCATTCTTCCTCAGGAGAGAGGAGGCTACACAGTTTAGATGTCAAAAGAGCCCTTAGTTGCTACATAGAGCGTACCAAGGGTCACAGGTTTGACTCCCTCCAGTCGTTTCTCACTTATGGAGAAGTGGGAAAGGGCAAACCTGCCACCAAAAGATATGTTGCCAGGTGGATTGTGTCTTGTATACAGTTCTGCTATGAAAAACTGGGAAAAACTCCACCCTCAGGCCTGAGGGCTCATTCCACAAGAGGTACAGCTGCTTTCCTGGCTGCTGCCAGGGATATCCCTCTCTTAGAAATTTGTCAAGCAGCCACCTGGAAAACAGTCCATTCCTTTACCAAGCATTACTCTCTGGATATCCAGGCTAGGAGTGATGCTCGGTTTGGCACAGCAGTACTTCAGAGCCTATTCACAAAGTAGGTTCTGTCCCTCCTCCTTGGAGGTACTGCTTGGTAGTCTGCAATTGTCAGAATACAGCAAGACTTCATGTTGTTTGAAGAAAAAATTACTCACCTTAGTAATATTTCTTCTAATGGAGTCTTGCTGTATTCTGACCTCCCTCCCTGCCTCCCCTCTCAGAACCTGTTTTTGGGAAGTGGGTGGGCAGGTGCAGTGTTGCACCCAAGGGGTGTTTTTTTTGCTTGCACCCTCCTTCTTTTTGTTTGGGTGCTTATTTATTATTGTTATTTGTAGTACATTGGGTTTTGTTTTTGGGTTTCCTGACTTGAGTCTTCCTTGGGAATCCAAAACTTTTTTTAGCCAGTTGGCTATTAAGAATTTTTACAATTTCCACATGGAATTTTCAGTTTAGTTGGACTCGTAAGAATCTGACGGTTTGAGTTCAAAACACTCCAGACAGAGACTTCAACTGAGCTCGAGCTCAGCATTCTATGACCTGCATAGAAAGTTAACTTTTTTGTTCTCCGGGGCAGTTCAAAGGTTGGGAATCACTGCAATTGTCAGAATACAGCAAGACTCCATTAGAAGAAATATAATTACTAAGGTGATTAATTTTTCCTTTTTCAGCATTTAACAGCTGCTTCAAATGCAGTAGGTTTTCCTGCAAATGGTTATATTCGAGCTGGAGGTCTTTGTAAGCCAGTTCTGGTGTAGGCCTGTCTAAGTACAGCACAGTGTCATCAGCAAATAAATGAATCCTAGTGTCCTTGATTCTATCATTTAGGTTGTTAATATAAACAGCAAATAGCAGTGGTCCTAGAATGGAACCTTGAGGCACTCCTCTTTGCAGGGTTTTCAGCTTGGAGAGATTGCCCTCAGCTTTGACTTGTTGGCAATATTCGATAAGGCAGTTAGAAAACCATTTTGTTGCCAGAGTATCTACTCCAACAAAATGATAGAAGGCATCCTTAGAATGGCTGAAAAGGGGGAGATATTGTTGATGGGGGACCTGAATATGCCAGATGTTAACTGGAGCACCTTTGCTGCAGCCACATCCAAGAGCAGGGTAATTCTCGATGCCCTACAGGGGGCATGCCTCAGCTAGCTAGTGTTGGAACCTACTCGGGAGGGAGCAATCTTAGACTTGGTGCTCTCAAATGGGGATGGAGAGAGGATCTCGGATTTAGAAGTGGGTAGCCATCTGGGAACAAGCGACCACCAAACAGTGTGGTTCACGATTAACACAGCCATAGAGTCATGTCACACAAGGGTGAGGGTATTGGACTTTAGGAGGGCTGACTCTGGCAAAATAGTGGCGTGCGTCAGAAAAGCACTAGCAAACAGGCAAGAAGGTGGGGTGGAGAAACATTGGGGAAAATCAAAGCTGCCATCACAGAGGCAACAAGCCATCGTGTGAAGTAAATAAAACAAAATTAAAATAACACTGTAGTTCTCAAATGAGGTGGCGGGGAAGGTTAAGGAGAAAAAGATAGCATTCAAGAAGTATAAGGAAACACAGAACGAGCAGGACAGAGAACTGTACCAGTTAAAGCAGAAGGAAGAGGGGAGGGCAGTCAGAATAGCAAAGGCCCAAACTGAGGAAAAGATAGCCAGCTTAGTTAAGAAGGGGGATAAAACCTTTTATAGGAACATTAGGGAGCAAAGAAGAACCAGGGAGGGATAGTGAGGCTTAGTAAAGGGAGGGGTGGGCAGAGAGTGACAGTGACAAAGCAGAGATACTGAACAAATACTTCTGCTCAGTGCTCACAAAAGAAGAGAAGGGGAGGTACCTAAACCAAATAATAGAAGCACACTGGATGGGGGGAGGGGGGTCGATACCAGTCCATTCACAGAAGAAAGGGTCCTGAAAGAACTCCTAAAATTGAAGGTGGACAAATCAGTGGGGCCTGGCAGGAATCACCCCAGAATTCTAAAATGACTAAGGGGAGAACTAGTGGCACCACTGACTACACTTTTTAACAAATTATGGGAGGATGGTGTGGTACCTGAGGACTGCAGGAGGGTGGATGTGATTCCCCTTCACAAAAGTGGGAGCAAGGCAGAGGCAGGATACTGCAGACCTGTTAATTTGATGTCAGTGGTAGGGAAAATGATGGAATCACTTCTGAAAGAAAGAATTGTTGAGTACCTAGAGGCCAGTGGGACAGAGGACCCAAGACAGCATGGATTCACAGCGGGAAGGACATGTCAGACGATTCTGATCGATTTCTTTGACTGGGTGACCAAAGTAGTAGACCAAGGAGGGGCTGTGGATGTTGCCTACCTAGACTTTGGCAAGGCATTTAACATAGTCCCACACAAAAGATTAATAAACAAGTTAGCCAGCCTTGGAGTGGGTCCCAGGGTGGTAACCTGGGTAAAAAACTGGCTGGACAACAGGATGCAGAGGGTAATAGTAAATGGAGTCTACTCTGAAGAAAGGGAGGTTACTAGCAGGGTACCGCAGGGTTTAGTTTTGGGACCGGTACTCTTTAATGTCTTTATAGGTGACATTGCAGAGGGACTGGAAGGAAAAGTATGCCTCTTCGCAGATGACGCAAAGATCTGCAACAGGGTTGATACACAAGGGGGAGTGGAAAGGACGAGAAGGGACTTGGCAAGGTTTGAGGAATGGTCAAAAATATGGCAGCTTAGATTCAATGCAAAGAAGTGCAAAGTAATGCACATGGGAAACAAAAACCCGAGGGAAGAGTACACAATGGGAAGGGGAGGTATTAATGACAACAAAAATGGAAAGGTACCTGGGGGTAGTCATATCAGATTACCTAAAGGTAGGCAAACAATGTGAGAAGACAGTAAGGAGGGCTGGGGGATACTGGGATGCATAGGGAGAGGCATCATCACCGGTAGAAAATAGGAAGTTGTTATCCCTCTGTATAGACAGTTGGTGAGACCCCATCTGGAGTACTGCGTACCGTTCTGAAGACCCCATCTCCACAAGGACATAGACAGGATGGAGGCAGCCCAGAGAAGGGCCACTAAAATGGTGCAGGGTCTGCACCAGAAGGCATACGAAGAGAGACTGCAAGAGCTTAACATGTATATCCTCAAGGAAAGGAGGGATAGGGAGACATGATAGAAACTTTCAAGTATCTCAAAGGAATCATAGTCCAAGAGGGTAGCATCTTTCAAAAAAAGAGATGTGCAAGAAGGGGCACAATTTGAAGATAGAGGGGGGACGACTCGGGGACAACATGTGGAAGTGTTTTTTCATGGAGGGTGGTGGACGCATGGAACGACCTTCCTGAGGTCGTCATGGGGTCAAAAACAGTGGGGGATATAAGAATGCATGGGACAGACATAAGGTAATTCTAACTGGTAAGAGGAAGTAGTCTGTTGATAAAACTAGGATCTGCAGCTTATCCAATAGGTAGGGAAATGGGCAGACTGGGTGTGCCACGTGGTCCTTATCTGCAGTCATAGTCTGTGTTTCTGTGTTTCAGTTTCAATCTTGCTTGACCAGGAGGCAGCGCCGTCGACGCTTCTCAACCTCCTCATCGTTGAGTGAGGAGAGGCCTTGACCTTGGATGTGTTGGTGCTATGCAGAGCTCATCTAGCAGCAGTGGACTATTGCTGGAAGAAGTGAGGCTCTGCACCTGGAACTTCAATCCCTTGGCCTTTGCTGGACATTCCCATCCACCTGACTCAGCAGTTGCCATAGTCTGTTTTGCTTCCTCTCTGGGTGGAGTTATCTCCACCTTAGCCACTGTTAGGGGCGTCGACTTAAGAGGCGTGCCCTATTGCTGGCTTGCCAGGTCTGTTGTCGAGGGAGAGCACCCAAGATGAGGATGCTAGGGTGGTCCAAGGTGGAAAATGGTCGAGGGCTGTCTTCGAAGAATCTTTGGGCTCCAAAGCTGAGTCATCGATGGCCTCGACCAGGACACTCCCACCTTTGACAAGTAATTGGTCGAAGAGGTTACTACATCTTGTGGGCTGGTATCTTTTGGAGATCTGATCCGACTGATGTTGGAGTCCATGAAAGTGCCCTTAGAAGCAGTCCAGAAATGGACCAAATACCCATTCGCTGACATACTGGACAGGAATGATTCCTCGGGCTTGTCTTTCCCTTGGCTGAAGCTGTTTTGGGACTGGCCCTGGAGCGTTGACAGCATTCAGCATCCTGTCTGGCACCGTCCACCTGTATAGTCCACAAATATGCAGCCCAAAGTGGGCACCCTTTCTGGGTTCTCCAACCACCCCTCTGCGGAGAACCTGGTTACGGATTCTGCCTCCTGCAAGTAGAAAGGCTATGTGGATGTAGACAGACCTCCTGACAGGGAGTCCAAGAAGATTGACCATGCGGCTAAAAAGGTGTATGATGCTGCTTCGCTGGGATTTCATTGGGCCAGTTATTCAGTCATGATAGCAAATGCTGGCCACTCCCTTTTTGGATTACTGGGGCTTCAGGCTGACAAATAGCTTCCAGTTAAGTGCATTCAAACCCAATCCCCCTTGTTTCACTGTCACCCCGCCTCTCGCCATCTGGGATAGCGTTAAACCCTATGCAGTTACTCTGTCATAGTCCATCAGCGGATTTGGAGGTTTCCAGGGGTGTGCTACCTAGGGTAACTGATTAGAAATAATTTAGTATTCAATTACAGCTGCTCAGTTTTTTTCTCCTATTTGTCTAATTATCATGCAATCGCTCTTTAATGCCTAATGATCAGGCCTCTGTAACCACTGAATATGTGTATTGTCTTATTGTCCACCCTGATGTGGAACCTTTGTAAAAAGAGCTCACGCTCAAAGGTCTCTCTGAAATACTAATTAAACACTTAAATTAATTTGAGACCAGGATCGTTTGCTGTCTGCACAACAGCTTCAGATGGGCTTTGGACATTGGCAACTCCTGTGCCTGGCTATGGCTGTCACCATTCCTCATAGGGCTTAACTGAGACTGTCCACCTTCACAGCAGACACACAGCTCAAGTTGGCCATATTCTGTTCTTGGGCACCTACCTTTCTGGCCCTGGAGTGGAAGGACATCTCATGCGTATTGAGAAGTCCATGCTACCCTAGATTCTTCATCACAGAAAGACTTGAAAGCCCCAAAACAGAAGAAAAAGTCCTTTTTGTTTTGGTCCTTCTAGCCACAACAACCTTAGCAGCAGCCTCAGCCAGGGGCATTTTCAGCGCTGGCATCCAAAACCATGGTCCTGTGGCCTAGGGCAAAAGGGGGGGGGCAGATGTGGTTGTGCCTCCTGGTCTCCTGCAGCGGAGCTCCTTCTGAGGCTGCACAGTGACAGGTTGCGGGGTGTCAGCTCCTCTCCCATCCAGTCCCTGTCCTGGCTTCCATTCAGGGGTCGGTTGTGCACTTCATGCCACAGATGTCCTCTGTTACCTCGGGCGGTAGGTTTTGGAAGTTGTAGACAGGTGTCTGCCTCTGGATTTTGAAGTTGTCCCGCAGTACTGCCTCAAAGCTCCTCTGGAGTCAAGGGTGTTGAAGGACACGTCTGTGCTAAGAACTGACATAGCTCAACTCCAAGAGCACAGTGTGTAGTCTGTGCTCCAGATGTCCTGGTCAGTCTGGGATGTGTCCAGGTAGTTTTGATTCTGAAACGGATGGAGGCGGGTCTGGCACCCCATCCTGGACTTGCATGATCTGAACAAGTTCATGCTGAAGTGCAAGTTCCGTATTAACCATCTGAATCAGATGATACTATCATTGGAGTGCAGGGCATATGTGGTTCTGCTCCCTGGACTTCCAGGATGTGTCCATCTGTCCCATCGCCAGTAACTGTAATTCTGCATAGAGGGGATTCTGTACCAGTTTCAGGTTATGTCATTCAGCCTCTTGTTTGCACCGAGGGTGTTCACCAAGTGCATGGCAGTGGTGGAGCCTTCCTACAGCTAAGGGCATCAAGGTGTACCCATGCCTGGATGACTGGCTGCTAGCCAGGTTGTCCAGGGAGGCTGTGGAGCTGTCATCCAGGCCTGTCAACACTTGTGCCTTCTGGCCCACCTGCCCAAGTCAGAGTTGGTCCCCTTACAGGTGATAAAGTTCATCGGGGCAGAACTAGACACACTGCTGACCAAGGCCTGCCTCCTGGCAGATTGGGCATTGGATCTTACCTCCTTTGTCTGATCATTTCAGGTTGCATGCTTGCACCATGCCTGGGACTTATGCGACTGCTGGGATTGATGGCGGTTGCTGGAGGCTATACCACCTGCAGTCAGAGTTGGGCCGGCAGTGGTCCCAGTGCCTAGGTCGCTTGGACCAGCTGGTCTTGGTGACCCAGCTGATGCTGGATGCCATCCAGTGGTGGCCACAGAACCTGGAGGAGTGAATCCAGTTTGTCCTCTGAGGACTGTCTGTCATGCTCATAACAGACATGTCTCTAGTATGGTGGGGAGCGCACTGGGAGACCATAGAGACTACGGGTTCTGGTTAGCCCAGGAGTCTCAACACCACATCAGCCTACTTGACTGCCATGCAGTGTGTCTAGCTCTGATGGAATTTACTCTGTTGATCTGGGCTCAGGTCATTCATGTTCAGATGGACAACATGACCATCATGTGTACCTGAACATGCTGGGCAGGACATACTCTTTTCAGTTGTGTAAGGGGGCTCTCCACGCCTGAACACTTGTGTGCAGCCTAGAAGCATTACTCCTGGCAATTCATGCAGTGGAAGAAAACAACAATCTGGTGAAAGCTTTCAGCTGGGTCAGGGAGGCATTTCACTGGTGATCTGTGAATCAGGAGGTGGTAGACCACCCATTCACCCAGTAGGACACACCTCTTATGAGTCTGTTTGCCTCATGGGAGAACAGAAAGCTGAGGCTGTTTTGTGCCAGTCCTCCTCAGTTCAGGGCACCACAGGGGAATGCCTTCACCACGGGAGGACATGGTGTCCGCCGACATGCTGTCAGCCCTTCAGAAAGATATCACCCAGCTCCTCCAGAAGGAGGTAGTGGCTTAATTCCTGGAGCCTCCAGTAAGTTCAGTATTTGTTTCTAGATACTTTCTGGTTCCGAAATGGATGGGGGCTGACGCTGCATCTTAGATGTGCTTGATCTGAACAAGTTCCTTTGGTCGTGCACCTTCAGGATGATCACTTTGTCTCAGATAATTCCATCCTTGGAGCAGAACATGTGGTTCTGCTCTCTAGATCTTAGCGATGTGTTCTTCCACGTTCCCATCCATCCGTCCCACCGTCAGTTAAATTCCGAGCATAACTGGAGAGACTCTGAGTTCCAGGCCATGCTCTTTGGCCTCTCCTCGGCTCCCAGGGTCTTCAACAAGTGCATTGCATTGGTTGCAGCCTACCTAAGACATCGAGGGGTCCGGATGTATCCCTGCCTAGATGACTGATAGCCGGTCCCTCCAGGGAGGCAGTGGAGTGGTTCAGGGACCTGGCCCTCCAGATTTGCTTGACTCTTGGCCTTCTGGTAGACGAGGCCAGGTCAGAGCTCGTACCTTTGCAGGTGAAACATTTCATCGGGGCAGAGCTGACTCTTGCAGAGCCAGAGTTTGACTTCCGGCGGACTGGGCGAAGGTTCCTTCCTGTTTTGCTCGATCATTACAGGTTGGGCAGTTGCATCCTGCTTGGAATTTCCTGTGTATCGTGGGATTCATGGCAGCCTGCACCAGCGTGGTCCATTGGGCCTGGTAGAGAATGCTCTATCTGCAGTGGGAGCCGGCCTGTCAATGGTCTCAGCGCAAGGGTCACTTCGACTAGCTTGGCACTGTGACCCAGCTGATGTGGGATGCCCTCCAGTGGTGGTTAATCCTGGAACATCTGCAGGAAGGAATCCCCTTTGGTCGCCTGGACCCGATGGTCACCATCATGACCAGTGCCTACCTAATAGACTGGGGAGCCCTCCTGGGGAAAACAGAGTCCATGGACCCTGGACCCCTGAGGAGTCCCATATCAACCTACTAGAGCTTTGGGCAGTTCAGCTGGTGCTGACAGCCTTTGCACCACACCTTCAGGGTCAGGTCGTTCAGGTCCAGATGGACAATGCCATGACCAAGTACTACTTCAACAAACAGGGCAGAACGCACTCCCTTTGTGCAGGGGGTCTCTTTACATCTGGACCCTTGTGCTCAGCCTTAACACCGATCCCCTGGCAATCCATGTGGCCAGTGTGTCCAGTCAGCTGGTGGACACCCTCAGCCAGGTGGGTGAGGCGTCTCACGAGTGGTCTCCATCAGGAGGTAGTGCACAGTCTGTTCTTCCAGTGGGGCACCTCTCTGGTGGATCTGTTTGTCTCCAGGGAGAACACAAAGCTGAGGCTGTTTTGTGCCTACCCCCCTCAGCAGGGAATGCTGCGGGGGGATGCCTTCTCGAGGCCCTGGACACTGGGCCTCCTGTATGCCTGCCCTCGCTTTCCACTGATCCACAGAGTGCTGCTCAAAGCCAGGAGGAACAAGGCTGAGATGATCCCGGTGGTTCCGGAGTGGCCCCACCAGTTCTGGTATCCTGATGATCTCAGCTTCAGCTGCAGCCTTCTGTCACATCTACCTCTACACTCAGACCTGCTCTCATGCAATCAGGGGAAGGTTTTCCATCCGCATCTTCAATCCCTGCACCTGTCAGCTTGGTTCCTGAGTGGCTAGAGTTCCAGGCCATTAGTCTCTCCAATGATGTCCTCACTGTAGTTGAGGCTTCTCTGAAGGAGTCAACCCAAAAATATTATGCCTACAAATGGAAGAGGTTCTCCGTTTGGTGCCAGAGCAAGGGGCTTGACACTTTGTCTTGCCCGATGGCTAGCATTCTCGATTTTCTTTGGTCCCTCTCCCTGTCGGGCCTTCGGTTGACGATCCTTAAGGTGTACCTGGCAGCCATCTCTGCATACCGGGTGTGGGCTGATATGCTGTCGATGGCACAGGAGAAGATGGTCTTCTGCTTTTTTAAAGGCCTTGACCACATTTCTCCTCCGGTGCATTAACCACCACTACCTTGGAACTTGTTGCCGGTGTTGGCAGAGCTCATCGGTAAGCCATTCGAACCGATGCACAGGTGTGACATCTCACCTGACATGGAAGACTGCCTTCTTGGTGGCTGTCACCTCCGCCAGATGGATCAGTGAGCTCCAGGCACTCTTGGTGGAGTCCCCTTGCCTGGTTTTCCATAGGGACAAGGTTGTCCTTCACCCCAATCTGAAGTTCCTCCTAGAGAGGGTACAGAGAATGGTGACCAGAATGATAAATGGGATGGGGAAGAAGCCCTATGAGGACAGGTTGGGGGAGCTTAACATGTATTCCCTATAGGAAAGAAGAGACGGTGGAGATATGATAGAGACCTTTAAATATCTAAAAGGTATAAACAAGTGTGATACAGACCACATGTTCAGGCTAAAAAGTGAAGGAGTCACTAGAGGACACCACATGAAACTGGAGGGGGGTAGATTCAAGAGGGAACTAAGTAGAAACTATTTCATGGAGAGGGCTGTGGCAGAATGGAATAGGCTACCAGAAGAGTCAATCTTACAAAAGACAGTGGATGTCTTCAAAAGGGGATGGGTTAGAGTCGGGGGTAAAATAAGTACAAGGGGTGGGGGGGGCCCCCGTCTTGGAAAAGAAGTGGGAGGGTAAGCTGTGATGTAAATCACAAGCTGAACAATCGAGCAGACCTAATAGACCAACATAACCTTTATCTGCTGGCATCTTTCGTATGTTCATATGTTTGTATGCTCATAAGGTGTTCTTCACCAGCCACACCTCGGAAGGCCGATTACAGGCTTTATACTCTGGACCTGAGACGACCGCATGCCTACTATAAGGAGTACATGGCTGGAGTTCGGGGAGAGGTTTGCCAGCTGTTAATCACCTGTGCTGAAACTGCACCTGGCAGACCGGCAGCAAAGTGGATGATTGGCAGATGTATTGTATCCTGCATCGACCTCTGCTGTAGGTTGACTGGTAGGGAGTCTCCTGTAGGGCTAAGGGCTCATTCCATCAGACATACCGCTGCCTTGGTGGCTGCTTCCAGGGATATCTGTATCCAAGAGATCTGCAGGGCTGCTACCTGGAAGTCAGCACACACCTTCATTTCCCATTAACCACATCGACCTTGAGTCACATCGGGATGCTGGTTTTGGGGCCTCAGTTCTCCAGTCTCTGTTCCCTAAGTAGAGGGTATGCCCCTTGCTCCCTTCTCTGTGGAGAACTGCTAGGAGTCTGCCAGAAGTGTGGATAGTACACCACATCCACATCTCTAGAAAAACATGTTACTCGCCTGTAACAGTAGATCTTCCACGGGGATAATCTCTTGCAGCAGATAATACACTTGGGTTGTCGCAGAGGCCTCTCTTGTGCACAGCAGCTCTCTTCTAGCAGTCTCCTTCCAGGGGCCGCCCACACATGACATCATCATCCTGCTCCTATATGAGAGTGAGTGGTCCCTGGTACCCGCAGTTCACATAGGAACTAACGATCTCTCCAGCCGGTCAGTTGTGGAAATCAAGGAACACCTGACCAGGCTGGGAGACAAACTGTCTTCCATTTCATCCGGCATCTCCTTCTCTGAGATCCTGCTGGTCTGGGAGAGGGGGGCAGATGGATGGAAGGTCAGAGAAGGGGAGATAGGGGAGCTAAACATGTGGCTCAAGGGCTGGTGCCAGGAAAAAGGACACAAATTTGTAGGTAACTGGCAACAGTTTTGGGAGTGAAAGTTCTTTAAATTTGATGAACTGCATCTGACTAAGGAGGGAGTAAGTGCATTGGGGCAGAAGATTGTTTTTTTTAGCAGAGTATTTAAACTAGCCAATGGGGAGAGGGATGCAGCACCTGATGCATTGAACGGGAAGAACACCCCTCCCCTCTCAGCTAGTGATCAAGCAGGAGCTCAACATGTTTGTAGTTCATCTGCATCACCACGTAAGGAAAAAGGTCCAGCTTCCCATACGACACGTAGGGGAAACACCAGACCTTGCCCTACAACTAACGCACCGAAATCTGGCCAATGGAAAATCATGTACACAAATGCCCACAGTCGGGGAAACAAAATCCCAGACCTGCAGGCAACAATGACAGAGGCTAAACTGGACATTGTAGCCATTAGCGAGACATGGTTCACCAGTAACTCCACTTGGGAGACTTCAGTACCCGGCTATGTACTGTTCAGAAGAGACCGAGGTGCAAAAAAGGGGTGGGGGAGAGAGTAGCCCTTTATGTCAATGAAAATATCAAAGCTACAGAAATTCAGAGTACACATAAGGAGCCAGAAGAACTGTGGGTCACCCTGGAAACAGGAAATGGGACAGCCATACAAACTAGGGTTGTGTACAGGCCTCCAGACCAGGGAGAGGACACAGACACATTACTGTTAGAAGATGTGCAAAACATGACAGCTAAAGGAGAGGTTCTGATAATGGGAAACTTCAACATGCCAGATACGTCAATACCAGCTGGAACATCCGCCAGAACTAGACACATAGGCCCAGATATTCAAAAGGGTTACGCATGGCACAACAGTGTTGCACCATGCGCAACCCACTGATGCGCCACGGCGCAATATTCAAACAGGAATTGTGCCTGGCACAAATCCCGTCGCTCGGAGCACATCAGTAATGTATGCGGTGTGGGAAGTGCCCATGCATACTCTGCACTCCCGATATTCAGCCGGGATGTGCTGCAGTCATGCAACCCTACTTGTGCCGCATAAAGTTGATCCCAAAAAAAGGAACAGTGGCTGGCCACCCCTCAGGTGAGCTGCTGTATTGCAGGGTGCAGCGGCAGCTGCACCATGTGGGTAACCACCAACTCAACTGCACCTCCATGGCGCCCCTTGCCCAGTGGGCATCTGTTGAAAATAATAACGTCCAATATCCCTGGTGGTCCAGTGGACCGCTGTCAGCCCGATCGCGGGCATGTGTAAAAATGAAGATAATCCAGTATCCCTGGTGGTCCAGTGGACCACTCTCAGCCAGATTGCGGGCATTTGTATAAAAAAGTACGTCCACTATCCCTGGTGGTCCAACAGACCCCCCCCCCCCACTGATCCCCACTGGCCGAGCTAGCAACAGCGACTTGTTTAAGCTCTGCACTATACGATATAAATATAGAACTTTAAAAACAGTTAAATGCCCTAGGCAAAAAAGATTGTTAAACCTTCAGACAGAGAACACTGTCCTGATCATTTTCAGTCTAAATACGTCTGTTTCCTGCAAAAAAATCCTGAGAATGTACTGAACAAACATAGCGACATCTGGCAGTCCGTATGAAAGATTCCAGATTGGGGCCAAACAAGGATTCGGGCGCAGGGGCGGCGGAGGAGATCACTCAGCCGACTAATGCTGCGCTATTAAAGGCAATCCAGAAACTGGATGGCAGGATGGAAGAATTCACTTCCCAATTCAAAGTATTAGACACAAAGATCAAAAAACTAGAGGAAGACACCAAAGCTGCCACTAAATCAGCATCAGCAGCAATGGCCACTTCAACGGGATTGGGGAAGGAGAATGGGGTACTGAGGAGACGTCTCGAGAACCTGGAAAATCTGTCTAGAGCCATGAATGTGAGAATCCTGGGCATACCGGAACAAGCTGAAGAAGACTACCAAATTGGTTTCGTGCAAACGCTACTTAGACATTTTACAGACTGCAGAGGAATTCTCGATCATTGAGGCCTACAGAATCACACCATGTGGAGTTAGACAATGCATGGCCTCGGGTCAGTTACCTCCACGATCCTTTCTGGTAGTGCTGGGGTCTACTTCAGAAAGAATCACTGATTGCTATTGCTAGGAAAAGAGGGTCGATGGAATGGGAGGGCAATAAAATTCACATTTTTCCCGATCTTAGTTATGCGACAAGGCAAAGGAGAAAGAGTTTTGATTCAGCGCGGACCCGGCTGAGACAGCTGGGTATTCAGCACGTTCTTGTAATGCCAGCAAGCCTGAGGATTTTTTATGGAGGAAAAACCTTCCAATTTTCAGACCACGGAGAAGCCGGCAAATACATCGATTGAGTCGAGAGGGAGTTTCAAACGAAGGACTCTGAGGATGGTAGGGAAAATGAGGACAGTGACTGAAAGCTGAGTACTAGGGTTTTTCTTATAAATAGCACTTATTTTAACGATTCATGGTAGGGACACATGGAGAGACTTGATTTATGGTTTGGGAAAATATTCCATCTTTAATGATAAAACTCTGATATAGGGTAACTTTGTATGGAGTAATGAAAGTCATTTCCTTTTTGAAATTAGCCTAATGTACCACATAGTACATGCTAGGTTAACAGCTTACCTGGATTAAGTTCCATTTACCCCAGAAGTGTTAAAATTACCGTCAAGTTATGTTTTGAAAGTTCTAAATACGTTAGGAAATATTACAAGAAACTGGTAACCATTTGCTGTATCTGTAGATGTAGTTAGGGAGCAGTAACTATCTTAATGATAGGGATATAGATTGATTTAAAAAAAAAAAAAAAGATGTTGGTTTACTCCCTGCTCTTGGCAGCAACAAGCCATTACTGATTCTAGTTTAGGATATATAAGTTAGCTAATCACCCCCGGTATTATAACATAAGATAGGGGTCTATTGAATGTGGGTTCTGTAAAAATGACGTATTGCATTTATGTAATGCTACTAAATGTCTGTTCACCTGCCTATATGACTACTATACTGTAATGTTTTTGCAGTTAAACGTAATAAAAATAAAGTATAAAAAAAAAAGTATGAGGACAGATTAATGGAGCTCAATATATATACCATAGAGCAAAGGAGGGAGAGAGGTGATATGATCAAAACATTCAAAAACCTTAAAGGTATTAACAAGGTGAAAGATTTTAACATATTTCAGTATAAGAAAAATAACAGGACAGTAGGACACAGCATGAGATTAGAGGGAGGCTGATTAAGGGGTAATGTGAGGAAGTTCTTTTTCACAGAAAGGGTGATGGATGCGTGGAATGGCCTACCTCAGGAAGTGGTGGATATGAATACAGTGCAGGTTTCAAACAGGCATGGGATAGGCATAAGGGAGCAATACAGATGAGTATGGATAGATAGGCCATTGATAAAGTAAAGGCCTATGGCACATTCATAAGGCAGAAAAATAATGGGCAGACTGGATGGGCATTGAGGTCCTTATCTGCCGTCAACTTCTGTGTTTCCCGCCGTCTTCAGTTCGCACACAGCAGCTAGCGCTTGTGAAGCAGTCATCATTGATGAGAAGTTGAGACCTTGAGCTGGAACGGATTTTCCGTTTTCAATCTTCATTGACGAATGTCTAAACAATCTACCAGCAAATCAGCATTATTCCGATCATGTCGTTGTGGTAGGAAGATCTACCTTTACGACAACCACACAGCTTGTGTTAGATGTCTGAGTCCCACACACAACACCATCTCCGGCAAACACTGCCAGGAATTCAGCCAGGCAACCCGTCGACGATGGCTGCAGGAGACTGAAGCTCACCTAATGGAGAAGCAGTTGTCTTTTAGAAAAGGGGCCCATCCCAAGGATCCCCCTACTGCAGCTTCACACAAGAAGAACCTGTAGTAATGGTACCTCCACTTATACAAACTTATCAAAATGCTGTACTGGCAGCTTGGAACCAACCCTCGGCTGTTCCTGCCATTCCTGGGAAGGCAGATCGCCTTTACCAGGCTCCTCTTGACCATCCTTTTCTTTCCACCACCCCTGAGGCAGATTCGGTAGTGATCACGGTGGCGCATGATTGTACCAAACGATCAAAGCACATGAGCTCGTTACCCTCTGATAAGGAATCTTGCTGTCTCTATTACCTCGGGAAGAAGGTATTCCAGGTGGGCACCATGAATCTCAGAATTCTAAACTATATGGGACACATGGTTTAGTACCAAGGTACCTTCTGGTCCTCTGCAATAGAACTAGTCCATAAACTTCCTCCATCCCAGGAGAAGGACCAATTATTGGCAACAATTTCCACTGGCAATTCTGTCTCTCAACACTTGCTTCACTCAGGCTATGATGCGGTAGATACTTCTGCTCATGTATCGGCACAGGTGTTACCCTCAGACGACACGCCTGGTTACTTGTATCAGGATTTACACCAGATGTACACCATAAAGTGCTAAATGCCCCTTTCAGTGGATCTAACCTTTTTGATCCAGGTACCCAAACACTTCTGGACTTGTAGACGATCTCCAGGCTTCTGGTCAGACCTTACTTACAGTACATGGCATATATCGTACCACACAGCCATCTTACCAGTACCGCTTCCGTCCTCTCTTCAATCAAAGAGAAGCAGCAAACATAGAGGCACTTTCAGAGGTAGATTCTGTGGTCGTTCTTGGCAGTCTTCCAGGACTGCCACTCCTACCTCTAAGGGCTCCTGCTCCCACCTCCTGGGTGGAGCTGGTCAGCCTACTTCCCAGTGACCAACTAGGGCATTGCCCGGGCTTCTCGACCTGGCCTCAGAAGTAGTGGGCGGTCACTTTGCCCTCCATTTAGGTGGCCTGGCAAGCGATAACATCTGATGAGTGGGTACTTCAGATCATAAGGATGGGGCACACGCTGGAACTCACCTCAGTGCCTCCCCCTCATCCTCCCCACTCTGTCCATTACCCACGAGACCATATCCCCATTCTTCAAGAGGAACTTCAGGAACGTCACAAGAATGCTGTCTATCCAGTTCTTCCTTCAGAGTACCATCAGGGATTTTACTCACATTTTTTTTCTGGTACCCAGATGCACTGGGGATCTCAGACCTGTACTAAACCTCCAGACAACTGAACCTACATATTCAGTACAAAAGGTTCCTGATGGTCACTTTAACATCCATTATGCCGATGTTAAAACAAGGGGATTGGCTATGTGCTTTAGTCATGAAAGATGCCTACCTACATATCCCCATCCACCCTGACCACCACCAGTTTCTTCGGTTCTATGTGATAATGGTGAGCGACGAACAGCGACTCGCATTATTGTAATGTCAGGGCGGCGAAAACAGTTTCGCCAACCTGGCATCCTCGGCACACGGAAGAATGGTGTCGAGGGACCGAAAATACTTGCTGTCTGGGGTTGGGCTGTGCTTCAGCCCCTCGCGTGGGGGCTTTGCCCCCCCGCACCCTGCCAAGGATTCTCAACTCAGGGGAAGTGCATAGCCGGGGGAAGGATGAAAGCAAAAATAGTTACGTTTTGGGCGGGCGCAAGAAAAGCACAGTAGCACCTGAACCCAGAACCCCAGTACATAGCGGAGGCCAACCCCCAACACCACACGCTTGCCAGCCAACGCGTGCCACCCTACATCCCCTCTGCTCCATCCCAGGCCAAGTTCAGCTGTGCTCGCCCCCACTCGCGTGTACACACAGCTGCTGTCGCCAGGTCGCCCACCTCACCACATCCAGTCGCCTCCTGCCCCCTCGCCTTTTGGCTTTCACCCATATCGCGTCACCGTTTTGGGCGGCGCCATGATTCAGGCGCCCACCTCACGTACTACCGTTCCTTCGCTTTTACCTACTAGGACAACATTACCAATTTTGGGCACTCGCATTTGGTGTCTCATCAACCCCAAGAGTCTTTACCAAGTGCTTAGCTGTTGTGGCAGCGGCCCTGAGACGGGACGGACATTTTGTCTTCCCGTACTTGGGCAATTGGCTTATAAAAGCGGACTCCAAAACTTCTCTGTTTTTGTCCCTCCAGGCGACCCTCACTCTGTTCTGGTCCCTAGGAATTACAATCAGCTGGCCCAAATCTAATCCAACTCCTGCCCAGTTGCTCCAGTATATAGGAGCCGTTCTAGATACCACCTCCACCAGGGCTTACCTCCCTGCCAACAGACTGGCTTCCCATATCTGAGCAGCAGCAATTTATTACAACCAGACGTCTATTATGCCTTTTGGGACATATGTCCGCAGCCCGTCTACACATGACACCAATCCGGTGGACTCTTCAGAATCAGTGGCGGCAAAAAACAGGGGATTTCGAAGACAGAATCAGTCACTCCCATTCTACGCTTGTCCCTAGACGGGTGGACCCATTGTGCCAACTTGTCTCAAGGCATGCCTTTCCAGTCTCCTCCTCTCCCCCCCCCAGCAGACATTGACCACGGATACTTCCCTCGATGGCTTGGGGGGGGCCCCGATTCTCCATCCCTCCTCGTATAAATCTACTGAAAAGAGAGCAGTCTGCCTCCCCCTTCAGGCTTTTCACCCCCACCTTTCCCTGGGCCTCTACTGATCCAATCCGACAACACCTCAGTGGTGTAATTCCTGCACAAACAAGAAGGTACCAAGTCCCGCACTCTCTGCAGGGAGACAATAGCAGTTTGTCAGGAAGCCATACTTAAACATCTATCATTGATTACCGTCCATCTACCGGGGCGCCACAATACCCTAACTGACGTGCTCAATCGCCAGACCTCCACGCACGAGTGGACACTGCATCACAAAGTTCTTCAGATGATCTTTTGGTTGTGGGGGACCCTGCACCTCAACCTTTCCTCCCTCAGCAATCACAGACTCCCCAGATACTATTCCATTATCCCAAACAGAAAGGGACCATCTCTAGATGCCCTGAACTCTACTGAAACTACAACTCAAACCTGCCACCATGATCCTCATAGCCCCTCTGTGGCCTCGGCAGGTGTAGTTTCCCTTACTTCAACAATTTTCAGTAGCAGACCCCGTCCCATTGCCAATCAGGCCAGATCTGTTGACTCAAGATCAGGGAACCTTTCTTGACCCCAACCTGAAGTCACTACACCTTCACGCTTGGATCCTGAGGATGCTTTCATAGCCCGCCTTTAGTTCTCCACACCAGTGGCCAATATTCTGTTGGCGTCACACAAATCATCTACCAGGGAAACATATAATGCTAAATGGAAACACTTCTCCATATGGGCTGCTTCCCAGTCTTTGGACCTTTATTCATGTCCATTGACTAAGGTATTGGACTACTTGGATTCGCTTGCCAAGGCAAGCTTGAGCTGCTCCTCTATTAAGGTTCAATTGGCCTCTATCTTGGCCTTTCATGAGCCTTTAGAAGGGAGACTACGTTATCAACACCATCTTGTCAAGATTTTCTTAAGGGGAATGTTACATCTCAAACCTCCCACTAGACGGCCCACCCCTCCCTGTTACTTGAATTTCCTATTGGAAAAGCTAACCCTCGAACCTTTTGAACCAGTGGCTACTAGCTACCTCCGCTTCCTTTCCTGGAAGACAGTATTCTTAGGTGCTGTCACTTCAGCTCACCGTATTTCTGAGCTTCATGCCATAATATGTAGAGAGCCTTACTTAATCTTTCACAAAGACAGAGTGGCTCTTCGTACCAGTCCTTCCTTTTTACCTAAGGTGGTCTTGGAACACAGCTTAAATCTCAGTCCATAGAATTGCCAGTCTACTACCCTGAGCTCTCTAATCGGTGAGAATACCTCCTACACACTTTAGATGTTCATCGTATTTTGAGATACTATATAAATCGTACCAGATCTTTAAGAAAAACTCTTTTTTTTTTTTTTTTTGTTACCTTCGCCTCAACCAGGGAAGGTTTTCCGATTGCTAAACAGACCCTCTCCAGCTGGTTGGCACATTGTGTAACCTTTTCTTTTTAGAAATACAACAAACCATTAGCAGAACCTGTCCAGAACCATTCTACCTGAGCCATGGCCACTACAGTGGCCTGCTTCAAAGAGGCTTCTATCACAGATATCTGCAGTGCAGCCGCATGGTCCACAATACATACTTTCACGAAACACTACAATTTAGCCATTGCTTCTCGCCGTAGGATAGCCTTTGTCCGCGCTGTCCTACAAGGCCTTCTGTCATAACTTTCCACCCTTCCTGGATTTACTGCTTGGGAGTCATCCCAAGTGTAGTACCTGCTGCAAGAGATTATCTCCGTGGAAGATAATACAGTTGCGTACTTACTGTAATGGTATATCTTTGAGGGGTATCTCTTACAGCAGGTACAATCCTTCCCTCCCTCCATCCCCCTCCTTTAAGAGAACAACTTCTGATCCAAATATATATGGGAAGGGATACCTATGGTACCTCTGATCTCTCTCGGTCTTCGCTTAGTGAGCTGAATCCGTTGGGGAACTGAGGGTACAAGGGACCACCCACTCTTATAGAGGAGCAGAATATTGATGTCAAGTATGGGCGGTTCTTGGAAGACGACTGCTAGAAGAGAGCTGCCGTGCACAAGAGCACCCTCTGGTGATGACCCAAGTGTATTACCTGCTGCAAGAGATACCCCTCGAAGATCTATTGTTGGGTAAGTATGCAACTGTACTTTCTAGGAGTGGTATATGGTGTACATCCACACAACTCACCTGACCTCCGCTGGCAAGTGGCACACTGAATCTTACTTCCAGCGGGTAAGATCGGATGTCATGGGGTGGTGCCAAGGGAGTTACCACCCATGTGGGTGGGAGGAGTCAGCTTGAAGACCTTCCGGCAAGATATTTAAATGATACTGCCAGAAGTGTGGACGTACACCATATACCAGTCCTAGAACTACTGTTACAGGTTAGTAACCTGTTTTTTCTCCCCCATCTCTATCCCACTTCCCTACTCAATTTACAGGTTTTGTCATCTCTCCCAGATCTTCCAACTTCTTCAGCAGCCTCCTGTGTGGTACTCAATTATAGGGCTTGTTGAAATTGACGTAGTGCAGATCTACACTTGTCTCCTATTCTCTGCCCTTGTGACCCAGTTAAAAAACACTAATAGGCTGGTCTGGCATGATTTTCCTGCTGTGAATCCTTGCTGTTTGTAGTCCTGCAACCTATTAGCCTCTTAAGTAGT